>OX638370.1:81042217-81679860 GCA_951812925.1 Calliopum simillimum | reverse complement strand
GATCTGAGAATATAATAACATAAAATCTAAACTGTAATGCAACGGATATAAGGATTGCATGTTAATAATGGGCAGTACAGGAGGACTCACATCAAACGCAGTGTATGATTTAAAAATGTTTGTAAATAGTGAACAAAATATTATGGTAATTTTATGGTTAGAATGTGAATGTTTGTTGTAAAAAGATGTGAGTTTGGTTGTTTGTAGGTTTGTTGCAGTGAATGTTTGTTGCAGAAAGATGTGGGTTCGGCTGTTTGTTAGTTTTTCCTAGAGTGCGATCTCTCATGAAAATCATAAAAGTGGATTAAACATGGGAGAACGGCACTTATGTTATAGAAAAACTGTATAGGACAACTGACATTGATATCTAACCGGATCCATATCATATGGGCAGTTATATCCAGTATAATCAACATCATTTGCGTAGCAGACACCATATTGGTAAGGAATATGGTTCAGATCGTAAGTTGTAAAAAGCCTTACGTTTAGTTGACCTGGTTAATGCTTAACCAATTCCATAAACATGATGATAGTAGTAAAATGTGAGTATTTTATCTTTGTATTGAGTGAAACTTTTTGAGTTTTTATTCTCTATACAGAGTTTGTTCTCTGAGTAGAGGGAGGTAGATGGGCTTAAAAAATGGGTCAGCTAAGAGATTTTAGTAAAAATATGTGTTTTGAAAGACACATAGTTTTGATATCCCTACCTAATGAGACGCAAACCTATTTGGTGATATACTGTGCACAGCTAAAAATGTAGACGGTGGGTTAGTAACTAGGTATATACTTAACATAAGAGTTGGATAATACTTAAGTCTTACAGATCATGTTGAAATTAAGAACAAGTAATTCTATTCAGTGGAATAGTTTAGGGAGAAGAAATGACCGATTTCATTGATCTAAGTAAGTCCTATTTGTGTGTTAGTGTGGTAAAAACAAATTGGGCTTACAATTAAGCTCTCGATTAAGTTTTATGTGATAAATATTTTGTGTATAAAGTTTATTGGCATCTGCAACACCTGTAAAGAAAATGAAAATTTAAAGGTTTGGGTGACTATGTGTTTAAGGATAGAGGTGGACTGGTCTCCGTGAAGGAAGTTGGATTGTGAATTAGGTGAAAAAGGCTTCCGTGTAGGACAAGTTTAGGCTACCAATAAACGTTTTTCATCCTTGCCTCAAGGAATCTTCAGTTGGCTTTAAGAATATGGGTTTTAAGGATGTGGGGTTTTAATAATGTGTGGTTTAAGGATTTATGGTGAGATTATAAGGCATATGGAGACTAAATATAAAGATAAAGAATAAAAATAAAATAAAAATAACTTACCGTTTGTTGGAAAAATATATATATTAGTTACATATGTGTGTTGAAACTTTCTTGAATTAAAATAAACACTATGTAACCCTTTTTATAAAGTTCCTTACAGTAATTTTTTTAAAAACACTATTTATTAAAAACACTATTTTTTAAAAAAGAAAAAACATTGAAAAAACATTGAAGTCTAACAAAATTTCACTTGACTATATTGTCAAGTGTTTTACACATTTATGAAAAAGGACACATTTTTAATTTTAATGAAAAAAAGGAACACATTTTTTTTAAAAAACACATTTTTAATTTTTATGACAAAAAAAGAAAAACACTTACTATCAATGAAAGATCATTTTATATGAGAATATAATCAATTGCTGCTTGATTATAGAGTATTAATGTTGGTATAAAAATTATGTACTATTTTGAGGACCTGTATTTATGACAACTTGCAGTTTATATCAGACATTAATGTTCTCCGCAGAGGTTTTATCGGAATGTTATCGTGAATGTGGTGTTGTGGGAAGGATGTATATATAAAATATTGTTTTGTGGTGTAGAGTTGATCGTTCCATTGTATTACCAATACTAGAGTGGGAACTAAATACGCTAATAGTAATCTGAAAAAAAGTTAAAATTGTTGAAAAAATTTATAAAAAAATTGTCTAAAAAATGTAGGGAGAGACATGGGCAGGTGATCATTTCTAGTCAAGTATCCACTAACAAGTCTTTTGTTCATTATGTTATATATAGAACCGGATATAGCACATTGAGACAAAACTGGTTAGGTGTATATGACATGAAATGGTGACAGTTATGTCTTATGATTTTTGGCCCCATATGAGATGGATTAGACCAAAATAAGGCATAACCGTAAAATGAAAAAAACTGATCTGAGAATATAATAACATAAAATCTAAACTGTAATGCAACGGATATAAGGATTGCATGTTAATAATGGGCAGTACAGGAGGACTCACATCAAACGCAGTGTATGATTTAAAAATGTTTGTAAATAGTGAACAAAATATTATGGTAATTTTATGGTTAGAATGTGAATGTTTGTTGTAAAAAGATGTGAGTTTGGTTGTTTGTAGGTTTGTTGCAGTGAATGTTTGTTGCAGAAAGATGTGGGTTCGGCTGTTTGTTAGTTTTTCCTAGAGTGCGATCTCTCATGAAAATCATAAAAGTGGATTAAACATGGGAGAACGGCACTCATGTTATAGAAAAACTGTATAGGACAACTGACATTGATATCTAACCGGATCCATATCATATGGGCAGTTATATCCAGTATAATCAACATCATTTGCGTAGCAGACACCATATTGGTAAGGAATATGGTTCAGATCGTAAGTTGTAAAAAGCCTTACGTTTAGTTGACCTGGTTAATGCTTAACCAATTCCATAAACATGATGATAGTAGTAAAATGTTATGGGAGGTCATAATTGGGTCTTAAGCCTTCTGTGCTAAAGGTTTCTACCTACCTAAGCAAACCAAACAATTAGTAAAACATGAGTATTTTATCTTTGTATTGAGTGAAACTTTTTGAGTTTTTATTCTCTATACAGAGTTTGTTCTCTGAGTAGAGGGAGGTAGATGGGCTTAAAAAATGGGTCAGCTAAGAGATTTTAGTAAAAATATGTGTTTTGAAAGACACATAGTTTTGATATCCCTACCTAATGAGACGCAAACCTATTTGGTGATATACTGTGCACAGCTAAAAATGTAGACGGTGGGTTAGTAACTAGGTATATACTTAACATAAGAGTTGGATAATACTTAAGTCTTACAGATCATGTTGAAATTAAGAACAAGTAATTCTTATTCAGTGGAATAGTTTAGGGAGAAGAAATGACCGATTTCATTGATCTAAGTAAGTCCTATTTGTGTGTTAGTGTGGTAAAAACAAATTGGGCTTACAATTAAGCTCTCGATTAAGTTTTATGTGATAAATATTTTGTGTATAAAGTTTATTGGCATCTGCAACACCTGTAAAGAAAATGAAAATTTAAAGGTTTGGGTGACTATGTGTTTAAGGATAGAGGTGGACTGGTCTCCGTGAAGGAAGTTGGATTGTGAATTAGGTGAAAAAGGCTTCCGTGTAGGACAAGTTTAGGCTACCAATAAACGTTTTTCATCCTTGCCTCAAGGAATCTTCAGTTGGCTTTAAGAATATGGGTTTTAAGGATGTGGGGTTTTAATAATGTGTGGTTTAAGGATTTATGGTGAGATTATAAGGCATATGGAGACTAAATATAAAGATAAAGAATAAAAATAAAATAAAAATAACTTACCGTTTGTTGGAAAAATATATATATTAGTTACATATGTGTGTTGAAACTTTCTTGAATTAAAATAAACACTATGTAACCCTTTTTATAAAGTTCCTTACAGTAATTTTTTTAAAAACACTATTTATTAAAAACACTATTTTTTAAAAAAGAAAAAACATTGAAAAAACATTGAAGTCTAACAAAATTTCACTTGACTATATTGTCAAGTGTTTTACACATTTATGAAAAAGGACACATTTTTAATTTTAATGAAAAAAAGGAACACATTTTTTTTTAAAAAACACATTTTTAATTTTTATGACAAAAAAAGAAAAACACTTACTATCAATGAAAGATCATTTTATATGAGAATATAATCAATTGCTGCTTGATTATAGAGTATTAATGTTGGTATAAAAATTATGTACTATTTTGAGGACCTGTATTTATGACAACTTGCAGTTTATATCAGACATTAATGTTCTCCGCAGAGGTTTTATCGGAATGTTATCGTGAATGTGGTGTTGTGGGAAGGATGTATATATAAAATATTGTTTTGTGGTGTAGAGTTGATCGTTCCATTGTATTACCAATACTAGAGTGGGAACTAAATACGCTAATAGTAATCTGAAAAAAAGTTAAAATTGTTGAAAAAATTTATAAAAAAATTGTCTAAAAAATGTAGGGAGAGACATGGGCAGGTGATCATTTCTAGTCAAGTATCCACTAACAAGTCTTTTGTTCATTATGTTATATATAGAACCGGATATAGCACATTGAGACAAAACTGGTTAGGTGTATATGACATGAAATGGTGACAGTTATGTCTTATGATTTTTGGCCCCATATGAGATGGATTAGACCAAAATAAGGCATAACCGTAAAATGAAAAAAACTGATCTGAGAATATAATAACATAAAATCTAAACTGTAATGCAACGGATATAAGGATTGCATGTTAATAATGGGCAGTACAGGAGGACTCACATCAAACGCAGTGTATGATTTAAAAATGTTTGTAAATAGTGAACAAAATATTATGGTAATTTTATGGTTAGAATGTGAATGTTTGTTGTAAAAAGATGTGAGTTTGGTTGTTTGTAGGTTTGTTGCAGTGAATGTTTGTTGCAGAAAGATGTGGGTTCGGCTGTTTGTTAGTTTTTCCTAGAGTGCGATCTCTCATGAAAATCATAAAAGTGGATTAAACATGGGAGAACGGCACTCATGTTATAGAAAAACTGTATAGGACAACTGACATTGATATCTAACCGGATCCATATCATATGGGCAGTTATATCCAGTATAATCAACATCATTTGCGTAGCAGACACCATATTGGTAAGGAATATGGTTCAGATCGTAAGTTGTAAAAAGCCTTACGTTTAGTTGACCTGGTTAATGCTTAACCAATTCCATAAACATGATGATAGTAGTAAAATGTTATGGGAGGTCATAATTGGGTCTTAAGCCTTCTGTGCTAAAGGTTTCTACCTACCTAAGCAAACCAAACAATTAGTAAAACATGAGTATTTTATCTTTGTATTGAGTGAAACTTTTTGAGTTTTTATTCTCTATACAGAGTTTGTTCTCTGAGTAGAGGGAGGTAGATGGGCTTAAAAAATGGGTCAGCTAAGAGATTTTAGTAAAAATATGTGTTTTGAAAGACACATAGTTTTGATATCCCTACCTAATGAGACGCAAACCTATTTGGTGATATACTGTGCACAGCTAAAAATGTAGACGGTGGGTTAGTAACTAGGTATATACTTAACATAAGAGTTGGATAATACTTAAGTCTTACAGATCATGTTGAAATTAAGAACAAGTAATTCTTATTCAGTGGAATAGTTTAGGGAGAAGAAATGACCGATTTCATTGATCTAAGTAAGTCCTATTTGTGTGTTAGTGTGGTAAAAACAAATTGGGCTTACAATTAAGCTCTCGATTAAGTTTTATGTGATAAATATTTTGTGTATAAAGTTTATTGGCATCTGCAACACCTGTAAAGAAAATGAAAATTTAAAGGTTTGGGTGACTATGTGTTTAAGGATAGAGGTGGACTGGTCTCCGTGAAGGAAGTTGGATTGTGAATTAGGTGAAAAAGGCTTCCGTGTAGGACAAGTTTAGGCTACCAATAAACGTTTTTCATCCTTGCCTCAAGGAATCTTCAGTTGGCTTTAAGAATATGGGTTTTAAGGATGTGGGGTTTTAATAATGTGTGGTTTAAGGATTTATGGTGAGATTATAAGGCATATGGAGACTAAATATAAAGATAAAGAATAAAAATAAAATAAAAATAACTTACCGTTTGTTGGAAAAATATATATATTAGTTACATATGTGTGTTGAAACTTTCTTGAATTAAAATAAACACTATGTAACCCTTTTTATAAAGTTCCTTACAGTAATTTTTTTAAAAACACTATTTATTAAAAACACTATTTTTTAAAAAAGAAAAAACATTGAAAAAACATTGAAGTCTAACAAAATTTCACTTGACTATATTGTCAAGTGTTTTACACATTTATGAAAAAGGACACATTTTTAATTTTAATGAAAAAAAGGAACACATTTTTTTTAAAAAACACATTTTTAATTTTTATGACAAAAAAAGAAAAACACTTACTATCAATGAAAGATCATTTTATATGAGAATATAATCAATTGCTGCTTGATTATAGAGTATTAATGTTGGTATAAAAATTATGTACTATTTTGAGGACCTGTATTTATGACAACTTGCAGTTTATATCAGACATTAATGTTCTCCGCAGAGGTTTTATCGGAATGTTATCGTGAATGTGGTGTTGTGGGAAGGATGTATATATAAAATATTGTTTTGTGGTGTAGAGTTGATCGTTCCATTGTATTACCAATACTAGAGTGGGAACTAAATACGCTAATAGTAATCTGAAAAAAAGTTAAAATTGTTGAAAAAATTTATAAAAAAATTGTCTAAAAAATGTAGGGAGAGACATGGGCAGGTGATCATTTCTAGTCAAGTATCCACTAACAAGTCTTTTGTTCATTATGTTATATATAGAACCGGATATAGCACATTGAGACAAAACTGGTTAGGTGTATATGACATGAAATGGTGACAGTTATGTCTTATGATTTTTGGCCCCATATGAGATGGATTAGACCAAAATAAGGCATAACCGTAAAATGAAAAAAACTGATCTGAGAATATAATAACATAAAATCTAAACTGTAATGCAACGGATATAAGGATTGCATGTTAATAATGGGCAGTACAGGAGGACTCACATCAAACGCAGTGTATGATTTAAAAATGTTTGTAAATAGTGAACAAAATATTATGGTAATTTTATGGTTAGAATGTGAATGTTTGTTGTAAAAAGATGTGAGTTTGGTTGTTTGTAGGTTTGTTGCAGTGAATGTTTGTTGCAGAAAGATGTGGGTTCGGCTGTTTGTTAGTTTTTCCTAGAGTGCGATCTCTCATGAAAATCATAAAAGTGGATTAAACATGGGAGAACGGCACTCATGTTATAGAAAAACTGTATAGGACAACTGACATTGATATCTAACCGGATCCATATCATATGGGCAGTTATATCCAGTATAATCAACATCATTTGCGTAGCAGACACCATATTGGTAAGGAATATGGTTCAGATCGTAAGTTGTAAAAAGCCTTACGTTTAGTTGACCTGGTTAATGCTTAACCAATTCCATAAACATGATGATAGTAGTAAAATGTTATGGGAGGTCATAATTGGGTCTTAAGCCTTCTGTGCTAAAGGTTTCTACCTACCTAAGCAAACCAAACAATTAGTAAAACATGAGTATTTTATCTTTGTATTGAGTGAAACTTTTTGAGTTTTTATTCTCTATACAGAGTTTGTTCTCTGAGTAGAGGGAGGTAGATGGGCTTAAAAAATGGGTCAGCTAAGAGATTTTAGTAAAAATATGTGTTTTGAAAGACACATAGTTTTGATATCCCTACCTAATGAGACGCAAACCTATTTGGTGATATACTGTGCACAGCTAAAAATGTAGACGGTGGGTTAGTAACTAGGTATATACTTAACATAAGAGTTGGATAATACTTAAGTCTTACAGATCATGTTGAAATTAAGAACAAGTAATTCTTATTCAGTGGAATAGTTTAGGGAGAAGAAATGACCGATTTCATTGATCTAAGTAAGTCCTATTTGTGTGTTAGTGTGGTAAAAACAAATTGGGCTTACAATTAAGCTCTCGATTAAGTTTTATGTGATAAATATTTTGTGTATAAAGTTTATTGGCATCTGCAACACCTGTAAAGAAAATGAAAATTTAAAGGTTTGGGTGACTATGTGTTTAAGGATAGAGGTGGACTGGTCTCCGTGAAGGAAGTTGGATTGTGAATTAGGTGAAAAAGGCTTCCGTGTAGGACAAGTTTAGGCTACCAATAAACGTTTTTCATCCTTGCCTCAAGGAATCTTCAGTTGGCTTTAAGAATATGGGTTTTAAGGATGTGGGGTTTTAATAATGTGTGGTTTAAGGATTTATGGTGAGATTATAAGGCATATGGAGACTAAATATAAAGATAAAGAATAAAAATAAAATAAAAATAACTTACCGTTTGTTGGAAAAATATATATATTAGTTACATATGTGTGTTGAAACTTTCTTGAATTAAAATAAACACTATGTAACCCTTTTTATAAAGTTCCTTACAGTAATTTTTTTAAAAACACTATTTATTAAAAACACTATTTTTTAAAAAAGAAAAAACATTGAAAAAACATTGAAGTCTAACAAAATTTCACTTGACTATATTGTCAAGTGTTTTACACATTTATGAAAAAGGACACATTTTTAATTTTAATGAAAAAAAGGAACACATTTTTTTTAAAAAACACATTTTTAATTTTTATGACAAAAAAAGAAAAACACTTACTATCAATGAAAGATCATTTTATATGAGAATATAATCAATTGCTGCTTGATTATAGAGTATTAATGTTGGTATAAAAATTATGTACTATTTTGAGGACCTGTATTTATGACAACTTGCAGTTTATATCAGACATTAATGTTCTCCGCAGAGGTTTTATCGGAATGTTATCGTGAATGTGGTGTTGTGGGAAGGATGTATATATAAAATATTGTTTTGTGGTGTAGAGTTGATCGTTCCATTGTATTACCAATACTAGAGTGGGAACTAAATACGCTAATAGTAATCTGAAAAAAAGTTAAAATTGTTGAAAAAATTTATAAAAAAATTGTCTAAAAAATGTAGGGAGAGACATGGGCAGGTGATCATTTCTAGTCAAGTATCCACTAACAAGTCTTTTGTTCATTATGTTATATATAGAACCGGATATAGCACATTGAGACAAAACTGGTTAGGTGTATATGACATGAAATGGTGACAGTTATGTCTTATGATTTTTGGCCCCATATGAGATGGATTAGACCAAAATAAGGCATAACCGTAAAATGAAAAAAACTGATCTGAGAATATAATAACATAAAATCTAAACTGTAATGCAACGGATATAAGGATTGCATGTTAATAATGGGCAGTACAGGAGGACTCACATCAAACGCAGTGTATGATTTAAAAATGTTTGTAAATAGTGAACAAAATATTATGGTAATTTTATGGTTAGAATGTGAATGTTTGTTGTAAAAAGATGTGAGTTTGGTTGTTTGTAGGTTTGTTGCAGTGAATGTTTGTTGCAGAAAGATGTGGGTTCGGCTGTTTGTTAGTTTTTCCTAGAGTGCGATCTCTCATGAAAATCATAAAAGTGGATTAAACATGGGAGAACGGCACTCATGTTATAGAAAAACTGTATAGGACAACTGACATTGATATCTAACCGGATCCATATCATATGGGCAGTTATATCCAGTATAATCAACATCATTTGCGTAGCAGACACCATATTGGTAAGGAATATGGTTCAGATCGTAAGTTGTAAAAAGCCTTACGTTTAGTTGACCTGGTTAATGCTTAACCAATTCCATAAACATGATGATAGTAGTAAAATGTTATGGGAGGTCATAATTGGGTCTTAAGCCTTCTGTGCTAAAGGTTTCTACCTACCTAAGCAAACCAAACAATTAGTAAAACATGAGTATTTTATCTTTGTATTGAGTGAAACTTTTTGAGTTTTTATTCTCTATACAGAGTTTGTTCTCTGAGTAGAGGGAGGTAGATGGGCTTAAAAAATGGGTCAGCTAAGAGATTTTAGTAAAAATATGTGTTTTGAAAGACACATAGTTTTGATATCCCTACCTAATGAGACGCAAACCTATTTGGTGATATACTGTGCACAGCTAAAAATGTAGACGGTGGGTTAGTAACTAGGTATATACTTAACATAAGAGTTGGATAATACTTAAGTCTTACAGATCATGTTGAAATTAAGAACAAGTAATTCTTATTCAGTGGAATAGTTTAGGGAGAAGAAATGACCGATTTCATTGATCTAAGTAAGTCCTATTTGTGTGTTAGTGTGGTAAAAACAAATTGGGCTTACAATTAAGCTCTCGATTAAGTTTTATGTGATAAATATTTTGTGTATAAAGTTTATTGGCATCTGCAACACCTGTAAAGAAAATGAAAATTTAAAGGTTTGGGTGACTATGTGTTTAAGGATAGAGGTGGACTGGTCTCCGTGAAGGAAGTTGGATTGTGAATTAGGTGAAAAAGGCTTCCGTGTAGGACAAGTTTAGGCTACCAATAAACGTTTTTCATCCTTGCCTCAAGGAATCTTCAGTTGGCTTTAAGAATATGGGTTTTAAGGATGTGGGGTTTTAATAATGTGTGGTTTAAGGATTTATGGTGAGATTATAAGGCATATGGAGACTAAATATAAAGATAAAGAATAAAAATAAAATAAAAATAACTTACCGTTTGTTGGAAAAATATATATATTAGTTACATATGTGTGTTGAAACTTTCTTGAATTAAAATAAACACTATGTAACCCTTTTTATAAAGTTCCTTACAGTAATTTTTTTAAAAACACTATTTATTAAAAACACTATTTTTTAAAAAAGAAAAAACATTGAAAAAACATTGAAGTCTAACAAAATTTCACTTGACTATATTGTCAAGTGTTTTACACATTTATGAAAAAGGACACATTTTTAATTTTAATGAAAAAAAGGAACACATTTTTTTTAAAAAACACATTTTTAATTTTTATGACAAAAAAAGAAAAACACTTACTATCAATGAAAGATCATTTTATATGAGAATATAATCAATTGCTGCTTGATTATAGAGTATTAAAGTTGGTATAAAAATTATGTACTATTTTGAGGACCTGTATTTATGACAACTTGCAGTTTATATCAGACATTAATGTTCTCCGCAGAGGTTTTATCGGAATGTTATCGTGAATGTGGTGTTGTGGGAAGGATGTATATATAAAATATTGTTTTGTGGTGTAGAGTTGATCGTTCCATTGTATTACCAATACTAGAGTGGGAACTAAATACGCTAATAGTAATCTGAAAAAAAGTTAAAATTGTTGAAAAAATTTATAAAAAAATTGTCTAAAAAATGTAGGGAGAGACATGGGCAGGTGATCATTTCTAGTCAAGTATCCACTAACAAGTCTTTTGTTCATTATGTTATATATAGAACCGGATATAGCACATTGAGACAAAACTGGTTAGGTGTATATGACATGAAATGGTGACAGTTATGTCTTATGATTTTTGGCCCCATATGAGATGGATTAGACCAAAATAAGGCATAACCGTAAAATGAAAAAAACTGATCTGAGAATATAATAACATAAAATCTAAACTGTAATGCAACGGATATAAGGATTGCATGTTAATAATGGGCAGTACAGGAGGACTCACATCAAACGCAGTGTATGATTTAAAAATGTTTGTAAATAGTGAACAAAATATTATGGTAATTTTATGGTTAGAATGTGAATGTTTGTTGTAAAAAGATGTGAGTTTGGTTGTTTGTAGGTTTGTTGCAGTGAATGTTTGTTGCAGAAAGATGTGGGTTCGGCTGTTTGTTAGTTTTTCCTAGAGTGCGATCTCTCATGAAAATCATAAAAGTGGATTAAACATGGGAGAACGGCACTCATGTTATAGAAAAACTGTATAGGACAACTGACATTGATATCTAACCGGATCCATATCATATGGGCAGTTATATCCAGTATAATCAACATCATTTGCGTAGCAGACACCATATTGGTAAGGAATATGGTTCAGATCGTAAGTTGTAAAAAGCCTTACGTTTAGTTGACCTGGTTAATGCTTAACCAATTCCATAAACATGATGATAGTAGTAAAATGTTATGGGAGGTCATAATTGGGTCTTAAGCCTTCTGTGCTAAAGGTTTCTACCTACCTAAGCAAACCAAACAATTAGTAAAACATGAGTATTTTATCTTTGTATTGAGTGAAACTTTTTGAGTTTTTATTCTCTATACAGAGTTTGTTCTCTGAGTAGAGGGAGGTAGATGGGCTTAAAAAATGGGTCAGCTAAGAGATTTTAGTAAAAATATGTGTTTTGAAAGACACATAGTTTTGATATCCCTACCTAATGAGACGCAAACCTATTTGGTGATATACTGTGCACAGCTAAAAATGTAGACGGTGGGTTAGTAACTAGGTATATACTTAACATAAGAGTTGGATAATACTTAAGTCTTACAGATCATGTTGAAATTAAGAACAAGTAATTCTTATTCAGTGGAATAGTTTAGGGAGAAGAAATGACCGATTTCATTGATCTAAGTAAGTCCTATTTGTGTGTTAGTGTGGTAAAAACAAATTGGGCTTACAATTAAGCTCTCGATTAAGTTTTATGTGATAAATATTTTGTGTATAAAGTTTATTGGCATCTGCAACACCTGTAAAGAAAATGAAAATTTAAAGGTTTGGGTGACTATGTGTTTAAGGATAGAGGTGGACTGGTCTCCGTGAAGGAAGTTGGATTGTGAATTAGGTGAAAAAGGCTTCCGTGTAGGACAAGTTTAGGCTACCAATAAACGTTTTTCATCCTTGCCTCAAGGAATCTTCAGTTGGCTTTAAGAATATGGGTTTTAAGGATGTGGGGTTTTAATAATGTGTGGTTTAAGGATTTATGGTGAGATTATAAGGCATATGGAGACTAAATATAAAGATAAAGAATAAAAATAAAATAAAAATAACTTACCGTTTGTTGGAAAAATATATATATTAGTTACATATGTGTGTTGAAACTTTCTTGAATTAAAATAAACACTATGTAACCCTTTTTATAAAGTTCCTTACAGTAATTTTTTTAAAAACACTATTTATTAAAAACACTATTTTTTAAAAAAGAAAAAACATTGAAAAAACATTGAAGTCTAACAAAATTTCACTTGACTATATTGTCAAGTGTTTTACACATTTATGAAAAAGGACACATTTTTAATTTTAATGAAAAAAAGGAACACATTTTTTTTAAAAAACACATTTTTAATTTTTATGACAAAAAAAGAAAAACACTTACTATCAATGAAAGATCATTTTATATGAGAATATAATCAATTGCTGCTTGATTATAGAGTATTAATGTTGGTATAAAAATTATGTACTATTTTGAGGACCTGTATTTATGACAACTTGCAGTTTATATCAGACATTAATGTTCTCCGCAGAGGTTTTATCGGAATGTTATCGTGAATGTGGTGTTGTGGGAAGGATGTATATATAAAATATTGTTTTGTGGTGTAGAGTTGATCGTTCCATTGTATTACCAATACTAGAGTGGGAACTAAATACGCTAATAGTAATCTGAAAAAAAGTTAAAATTGTTGAAAAAATTTATAAAAAAATTGTCTAAAAAATGTAGGGAGAGACATGGGCAGGTGATCATTTCTAGTCAAGTATCCACTAACAAGTCTTTTGTTCATTATGTTATATATAGAACCGGATATAGCACATTGAGACAAAACTGGTTAGGTGTATATGACATGAAATGGTGACAGTTATGTCTTATGATTTTTGGCCCCATATGAGATGGATTAGACCAAAATAAGGCATAACCGTAAAATGAAAAAAACTGATCTGAGAATATAATAACATAAAATCTAAACTGTAATGCAACGGATATAAGGATTGCATGTTAATAATGGGCAGTACAGGAGGACTCACATCAAACGCAGTGTATGATTTAAAAATGTTTGTAAATAGTGAACAAAATATTATGGTAATTTTATGGTTAGAATGTGAATGTTTGTTGTAAAAAGATGTGAGTTTGGTTGTTTGTAGGTTTGTTGCAGTGAATGTTTGTTGCAGAAAGATGTGGGTTCGGCTGTTTGTTAGTTTTTCCTAGAGTGCGATCTCTCATGAAAATCATAAAAGTGGATTAAACATGGGAGAACGGCACTCATGTTATAGAAAAACTGTATAGGACAACTGACATTGATATCTAACCGGATCCATATCATATGGGCAGTTATATCCAGTATAATCAACATCATTTGCGTAGCAGACACCATATTGGTAAGGAATATGGTTCAGATCGTAAGTTGTAAAAAGCCTTACGTTTAGTTGACCTGGTTAATGCTTAACCAATTCCATAAACATGATGATAGTAGTAAAATGTTATGGGAGGTCATAATTGGGTCTTAAGCCTTCTGTGCTAAAGGTTTCTACCTACCTAAGCAAACCAAACAATTAGTAAAACATGAGTATTTTATCTTTGTATTGAGTGAAACTTTTTGAGTTTTTATTCTCTATACAGAGTTTGTTCTCTGAGTAGAGGGAGGTAGATGGGCTTAAAAAATGGGTCAGCTAAGAGATTTTAGTAAAAATATGTGTTTTGAAAGACACATAGTTTTGATATCCCTACCTAATGAGACGCAAACCTATTTGGTGATATACTGTGCACAGCTAAAAATGTAGACGGTGGGTTAGTAACTAGGTATATACTTAACATAAGAGTTGGATAATACTTAAGTCTTACAGATCATGTTGAAATTAAGAACAAGTAATTCTTATTCAGTGGAATAGTTTAGGGAGAAGAAATGACCGATTTCATTGATCTAAGTAAGTCCTATTTGTGTGTTAGTGTGGTAAAAACAAATTGGGCTTACAATTAAGCTCTCGATTAAGTTTTATGTGATAAATATTTTGTGTATAAAGTTTATTGGCATCTGCAACACCTGTAAAGAAAATGAAAATTTAAAGGTTTGGGTGACTATGTGTTTAAGGATAGAGGTGGACTGGTCTCCGTGAAGGAAGTTGGATTGTGAATTAGGTGAAAAAGGCTTCCGTGTAGGACAAGTTTAGGCTACCAATAAACGTTTTTCATCCTTGCCTCAAGGAATCTTCAGTTGGCTTTAAGAATATGGGTTTTAAGGATGTGGGGTTTTAATAATGTGTGGTTTAAGGATTTATGGTGAGATTATAAGGCATATGGAGACTAAATATAAAGATAAAGAATAAAAATAAAATAAAAATAACTTACCGTTTGTTGGAAAAATATATATATTAGTTACATATGTGTGTTGAAACTTTCTTGAATTAAAATAAACACTATGTAACCCTTTTTATAAAGTTCCTTACAGTAATTTTTTTAAAAACACTATTTATTAAAAACACTATTTTTTAAAAAAGAAAAAACATTGAAAAAACATTGAAGTCTAACAAAATTTCACTTGACTATATTGTCAAGTGTTTTACACATTTATGAAAAAGGACACATTTTTAATTTTAATGAAAAAAAGGAACACATTTTTTTTAAAAAACACATTTTTAATTTTTATGACAAAAAAAGAAAAACACTTACTATCAATGAAAGATCATTTTATATGAGAATATAATCAATTGCTGCTTGATTATAGAGTATTAATGTTGGTATAAAAATTATGTACTATTTTGAGGACCTGTATTTATGACAACTTGCAGTTTATATCAGACATTAATGTTCTCCGCAGAGGTTTTATCGGAATGTTATCGTGAATGTGGTGTTGTGGGAAGGATGTATATATAAAATATTGTTTTGTGGTGTAGAGTTGATCGTTCCATTGTATTACCAATACTAGAGTGGGAACTAAATACGCTAATAGTAATCTGAAAAAAAGTTAAAATTGTTGAAAAAATTTATAAAAAAATTGTCTAAAAAATGTAGGGAGAGACATGGGCAGGTGATCATTTCTAGTCAAGTATCCACTAACAAGTCTTTTGTTCATTATGTTATATATAGAACCGGATATAGCACATTGAGACAAAACTGGTTAGGTGTATATGACATGAAATGGTGACAGTTATGTCTTATGATTTTTGGCCCCATATGAGATGGATTAGACCAAAATAAGGCATAACCGTAAAATGAAAAAAACTGATCTGAGAATATAATAACATAAAATCTAAACTGTAATGCAACGGATATAAGGATTGCATGTTAATAATGGGCAGTACAGGAGGACTCACATCAAACGCAGTGTATGATTTAAAAATGTTTGTAAATAGTGAACAAAATATTATGGTAATTTTATGGTTAGAATGTGAATGTTTGTTGTAAAAAGATGTGAGTTTGGTTGTTTGTAGGTTTGTTGCAGTGAATGTTTGTTGCAGAAAGATGTGGGTTCGGCTGTTTGTTAGTTTTTCCTAGAGTGCGATCTCTCATGAAAATCATAAAAGTGGATTAAACATGGGAGAACGGCACTCATGTTATAGAAAAACTGTATAGGACAACTGACATTGATATCTAACCGGATCCATATCATATGGGCAGTTATATCCAGTATAATCAACATCATTTGCGTAGCAGACACCATATTGGTAAGGAATATGGTTCAGATCGTAAGTTGTAAAAAGCCTTACGTTTAGTTGACCTGGTTAATGCTTAACCAATTCCATAAACATGATGATAGTAGTAAAATGTTATGGGAGGTCATAATTGGGTCTTAAGCCTTCTGTGCTAAAGGTTTCTACCTACCTAAGCAAACCAAACAATTAGTAAAACATGAGTATTTTATCTTTGTATTGAGTGAAACTTTTTGAGTTTTTATTCTCTATACAGAGTTTGTTCTCTGAGTAGAGGGAGGTAGATGGGCTTAAAAAATGGGTCAGCTAAGAGATTTTAGTAAAAATATGTGTTTTGAAAGACACATAGTTTTGATATCCCTACCTAATGAGACGCAAACCTATTTGGTGATATACTGTGCACAGCTAAAAATGTAGACGGTGGGTTAGTAACTAGGTATATACTTAACATAAGAGTTGGATAATACTTAAGTCTTACAGATCATGTTGAAATTAAGAACAAGAGTATTTTATCTTTGTATTGAGTGAAACTTTTTGAGTTTTTATTCTCTATACAGAGTTTGTTCTCTGAGTAGAGGGAGGTAGATGGGCTTAAAAAATGGGTCAGCTAAGAGATTTTAGTAAAAATATGTGTTTTGAAAGACACATAGTTTTGATATCCCTACCTAATGAGACGCAAACCTATTTGGTGATATACTGTGCACAGCTAAAAATGTAGACGGTGGGTTAGTAACTAGGTATATACTTAACATAAGAGTTGGATAATACTTAAGTCTTACAGATCATGTTGAAATTAAGAACAAGTAATTCTTATTCAGTCGAATAGTTTAGGAAGAAGAAATGACCGATTTCATTGATCTAAGTAAGTCCTATTTGTGTGTTAGTGTGGTAAAAACAAATTGGGCTTACAATTAAGCTCTCGATTAAGTTTATGTGATAGATACTTTTATGTGATAAATATTTTGTGTATAAAGTTTATTGGCATCTGCAACACCTGTAAAGAAAATGAAAATTTAAAGGTTTGGGTGACTATGTGTTTAAGGATAGAGGTGGACTGGTCTCCGTGAAGGAAGTTGGATTGTGAATTAGGTGAAAAAGGCTTCCGTGTAGGACAAGTTTAGGCTACCAATTTTCATCCTTGCCTCAAGGAATCTTCAGTTGGCTTTAAGAATATGGGTTTTAAGGATGTGGGGTTTTAATAATGTGTGGTTTAAGGATTTATGGTGAGATCATAAGGCATATGGAGACTAAATATAAAGATAAAGAATAAAAATAAAATAAAATAAAAATAACTTACCGTTTGTTGGAAAAATATATATATTAGTTACATATGTGTGTTGAAACTTTCTTGAATTAAGATAAACACTATGTAACCCTTTTTATAAAGTTCCTTACAGTAATTTTTTTTAAAAACACTATTTATTAAAAACACTATTTTTTAAAAAAAGAAAAAACATTGAAAAAACATTAAAATCTAACAAAAATTCACTTGACTATATTGTCAAGTGTTTTACACATTTATGAAAAAGGACACATTTTTAATTTTAATGAAAAAAAGAACACATTTTTTTAAAAAACACATTTTTAATTTTTAATTTTTAATTTTTATGACAAAAAAAGAAAAACACTTACTATCAATGAAAGATCATTTTATATGAGAATATAATCAATTGCTGCTTGATTATAGAGTATTAATGTTGGTATAAAAATTATGTACTATTTTGAGGACCTGTATTTATGACAACTTGCAGTTTATATCAGACATTAATGTTCTCCGCAGAGGTTTTATCGGAATGTTATCGTGAATGTGGTGTTGTGGGAAGGATGTATATAAAATATTGTTTTGTGGTGTAGAGTTGATCGTTCCATTGTATTATCAATACTAGAGTGGGAACTAAATACACTAATAGTAATCTGAAAAAAAGTTAAAATTGTTGAAAAAATGTATAAAAAAAATTGTCTAAAAAATGTAGGGAGAGACATGGGCAGGTGATCATTTCTAGTCAAGTATCCACTAACAAGTCTTTTGTTCATTATGTTATATATAGAACCGGATATATATGTTATTATATTCTCAGATCAGTTTTTTTCATTTTACGGTTATGCCTTATTTTGGTCTAATCCATCTCATATGGGGCCAAAAATCATAAGACATAACTGTCACCATTTCATGTCATATACACCTAACCAGTTTTGTCTCAATGTGCTATATCCGGTTCTATATATAACATAATGAACAAAAGACTTGTTAGTGGATACTTGACTAGAAATGATCACCAGCCCATGTCTCTCCCTACATTTTTTAGACAATTTTTTCAACAATTTTAACTTTTTTTCAGATTACTATTAGTGTATTTAGTTCCCACTCTAGTATTGGTAATACAATGGAACGATCAACTCTACACCACAAAACAATATTTTATATATACATCCTTCCCACAACACCACATTCACGATAACATACCGATAAAACCTCTGCGGAGAACATTAATGTCTGATATAAACTGCAAGTTGTCATAAATACAGGTCCTCAAAATAGTACATAATTTTCATTAATACTCTATAATCAAGCAGCAATTGATTATATTCTCATATAAAATGATCTTTCATTGATAGTAAGTGTTTTTCTTTTTTTGTCATAAAAATTAAAAATGTGTTTTTTAAAAAAATGTGTTCTTTTTTCATTAAAATTAAAAATGTGTCCTTTTTCATAAATGTGTAAAACCCTTGACAATATAGTCAAGTGAATTTTTGTTAGATTTTAATGTTTTTTCAATGTTTTTTCTTTTTTAAAAAATAGTGTTTTTAATAAATAGTGTTTTTAAAAAAATTACTGCAAGGAACTTTATAAAAAGGGTTACATAGTGTTTATTTTATTTTAATTCAAGAAAGTTTCAACACACATATGTAACTAATATATATATTTTTCCAACAAACGGTAAGTTATTTTTATTTTATTTTTATTCTTTATCTTTATATACCATATTTAGTCTCCATATGCCTTATGATCTCACCATAAATCCTTAAACCACACATTATTAAAACCCCACATCCTTAAAACCCATATTCTTAAAGCCAACTGAAGATTCCTTGAGGCAAGGATGAAAAACGTTTATTGGTAGCCTAAACTTGTCCTACACGGAAGCCTTTTTCACCTAATTCACAATCCAACTTCCTTCACGGAGACCAGTCCACCTCTATCCTTAAACACATAGTCACCCAAACCTTTAAATTTTCATTTTCTTTACAGGTGTTGCAGATGCCAATAAACTTTATACACAAAATATTTATCACATAAAACTTAATCGAGAGCTTAATTGTAAGCCCAATTTGTTTTTACCACACTAACACACAAATAGGACTTACTTAGATCAATGAAATCGGTCATTTCTTCTCCCTAAACTATTCCACTGAATAAGAATTACTTGTTCTTAATTTCAACATGATCTGTAAGACTTAAGTATTATCCAACTCTTATGTTAAGTATATACCTAGTTACTAACCCACCGTCTACATTTTTAGCTGTGCACAGTATATCACCAAATAGGTTTGCGTCTCATTAGGTAGGGATATCAAAACTATGTGTCTTTCAAAACACATATTTTTACTAAAATCTCTTAGCTGACCCATTTTTTAAGCCCATCTACCTCCCTCTACTCAGAGAACAAACTCTGTATAGAGAATAAAAACTCAAAAAGTTTCACTCAATACAAAGATAAAATACTCACTTAGATCAATGAAATCGGTCATTTCTTCTTCCTAAACTATTCGACTGAATAAGAATTACTTGTTCTTAATTTCAACATGATCTGTAAGACTTAAGTATTATCCAACTCTTATGTTAAGTATATACCTAGTTACTAACCCACCGTCTACATTTTTAGCTGTGCACAGTATATCACCAAATAGGTTTGCGTCTCATTAGGTAGGGATATCAAAACTATGTGTCTTTCAAAACACATATTTTTACTAAAATCTCTTAGCTGACCCATTTTTTAAGCCCATCTACCTCCCTCTACTCAGAGAACAAACTCTGTATAGAGAATAAAAACTCAAAAAGTTTCACTCAATACAAAGATAAAATACTCATGTTTTACTAATTGTTTGGTTTGCTTAGGTAGGTAGAAACCTTTAGCACAGAAGGCTTAAGACCCAATTATGACCTCCCATAACATTTTACTACTATCATCAAGTTTATGGAATTGGTTAAGCATTAACCAGGTCAACTAAACGTAAGGCTTTTTACAACTTACGATCTGAACCATATTCCTTACCAATATGGTGTCTGCTACGCAAATGATGTTGATTATACTGGATATAACTGCCCATATGATATGGATCCGGTTAGATATCAATGTCAGTTGTCCTATACAGTTTTTCTATAACATGAGTACCGTTCTCCCATGTTTAATCCACTTTTATGATTTTCATGAGAGATCGCACTCTAGGAAAAACTAACAAACAGCCGAACCCACATCTTCTGCAACAAACATTCACTGCAACAAACCTACAAACAACCAAACTCACATCTTTTTACAACAAACATTCACATTCTAACCATAAAATTACCATAATATTTTGTTCACTATTTACAAACATTTTTAATCCATACACTGCGTTTGATGTGAGTCCTCCTGTACTGCCCATTATTAACATGCAATCCTTATACCCGTTGCATTACAGTTTAGATTTTATGTTATTATATTCTCAGATCAGTTTTTTTCATTTTACGGTTATGCCTTATTTTGGTCTAATCCATCTCATATGGGGCCAAAAATCATAAGACATAACTGTCACCATTTCATGTCATATACACCTAACCAGTTTTTGTCTCAATGTGCTATATCCGGTTCTATATATAACATAATGAACAAAAGACTTGTTAGTGGATACTTGACTAGAAATGATCACCTGCCCATGTCTCTCCCTACATTTTTTAGACAATTTTTTTTATACATTTTTTCAACAATTTTAACTTTTTTTCAGATTACTATTAGTGTATTTAGTTCCCACTCTAGTATTGATAATACAATGGAACGATCAACTCTACACCACAAAACAATATTTTATATACATCCTTCCCACAACACCACATTCACGATAACATTCCGATAAAACCTCTGCGGAGAACATTAATGTCTGATATAAACTGCAAGTTGTCATAAATACAGGTCCTCAAAATAGTACATAATTTTTATACCAACATTAATACTCTATAATCAAGCAGCAATTGATTATATTCTCATATAAAATGATCTTTCATTGATAGTAAGTGTTTTTCTTTTTTTGTCATAAAAATTAAAAATTAAAAATTAAAAATGTGTTTTTTAAAAAAATGTGTTCTTTTTTTCATTAAAATTAAAAATGTGTCCTTTTTCATAAATGTGTAAAACACTTGACAATATAGTCAAGTGAATTTTTGTTAGATTTTAATGTTTTTTCAATGTTTTTTCTTTTTTTAAAAAATAGTGTTTTTAATAAATAGTGTTTTTAAAAAAATTACTGTAAGGAACTTTATAAAAAGGGTTACATAGTGTTTATCTTAATTCAAGAAAGTTTCAACACACATATGTAACTAATATATATATTTTTCCAACAAACGGTAAGTTATTTTTATTTTATTTTATTTTTATTCTTTATCTTTATATTTAGTCTCCATATGCCTTATGATCTCACCATAAATCCTTAAACCACACATTATTAAAACCCCACATCCTTAAAACCCATATTCTTAAAGCCAACTGAAGATTCCTTGAGGCAAGGATGAAAAACGTTTATTGGTAGCCTAAACTTGTCCTACACGGAAGCCTTTTTCACCTAATTCACAATCCAACTTCCTTCACGGAGACCAGTCCACCTCTATCCTTAAACACATAGTCACCCAAACCTTTAAATTTTCATTTTCTTTACAGGTGTTGCAGATGCCAATAAACTTTATACACAAAATATTTATCACATAAAACTTAATCGAGAGCTTAATTGTAAGCCCAATTTGTTTTTACCACACTAACACACAAATAGGACTTACTTAGATCAATGAAATCGGTCATTTCTTCTCCCTAAACTATTCCACTGAATAAGAATTACTTGTTCTTAATTTCAACATGATCTGTAAGACTTAAGTATTATCCAACTCTTATGTTAAGTATATACCTAGTTACTAACCCACCGTCTACATTTTTAGCTGTGCACAGTATATCACCAAATAGGTTTGCGTCTCATTAGGTAGGGATATCAAAACTATGTGTCTTTCAAAACACATATTTTTACTAAAATCTCTTAGCTGACCCATTTTTTAAGCCCATCTACCTCCCTCTACTCAGAGAACAAACTCTGTATAGAGAATAAAAACTCAAAAAGTTTCACTCAATACAAAGATAAAATACTCACTTAGATCAATGAAATCGGTCATTTCTTCTTCCTAAACTATTCGACTGAATAAGAATTACTTGTTCTTAATTTCAACATGATCTGTAAGACTTAAGTATTATCCAACTCTTATGTTAAGTATATACCTAGTTACTAACCCACCGTCTACATTTTTAGCTGTGCACAGTATATCACCAAATAGGTTTGCGTCTCATTAGGTAGGGATATCAAAACTATGTGTCTTTCAAAACACATATTTTTACTAAAATCTCTTAGCTGACCCATTTTTTAAGCCCATCTACCTCCCTCTACTCAGAGAACAAACTCTGTATAGAGAATAAAAACTCAAAAAGTTTCACTCAATACAAAGATAAAATACTCATGTTTTACTAATTGTTTGGTTTGCTTAGGTAGGTAGAAACCTTTAGCACAGAAGGCTTAAGACCCAATTATGACCTCCCATAACATTTTACTACTATCATCAAGTTTATGGAATTGGTTAAGCATTAACCAGGTCAACTAAACGTAAGGCTTTTTACAACTTACGATCTGAACCATATTCCTTACCAATATGGTGTCTGCTACGCAAATGATGTTGATTATACTGGATATAACTGCCCATATGATATGGATCCGGTTAGATATCAATGTCAGTTGTCCTATACAGTTTTTCTATAACATGAGTACCGTTCTCCCATGTTTAATCCACTTTTATGATTTTCATGAGAGATCGCACTCTAGGAAAAACTAACAAACAGCCGAACCCACATCTTCTGCAACAAACATTCACTGCAACAAACCTACAAACAACCAAACTCACATCTTTTTACAACAAACATTCACATTCTAACCATAAAATTACCATAATATTTTGTTCACTATTTACAAACATTTTTAATCCATACACTGCGTTTGATGTGAGTCCTCCTGTACTGCCCATTATTAACATGCAATCCTTATACCCGTTGCATTACAGTTTAGATTTTATGTTATTATATTCTCAGATCAGTTTTTTTCATTTTACGGTTATGCCTTATTTTGGTCTAATCCATCTCATATGGGGCCAAAAATCATAAGACATAACTGTCACCATTTCATGTCATATACACCTAACCAGTTTTTGTCTCAATGTGCTATATCCGGTTCTATATATAACATAATGAACAAAAGACTTGTTAGTGGATACTTGACTAGAAATGATCACCTGCCCATGTCTCTCCCTACATTTTTTAGACAATTTTTTTTATACATTTTTTCAACAATTTTAACTTTTTTTCAGATTACTATTAGTGTATTTAGTTCCCACTCTAGTATTGATAATACAATGGAACGATCAACTCTACACCACAAAACAATATTTTATATACATCCTTCCCACAACACCACATTCACGATAACATTCCGATAAAACCTCTGCGGAGAACATTAATGTCTGATATAAACTGCAAGTTGTCATAAATACAGGTCCTCAAAATAGTACATAATTTTTATACCAACATTAATACTCTATAATCAAGCAGCAATTGATTATATTCTCATATAAAATGATCTTTCATTGATAGTAAGTGTTTTTCTTTTTTTGTCATAAAAATTAAAAATTAAAAATTAAAAATGTGTTTTTTAAAAAAATGTGTTCTTTTTTTCATTAAAATTAAAAATGTGTCCTTTTTCATAAATGTGTAAAACACTTGACAATATAGTCAAGTGAATTTTTGTTAGATTTTAATGTTTTTTCAATGTTTTTTCTTTTTTTAAAAAATAGTGTTTTTAATAAATAGTGTTTTTAAAAAAATTACTGTAAGGAACTTTATAAAAAGGGTTACATAGTGTTTATCTTAATTCAAGAAAGTTTCAACACACATATGTAACTAATATATATATTTTTCCAACAAACGGTAAGTTATTTTTATTTTATTTTATTTTTATTCTTTATCTTTATATTTAGTCTCCATATGCCTTATGATCTCACCATAAATCCTTAAACCACACATTATTAAAACCCCACATCCTTAAAACCCATATTCTTAAAGCCAACTGAAGATTCCTTGAGGCAAGGATGAAAAACGTTTATTGGTAGCCTAAACTTGTCCTACACGGAAGCCTTTTTCACCTAATTCACAATCCAACTTCCTTCACGGAGACCAGTCCACCTCTATCCTTAAACACATAGTCACCCAAACCTTTAAATTTTCATTTTCTTTACAGGTGTTGCAGATGCCAATAAACTTTATACACAAAATATTTATCACATAAAACTTAATCGAGAGCTTAATTGTAAGCCCAATTTGTTTTTACCACACTAACACACAAATAGGACTTACTTAGATCAATGAAATCGGTCATTTCTTCTCCCTAAACTATTCCACTGAATAAGAATTACTTGTTCTTAATTTCAACATGATCTGTAAGACTTAAGTATTATCCAACTCTTATGTTAAGTATATACCTAGTTACTAACCCACCGTCTACATTTTTAGCTGTGCACAGTATATCACCAAATAGGTTTGCGTCTCATTAGGTAGGGATATCAAAACTATGTGTCTTTCAAAACACATATTTTTACTAAAATCTCTTAGCTGACCCATTTTTTAAGCCCATCTACCTCCCTCTACTCAGAGAACAAACTCTGTATAGAGAATAAAAACTCAAAAAGTTTCACTCAATACAAAGATAAAATACTCACTTAGATCAATGAAATCGGTCATTTCTTCTTCCTAAACTATTCGACTGAATAAGAATTACTTGTTCTTAATTTCAACATGATCTGTAAGACTTAAGTATTATCCAACTCTTATGTTAAGTATATACCTAGTTACTAACCCACCGTCTACATTTTTAGCTGTGCACAGTATATCACCAAATAGGTTTGCGTCTCATTAGGTAGGGATATCAAAACTATGTGTCTTTCAAAACACATATTTTTACTAAAATCTCTTAGCTGACCCATTTTTTAAGCCCATCTACCTCCCTCTACTCAGAGAACAAACTCTGTATAGAGAATAAAAACTCAAAAAGTTTCACTCAATACAAAGATAAAATACTCATGTTTTACTAATTGTTTGGTTTGCTTAGGTAGGTAGAAACCTTTAGCACAGAAGGCTTAAGACCCAATTATGACCTCCCATAACATTTTACTACTATCATCAAGTTTATGGAATTGGTTAAGCATTAACCAGGTCAACTAAACGTAAGGCTTTTTACAACTTACGATCTGAACCATATTCCTTACCAATATGGTGTCTGCTACGCAAATGATGTTGATTATACTGGATATAACTGCCCATATGATATGGATCCGGTTAGATATCAATGTCAGTTGTCCTATACAGTTTTTCTATAACATGAGTACCGTTCTCCCATGTTTAATCCACTTTTATGATTTTCATGAGAGATCGCACTCTAGGAAAAACTAACAAACAGCCGAACCCACATCTTCTGCAACAAACATTCACTGCAACAAACCTACAAACAACCAAACTCACATCTTTTTACAACAAACATTCACATTCTAACCATAAAATTACCATAATATTTTGTTCACTATTTACAAACATTTTTAATCCATACACTGCGTTTGATGTGAGTCCTCCTGTACTGCCCATTATTAACATGCAATCCTTATACCCGTTGCATTACAGTTTAGATTTTATGTTATTATATTCTCAGATCAGTTTTTTTCATTTTACGGTTATGCCTTATTTTGGTCTAATCCATCTCATATGGGGCCAAAAATCATAAGACATAACTGTCACCATTTCATGTCATATACACCTAACCAGTTTTTGTCTCAATGTGCTATATCCGGTTCTATATATAACATAATGAACAAAAGACTTGTTAGTGGATACTTGACTAGAAATGATCACCTGCCCATGTCTCTCCCTACATTTTTTAGACAATTTTTTTTTTATACATTTTTTCAACAATTTTAACTTTTTTTCAGATTACTATTAGTGTATTTAGTTCCCACTCTAGTATTGATAATACAATGGAACGATCAACTCTACACCACAAAACAATATTTTATATACATCCTTCCCACAACACCACATTCACGATAACATTCCGATAAAACCTCTGCGGAGAACATTAATGTCTGATATAAACTGCAAGTTGTCATAAATACAGGTCCTCAAAATAGTACATAATTTTTATACCAACATTAATACTCTATAATCAAGCAGCAATTGATTATATTCTCATATAAAATGATCTTTCATTGATAGTAAGTGTTTTTCTTTTTTTGTCATAAAAATTAAAAATTAAAAATTAAAAATGTGTTTTTTAAAAAAATGTGTTCTTTTTTTCATTAAAATTAAAAATGTGTCCTTTTTCATAAATGTGTAAAACACTTGACAATATAGTCAAGTGAATTTTTGTTAGATTTTAATGTTTTTTCAATGTTTTTTCTTTTTTTAAAAAATAGTGTTTTTAATAAATAGTGTTTTTAAAAAAATTACTGTAAGGAACTTTATAAAAAGGGTTACATAGTGTTTATCTTAATTCAAGAAAGTTTCAACACACATATGTAACTAATATATATATTTTTCCAACAAACGGTAAGTTATTTTTATTTTATTTTATTTTTATTCTTTATCTTTATATTTAGTCTCCATATGCCTTATGATCTCACCATAAATCCTTAAACCACACATTATTAAAACCCCACATCCTTAAAACCCATATTCTTAAAGCCAACTGAAGATTCCTTGAGGCAAGGATGAAAAACGTTTATTGGTAGCCTAAACTTGTCCTACACGGAAGCCTTTTTCACCTAATTCACAATCCAACTTCCTTCACGGAGACCAGTCCACCTCTATCCTTAAACACATAGTCACCCAAACCTTTAAATTTTCATTTTCTTTACAGGTGTTGCAGATGCCAATAAACTTTATACACAAAATATTTATCACATAAAACTTAATCGAGAGCTTAATTGTAAGCCCAATTTGTTTTTACCACACTAACACACAAATAGGACTTACTTAGATCAATGAAATCGGTCATTTCTTCTCCCTAAACTATTCCACTGAATAAGAATTACTTGTTCTTAATTTCAACATGATCTGTAAGACTTAAGTATTATCCAACTCTTATGTTAAGTATATACCTAGTTACTAACCCACCGTCTACATTTTTAGCTGTGCACAGTATATCACCAAATAGGTTTGCGTCTCATTAGGTAGGGATATCAAAACTATGTGTCTTTCAAAACACATATTTTTACTAAAATCTCTTAGCTGACCCATTTTTTAAGCCCATCTACCTCCCTCTACTCAGAGAACAAACTCTGTATAGAGAATAAAAACTCAAAAAGTTTCACTCAATACAAAGATAAAATACTCACTTAGATCAATGAAATCGGTCATTTCTTCTTCCTAAACTATTCGACTGAATAAGAATTACTTGTTCTTAATTTCAACATGATCTGTAAGACTTAAGTATTATCCAACTCTTATGTTAAGTATATACCTAGTTACTAACCCACCGTCTACATTTTTAGCTGTGCACAGTATATCACCAAATAGGTTTGCGTCTCATTAGGTAGGGATATCAAAACTATGTGTCTTTCAAAACACATATTTTTACTAAAATCTCTTAGCTGACCCATTTTTTAAGCCCATCTACCTCCCTCTACTCAGAGAACAAACTCTGTATAGAGAATAAAAACTCAAAAAGTTTCACTCAATACAAAGATAAAATACTCATAAAAATTAAAAATGTGTTTTTTAAAAAAAATGTGTTCCTTTTTTTCATTAAAATTAAAAATGTGTCCCTTTTTCATAAATGTGTAAAACACTTGACAATATAGTCAAGTGAAATTTTGTTAGACTTCAATGTTTTTTCAATGTTTTTTCTTTTTTAAAAAATAGTGTTTTTAATAAATAGTGTTTTTAAAAAAATTACTGTAAGGAACTTTATAAAAAGGGTTACATAGTGTTTATTTTAATTCAAGAAAGTTTCAACACACATATGTAACTAATATATATATTTTTCCAACAAACGGTAAGTTATTTTTATTTTATTTTTATTCTTTATCTTTATATTTAGTCTCCATATGCCTTATAATCTCACCATAAATCCTTAAACCACACATTATTAAAACCCCACATCCTTAAAACCCATATTCTTAAAGCCAACTGAAGATTCCTTGAGGCAAGGATGAAAAACGTTTATTGGTAGCCTAAACTTGTCCTACACGGAAGCCTTTTTCACCTAATTCACAATCCAACTTCCTTCACGGAGACCAGTCCACCTCTATCCTTAAACACATAGTCACCCAAACCTTTAAATTTTCATTTTCTTTACAGGTGTTGCAGATGCCAATAAACTTTATACACAAAATATTTATCACATAAAACTTAATCGAGAGCTTAATTGTAAGCCCAATTTGTTTTTACCACACTAACACACAAATAGGACTTACTTAGATCAATGAAATCGGTCATTTCTTCTCCCTAAACTATTCCACTGAATAAGAATTACTTGTTCTTAATTTCAACATGATCTGTAAGACTTAAGTATTATCCAACTCTTATGTTAAGTATATACCTAGTTACTAACCCACCGTCTACATTTTTAGCTGTGCACAGTATATCACCAAATAGGTTTGCGTCTCATTAGGTAGGGATATCAAAACTATGTGTCTTTCAAAACACATATTTTTACTAAAATCTCTTAGCTGACCCATTTTTTAAGCCCATCTACCTCCCTCTACTCAGAGAACAAACTCTGTATAGAGAATAAAAACTCAAAAAGTTTCACTCAATACAAAGATAAAATACTCATGTTTTACTAATTGTTTGGTTTGCTTAGGTAGGTAGAAACCTTTAGCACAGAAGGCTTAAGACCCAATTATGACCTCCCATAACATTTTACTACTATCATCATGTTTATGGAATTGGTTAAGCATTAACCAGGTCAACTAAACGTAAGGCTTTTTACAACTTACGATCTGAACCATATTCCTTACCAATATGGTGTCTGCTACGCAAATGATGTTGATTATACTGGATATAACTGCCCATATGATATGGATCCGGTTAGATATCAATGTCAGTTGTCCTATACAGTTTTTCTATAACATGAGTGCCGTTCTCCCATGTTTAATCCACTTTTATGATTTTCATGAGAGATCGCACTCTAGGAAAAACTAACAAACAGCCGAACCCACATCTTTCTGCAACAAACATTCACTGCAACAAACCTACAAACAACCAAACTCACATCTTTTTACAACAAACATTCACATTCTAACCATAAAATTACCATAATATTTTGTTCACTATTTACAAACATTTTTAAATCATACACTGCGTTTGATGTGAGTCCTCCTGTACTGCCCATTATTAACATGCAATCCTTATATCCGTTGCATTACAGTTTAGATTTTATGTTATTATATTCTCAGATCAGTTTTTTTCATTTTACGGTTATGCCTTATTTTGGTCTAATCCATCTCATATGGGGCCAAAAATCATAAGACATAACTGTCACCATTTCATGTCATATACACCTAACCAGTTTTGTCTCAATATGCTATATCCGGTTCTATATATAACATAATGAACAAAAGACTTGTTAGTGGATACTTGACTAGAAATGATCACCTGCCCATGTCTCTCCCTACATTTTTTAGACAATTTTTTTATAAATTTTTTCAACAATTTTAACTTTTTTCAGATTACTATTAGCGTATTTAGTTCCCACTCTAGTATTGGTAATACAATGGAACGATCAACTCTACACCACAAAACAATATTTTATATATACATCCTTCCCACAACACCACATTCACGATAACATTCCGATAAAACCTCTGCGGAGAACATTAATGTCTGATATAAACTGCAAGTTGTCATAAATACAGGTCCTCAAAATAGTACATAATTTTTATACCAACATTAATACTCTATAATCAAGCAGCAATTGATTATATTCTCATATAAAATGATCTTTCATTGATAGTAAGTGTTTTTCTTTTTTTGTCATAAAAATTAAAAATGTGTTTTTTAAAAAAAATGTGTTCCTTTTTTTCATTAAAATTAAAAATGTGTCCTTTTTCATAAATGTGTAAAACACTTGACAATATAGTCAAGTGAAATTTTGTTAGACTTCAATGTTTTTTCAATGTTTTTTCTTTTTTAAAAAATAGTGTTTTTAATAAATAGTGTTTTTAAAAAAATTACTGTAAGGAACTTTATAAAAAGGGTTACATAGTGTTTATTTTAATTCAAGAAAGTTTCAACACACATATGTAACTAATATATATATTTTTCCAACAAACGGTAAGTTATTTTTATTTTATTTTTATTCTTTATCTTTATATTTAGTCTCCATATGCCTTATAATCTCACCATAAATCCTTAAACCACACATTATTAAAACCCCACATCCTTAAAACCCATATTCTTAAAGCCAACTGAAGATTCCTTGAGGCAAGGATGAAAAACGTTTATTGGTAGCCTAAACTTGTCCTACACGGAAGCCTTTTTCACCTAATTCACAATCCAACTTCCTTCACGGAGACCAGTCCACCTCTATCCTTAAACACATAGTCACCCAAACCTTTAAATTTTCATTTTCTTTACAGGTGTTGCAGATGCCAATAAACTTTATACACAAAATATTTATCACATAAAACTTAATCGAGAGCTTAATTGTAAGCCCAATTTGTTTTTACCACACTAACACACAAATAGGACTTACTTAGATCAATGAAATCGGTCATTTCTTCTCCCTAAACTATTCCACTGAATAAGAATTACTTGTTCTTAATTTCAACATGATCTGTAAGACTTAAGTATTATCCAACTCTTATGTTAAGTATATACCTAGTTACTAACCCACCGTCTACATTTTTAGCTGTGCACAGTATATCACCAAATAGGTTTGCGTCTCATTAGGTAGGGATATCAAAACTATGTGTCTTTCAAAACACATATTTTTACTAAAATCTCTTAGCTGACCCATTTTTTAAGCCCATCTACCTCCCTCTACTCAGAGAACAAACTCTGTATAGAGAATAAAAACTCAAAAAGTTTCACTCAATACAAAGATAAAATACTCAAATGTGTCCTTTTTCATAAATGTGTAAAACACTTGACAATATAGTCAAGTGAAATTTTGTTAGATTTCAATGTTTTTTCAATGTTTTTTCTTTTTTAAAAAATAGTGTTTTTAATAAATAGTGTTTTTAAAAAAATTACTGTAAGGAACTTTATAAAAAGGGTTACATAGTGTTTATTTTAATTCAAGAAAGTTTCAACACACATATGTAACTAATATATATATTTTTCCAACAAACGGTAAGTTATTTTTATTTTATTTTTATTCTTTATCTTTATATTTAGTCTCCATATGCCTTATAATCTCACCATAAATCCTTAAACCACACATTATTAAAACCCCACATCCTTAAAACCCATATTCTTAAAGCCAACTGAAGATTCCTTGAGGCAAGGATGAAAAACGTTTATTGGTAGCCTAAACTTGTCCTACACGGAAGCCTTTTTCACCTAATTCACAATCCAACTTCCTTCACGGAGACCAGTCCACCTCTATCCTTAAACACATAGTCACCCAAACCTTTAAATTTTCATTTTCTTTACAGGTGTTGCAGATGCCAATAAACTTTATACACAAAATATTTATCACATAAAACTTAATCGAGAGCTTAATTGTAAGCCCAATTTGTTTTTACCACACTAACACACAAATAGGACTTACTTAGATCAATGAAATCGGTCATTTCTTCTCCCTAAACTATTCCACTGAATAAGAATTACTTGTTCTTAATTTCAACATGATCTGTAAGACTTAAGGATTATCCAACTCTTATGTTAAGTATATACCTAGTTACTAACCCACCGTCTACATTTTTAGCTGTGCACAGTATATCACCAAATAGGTTTGCGTCTCATTAGGTAGGGATATCAAAACTATGTGTCTTTCAAAACACATATTTTTACTAAAATCTCTTAGCTGACCCATTTTTTAAGCCCATCTACCTCCCTCTACTCAGAGAACAAACTCTGTATAGAGAATAAAAACTCAAAAAGTTTCACTCAATACAAAGATAAAATACTCTATAATCAAGCAGCAATTGATTATATTCTCATATAAAATGATCTTTCATTGATAGTAAGTGTTTTTCTTTTTTTGTCATAAAAATTAAAAATGTGTTTTTTAAAAAAAAAAAAAATGTGTTCCTTTTTTTCATTAAAATTAAAAATGTGTCCTTTTTCATAAATGTGTAAAACACTTGACAATATAGTCAAGTGAAATTTTGTTAGATTTCAATGTTTTTTCAATGTTTTTTCTTTTTTAAAAAATAGTGTTTTTAATAAATAGTGTTTTTAAAAAAATTACTGTAAGGAACTTTATAAAAAGGGTTACATAGTGTTTATTTTAATTCAAGAAAGTTTCAACACACATATGTAACTAATATATATATTTTTCCAACAAACGGTAAGTTATTTTTATTTTATTTTTATTCTTTATCTTTATATTTAGTCTCCATATGCCTTATAATCTCACCATAAATCCTTAAACCACACATTATTAAAACCCCACATCCTTAAAACCCATATTCTTAAAGCCAACTGAAGATTCCTTGAGGCAAGGATGAAAAACGTTTATTGGTAGCCTAAACTTGTCCTACACGGAAGCCTTTTTCACCTAATTCACAATCCAACTTCCTTCACGGAGACCAGTCCACCTCTATCCTTAAACACATAGTCACCCAAACCTTTAAATTTTCATTTTCTTTACAGGTGTTGCAGATGCCAATAAACTTTATACACAAAATATTTATCACATAAAACTTAATCGAGAGCTTAATTGTAAGCCCAATTTGTTTTTACCACACTAACACACAAATAGGACTTACTTAGATCAATGAAATCGGTCATTTCTTCTCCCTAAACTATTCCACTGAATAAGAATTACTTGTTCTTAATTTCAACATGATCTGTAAGACTTAAGGATTATCCAACTCTTATGTTAAGTATATACCTAGTTACTAACCCACCGTCTACATTTTTAGCTGTGCACAGTATATCACCAAATAGGTTTGCGTCTCATTAGGTAGGGATATCAAAACTATGTGTCTTTCAAAACACATATTTTTACTAAAATCTCTTAGCTGACCCATTTTTTAAGCCCATCTACCTCCCTCTACTCAGAGAACAAACTCTGTATAGAGAATAAAAACTCAAAAAGTTTCACTCAATACAAAGATAAAATACTCATCCTATATGTATCAAATATTATTTGTAGATCATGTAAATGTTAATAAAATAGATCCCGTTAGTTTTTATCAAGCGAAAACAGCTCCAGAGATTTCCTTAAAAACTAGTTTTTCAAAATTTGAACAGTTTGTGAAAAATATCTCCTAAACCATAGGTCTTACGAAAAAAAATGCCGAGAAGGGTTTGTAGGAAATATAGTTTTCTACAAATAAGTGCATAATTTTTTTTTTTGTGCGATTAGTCTTTCGAGAGTTATCTCAATTTAAAAAGTACAACATATAAAAATTGCGAATTTTTAAAACTTTTTAAATTGACATACTTCCTAAACCATGAGTTATAGAAAAAAAATTTTGAGACTTTTTCGTAGTAAATCATTAAAGCTAAACAACTGTTAACTCAGTTAATATCTGTCGACCACTATTTTTTCGTAATTGCAGCCGTAAGCGAAATAATTGAAAAAAAATAATTTTCGCAACTTTTGACCTTGAATAACTTTTTTTGGGCATACGATTTTGTAATGTACTTTTCACACGTTATTTTGTATGCATTAGTGAATACAATTCTGGAAAAAAAAAAATTCATTTGGAACAATTTTTCAAAATTATCCTTATTTGCTTCGGCTAAGGCAACTTGGAAATCGTTCGTTAGCCGATCATTTCCGAAGTGCTCTAAGGATTTTGAAATTTTTTATTGAAAACATGTTGAAATACGATGTTTAACAGAATTCCGTAAAAAAAAATGGAGTACTCGAAAAATTTATTCAAATCACCTACAGGACAGGCGTGGGGGTTTTTTTTAAAAAAAATTTAAAAGTATTTTTAAGTTTAAAATATTTCGGTGAAAAAAAATTTTTTTCACCATGTAATATTTTTTTATAAAAAGAACATTTAAAAATGAATGGGACAAGTTACTTTACAAACTTTGGTGAAAGCTCTAAATTTTTGAAAAAACACCTTTTCATGAAAATCACTAAAAACGCCAACTTCAACACCCTGTATTTTAACAATTAATGGTACTAGGACCAAATCCTCCCGAAATATTGTTTTTGTATATCAGGACTACTATATTGCCAAATTTGAGCGAAATCGGAGACAAAAAAATTTTCAGCTGGTACACTTGACGTGTTTTGCTTCATATATATATGCGTAACTTTTTTTACTTTTTTTTTTTGACAAGCACCCTTCCAATTTTTGATTCTTATATAAAAAGTGACCTCTCCACCAAGTTTGGTGAATGTGCCTCAAAAACTGTAGAATTCCACAATTTTTGAGAATTCCTCATACCTAGTTTAAAATGAGCTTATAACAAAAAAACTAGGGCTTCAAGCTGCATTATCAGGTTTTGTGGCTTAGGATTTTGTTGTTCTGTTATATAACCTTAAAAATCTAGAAAAACCAACTTTTAGATTAGGATTATTCGAAAACCATGGTATAAGTTTTTCTATTCGCGCTGTGGGTAAAATTTACAAAAGCTCTTTGCAACATTTTTTTTTTAAATTATTTGGTTCTTCTGTTACTTGTTTATGCGCATCAAAAGGTTGTTTTTTTTGTAAATTCGTTTGGTATTTGTTTTTACATACGTTCGAGTTCGAAACGGGTCCGTCATTTCAGACTTACCCGGGTTCGAATCCTACCATAGGCATATCGTTTTTTTATGTTTTTCTTTGGGAAAATGTACAAAAATGAAAATTGTCTTAAAAAAATGTGAAAAATGGCAAGTTGCTCAATCATTCCGATTCGCAATGAAAGCAAGTATAACCGTCGGCCAATACACGAGCATACTTCAAATGAACCGAGCGCATCCATTGTGATGAATCGCGTTATTTTTAGTCAATTTTTTTCGGCATGGGACCTTCACAGATGGTGCAAAAGTCTTCTTCTTCATAGTCAGATTCCATTTGCGGTGATGCCGAAAATTTGCGACAACTATTCTTTGCTGCCGGTAGTTTGACTGTTTTCTCCATCTTTTTTTGATCCTTCTTGGCCTCTTTGGCTTGATTCTCTTCAGCTTTCTGGCGTAACTTGGCCACATTTTCTGGCGAAGTCAATATGGTGGTTTTTTATTGGGATCCTGAAATAACATCCCTAGTTCCAACTGTCTGAAAACGTGCCTCAATACTATTAGATTGATCAGAACTAGAACATACCTAGAACGACCAATTGTGGTCATTTTGACCACACCACTGTATGAAGAAAAAAAGCATAACTTGCGTTGCCAAATGAATTTCTACCACGTTATTAATTTATTTATTTATTTATTAAAATTTAAAACTAGTGCTAACAAGAATAAATCTTATAAATTAAACACTAAGGATATAAAGTGTAAAATTGCTAGTAGTATCAAACATCAAAATTATTACTATTTTTCCAAAACTATATCTTATTTATAAACTAACTACTACTTGCGGGATTATATTTTTTATATTTTTATTTTTTTTTAATTTTAAATTTTGGATTTTTTTTTTTTAAACCATACAAGAAAAGTAATTACTTAACAATCTTTTAAATTGACTGACGTCGAATGATTGTTGCATATTATGGGGTAGTGAGTTCCAAAGACGAATGGAGTAAATGTAGAATTGTCGCTCAGATATTAGACATGAATGTCTGATTTGAGTCAGACATCTTCTTCTACGCGAACTGGAAAAACTAACTTTACTAAACAAATACGTTGGTTCCTTAGTTACGACAATTTTATGCAGCAGAATGAGTGATCTTAATTTTAGTAAATTGTTGAAATCCATTTGGAAAATTTTTTTTGAAAAATTAGAGATGCGCTGAAAATGTTTTATGTTAAAGACATACCGTGCAATATTGTTGAATAATACATTTAATTTTTGCCTACAAATAGAATCACAATTTACATAGATTTCACATCCGTACAGCAAAGTCGGGATAAGATAAGCCTTCGCTAGTAGCATTCGGATCCTTAAAGGAGTAAAGTGTTGAGTACACCACAAATTTCGTAAACCTTCCCAATAGTGATATTAATGTGGTTAGACCAGGTTAACGATTGATTGAAAACAATACTTAAATTTTTAACTTTTTGCACGACTTCAATTCTTGAATTATTTAAAAGTAGAACGACGTTATCTGGAACGGATTTTGGCTTTTTATGTATAATAATACATTTGGATTTTTTCGGATTGATGCACAAACCATTACATCTTGCCCAATCATTTATTTTTTTAAGATTTGCGTTTAATCTACCTACACAAGCATCCAAATCAGCAACATCACAGCTACAATAAATTTGAACATCATCAGCGTACATTTGCACACTGCAATCGGTCAGAACACTTGGAAGATCATTTATGTACATTGAAAAAAGTAAGGGTCCCAAGATTGAGCCCTGCGGTACAACTTTGGAGACAGAAAGAAAGTCAGAATATTTATTATTAACTGAAACTGCTTGTGACCGGTCTCTTAAATAAGAATGAATTAATCTTACAGCCGAGTCTGAAAAATTAAATAGTTTTGATAACTTAGCACAGAGAATATTGTGATCTACAGTGTCAAACGCCTTGGAGTGGTCCAGCAACACCAAAAGTGAGACCTTCCCAGAATCCAAATCAGCTCTTATATCTTCTGATACATTAATCAAAGCAGTTATACAGCTGTGTTCGTTCGTGAGTGTTTTAGCTACATTTTGTTGCTGATTTGGATTTAACAAAGCTCAAGATTATATTTGTATCGTGCGTTTCTAAATCAATCACGAACGTAGTTGCCAAGCGTTGTTAAATCCAAATCACCAAATCCAAACACCACGAAACGTAGTAAGATCTAAATCAGCTACGAAACGTAGTCAAAACACTCACGAACGTGGTAGAAGCTAATTTTAAAACAAATAGACTTTCAGTCAACCTCACAATAATGATGGCAGTGGCTTAGTTCGTTAACGTCCGCATCTATCACACGACAGGTTCAAAGTTCAAATCTCCCCAATGTCAAACAAAAAATAGTTATTTAAAGCAAAAATTGAAATTCAAAAAGAAAATAATATACACACGTATCAGTTTCATTGTGTTGTGTTGACAGGAAAAAATTTGAATTAAAAAAACAATAAAAAAATATAATTTTTCTTTGTATTTTATTTATCAACGCACGTTGTTAAATCACTCACAAACGTAGTTAAAACTCATTTAGCAATGCGCGTTTCTAAAACTGCTACGAACGTGCCATGCTCAAAAACCACGTTTCTGCCACTTTTGACAATGTTGTTTTCTCTGTGTATTGAAAAAGTAATTAAAAATAGTATATATTTGCAATGTCAAATAAAATTTCCGTTTCGTCTCTCGACTAAAACCGAAACGAAATTCATGTAGATGACATGTTTTTTGAGAATCAATTAACTTAAGCTCACAAACCATATTTAACTCTTACAGTTTTATGTTAATTATAACTTAGTATTTGAATTAGGTTAGATGTTCTATGTAATTTTTATCTTTAAAAAGTTTTAGATCACCTTGCCCCATGTGTTTTAGTGTCTTGAATTAATATTTTATATAAATGCAAAAATATAAAAAAAATATCAACTAGAGCACACCTAGTATTAAGTTACTTATATATTCAATTTTATACTCATACCCAAGGCATTTGAAAATATACAAAACCAAAATATTTGAAACCTCCTTAATAAATATAATTTATATTATCCTCCAGTCATTTCTATTCCTTAATTAAACATTTTAATATTGCATCAAACTGAAAGAAGAAGAGATTTCCATTTCTAAGGCAAGAAGTATCGAACTCCTTCATTCCTCCCTTTCACAAACAAAACACCAGCAGCAGAGAGAAAATGCAAAGAGAAGCAAAAACTGCCTTTGGCAAAATTTTATTGAAATACCCCGAGGCGAACTTGCGATGCCATGTTAAAATGTCTTTTTCCTAAAATAGCGCAATACAAGAGAAACGACAGGGAGGAATGAACGAAAGCAAAAGACGTAACGTTCTCGTTGCTGAGACAAAAGACGCATGCGCAGCGGCCCCCGGCAAATTGCCGCAGACTACACAAAATGTATGCAGCAGCAACGCAAGGAAACCTTGAAACGTAGCGCACTGCTCCAACATGCCCTTGGGCACTTTTCTGCTCAGCTCTTTAGTGACTCGCTCACTCACTGAGTAGCTGCGGGTTAAATTTAAAATTAAACGCAAAACTCAACGATGATGATGATGTTGATGATGATGGACACACGGGAAGTGACTAAGGAATGATGGTCGTTGGGAAGGGTGGAGCGCGCTAGCAAACAAAATAAAAAACGTGTAGTCAGCTTGTAAGGGATGGGTAAGTAAGTGAGTGATTGTATGAGTGATCCACGTGTTCCTGCGGCAGCATTATGGTTGCTATTGGAGCAGAAAAAGTGAAGGTACGGAACGTGAAGAAATAAGACCATATCTTAAACTGAAAATGCTGTGGCAAAAAGCTATTGGCAAAATTTTATCTTTTTCTTTTTGAACAGTTGGCAACGCTGTGGAATTGTATGAAGCCTTAGGTGCTATGTCTTGTTGCCAGTCCGATTCCAATCATTACTTGCACATACTGTAATGGCAGGCTAATAGCTGTATTCCCGTACTTTTCGGAATGGTATGAGTTTGTGTGCTTTTTCCTGGGCGGCTGCTGGGGGCGCTTCTCTCTCTCTCTCTGTGGAACATCTGTTTAAGAAAAAAAAGCATAGTTTTGTGTATGGCATTGCCAGTAGCTTTTTGTGAATATTGATTTCTTTTACATCAATATATTTGGAAGGTGCTCGTGCTTCTCAGTTCAATTGCGGCATCCTTGGTTAGCATTGCCAATTAAAAGTTTTTGTGCTTGTGTGAAATGTTTTGTGCATAAGCTTAATCCTAAAAATAGGATATTTACTTTCAAAAAATCAAAAAATAAGTACGCCAGGTTCTTCTTCAGCACAAATATGTTGTTTAAAAAAGAAATATATTAAAATCGATTAAGTGGAATTCGTGCCAAAGCGTTACCTACGATTCCATATGACCCATTTTGTTAAATTGTCATAGATAAGAAAAAGAAGAACGACTTCTATTTTGATGAAATTTTCACAGTACGTTAGTAACAGTCAGCCGAAGGTTATCGTTTGAAAAAATGGACTTTGCTACGCCCCACAGTGCACTATGGTTTCATTTACTACATTTTGTGGTCAAAACTATAAGGCATTACCGTACAGGGAATGGAAATCGGTACTCACGGCTTTTCAAGGTTGCTGATTACAAATCTGAGGTCAAATTTTAAATTCAAAATGGCGGATCCAAACAATTTGGTATTGGGGGTTATGACCAATTTAATTAAAATTGAACAACATTTTTGCAATAATCCATTTAAAAAATTTATATAAAAATGTTGGATATTATAGACTGATCCGCTGATCCGTTTCAAATCCTGAGCTGCGGCCGCAGGGTACCTACTTACCCCTACTCTTATATTAAATTACTGTGGCTAACAAAAATACAACACCGGCTTCGCGGCGGAGAAGTCTATAATTTAATTAGCTAATTTAAGTAACTAGTGTTGGAAGTTATATAAATTTTTTCAATGGATTATTGCAAAAATTTTGTCCCATTGGGATTAGGTCCGAAAAATTTGCGGACCTAACCCCCAACATCAAAATTTTTCGGCCATAATCCCCATTTACGAAGTGGGGATTATGTCCGTTTTGATTATGTCCGTTAACCATTGGATATATTATAGACTGATCCGCGGCTGAAGACCGACGTGAGCCGGTATTGGATTTTTGGGAGTATGAAATCCTGAGCTGCGGCTGATGTCAATAACATAGTAAGGCGTTAGGAAATATCATTATGGGGATTATGTCCTTTTTTTTCTGGGGATCATGTCCAAAAGTTTCGTAAATCGGGATTAAGTCCGAATAATTAGCGGCTATAACACCTATTTACTAAATGGGGACTATGTCCGTGGGGATTATGTTATGGCACCTCCATAAAAAAAGCTTTTTTGGGATTTTCTAGGAAAGTTTGGGTTTTCTCGGAAAACACTTTTCGTTTTTGATGAGCTCGAATCTAGCTTGAAATTTGTGTGTCAAATGATATGATCGCCTAATATTCTCATGAGTTCGTCTGGCTGACAAAATAAAACAAGCCCTTAAAAAATGTTTGGTGATTTTCCGGGGAAGTTTAAGGTTTTTCTGAAAACATTTCATTCAAGGTCAGCTCGAAACTAGCTAGAAACTCCTGCGTTAAAACATTTCATCTGTAACTTTTTCCGCGGATTCGTCTGGCTGAACAAATAAAGTTAGACATAAAAAAAGTTTTTTGGGACTTTCCGGAAAATGGATAATTTCCCATACAGCTCGAAATTACTGTTGAAAAGCTCGAAATTCCCAACCAAGAGACATCGAAATTCGTCACACCTGTATGGCTCACTTTATGAACCTACATAACTGTAATGAAACGTACACCAGCCAGTTGCGGGTGTACTTTGATATAGAATGCATTGCGGAACAATGTGTGACCGTTGAGGACTAATAGTCAGCGTCGGAGAGAAAGAAGAAGTCTTGCAAATGACTGCTAGAAAAACGTCCGTAACTTAAGAAGTGCCTAAAAATATGCAATAAAAAGAGATTTGTTTCAATTTAAAGCTTCTAAAAGACGCTTTGCTAAATGTTCGCTTGAATTGATAATATTAAAAACCAATTTTAATTTCGATATAAAAGTCCTTTGTGTTGATCATAGAAAGAACATTAATTCAATCTGCTCTGCGATTCTAATCAGCGTATGCAAATTAGAATTTTAATTTCAATTTAAAACACAATATTTTTCACGCCTTTGACAATAAAGTGTGCATTCTGCTATGTATGTATGAGTGAGTGTTTGTACCCAAGGGGAAAAGAAGTGCTTCAAAAACTCTTCTGAAGTGTATCTTTTTCACCAATAAGCGCTTCCGCTCCGCTCCGTAAGTATTATTCTTTCTTTTTAACATTGCATGTCATAGCATGTAAGCACGCTTAAACTTACCGCAGCCTTACTTCAATAGGCCTTTTGAAGCGCTTATTTGTAATACTGCGGTAAGCGTTTTTTCAATAAAATTTAAAAAAAAAGAAAAAAACTGCCAGCACCAGGATTTGAATCCACGACATTACATTTACATTTCAAAAAGTAAAAAAAAAATTTACCCGGGCTGGGTTCGAACTCATGTTGTTTTTACTGCAGCCTTATAAAAAATTATTGTGCAAGTGCTTCTAAATTTCTATGGGGATATGCGCTTTTAAAGTGCTTGGATCAGAAGCGCTAGAAATTTTTCCTCTTGGGTATGTGTATGTATATGAGAAAGGAAAAATTGCAAGCGATTCTGAACGAAGCACTTAAAAAGCGATTGTTCCCATAGAAATTTAGTTGCACTTATACAATGATTTTTTGTAAGGTTGCAGTAAGAGCAACATGGGTTTGAACCCACCGCGCGGGTTATTTTATTTTTTTTTATTTGTTTTTTTTTTAATAATTTTTTTTTATTGAATTTTTATTCATTTCACTTATCTAGTTTTCTTTCTCTTATTTATTTACTATTGTTTAATTGAATTGAAACTGACAACAGTTGCTTACTATACAAATTTGATATCTCTTCATCGTAACGGGCAATGGTGTAGCGATCTAACGAATTTGTAAATGTAAGTAAAAACAATATGTTTTTATTTATCACGCGGACGGTCGTAGGTTCGCACCCTCCTGCGGTCGTTTAATTTTTTTTAATTGAAGGACGCTTTCCGTTGCACTACAAATAAGCGCTTCAAAAGGCCTTTTTCCGTAAGGCTGCAGTAAGCTGAAGAGTATTTACATCCAAGGACATGCAATGCCAAAAAAAAAAGAATAGATCCTAGGGAGCGGAAGCGTTTCTTGCTGAAAAAGAAAAACTTCTGAAGGGTTTTTGAAGCGCTTATTTTCCCCTTGAGTGCATCTCCATGTATTTGTATGTAAGTTTAAACGTGCGTCTATAAAAACGTTTAAATAAAGTTAAAACAACGTGTTAATCTGATTTGTAACATAAATTAAAATTACGAGTACAGCAACATTGACTGCGCGGCTGCTAACAAAGGTGCCACATTGTTCCAGGTTAGATGCATGAATGGATGGATGAATTTTATGCGTTAAATGAAACCACACGCAATTATTTACATTGAGGTGAAGGCGGAGTACCTTAATATTTTTAATAAGGAAAAATAATTATATTTTATTTGAACAAAGGCAAAAAGGAACATTTTCAATAAATAAAGAACTTATGAAAGGTGCAGGGGGGGGGAGGGGCTAAAAGTTCTTTTATCTTGAATTCATACAGAATTGAAGAGAATTTTTTATTTGCTCGAATGCATAAAAATACAATTTTCCCACATATTTTAATTAGGGTTAAAGTGGAATTATTTAACCCCCAACCACATGCACATCACTCACTCATACACACACATATAACTTTCTTACAACTTTTCTACATCATATCCTTCATTTTATTTATTCATCTTTGCGAATGTTAGAAATGAAGAAAAGTATTAACACACAAAAATCACCTCAGGCGCAGTTTCACCTGAATTAACCGCAATTTCTTTAATTAAAAATTCCCAACACTGGAAACTGGGTGAAAAATAATAAATAAAAAAAAGTAGAAAAGAAAGTAAAATAAGCATTGGGTTGCTGTCTGTCTGTCTATCTCCATGTTTGTCAGTCTGTCAACAACACAAAATAGCAAATCACAAAAAAAAAAGTAGAAAAAAAATCCAAAAGAAATTGAGTTCTTTAAACAATCCCTTTTCAAATGTTGTTTCAATTTTTAATTTTCTTTTTCCTATCACATTTTTTTCAATTACAATGTGGGCAGTAAAGGGTTAATGTTTATTTAAATTTGCCATTCTGGCGTAGAATTAAGAAATGGTGTATTTTTTATTTTCACTGTTTTTAAATTTTTGCCCTCTTTTTAAGTGTGAACATTTTATGGTACCCTACGCTTTTTGGAACAGCATAATTGAATTATGTATAGATGTGCGGAAAAAGCAACATTGCGTAAGCTAAAATTGAGAAAAAAGCATGCTAAATTTCTCCTTAAAAATGAGACTTTTTATATAAAAAGACTTACAGTTAGGCACTAAGCAATAAAGTCATCATTATAGACTACCACTCTCTTGAAACAGTGGTTGCGAAGTTATCACAGTTGGCCTACTTAACATAGACATTTCTTGGCAAATCATATACTAGTATCGCGCAGTGGTCAAAATTCGACCACAAATATATTAAATAATTTTGGTACTTTTTGGACAGTTTTAGTACTTTTTTGCCATTTGGTGCAAAATAGAAAAGCTCATTTATCATCCCTGGTACAATGGCGAATGTAAAATGAAAAGAAAACAAAAAACATGAAGTCAGTGTCAGTCAGCTTTTCTATGTGACCGTGTATTTTGTCGTTGCTAATATTCATGAATTTGCATTTAACTTTACCTGGCATAATGGCAAACTATTTAAATAATTTTAGCTTTGTGCACATTTACACACAAATACCTTTCTAATGGCTTATAATCCAAGGTCGTGCTTCATTTCTGACATAGTAAAAAAGGAAGGACAAATTTTTGTCTTGCTTATTAATATATAGATGTAGCCGATTGACTATGTCATTTTAAAAGGAACTAAGAAGTTTATGGGTTTTTATTACAGAAATCGGTAAATTGGTCATTTAAGAAGAAAAAACCGCGGAGTGCTATTAAATTAGAGGGTGGAAATTGGAGAGGGAGGGCAAAATGCAACCTTTAAAATTTTTTCAATATCCTTATCCAGCAACAAAGCAAAATTTTGATATTTTTTGTAGAAAACTTTTTGTAGAGAATTTAATTTGCCATTGAAATAGTTTATTTTAAAAATTTAAAAAAAATTGCTTACTTATGCTAAAAATGTTGAAACCAAAAAAAAAAGCAAAAATTTCGAATTCTTGTGTTTTTTACTCTTTTGCCCATAACTTTTTTAGGTTCAGGGATCGGTAAAAATATAGCCCAATATAAAAAAAGTAGATAATATTTCCTTTTAAGTTAAAAATTGGCCGAAATATTGCAATTCGAACATGAAAAATTTGTTTATGCGGTTGGAAAAACGGTTTTTACTCAAAACCAGGGTTTCTTACGAAAAACATGTGTACGGCAAAAAATGCTAAGAATTGTCTAGGAAATACGTGTGGATTTGTTTCAGAACTTTTTTGGAACTTTTTAAATTATTTTTTTGATCAATTTTTGAAAAATTATAAAATATCCCAAAAAATTTTGAAAAAATTCACACGTATTTATTAGACGATTTAAAGCATTTTTTGCTGTGTACACTTTTTTCGTAAGATGCCTTGGTTTTGAATAAAAACCATTTTTTTCAACCGCATAAACTAAATTTCCATATTCAAGTAGCCATATTTCGGTAAATTTTTAACCTAAGAAATTTTTTAATGAAGCATTTCAAAGGAAATTTTGTCTTCTTTTTTTATAATGAGATGTGTTGTTCTCTGACCTTAAAAAAGTTTTTGGCAAAAGAGTAAAAAAACAAAAGAATTCGAATTTTTTGGTTTCAGCATTTTTAGTCAATGTATATGAAATATATATTTAAAAAACGCCTAAAATCATGCAATAAAAAGTTTCACATTCTTGCGTCTGTAATGTGCATTAGAACTGCCGTCTGTCTGTCTGTCTTTTTTGGGATGTTTTTTAGAACCTAATCAATAGCTTAATACGCTAGCTCTGCTGTTTCGAAATAAATATCTAAACTCAAGTATAAAATCGAAAGTTTAATATGTTTGCCAGTGTCGATTGCCACCGCGCATTGGCTGCTTTAGAATAGGCTGCATTATAAGGTACAACGATTCGTTCTTTACATGACAGGGACTCCATAAAAATTATAACTTTTAATGGAGGTATCATAATAATTTCTGAATAACTTTAAAGTGTTAAAGTGATCACCTGCAATACGAAAAAACGGGCTTAAGCAGTTTTTCCTTATTTTAGTACACACTGCACATTAGGGGTGTTTTAGTGCACGAATTTTGGGTTTTTGTACTTGACACCCCTCAATTTTGGGAGGTTGGAAAAAAAATGAGCATGCAAAGAAAATTTTGGGGGTGGGGTGAGGGTAAGGGTTGGTGCATCGAGGTCAAAGATGAGAGAAAAGGCGAAACAATTTACTTACAGCCCTACAAGAGGGACCACCTGTAGAGGGTTCAAATGTATGACCGACCCACATTATTTTTTCTCCCCCAACATTTTTACCACGCATACTTACCTCTAATCTCTAACCCCTAAGGGGGCTTCCATACAAAATTGACATTTTTAGGAAATCGACCCCCACCACTCCCAGGGTGTCCTTAGAAGGGTCAAATGTACGACCGGCCCCTAATATTTTTTCCTCCCCAAAATTTTTTCCCACCATACTTACCCTCTATCTCTAGCTCTTTAGGGGGATCCCATACAAAACTGACGTCATAAATATAAAAAATATGGAAAGGAAATTGTCAAATAGGCCCATAACTGAACAGGAGTCTCTCCTAGAGGAGTCAAATATATGACCGACCCCCATTACCCCCCTCCAAAGTTTCACAGCTTACCTACCTCCTATTTCCAATCCTTAAAGGTGCTCCCATACAAAGTTACGATTTTTTCAAAAACTGCCCCCACTGCCCTAACTGGACCATGGGTACCAATAAAAAAGCCAAATGTATGACCGACCCCCATTATTTCTAAGAAAATTTAAAAAAAAAATTGTATGGCAGCCCATTTCAGGGTTGAAAATAGGGGGTAAGTATGTGGGGAAAAAATATAGGTCGCGAAAAAATAATGGGGGCCGGTCATACATTTGACCCTTCTAGGAGTACCCGTGGGCCAGTGGGGGCAGTTTTTAAAAAAATCGTAACTTTGTATGGGAGCCACTTTAAGGATTGGAAATAGGGGGTAGGTATGCAGAGAAAAAACTTTGGAGGGGGACTAATGGGGGTCGATCATATATTTGACTCCTCTAGGAGTGACTTCTGGGCAGTTATGGGCCTATTTGACGATTGATTTCCACATTTTTCATGTCTATGACATCTATTTTGTATGGGAGTCTAAAGAGTCAAAGATATAGGGGAGGAAAAAATATTAGGGATCAGTCACACCTTTGACCCTTCTAGGGACACCCAGGGAGTGGTGGAGGTCGATTTCCTAAAAATGTCAATTTTGTATGGGAGCCTCCTTAGAGTTTAGAGATAGAGGGTAAGTATGATTGGTAAAAATGTTGGGGGGGGGGAAATAATGTGGGTTGGTCATACATTTGACCCCTCTAAAGGTGACCCCTGAACATTTGTAGGGCTGTATGTTAATTTTTTCTCTTTTTCTATCACCTTTGACTTCGATGCGCCAACCTTTACCCTCACCCCACCCCCAAAATTTTTTTCGCAAACTCATTTTTTTTCCAACCTCACAAAATTGAGGGGTGTCAAGTATCAAAATGTTGTTACTAAGGATCTCCATACATTCTTAAAACACCTCTACTGGACATTCGCAATTTTCAAAATCTTTTCTTAAATAGAGTTGAGTAATTTTTCAGTGCCTAATATTTGCTGATTTTTCGCTAAAATCTAAAATTTTGTAAACAAAAATATAAAAGAGAAAGGTTAACCATAACTCTTATTCTACAGGCTTTCTTTATCGTTTGATATCTATTTAGAACATAAAAGGTTTGAGTCTTTTGAAAATGAGTGTTTTTTGGTAGCACAGACACTAATATCGAATGTAAATAAATTCAAATAGAAACGCTTTTTAGTGCACAGATGTGCCCTGTTCATAACATTTACATGCAGTAGAAAGCTTTGGTTATGTCCAAAATAGTATTTTTCATCGATTGATGTAAATTCGATTACAATAGTGCACTCAAAAGTATTCATTTTACTCACTTTAGCTCGAAAATATTTATGGTTACATTCGATGACACTACTGCACTCACTTCAGTTTGACAATACTTGTTGACACTATATAGTAGCATTCACTTAGAGTACATACTGTTTTTGGGTGTGGGATTCATTCATTTATATGTATATGTATGGTACCCAATGTACTTGAATGCAATAGTGTCACAAAAGAAAGTAATGCAATCATGCATTAAAAGTATTTATATGAAAATTTGAGCTTCACAAACCAAACATATTTGGAATATATTTTTTAGATAAAATTAGCGCTCTATAAAAATATATCTTAGTTGCTGCAAAAGTTCTATTTTTCCACTCACCTGCTAAACCTGAATGTTGGTTATTTAGATGTTGAAATAATTACCTGAAAAGAGAAAATAAACAGAAATTATTTTAAACGTTTAGGAAATCATTTAGGAATAACATTGTAATATCTATTATAGGTTGGCCCTTAAAAAGAACGACTTACTCTAACTAAAAACTGCTAAGACCACATTTCTTACAAGATATCAAGTTAAATAATGATGACGGAGTGTCCTTTTTCTTAAATATTTATTTAATCGATTGTAGGCGGTTGTGTTTGTATTCGACTACTACTGCGAGAACGCTTGGAAACGCATTGTAGAAAGATGATGAGGACTTATAGGTAATTGAACAGAGAAAAAAATAAGCCACCGCTTTTAAAAAACAGATCGTTTTGACCACCTTTCTTGGAGCTTAAACCCGAAAAATCGAAAACGAAAAAATTTATAAAAGTCTACAACTCGAGAACCATTCATCCGATTTTTATGATTTTTTTTTTTTTAATGGGTTGATACGTTGCCCATTGAGGTTCTGTGGAACTCATTTTTCCAAAATTCCTTCGGCTTTATCAGAGATAAAAAAATCTTAATAACTCGGGGAGCATAAACCAGATTTGAATGATTATTTTTTATGAGTAGATATGTTGTTCAGTGGAATTTTGAAAAATTAATTTTTTCTAAATTCCCTCGGCTTTGTCCGGGAAACTTTAATAACTCGGGAACTATTTGTCCGATTTGAGTGATTTTTATTTCATTGCGTAAACATGTTACCCATTATTTTTTCAAAGTTTTTTTGGCAACGTCCGGGATAGTAACAAATTAAAAAAACTTATTTTGATTATGTTTTTATTATTAAAATTTCTTATTGTATACAAATACATAAAATATATCTTCAAAAAAAAGCTTTGCAACCTTGAAACGTCTCGAAAGTTAAGTAACGGGGTATAATTTATTTTATATTTTAATATCCCGGACGATGCCCAAAGAATTTCGAAAAAAGTATGCAATAGGAATTTACTAGGCAATAAATTTAGATACGTAAAACAAAAATCACGCAAATCAGGTTATTGGTTACCGAGATATAAAGAAAAGTTTAGTATCCCGGACGAAGCCGAGGGAACATTAAAAAAATAAATACTAAAAACCTCACTGGGTAACATATTCACTCTTAGAAAAAAAAATCACTCAAATCGGACCAGTGGTTCCCGAGTTATTAAGGTTTCCCGGACAAAGCAGGGGGAATTCTGAAAAAATAAATTTCGCTAAATCCCACCGGACAACATATAGTATCTATCCATAAAAAAAAATCATTCAAATCGGGTTAATGGTTTCAGAGTTACTAAAATTTTTATAATCCTGGACAAAGCCGTGGAAAATTGAAAAAATCTTCAATGGGCAACATATCTACCCATTAAAAAAGAAAACATAAAAATCGGATGAATGGTTCTCGAGTTGTAGAGTTTTATAAATTTATTGGTTTGATTTTTCGCGTTTGAGCCCCAAGAAAGGAGGTCAAAACAATTTGTATTTTTAAAAGTGGTGGCTTATTTTTATCTTGTTCAATTACCTATAAGCCCTCATCATTGAAATCTTTCTACAAATCTTTGGGACCACTGTGCGGCAGTTGTAGTTGGTAAAACTTTTGCAATAGATAGTCTATCGAAGGTTCTAGGAAAAAGCATCTATTTCTCTACATTTTATATCATGCAAATTATTTCTCCTTAATAAATTAATTAATAAATGACTTATGGGTTAATGTCTCAATATTGTTTTAAATTCAAATAAATCAAATAAATTTTAGTAGCGAGAGATGTTAAATAATAAAGACTTTAGTTGCAGTTGTGGTAATGTGACCGGTTGTAGCGTTTTCATTGCTTTTGGCATTTCGGCGGCGCAATAAAACCCCGGTTGCCAATTGCTGCGTCGTATTAAATTTTTTCCTTCTTTTCATTTCTGTTAATTGATGGATTGTAGCTGTTGTTGTTGGGGCAGCAATTAGTTTGGTAAAGGCAAGGGTTTATGCTGTGACTTGGTTTTCTTACCTGCGGTCAGAAGATTCATTAAAGTTAATTAAAAAAACACTTTTATAGATTTTTCATAATTTCTTCACTTTGAAATGACATCACTTGAAAAGGAATCATTACTACCACGCTACTCATATTTTGGGTCAAAGGTTAACCCTTTTTATGAATGATAGAAATGCTAATTGTAATCAGATTTTGAAAATAATGCTGAAAAATGCTTACTTTATACATACGTGGGCTGCTCGATATATTTCTGGCCTAATAATGAAAATGCGAATATTTATCATCAAAAATGGTTTTACTGTTTTTCAAAGTATTCTCCAGCATGATTTATATACTTTTGCATGCGCTCAAACCAATTGTCGAATCACTTTTTCCACTTCCACTGAGACACCTTCAAAACATGGTTTTTGAACGCTTCATCAGCATATTCTGGCGACGAAAATCATTGACCACGCATTTTTTTCTTGATGTGCGGTAATAAAAAGAAGTCATTGGGTGCCAAGTCAGGGCTGTACGGCGGATGACCCATCAATTCGACGTTTTGGCCGGTCAAAAAGGCGCTGGTTTGAGCCGATGTGTGAGAAATCACATTGTCATGATGAACAATGATTCGTCTTCTCTTGTTCGTTTTTCGAGTTTCTCCGAAGACTTTAGGCAAACAAATTGTGGTGTACTACTCAGAATTTACCGTCCTACGTTGCTCAAGCAGAACAGTCGCCACATGACCAGTTTTGCCGAAGAAACAGGCAACCATTTGCTTCGTAGTGCTTCCTCCACGAACAACTTTCGTTGGATTTGGCTCGTCTTTGAAGACCCACACGGTCGATTGCTGTTTTGTTTCAGGTTCATACGCATAGACCCATAATTCGTCATCTGTGACGATCTTATAAACGTCTTTTGAAGCACCGTGATCGTATTTTTTCAACATTTCTTTGCACCAATCGAAACGAGCCTTTTTTTGAGCGATTGTCAAATTGTGTGGGATCCAACGAGAACAAACATTTTTTACGGCCAGGTGTTCATGTAAAATCGAATGTATTGGAGTGGAACTAATGTGCAAAGATGCCTCTATCTCACGGTATGTCAAATGACGATCTTGCATTATCAGTTCACGCACGGTATCAATGTTCTCTGGCACAACTGCAATTTTTGGAAGACCTTCACGGAATTCGTCTTTGAGCGAGCGTCGGCCACGATTGAATTCATTAAACCAGTTTTTCACAGTGCTATAGGATGGTGCTTCATCGCCATACAAAGATTTAAGTTCATCGATGCACTCTTGTCGTGATAATCCACGTCGAAAGTTGTGAAAAATTATCGCACGAAAATGTTCACGAGTTAATTCCATTTATATGCCAAATTGATTTTTTCAAGTCACTGTAAACAACATAAATGATGGTCGTACTTAAAAACGTTCTGAGTACGTTTATGCTAAAAAATATCAAACTTTCTAATAGAAATGTCAGATTGCACCTGGCAACACTTAGTGTTGCCTAGGCCAGAAATATATCGAGCATCCTACGTAAGAGTTTTTTACTTTTTACATTTCCCTGAGGATGATTGCCAATGGCAATCGAAATATTGGAATAAAAATCTAAAAATTAAAAATTTAAAACAAAGTTCTTAATTTAAAAATTGACCTTAAAGCCCGAATATCCAAAAATTTTACAATTAAAAAGGTCACAAAATCAACTTTATCATAAGAGTTTTGTATATAATTATTTACTATTTATATTTTTAACATTGATACTTCCAAGGCATATAAATAGCTATACCATTCACTGTTGTATAATATCCTTTCACGGTGGTTTTTAAAAAATTTCAACTTTTTGAAATACCACCCGCGATTTTTTTCGGGGATAGTGTTGGGGGACCCTTCTAGTATCAGAATCCGGGAACCGCGAAATCGAACGTCCAGCCGTTTTTTTTTTTTCGACATTTTAGTTTTTTTAACGATTTTTGAGAATGTCTCGGATTTATATACATATTATGTACACATATATATGTATGTACGTACATATATAAACTTGTATATGTATATATGTGTAATATATATACATGTATATATATATACATACATGCATACATACATATAAAAGGTATCGTTTCCGCACCATTTATTTAAAAAAAAAATCGGCTTTTTCGTATATAAAAAAACACAAACAGAAACCGGATACAGCAATAGTCATTCCAGATGTGATTTTTGATGCTTAATCCGAATCCGGTCTTAGAATTGCTCTATTACTTCTGGACTTTGAGATATCCCTACATATATATGTAAAGGACACCACTTTTTTTCCTATTTTTGAAGTTATATAACAAGATAAGATAATATTATGCCGTAAAATCTGATATGACAGTTAATAGCCCTAGCTTTTTCCTTGAAAACTCAATCAAACCGATAACGATATCTTTTTTTTTGTCGGAGATATCTTTACTTAAAAAGTTAAAAAAGTGCAAAAACACGATTTTTGGCTATATTGGATGTTATATGCAGGACACACAAAATTCTTTTGTGAATTTCTATTACCAGAAGCATTTAGTACTTTCTTTTGCCTTTCAATTGAGCTATTAAATGTTCATCTGCAATATTCCTCTACAAAGTTATGACCATTTAAAAATTACATTATGAAGTGCAAACTCACAGGGGTGCCACTAAAATATAGTGTACGAGTATTTCTTATATACGTATTGCTGCAACATGTCGTCTTAAAATAGTCATAACTTTTAAGAAAACGATTACAAGAGACCACTTGTTAGCTCATTTTGAAGATAAAGAATGGTTTTAAATGTGTCGGTTGGTAAAAAAGAGCAGAAAAATTTCGTCCGTACTGTATACAACCTCAAATATAGCCGAAAACCGAGATTTTTCACTTTGAGTTTCATGGTGTGATTTTAAAGTTAACATAACTTTGCAGAGAAATATTGCAGATAAACATTTAATAGCTCAATTGAAAGCCAAAAGAAAGTACTAAATGCTTCTGGTAATAGAAATTCACAGAAGAATTTTGTGTGTCCTGCATATAACATCCAATATAGCCAAAAATCGTGTTTTTGCACTTTTTTAACTTTTTAAGTAAAGATATCTCCGACAAAAAAAAAGATATCGTTATCGGTTTGATTGAGTTTTCAAGGAAAAAGCTAGGGCTATTAACTGTCATATCAGATTTTACGGCATAATATTATCTTATCTTGTTATATAACTTCAAAAATAGGAAAAAAAGTGGTGTCCTTTATATATATATGTAGGGATATCTCAAAGTCCAGAAGTAATAGAGCAATTCTAAGACCGGATTCGGATTAAGCATCAAAAATCACATCTGGAATGACTATTGCTGTATCCGGTTTTTGTTTGTGTTTTTTTATATACGAAAAAACCGATTTTTTTTTTAAATAAATGGTGCGGAAACGATACCTTGTATATGTATGTATGCATGTATGTATATATATATACATGTATATATATTACACATATATACATATACAAGTTTATATATGTACGTACATACATATATATGTGTACATAATATGTATATAAATCCGAGACATTCTCAAAAATCGTTAAAAAAACTAAAATGTCGAAAAAAAAAAAACGGCTGGACGTTCGATTTCGCGGTTCCCGGATTCTGATACTAGAAGGGTCCCCCAACACTATCCCCGAAAAAAATCGCGGGTGGTATTTCAAAAAGTTGAAATTTTTTAAAAACCACCGTGCTTTGGGAACAATCACAGAATTTTAAAGTATTTGAATGAAATTATGTTGCTTAGAAATTATAATCATAATCATATTTTAAGATAAAAACAAATTTTTGACAAAGGCTTATTTTAGCGACTTTAAAGAAATATTTTAGTTCGAAAATGTCTAAATTTTGCAAAAACATGCCAGATTATCGAATATAAAGCGACTTATATGCATTAACTACATTAAAGTAAAAATGTTCTTGATATAAAAGGTACTGTCTGAAGTTACACTTTAAAGATAGTTAGACTAATTAAAACAACATTGCTTATGAAACAAGTACAACCTCCACAATATTTTTTTTTGTAGCATTCTCTCCAACAAGGATCGGTGAACTGTCAACATTCAAATAAAACTTTTTTGCATGTCTTAAGGGTCTGTTGGAAAATTTTCCAAAATTAAATTTCTGCAAATGAACCCTTTTATCTTAAAACGCAAAAAAAAAAAACCTTAGAAAAAATACTCTTTTATTAAGTTTTCGAGTTACTGTGCAAACAATTTCATCTTCCATCATATAATGATGGAGGATGCTTCATTACATCATTTTAATCCCACACTATGCGTACAAACGACGCGTCTTTGCCACTTTTCTGATAATCATTTCGTTTTCTTTTTTAATTTTTGCCGCTTATTAAAAAACTTTTTAATAATTTTATAAGAAGACAAAAACTTTTTGGAAAAGTGTTGTTTACATGCAACAATATCTAACAACAACAAGAATAGCAAAAGCACCAATTGATAGTGATATATTGTAGGAAAGATATTCTATCGATATTCCATAGATTGTACTTGTACTTTTTGTAGCGAAACTCGAGGGAATTTTTTGATCCCTGTATACCTAAAGTATTTTTTAACCAGTTGAGAAGAGCTAGTCTAGAGCAAGGGTCTCAGCGTTTTCAAATCACTGAGCCAAGCGCTTGCAGTGCAAAATTTTCGCTTTTACAACAACTTCAAATTAGAATTTACAACAACAATAATATTTCAACAATTTTCAAAATTTCTAAGGACTAGGACACACACAAAAAGTAGGGGTATTCACGCGTTGATGCGCAATGATCTTGCGTCATTGCAGAAGTGCGGTTTGCGAAACTTTGACATTTGTAAAACAACAAACACATTGCCGAAAATTTCGCACTACTTCTCAATTTCTCAAGATGGAAATATTCACATTGAACGTTCAGGCGTTAGTGCGTAAAAGACTTCCATTTTCGCAACTGCGCATCAACACATTAATACCCATATTGTTTGTTGTTTTTGTTTTTGATGAGACGTAGTCGTTGTTGTTGTCTTATGTTGGTTCGAGTTTGATTTTGTGTGTACGCAAAAAAAGCAACAAAAACGCAAAATTTTGACGAACCTGAAAAAAAAAACAACAAAAATTATTTCTGTGATTGTTGTACAGAAATATTGATGTTGTTGGGATTTTTGTTGGGATTGTTGTACAGAAATATTGATGTTGTTGGTCGAGCCAAAATTGGCTCACTTTTGTTCTACGCTGACACCCTTGGTACGTAAGTCTCTGAAAACTCGTTTCAAAGGCTTTCATTCATACAAATAAGGCCAATATAACAATTTGAAAGTCTTTTATTTAGATTATAGCCTACCCATCTTTCGGGTTTTTACGAGCTTGCCCGGTCAAATATTTTACTTTTAATTAATTGTGAATTGTGGAAGATAGCATGTCTCAAAACCAAATATGAGAGTGCATTCAACATAATAACAATTAAGAAAATATTTCCAATGAACACAGCTGATAGCAACAAGTGTACTTACATAAATAACAACAACAACAGTGTTATTTATGTGAGGATCTTTGACGAGGTAGATCGTTCCGTAGCGTGGCCTAAGTGGTAGAGGTCTGCTGCACTCTTTCATTAGAATGCAGAAGGCTGCGGTTCGATTGTGGTAAGAAGCAAAGATTAACTAAAATAGGTCTGATGAGGCGATGTACATATATATATATGCAAATATATATATGTGTATGTGGTAATAGCCGAAACATATGTCACCAATTTCCAAGTTAATATTTGTAGCGTCGGTTGTTGTTCATTGCAAATTTGACTGTACAAGTTCGTATTAATGGAATATTCGAAAATAGCAGTCTCAAAAAGCAAAATTAAAATAATTTTAATTTGTGAAAAATCATCAAATATTTTAAAGTTTGCCTTCCATTAGACTTTTATAACTTTTGTTTTGAATCTGGAAATTCCATACCCCCTGCACTTGAGGACTTCTATTTCATTTGCATTTCATAAATATTGAAAATATCGATACTTTTTCTTACATGTATTATGTATGAAAACTTTTGACATCTGCACCAACGTAAACATCAAGAAAAACGACAAGCGCTCATTGTGACGACGACTCTTCTGTTCTTTTTAATATTTTTCTTCTCTCCGTAACTCCATCTTTAACTCATTCACTTTCAGATTTTGACGTTTTGTTGAAATTTCGTTAATTAGATAAAAGTTTATGTTGGATTGTGTTAATGACGCGCTGATGAGCTTGTAAAAATTGACGCCTTTTTGTTGGGAAAAGACGCTTTGTAATAAGTTGTTAGTACATTTTTGTTAAGATTAACTGACATTAAAAAAAAAACTGAGTAAAAATTAAAAATAGGAATATACTAAATTGAAGACAGCAATATCCCAATTCCAGCGAAAAATTCAACTTAACAGAATTATGTTTGTCTGACCAATAGAGCAACTCTTACTTTTTCTTGTTGCTAATCTCAGTAAAGGTCTTCTAGTACAGTAAAGATGGACTTTCTTTCCATTGTTCAAGACTTGCCATTATTTTATAAAGACTTTAGCCATGCTCATTACAGGGTGGCTGATTCGAACTGTTACCAACTTCAGATAGACTTATCTGACAGATGGAACATGACAGCTGTCTAAAAATTGGCATGATGTTAGTTCATTCTATTGTCAACAAGTAACCAAAAGCATTTGCGCGTCAATTTATTGAAAATAAAAAATTTTCGAAATGGAATTCAAACGTAATAGTGTGATTGCTCTTTATTTGGCTGGAAAATCGCAACCAGCAATTGTTCGTGAGCTGAAACATTTAAAAGTGAATAAAATGTTTGTGTATCGGGCCATAACACGTTACAATGGTACCGGCAGCGTTGCCAAACGACATGGTGGTGGTCGGAAAAAAACTGCAACATCACCAGAAATGGTTCGAAAGGTGAAGGCCAGAATTGAGCGAAATCCGAGACGCAGTGGCAGACAAATGGCTGCCGAGCTGAAAATATCGCGTGAACGAATGTAACCAGACCTTGAAACTTTTAAACTTTTATTCAAAAAGTTTTGCAATTGCAAGTTTTTGAAAACTTTTATTGTATGAAAGTTTATAAAAACTTTTATTTTTAAAAGTTTTTAAAAACTTTTTCAAAAAACTCTTCCAAAAAACTTTTAAAAAAAACTTAAAAATAAAAGTTTTTTATAAAAGTTTTTAAAAACTTTTATCCATAAAAGTTTTTGTATAAAAGTTTTTTGAAAAAGTTTTTAAAAACTTTTATTTTTAAAAGTTTTTTATAAAAGTTTTTCAAAAAACTTCTCATATAAAAGTTTTTTTTTTGGAAAAAAACATGGCAAAAAAAGAAATACCTTGAAAAAAATCCAGTGACTGAATATTACAAATTACACGCTTATCTATAGAGCTGAAAGATAAAATGCGACTGTTTGAGCCCATTTTGGTGAAAAAATTTTATTGCACCAATCGAAGGGGATAGGTCGAAAATAGATTTTGGACAAGACCAGGGGTGGCCCCGACCCCTCTAAGTGACCGATTTGGGCCCATTTTGGTGAAAAAATTTTATTGCACCAATCTATGGGGAAAGGTTAAAAATACATGTTGTACATGACCAGAGGAGTCCCCGACCCCTCTAAGTGACCGATTTGGGCCCATTTTGGTGAAAAATTTTTATTGCACCAATCGATGGGGAAAGGTCGAAAATACATTTTGGACATGAACAGGGGTGTCCCCGACCCCTCTAAGTGACCGATTTGGGCCCATTTTGGTGAACAATTTTTATTGCACCAATCGATGGGGAAAGGTCGAAAATACATTTTGTACATGACCAGAGGAGTCCCCGACCCCTCTAAGTGACCGATTTGGGCCCATTTTGGTGAACAATTTTTATTGCACCAATCGATGGGGAAAGGTCGAAAATATATTTTGGACATGACCAGGGGTGTCCCCGACCCCTCTAAGTGACCGATTTGGGCCCATTTTGGTGAAAAATTTTTATTGCACCAATCGATGGGAAAAGGTTGAAAATTCATTTTGTACATGACCAGAGGAGTCCCCGACCCCTCTAAGTGACCGATTTGGGCCCATTTTGGTGAAAAAAGTTTTTTTTATAAGGTTTTTAAAACTTTTATTTCAAAAAGTTTAAAGTTTTTAAAAACTTTTATCTAAATGATTCAAAAGTTTTTAGTCTAAATAAACTTAAAAAAAAACTTTTAAAAAAGTTTATTTCAGGGTCTGAATGTAACACATATTGTCAAACAAGCTCGGACTAAAGGCCCTCAAGTTCCAAAAGGCGCATGATCTCACTCCTGCTCAAAAAAAAGTTAGGCTCGATAGAGCCAAGGAGTTGTTGCGCTTGCACGCCGCCGGAAATCTGTCACAAATTGTCTTCTCTGATGAGAAAAATTACTGTATCCAGCAATATGTAAACAAACAAAATGATCGGGTTTACTTGACAGAGAGGTCCTACGAAAATTTGAATGTTCGTTTGGCCACCAGGACGCAGGCACCACCGCATGTGATGGTTTGGGCTGCAGTGACTGCTGATGGGAGCTCACCACTCGTTTTCTGGGCCGCTGGCGTCAAAGTAAACGCTCAGATGTATCGTGAATCAGTGTTGGAGGGTGCTTTACTACCGTGGGCACGCAAAAATTTCGGTCGCAAGCCATGGACATTCCAACAAGACTCGGCACCGTCACACAAAGCTCGTGTGAATCAAGAATGGTTAGAAAAAAACGTTCCTAGCTTCATTTCTGCTCAACAATGGCTCTCAAATTCGCCTGATGCGAACCCGCTGGATTTCTCAATCTGGGGTATGTTGGACAGGAAGGTCTTGACTAAAAAATACCAGAGCGTTGATGCGCTAAAAGTGGCCCTTCAACGAGAATGGCGCAAACTTCCACAAAATTAAATTCGTGCAGCATGCGACTCGTTCTTGGACCGTCTACGGGCCATAGTTAAGGCCAAAGGTGGCCATATCAAAAATTTCAAGTAGATTCTTAAAATTTGAACATTTCCCAACAATTATAGCGTTTGATCAATAAAATCTGTGCATGGAAACTAAAAATATAGTCTTTTGAATTGGTAACACTTCGAATCAGCCACCCTGTAGATCTAACAATAAACGTTTCTAAATTAGTAGGAGGTCCGGTGAAGAAATTACTTCACTCATCGGCTTTCCTGCTGAAATATTTTTTTTATGCAATAAAATATAAAGATAAACAAAACTTTATGTGATTGGCACTCCATATCCTGGCAAGGATATTTTTAATAATATATATTATTCAATTACACTTTTGACCCAAACTACCCTCACTCTCTTTTTCAATAAAATGGCGCTGTGTTATTGGCATCCTTCTTCCTGGCAAGGATACCTGCCAAACAGGTCTAAACATAACTGGGAGTGCGTGTCTGGAGCATTATCATTATCAGCATTAAGTGTATTTCAGGTACGGGAAGGTTTTGGTGCTCTACACGAAGGTTGCTGAAGGTCACCCGAAGGCTTCACAATCAAAACAAAGAGTTTATATTAGGCCGGGTCAATTTGGTCGGGAGGCAAAAAATTGACAAGGAGTATAGCAACAAAATAATCTATGGAAAATTCTAAAAAACTTTGCCCAAGAAACCATGGGTCTAAAATCAATATTGAGCCGCCGTAAATTGCGTTGAAGTTTTGATGTACTACTTTAAAATACAATAAGAAAAAGAAAAAATACACATTTTTTTTCTTCTTGTTTCATATAAAATTATTAAAGGTATTTGAATTTTTTCTTTTTTTGTATTGTATTTTAAGGTAGTACATCATGGCGGCTCGATATTGATTTTAGACCCATGGTTTCTTCGGCAAAGTTTTTTAGAATATTCCATAGATTTTTTTGTTGCTATACTCTTTGCCGCAAAAAAATTTGACCCGGCCTAGTATACACGGTGCTCTTAAACAGTCGATAGGTTTTTTGGCTATGTGGAGAAAATCTGTGAATGGGGTTTCATTTGTATTAGTTTAGTGGTCTGAAAAATGCAAACCCCGAAATCGTAGCTGATCATCCCCGCGAAATATCTCAAAAATACATATCCCATATAAAAAAAAAAAAATCGGAAAAAAAACGCAACAAACAAATATCAAAATAATTATATTTAATGTATTTTGCAATGCTGAATCTGAATCCGGCCTTAAAATTGCTATATCTTATACGGTTTTTGAGATATCTTAGCCTAAACAAGGAAAAAAGACCGTTTTTGCTATATTTTTAAGCTATATAACTAGAATAGAGAACATTCATACGCAGAATTCGATACATTATCGGAAAGCTCCAATCTTTTTCTTTAAAACCACATTTAAATTGTATCAATAGCTTTATTTTTCTCCGAAATATCGTAGACTGAAATAATGACAAAACACGTTTTTTGCACTTTTTTAACTTTTTAGGTTAGGATATCTCCGAGAAAAATAAAAATATTGACATTATTTGAATTAGGTTTAGAAGATTGATTAGAGTTTTCCATTTCTGCATCAGAATTTACGGATATACATCCTGTTATATAGCTCCAAAAAACAGCAACAAAACATACCATCGGCTTTTTTTCCTTGTTCTGGGTAAGATATCTCAAAAACCGTATGAGATACAGCAATTCTAAGGACGGATTTGGATTCAGCATTGCAAAATACATTAAATATAACTATTTTGATATTTGCTTGTTGCGTTTTTTTTTCCGATTTTTTTTTTTTTTTATATGGGATATGTATTTTTGAGATATTTCGCGGGGATGATCAGCTACGATTTCGGGGTTTGCATTTTTCAGACCACTAAACTAATACAAATGAAACCCCATTCACAGATTTTCTCCACATAGCCAAAAAACCTATCGACTGTTTAAGAGCACCGTGTATATATGTATGCTAGAGTGAAAACATCTGTAGAGAACTATCAACAAACCTTGATGAATAGTTTTCTTGGACATCCGAAGATTTCCGAAAGTCACCCAAAGGCTTCACAGCTAAAACGATGTTTATATATTTGGTGTACAACTTAAAAACCGGAATTTGACGGTGGATGTCCGTACTAACAAATATCGTGAAAGCTCGAACTTTATATATATGTCATTTTGAAGGTACATTTGACAGCTGTCAAAATCAGTCAACAAAACAATTTTATCTTGTGTGCATCATTATTATTTTTCACGATGAATAACTTCGAAAATTCGAGAAAAAGACAGCATTTGCGGGAGGTTCTGTTGGGTCATTTTTTTGCAAAGAAAACTGCTGCGGAAAGTCATAGTATGCTTGTAGTAGTTTATGGCGACGATTCTTTAGGAAAAACACAGTGTTTTGAATGGTTTAACCGATTCAAAAGTGCCGATTTTGACATCAAAGACAAAGAACGCCCTGGACAGCCAAAAAAGTATGAAGACGAAGAATTAGAGAAGCTACTCGATGAGGATTCGTGTTAAACACAAGACGAGCTTGCCAAATCGTTGGGAGTGACTCAGCAAGCCATTTCGAAACGTTTGAAAGGCGCCGGATACATTCAGAAGCAAGGTAATTGGGTCCCCTATGAGTTGAAGCCGAGAGACGTTGAACGGCGCTTCTGTATGTCTGAAATGCTGCTTGAGCGCCATAAAAACAAATCATTTTTGCATCGGATTGTGACTGGGGATGAAAAATGGATCCATTATGACAATCCCAAGCGCAAAAAGTCATACGTGAAACCAGGCCAACCAGCCAAATCAACCTCGAAGCCAAATATCCATGGCGCCAAGGTTATGCTGTGTATTTGGTGGGATCAGAAGGGGCCGTTATATTATGAGTTGTTGAAATCGGGTCAGACAATCACAGGTGACCTGTACCGAACACAATTAATACGTTTGAAGCGTGCCATCATCGAAAAACGCCCGGAAAATGCGACCAGACACGAAGCAATAATTTTTCATCATGACAACGCTCGGCCGCATGTTGCAAGATCCGTGAAAAACTATTTGGAAAATAGTGGATGGGAAGTTTTGGCTCACCCGTCTTATAGTCCGGACCTTGCTCCGTCTGCCTTTCATTTATTTCGCTCGATGCAAAACGCCCTCACCGGAATACGCTTCACATCAGAGCAAGGCTTCCGAAATTGGATAGATTCATTTTTGGCCGCCAAGCCGGCGCAATTTTTTTGGGATGGAATTCATAAATTGCCTGAAAGATGGGGAAATGTTGTAGCTTTTAATGGACAATACTTTGAATAAAATATATTGTAACATTTTTCCACAATAAAGCATCAAATTTCGCTAAAAAATTCCGGTTTTTAAGTTGTACACTCAATATGTATACTAGCGTAAATACATCTATGTCGGACCATCAACAAGCCTTAATGGATAGTTTTGTGGGACACCCGAAGGCTTCACAGTTGAAACGAAGGATATACCTGTGCACTAGAGTAAAAACATCTCTGGCGGACTATCAACTAGCCTTAATGAATATTTTTATGGGACACCTTAAGGCTTTAGGCTTCACAGAAAGAAGGATAGGTGGCATGTAAAGAAAAGTATGTATATTCTTTATCAGCGTCACTTTCTGAGTCGATATACCAATGTCCGTCTGGCTGGCTAGCAGGCTGTCTGTCTGTGGAAAACTAAGCAAGATAATTCGATGAAATTTGGTAGTATGGCTTTGCCGTAAAAGTAAGCTCGAGGGATTGAAAATTAGCGATAACGGTCCGCCATATCACCCATACAAAAAATATTTTCAAAATGCAATAATGACAGCACTATTTGCAATTATAGAAATGAAATACCCATAAATACTAAGGATAGTAGGCACAAGCTTTGAACAAAAACTAGACGAATTCGGACAAGAGGGCTTAGCACCTCCCATATAAGTAAAAGTTTCGAAATGCTATAATAAAAACGTTTTTCGAGATAATCCAACTCAAACATTAAAAAGTATAAATGCAAGCCCTTAGCAAAAACAAGACGACTTCGGACAAGGGGGCGTGGCAACTCCCATATTAGCGAGATAGTCCAACCAAATTTCACTCAAACATTAAGAACTATAAATGCAAGCTCTGAGAAAAAACTGGGCAAACTCGGACCAGAAAAGAGGCAACACCCATATCAGCAAAGGATCCAGAATGGTATAGTAAAAGCGTTTTTTGAGGTAATCGAACAAAAAAATAAGTGAATTTATTCAAGAGAGTGTGGCACCATCTGTACAAGCACTATTTTCAAAAAACTGCAGAGTAGGTTATTTAATTTTTGAACAGGCCAAAGGAATATATCATGAGTATCATTGTCATTGGTGTCACGTTGTTTACTTACGAAAACAAAACCGCACTCAATTTTGTCATTACACTTGAATCAAACGATTTTAGACCTAAAATGTAACATTTAAAGAAGGCAGAATATTACGTTATATTTCTAATAACCCATATATCAACGTTGTGGTCTGTCAGACAATTGAAACTTTTTTGTGTCATAGTTTTTTTCTGGAAAAACTTATTTCGGCGAATGGTGCCATAACTTTTTAAACTTGATTTTGTTTACTATAAAGGTAACTTTCTTTATTTTTACGTTTCACTTTTCATTGTAAATATAAATTACTATCTCAGTTGGAGAATGTTGGTTAATTTCAATAGCTTGTCAAAAATATCTCAACTTTTTTGACATTCGTATTCTACATAAGCTTAATGAGTCTTTTTCCAATTTAAAAAATAGCAATTTTAATTTGAAATTTTCTCTTAACATGACGAATTTAACATAAGCACAGAACAAAACATACACTTACAAACATATAAATGCATACAATCGGGCACATAGTACCCACCTTACACGTATGTACTTATGGGTACTTACAATATACTTGTTGTACGTATTAAATAAATATAATATATACATATGTATAAGTATAAAGGTATGTGTGCATGTGAAATGAATTGCAAATGAAACGAAACAAAAATTGAAATGGCAAAATAAAACTCCGTCCAAGCCAAGCGACCAAAAAAGTTTCCAATAACATTTAACTTTCAATTGTAATTTTCGATCGGATGTCCTGAGGGTAACATGAGGAAAAACTCATTTTCTTTAAGTTAACTGTGCACAGTTGGTTGGTGGTGGAGTGGGAGGTGGCGGCAAGCACAATGACAAGGATCGACAATGTGCGAGGCCAAATAGTGTTGCCTTTTGATTTTGGCCTTTGTGGTAGAGGGCGCCCGTATAAAATAAATGTGGAACAGTTAAACAGTCGTCATGCTCTCATCCATCGTCATTATGCGGCTGATGAATTGAAGACCATGGACACAAGATGTGTATATTCCTTGTAGTAGTTAGTGCCTTGTATATACAATCACACACACTCAAATGTGCGCACACATTCTTATTTAAAATAAATTTAAACATGCAATCAAACATACCTACTTACAATTCACCCACAATTGCATTTTATACTACAATCACAGGTAGGAAAATGTTAGTAAAGTTTTCTAATATATGTTGGACTGGTAAAATTTAAAAGGAAGCACTTAAAATCACTTCAAATATTCATAAAGAATGATTTATTTTATGCAAAGTGTTGGAGGTTTAGGGTTTTCTGGTCATCAACATAAGCCCAAATGTTAAAAAATCAAAGACCTATGGTGCAGGAAAAATAGTTTATTTTCAGTATCATTTTAAGTAGCTTAAAATCTATAAGGCTACAATGTTATTAAACTGGATGAAATAACTAGATCATACACAAAATAAGAAAATTGTTCGAGTTACATCTCAGATCTCTCATCCATAAGAAGCATACAAAATAAGTTTTTTTTCAGATTTTTCGACACGTTTTTTTTAATTGAATAAACATAAATGGGGGCTAAATTTTCTTGCGGCAAAGCGTCTAGCGGAAACGTAATCTACAAAAAAATCTAAGAAAATTTTACCAATGAACCATGGATGTAAAATCATTATCAATCCACCGATTTTCAACTAGAAAATTTCTCTACGACAATTTTATATTAAAAAAATAACTTCTTTGTATCATATATAAAAAACACATACCACAATGGGCTTGCCAGCTTTCTGAATCTGTTTTTATCATGGACCAAATTCTGATGTTTCACGTCAAATTTTTAACAAGTTTTGTTGAAAAATGGCCGAAAATGCTTAAGAACTTACATAACTTGATTATACCCTGGGTGTAGGGTATATTCACTTTGTTCTTCCTTTTGTAATGCGGATAAGGAGGCGCGGCAGGTATGGAGAAGTGTATATATTTTTAATCAGCGTTACCTCCTGAGTCGATATAGTCATGGCCGTCTGTCTGGCTGGCTGGGTGGCTGGCTGGATGTGTGTGGAAATACATTTTTTGGGAAAACTGAGCAAGATAATTCAATGAAGTTGAGTATACTGCCTCTATAGTTAAAGTTAGCTCAAGGGATTGAAAATGAGCGAAATCGGTCAATAGACACGCCTACCGCCCATACAAAAAATATACTCAAAATACAACTTGAAGAGTACTTATCACCACAATGCAACCAAAATAGACATATGTGTATACTAGAAATGGTTAGCGCAAGCACTGAGTGAAGTCTAGGTAAATTTGAACAAGAGGGCGTGGCACCTCCAATACAAGCAAAAGTTTCAAAATGCTATACTGATAGAGTTTTTTGAGATAGTCCAACTAAATTTCACCCCAACACTAATGGCTATAAATGTAAGCTCTGAGCAAAAACTATGTGAACTCGGACAAGAGAGCGTGACACCTTCCATATAAGCAAAATTTTCGAAATACTGCAGTGTAGGTTATTTAACGTTTGGCCAGGCCAAAGGTTACACCCTTACTAGATTTTAGTTCAGACTGATCAAAAAAATTAGAGCCAGCAATTTTTTAATTGTAATCATTTGTTTTTAGTGTTTTTAAACATATATCAAAAATCCACATATCCATATATTTATTTGCAAATATCTTTAAAGCGAAATATATGTGGCTTGATTGACAAATTCTCGACTCCAGATCTTTTTGGATTGAAGGTTTGCGCTTCAAATTGAATTTCTTAACTCACTTAAAATAAAAAAAATAGCACTTGTACATCAGAACGTTGTGAGTACGTTTATGCTAGAAAATGTCAAACATTATTATGGTGTTGCCAAATTTAAGTTATTGAGATTAGTACCCTACGTAAATTTTCATATGTATAAGTATATTTTTCTCATTTGGAACATTTAGTTTTGATAGTTTGAGAGTTTTTTTACATTTTTTACATTTTATATGTAGTTTACGTAAATTATAGTTTTTTACGTAAATTACAAACGTAGCTCAAAAATTGTGTAAATATGCCAACCCAGGCCACGGGTCAGATTTTCTTGAATTTTAAAAAAATCCCTTTTTTTTTTTTTCTAAAAGTTTTAGTCGCATTAAACGCTGGAATGATCTGTTAACAAAGAAATCCGTATTAAAAAAAAATTAGTAGAAAAATAAATTATATATTAACTTTAGGTCACACATAATTTTCTCCAAAATTTTGATGAAAACTAAAAAATGAGCTTTCTAAAATTCAAGCCCACTGTGCGTCCTATCAAAGTCAATAGAGGAAAATCTCTCAACAGCCTCTGCAGCTTATATGCTAAAATGATTGCCTTTGACACTAGCCAAAATCTTTTATCCTCCACTCTTCATTCCTCCAATCCATCCCTCATGTTCGGCACCTACCAATTAAAAATAATAGCTTAAATAGTTTACAGGATATAAAGGGTGCCTCCCTTTTTTCTATGTTAGAAATGGAGCAAAACTTTGAATTAGACAACATTAGAAAGGTATTTGTGTGTACTATTAATGTGCACAAAGTTAAAATTATTTTAATATTTTGCCATTAACCCAGCTAAAACTAAATAAAAATTTTTCAATATTAACAACGTCAAATACGCGGTCACAAGAGGAAACACCACAAAGCGAAAGACAAAAAGCTGACTGGCACTGAATTCGTATTTTTTGGTCTGAGATTGGTTTTACTATGGGTGTACGTTTCTTATTTTTTTTTTTTTTTATATAAAAGTTGATGTATTGCATGAAATTTAACTTATTTTAGTTTCAATTTTACTTTTTGTTATTGTTTCTGTATGTAGTATGTATATATATGTAGTTATTGTAATTGATGTATGTAAGTAGTTGTTGCATGCAGTTAAAATGGCAATGTTTTCACTCTACTTTGATACTTTCGGGTAATTTGCATTGTATTGTAGGTAAGTACTTGTATGCTGATAAGGGTGAATTGTGTACGTGTTTTAAGATTTATTATAAAATAATTTCTGCTTAATATACCTCATTAAGAAAATTTCGCAAAATTATAAAATGTCATCATATCATATGTATTTTCGGAATAGTTCTAAGCATTTTTTGCCTTATGATTTTTTTTCCTAAAACGACTTGGTTTTGAATAAAAACCATTTTTTTTTTTTGAAAAATTTGAGATTTTTTTCAGCATTATTTCTGATTTGTGAAAAAACTCGAACCAACTCCGCTATTCTGACACCATATTCGGACTCAGCGACCCCGAAAACATAAAGTTCAGGTGATCTGATCGTTCGCGCAGTGAATTTTTTTTTTGTAGTCCTGTGCACAGGCCAAAAAAAAAAAAAAGTACCATGCGCGAAAGATCAGACCACCGGAACTTTATGTTTTCGGGGTCGCTGAACCCGAATATAGTGTCAGATTAGCGAAGTTGGTTCGCGTTTTTTTCAGAAACCAGGAAAAATCTCTAATTTTCAGCATTATTGTTGATTTCTGAAAAAACGCGAGCCAACTTCGACCCCGAAAACATAAAGTTGAGGTGGTCTGATCTTTTGCGCATGGTACTTTTTATTTTTTGTGGGCCTGTGTTATTATAAAGTTAAAAGGATACTAATAATCTACATAAGCGCGAGAAAATGTTCGTTAAATAAGGGACACCTTAAACTTCATGGACATATCACACTTACATTGCTGTTGCAATAGTAAGTAAGTTTATATGTAAGTATTCCTATGTAGCAGGTACTATTTTATTCACATACTCATCATATAAAGTTGTAGAAAAGTTTTCATTTGAAAATTAAATAAAATGCAATTTTATAATGTTTTTCTCATCATCAACTTTGCAACGCATCATCACATTTGACTCTTTATATTTTTGTTAAATTCACACAATTTATCTTTTTGGCTTGTCAAAAGGATTTTTGTATCAATTAAATATTTTAATAGAATTGTAATTGGAAAATAATTTATAATTTAGTATATGGAATTGGTACTTACGTTATTAAAATTTTAGAATTAGAAATTTTGTAAGAAATTTAAGTCCATTTTCCAAAAACTTTTATGGGGAAGATTTATTTGGTTATTCTTTCATGTATCATGGATTTAAGGTGTAAAGTTTTCGCTTTTGGCGAAACTTCGTTTTATTTATTTTGTATTTTCTTGTACACTTCCAATCGTCTGATTGAAAACATATTGAGTGATTTTGTCTTCAATCCGTTCATCAGGGCGAAATTAACCAGAAAAAGAAAAAAAATCTCTCAAGAAAACCCTTTGTCCGTAAAATTATACACTTTTTTGACCCCCATGGTTATACGAATTCTATAGGCCACCTAATGGACGTCCTCCAAGCAGTAAGATATCACACTTTTATGTTTTTTAAATAATACAAATTGATATTCTCTAGTGATTTTCCGCTTTCTTCCTCAGTTGAGCTCCAATTCTCTGTATACATTTTAAATTGATATAGACTGATTCCATTTCAATTCATACGGTGAGTGTGCACTTAGGTTTGCAAATCAACTTCAAACTAGGAAAATATTTTTCTACAATCAAAATAAGGGAACAAGTATTTTTTTTTTTTTTTGCTTTGGACCAAAATTGGGGATTTTATGGCGTTTTGTAGGAATTTTGCCGAAAATTTAATTTTGAAAAATTCATGAAGTTTAATCGGTTTTTTCAACCGCATTTCTTTATTTATCAACTGATTTACATGAATCAAAATTTATTTGGTGCACAATGAAATTCTTTTAAGTAATAATTAAAACAAAAATTTCTTTAACCCTTACTTTCCTTAAAATTGATGTTTATATTTTAAATAAAAATGCTAATTTTCTCAAAAGCACCATCTTTTTTTTTCTCGAAAATTTGCACAGTGATAGTAAAGCACGTCCTCTTTATTCCAGTAATAGCGGTTTTCTTGATATTTTTGTTATAAGTGCAAAATTTGCAATTTTTAACGTTAATATTGATTTCTTCTATACAAAATGAATAAAAAAAATTACACAGTTCAGTTTTCACTTTCCTAGACGGTTTTGCAATACTGATTCCGAAAATGGCACTTACATTCTTCTACCATTTTTGGTTTTCAAGATATCTTGAAAAACTTGAATAAAACCCATAAATTTGAAAAAAACCGAATTCTTTATTTTTGAGACACAAAATTCATTTATAGTAAGTTAGATGGAACTTAAATATACTCACGGTATAGAAAACCAAGCATTGTTTGTGTATAAATGTATATACAGGTTTGTTGGTAAATGGAACATCTACCAATGGTTTTTTTGTATGTTTGATATGTTGGTTTAATAGATGGTGCATCTATTAAACCTGCGACGAATTAATAAATACGATTAATTCCGTTGAGTTATTTTTGATTAACTGACTTTATTAAAATTAAATTTATCGTATATATAGCTTATAAGTTAACAATAATACTTAAAGAACAACAACAGTAAAAGTAAAGGTTAGAATTGCTGACAGCAGCAATAAAATAAAAGCAAAAATTAAAATATGAATTTTGCAGCGCATGTGGTAACATGAACCAGGTTTTAGTTACCGAACAAATTTCATGAGAACCAAATGCAAAATCAATTTCCATGCAAACAAAATTTGTCCATAGTAAGCAAATTTTTATGGGAAACAAATTTTCAGCAGTAAGCAAATACCAAATTTATTTCCATGAGAAATAAATTCTTGCAACTGTTGGTCACGTTGAGTGACACTATTTTGTACTAAGGTGACCATGCATGTTCAAGTGATCATATGTGACCATATGGATACTGAACATACTGCCCGCCTTGAATTAAAAAATTCAAATTATGTTTTCCTTTACCCGCTGTAAATTTATAGAATTTAAGAATCGCTGCAGAATTCATGTTGTTTACATCTATTCTTTTATAAGCATACACATCTTCAAGATAAAAGTTTATGTTTGTAATTTAAGCCTTTGCTGATCATGCACAAATTTCTTGAATTGAAAAATTTTAAATGTAAATCTCATTCTTATTGAAACACTCTTATGAGTAAGAACAGTCAAATCGTGTTGAATTAAAATTAAGATTAAATTGAATTTGAAACAATTGGATTTATCCTCCTATTTACTGAGTAAGTATCTGAAGTTATTGTCTTAAATTAGATTATTCTTCGCCTCTGTTGCAGGTACTTCAACACGCCGTATCTTGCAGTGATCGTCGTGGTAGTGGTGTAGGTTGCATAGGGACCAAAGATTTCAGTTGTTTAAATTTGTAAATGATTACAATTATTGTAAAAGTAAGCATACAAATACCAGCCATTGCAGTGTAGCTTATGATGAGGATGTGTCCATGTGTTGTTTCTGCTGCTTGGGGTAGAGCAGATCTATTGATGATTGCGAGTTGTTTCTGAATTGATTCCAATTCGGTGAAGTTAGGCAAAAATGCATTTATTTTCGTTGGAACCTTTTCGTATTGTTTTGTCCAATCTCTTGGCATCTCAATTGTAGGACTGAAGGCATGTAGTGAAGTGACAATTTTTTGATGGCCTTGTATAGTTACATGGTCATTTCTTATATTGCAATCTGAGCGCAATTGCAACAGGCCGCTATCTTTGAGCGTGATTTGATGGTCTTCATTCCCGCAGACAGCATTCAATCTTACAGTGTTTGTAGTTGCATAAACCCATTGATTCGGCCCATCTAGTTGGTACCATAAGATTGTTTCGTCCATTAGGTATAGTTTGCATCTAGGGTTGGCTTCGTTGTTTATTAGGTCTAATTCACATTTGCTGACTTCAGATGATTTGTGATATGTGGCTTGAATGTTGAAGCACAATAACTCGTTTTCGCTTGTTGGCAAACAAGAATCAATTTGTGGTTTTGATAATGGAATGAAGTTGTCATGATGTGGACTGATAGCGAGAAAATCTGTTGATAATTGCAATGATGATAAAGTACCGTTCACTGTTGCTGCTATGGGTACCAAATGTAAAAGTTGAAACTGTTGTGAATCTGTCAATGGTAATTCGATGCTGAAGACAATATGATTTTCGGCTACAACTCCATGGACCTCAATAAGTTTGTAGACTTCTAGAATGTTGTTTTGATGAATAGGGAGTTGTAAGTGCGGTGGGAGATGCGCCTTCACCTTCATAATTTCACTTGACAATTGCTTTGGTGTAAGCAGTAGGGGATTTATTTTTCCATGGTGGCTGTCGATCAGTACGTCCATGATTGATGCGTGTGTTCGCTGCAAATTAGATACCATGATAAACATTTGAACGGATAGTGTGAGGATGAGAATTTTGTTGTTTGACACCTCTGTATCACGGCCATGAAGCAAGTCATCAATTTGTTTGTCGATTTCGTCGAATTTTCTTTGAATATCTAATTGACTTGCTTTAAAAATGTTAATGGTTGAATCGATTAATATCGATTAATGAAGTTTGATTTTTTAGCAGCCGTTCAAGATGGTCATCATTTTTGTGCAGGGCTGCTATGGTTTCTGACATCTTTGTTGCGTAGTTTGAATCAAGGACTCCAAAAAGCGAATTGGCAACGTTACCAATTACGTCCATAGCACCTCTCCTTGATCTTTTGACTGAAAGGATGTTTATTTCTGCTTCCAGCCCTTCTTTGACATGATCAAAAAAATCAATCAAATATGTGCACATTGTTTCATTTGTTGTTTTGTCACATAGTTTTTGCAAGGTATGTGTTCCATCACTCAGGATGTCTAACTCATCTCGATACGGGCCGAGATCATAGTAGACGATCATCTTCCAGCTAGTTGTTACTAGCTTTACTGCACCCAGTTGCTCAAAATATATCCCTGGTTTTGCGCTGAACTGCGTTATGTTGATTGGATTGCACAAAACAAGTGGCAACAGTAACAAAGCAAATAAGCTAAGTCCTAGGCCAGGTTGAATACGCTGGAGTTTTCTGGGGATAGTTTCCTGACTTATTGGTACCGTCTTTTTTAAACGGTTTAACGGGATGCTCACGATTAAGGAAACTGGTGAATCTGGTTGTTTATTGTTCTTCTCGACAACATCATCACGCGAGTTGTCTGCTGCATTATCTTCTGGAAAAAGTGGAGCTAATTTGTGTATGGGTCGCTGTCGTATTCCATCCATAGTTTTGACGTCACACACTCGAACTGCTCCATCATCTCCCTTATAGACCTTGATGATTCTACCAAGCGGCCATTGTAGAACCGGACGACTATCATCTTTTATAATGACCATAGTGTCGGGCTTAATCAAAGTTATTGGCCCTTTCCATTTGTGCCGTTGTTGAAGTTCACTCAAGTATTCAGTAGACCAGCGTTGCCAAAAACTGTGTTTGAGACTTGAGACTTCTTGCCATCGCGCTGACAGTTTGGCCGTTGATGGCCTTGAACAAGCATCCACATTTGAAGTTAGTGGCTCCCCTATTAAAAAGTGACCAGGAGTGAGTGCTGATAAATCATTCGGATTTGATGACATTGGAGTGATTGGTCTTGAATTAAGCATCGCTTCGATTTCAATTACCACAGTGTTCAACTCTTCAAATGTCATTGATGCTTCGGACAGTCTTGGCACTAATAGTTTTTTGGCGGACTTCACCGCTGCTTCCCACAGTCCTCCAAAATGTGGTGAACGTGGTGGAATGAACCGAAAGTCGATTCCTTTTTCACTGCATGCTCTGATGATTGAATTTGATGCAGAATCTGAATATATTGAGCTTGTTAGCTCCTCCAGTTGATTTTTTGCTCCAACAAAATTTGTAGCATTATCGCAGAATATTGTTTTGCAATGTCCTCTGCGTGAAATGAACCTTTTCAAGGCTCCAATGAAGGCATCTGTAGTTAGATCCGTTACTAATTCCAAATGGACTGCTTTTGTTGCGAAGCAGCAAAATACTGCTATGTAAGACCTTTGTGGTGGTTTTCCTCGTGTCTTGAAATACACTTTAAGTGGCCCGCAATAATCTATGCCACAATGAATGAATGGTCGTGCTGGTTCCACTCGTAACGTTGGTAGGCTGCCCATAATCTGTTTGTATAATATTGGCCTTGAACGCGTGCACCTTACACAATGTTGAACTACGGATCTTGTTAAGTTTTTGCCATTAAGCGGCCAAAACCTTTGTTTTAGTTGAGCTAGCAATGCTAGGGGGCCACAATGATAATTTTCTTTGTGAATTTTTTCTGCTAACAACCTTACGATTGAATTATTGGCTGGTAGGATCATTTGATGTTTTGTATCATATTCTTGAGTAGATAAACATAATCTTCCTCCCACTCGAATTATTCCTTCTTCATCTAAGAATGGGGTTAATGAAGCTAAATTATTTGATTTGGGTACAAATTTATCCTTAATTAGGATTTTTATTAACTCCCGAAAATCTGACGACTGGATTTGACGTATAATGATCTTGAGAGCTGCGTCTAATTCCATGGGAGTGAGCTGAATGTGTTCTGATCTCGAGCGTTTTGGTCGCTTTGAATTTCTTATAAATCTTAGAATATATCCTAGCACTCGTTGTATATGTAAAAATGAATTTTTTGAAGCTATTGCATATATCCATGGTTGCCCTTCACATGATTGTTGCGTTATTAGAGTGACAACTGAATTGTTGTCTTCGATGGTTAATTCCCTTTTAAAGGGAGCTGGCCACAGCGACTTGTGTTGGTATAAAAACATTGGGCCATATAACCATATGTTGCTGTATGAAAATTCTCGTGGTTTGAGTCCTCTTGATAGAACATCCGCGGGATTTTGTTTTGATGGTACGTGCCGCCATTGATCAGCCATGGTTAAGCGAAGAATTTTAACGATGCGATGAGCAACATAAATTGGCAGCTTGCCAGGGTGATTGTGTATCCAGGACAGTACAATTTGAGAATCAGTCCAAAAGTATGATGCTTTATTCTGATAACCTAGGTCAAGCTTCACCCTTGCCATGAGTTCTGCTGCTAAAAGGGCTGCACATAGCTCCAGGCGTGGTATTGTTTGGAGTTTGATTGGGGCTACTCTTGATTTGGAGCAAAGAAGATTCAATTTGATTGTTTTATCCTTTAGTGTAGTTTTGATGTATACAGCCGCTCCATAAGCTCTTTCTGAAGCGTCAGAAAATGCATGTAGTTCTACGTTTTCGAAACCTTGACTTCCAAATACATGTCTTGAGACCTTAACATTGTCTAAAGCTGTTAAGTCCATTCTATAGGATGTCCATTGCCTTTGAATTTCTGCTGGTAGCTCTTCATCCCAGTCGAGTTTTAATTGCCATACATTCTGTAACTGCATTTTTCCTCTTACTAGAACTGGACCGATAAGCCCAAGTGGATCGTATATGTGTGCTAAATCAGAACTCATCGTTCGTTTTGTTATTTTGTTATGTTCTTGGACATTGGCCTTAAAGCAGAACATATCAGACTTTGGTAGCCATAATAAGCCCAAAGTCTTGGTAGATTGATTACTTTGAGAGTTAAAGTGGAGATCAACCTCTTTATCTTCTGGTGCGATTCCACGTAAAAGTCTGTGGTCATTCGCACACCATTTTTTGAGCTTCATTCCTGCTCCGTTGAGCATAGTTATCAATTGCTGTTGAATTTCGAATGCCTCATGTATTGTGTCTGCTCCAATCAGCCCATCATCCACATAAAAATCATTTTTTAGAGACTTGGCTCCATAGGGAAATTGGCCTTGGTGCTCCTCTGCTAGCCGATTCAAGCAGCGCGTTGCTAGGTAAGGAGCTGACCTGGTACCGTATGTAACGGTGTTTAGCTGATAAATTTTGATGGGCTCTGTAGGATTCTCTCGCCACATAATAAGTTGTAAGTTACGATCCTCTTTATTGACCCATATTTGTCGGTACATTTTTTCTACATCAGTTTTAATAACGTACTGGTGTATTCTGAACCGAAGCAAGATTGAAAAAAGCTCACTTTGAACTGTTGGACCATTGAACATTATGTCATTCAATGAAGGCCCGGTTGGCTTATGTGCTGATGCATCAAACACAACTCGCAATTTTGTGGTCGAGCTGTCTGGGCGAAGTACACAATGATGTGGTATGAAATAATATGGTGATCGGAAGTCAAAAGAGTTGATTTGTGTCATATGCCCTAGTGATTCATATTCTCTCATGAAGGATATATATTGATCCTTTAGTGATTGATTTCTTATGAGGCGTTTCTCAATGCTTTTAAATCGTTCGTGTGCCATTCCTTTTGAATCTGCTAATGCTGATGCATGTTCCTTAAGTGGTAGCTTAACCACAAACCTACCATCATGATCTCGATAAGTGTGTTGAAGGAAATGGGACTCGCAACGTAGTTCGTCTTCTGTGACCGGAATGCTTGAGTCTGGTATTTCTTCCGTCTCCCAAAACTTTGAAATGGCTTCTTCAAGCTCTTTTGTGGTGCAAACGCCACATGTTGCGTTGTTTGAATAGACAGGTTCTGTGCTGCCAGCTACTATCCATCCAAGAACTGAGTTTTGAAGGGTTGGATGATTTCCTGCCAATTTTATTTGTCCATCTGTCACCAGGTCAAAGAAGATTTCAGCTCCTAATAAGCAATCAATTCTACCTGGCTTGTTAAAATTAGGATCGGCGAGATTAATGTGTTGTGGAATGCCCCAGCTGTCAATATTTAACTGATGCACTGGCTGATCAGACACAATTTTTGGTATGATGTGTGCTTCTATTTCAGCAGTGAATTCGTTTAAACTTGATTTAATAGAAACCGTTGTTTGATTCCGCATTTTTGTTTCATTAGCTCCAACTCCTTCCACACTCATAGACATCGGTCTAGGCTTGGCGCCCAATTTTTTGTGTAGGCGATCTGTTATCAGGTTGATTTGAGAGCCTGAGTCCAGTATAGCGCGACACTCGACATAATGGCCGCTGGCTGCGGCAATCTGGATTCGAGCTGTTCCCAGTAAAACGTAACTCGAATCTTTTTTCTTGTTGTTTGTCAGAAGACTGACTTTATTTACTGATTGCTCTTGATTAATTTGTGTTGTAACTGCATGTTCTTGCTTTTTGGTTGCAACTGCAGTTATTTGTTGCGGAACTGCCTTGGTTTTCTGATAAGAGGCCTTCTTCTGACTATGCTGGTTGCTGATCCATTGATTATGCAGCAACGTGTTATGATGTTTGGAACATTTAGTGCAAGATCCTGACTTGCACTCATCTGCTCGATGCCCGGCTCGCAAACAATTGACGCATCGATTGAATTCTTTAACCCATTTCCACCTTTGGTTCAAATCAGCGTTTGCAAACATTTTGCAAGCGTAGAAGTGATGACTTTCTTTTTTGCATATCGGACAATTGTAATTGTTTTGGTTTATCGTTGTCACTGAGGCACACGTTTTTGTTGCTGAAATTTCCTTAATCCGTTGTGCTTCAAAGGATTGGAACCTACGCTCCAGGAATTGTAGCACCTCATTAATGTTGAGTAGCCGTCTATTATCATTTAAATTCTGCTCAAAAGCTCTTTGTGTTGGTGGATCCATTTTGCGTAGCACTACGTGAACTAGTATTGCATCCCAATGTTCGACCGGAATCCCTTGCGCCTTCAGGCCATGGATGCATTCTTGAGTAATATCGTGCAATGATTTCATTGCAGCTGGCGACTCGACCTTAATTGATGATTGCGTTAGCAACTTTTCCAGCAAAGTTGTCACCAACAAACGTTTATTATCGTAACGACTGGTAAGAATTGTCCAAGCCGCTGAATAATTACTTCCTACTACTGTAAGATGTTTTATGAGATTTTTTGGTTCACCTATTAAGGCTTGTGCTAGATAATGCATCTTTCTTGTATCACTGATGCGTGCATTATGGACCATTTCTGTGTATATGTCCTTAAACGCTACCCACTGCAAGTAATTTCCATTGAACGTAGGAATGGAAATTTTTGGTAACGGCACGACACTTTCTGGTTGATGAGCTGCTGCTGTGTCGAGAACTGATTGTTCAATATTCGCCATGGAAACATGTTGTCGGAGTTCGATGATCGCTGCCTCTACCTTTGCTTCCATTTCATAATACACCTCTGGCGTGTATTCCTGAATGTGGTCATCAGTTGTGGAATCCCACAATGCAGCGTTGTTTCTGGCCAAATCTGTCATATGCTTTTCCAGAATGGCCAACTTGATTGGATAATATGTTGATGGATGGTTCATCAGCATCTGTGCTGTTATTTCTTCTATGTTTTTATTGAGCGCCTTCAAAAGTGATCTCTGGTTGCGAAGTATTTTTAGTGTTTGTTCGCTCAATTTTGAAGTTTCGTTTGATTTTTCATCCATCCCAGCTGCTGCAGCGCCGTCGCTTGTCTGCCCAGTTTGATTCACATCTTCCATCGAGATTCGCTTTTGAATTCCCTTTTCGAAGATTTTTGTATATTTTCCGACTGTTTTAAATACCTCTTCAAATGTTGCTTCCTCAAGGTACTCATCCTTTGCAGGGATATCTTCTTCTGAGGCCACAACTGCTTGATGATTGCGGTGAAACTCTTCTGCCAGCACATGTAGTCTTCTTAGCCGCTCTGCATAGTAATCTGGTGTTTTGCGCTCGTCCAAATCCTTTTTAAAGTTGGTGATAAGCTGGTCAATCTTTTTCTTCAGCTCCAACTGTCTGCTTAGTAGGGTTTCCATTGTTCACTCGTTGCAATATTTTTATTGTAAATATGTTTTCGAATTTTATTCGCGACGAACTTTAGCGAAATCACTCGCGATATGTATGTTTTTTTTTTTTTTTTTAAATTTTCGCGTTTAAATGTTTGTGTTTTTGCGAAGAGGCGTGATCCTTTCAGGTGTAACACCAGCAAGGAAAGCTTCGGGGTCACCAAATGTATAAATGTATATACAGGTTTGTTGGTAAATGGAACATCTACCAATGGTTTTTTTGTATGTTTGATATGTTGGTTTAATAGATGGTGCATCTATTAAACCTGCGACGAATTAATAAATACGATTAATTCCGTTGAGTTATTTTTGATTAACTGACTTTATTAAAATTAAATTTATCGTATATATAGCTTATAAGTTAACAATAATACTTAAAGAACAACAACAGTAAAAGTAAAGGTTAGAATTGCTGACAGCAGCAATAAAATAAAAGCAAAAATTAAAATATGAATTTTGCAGCGCATGTGGTAACATGAACCAGGTTTTAGTTACCGAACAAATTTCATGAGAACCAAATGCAAAATCAATTTCCATGCAAACAAAATTTGTCCATAGTAAGCAAATTTTTATGGGAAACAAATTTTCAGCAGTAAGCAAATACCAAATTTATTTCCATGAGAAATAAATTCTTGCAACTGTTGGTCACGTTGAGTGACACTATTTTGTACTAAGGTGACCATGCATGTTCAAGTGATCATATGTGACCATATGGATACTGAACAGTTTGTGTTTTTTGCGATTTGACCGTACCTTGGCTCTTGTTTTTCTTCGAAAGTTCTCGGGATTTTGATTAGTTTCTTTTTCGATTGCTTCATGTAATTTCGCGACACATCATAGTCTGTGAAATGACCACACGGCTGCTATCCAGACTGCTTGTGAGTTTCTAACTCAATTGCTAAAACTGACACCAGCTATTCAATTAAAAATTTTGCTGTTGATGAAATTTATTCCTTTAGAATAAACAAAATTGAACAGTGGAAAAATGCAAAGAAATGCAAAAGTATTCAAAAATGCCATGTTTGGAAGAGTGAGGGAACCAGAGGGTTAACTTCTAACAATGCTTGGTTTTCTATACCGTGAGTATATTTAAGTTCCATCTAACTTACTATAAATGAATTTTGTGTCTCAAAAATGAAGAATTCGGTTTTTTTCAAATTTATGGGTTTTATTCAAGTTTTTCAAGATATCTTGAAAACCAAAAATGGTAGAAGAATGTAAGTGCCATTTTCGGAATCAGTATCGCAAAACCGTCTAGGAAAGTGAAAACTGAACTGTGTAATTTTTTTTATTCATTTTGTATAGAAGAAATCAATATTAACGTTAAAAATTGCAAATTTTGCACTTACAACAAAAAAGCAAGAAAGCCGGCATTATTGGAATAAATAGGACGTGCTTTACTATCACTGTGCAAATTTTCGAGAAAAAAAAGATGGTGTTTTTAAGAAAATTTACATTTTTATTTGAAATATAAATGTCAATGTTAAGGAAAGTAAGGGTTAAAGAAATTTTTGTTTTAATTATTACTTAAAAAAATTTCATTGTGCAACAAATAAATTTTGATTCATGCAAATCAGTTGATAAATAAAGAAATGCGGTTGAAAAAACCGATTAAACTTCATGAATTTTTCAAAATTAAATTTTCGGCAAAATTCCTACAAAACGCCATAAAATCCCCAATTTTGGTCCAAACCAAAAAAAAAAAAAAAAAAATACGTGTTCCCTTATTTTGATTGTAGAAAAATATTTTGCTAGTTTGAAGTTGATTTGCAAACCTAAGTGCACACTCACCGAATGAATTGAAATGGAATCAGTCTATACGTATTTGTTGACTTGTTGATTTCTTGTGAATATTCTTCCAGAAATTAATTTCTCAATTTCTACTTCCAGAGATAACACCAAAAAATTTTCTGGTATATTTCTTAATTAACTTTTGCTTCATTACCAAGACATAATGAAAACTAGAACCGTCCAGTGGTCAAAATTCGACCACAAATGAATTTAAAAATGTTGGTACTTTTTGGACACTTTTAGAAGATATTTTTTTTTTGCTATTTGGTACGAAATAAAAAATCTCATTTATCATCCCCGGTATAATCCATGTGAAATATAAACAAAACAAAAAAACATGAAGTCTGTGCTATGCTTTTTGTCTTTCTCTTTGTGCTTTATCCTTTTTGCAGCTCTATGTAAAAGTGTATTTTGTTGTTGTTAATATTGAAAAATTTGTTTATAATTTTACCTGGCTTAAAGTCGAAATATCAACATAATTTTTGCTTTGTGCACATCTACACACAAATACCCTTCTAATGGTGTATAATTTAAAGTCGTACTCCATTTCTAACATAGTAAAAACAGGTGGACAAGTTTTTGTCTTGCGTTAGGTTAGGTTAGGTTAGGTTAGGTTAGGTTAGGTTAGGTTAGGTTAGGTTAGGTTAGGTTAGGTTAGGTTAGGTTAGGTTAGGTTAGGTTAGGTTAGGTTAGGTTAGGTTAGGTTAGGTTAGGTTAGGTTAGGTTAGGTTAGGTTAGGTTAGGTTAGGTTAGGTTAGGTTAGGTTAGGTTAGGTTAGGTTAGGTTAGGTTAGGTTAGGTTAGGTTAGGTTAGGTTAGGTTAGGTTAGGTTAGGTTAGGTTAGGTTAGGTTAGGTTAGGTTAGGTTAGGTTAGGTTAGGTTAGGTTAGGTTAGGTTAGGTTAGGTTAGGTTAGGTTAGGTTAGGTTAGGTTAGGTTAGGTTAGGTTAGGTTAGGTTAGGTTAGGTTAGGTTAGGTTAGGTTAGGTTAGGTTAGGTTAGGTTAGGTTAGGTTAGGTTAGGTTAGGTTAGGTTAGGTTAGGTTAGGTTAGGTTAGGTTAGGTTAGGTTAGGTTAGGTTAGGTTAGGTTAGGTTAGGTTAGGTTAGGTTAGGTTAGGTTAGGTTAGGTTAGGTTAGGTTAGGTTAGGTTAGGTTAGGTTAGGTTAGGTTAGGATAGGATAGCACTAGATGATGACAGTTGGCATCATAACTTAAGCCGCAATAGGCCCAAAATGGATTTGGAACTTTTTTGAGAGTTTTCTTCCAGAGAATCGAATAAGTGACTTTCGGACAATATTAAAAGTCGTTTTGCCAGTGCTGTGTACACACAAAGAGAATGTAAAATAGACTTTTTGGCATCCGGATGCCTACAACTTCTACAAAAATATCCTACGAAAGTAAGATCGTCACCAAATATTAAGGAAACAATACTTATTTGGAGGATGTATATGAAGTTTCTTTTTTTTTTGTAATTTAAGGACCATGCTAATAAAAATAAAAAAATTTCGTCAGAAATATCACAAAGATCAAATAATCGGGTACAATTTCTTTTTTGTGGTTGGCGATTTCTGATTTCTACTGTATTGAGTATATTGATTAATTGGCTCCGTAAGAAAACCAACACATTACGCATAAAAAAAAAAATTGTAAAACAAAACGGCGTCAACAACATCATCTTCTTCATCGTCGTCTTTGGAGCAGCTGGAGCGACCATTACTTCCACATGTAATCATTTGTAGGCGCCAATTGATGCTGCATTTGCAGCAGGTACAACCAACTAACGATCAGTTGAGTGTGCTACAGACAACCCAATTCAAAGACCAGTTGAAGCTACCAATTGCCTTAAGGCAAAATGGAAGTAACAGTGGCCATGGCATGGAGTCATCATGTTCTTCTCCTTGTTGTTGTTGTTGTTGCTGTTTTTATTGGTGCAGCAGTTGTTATTCATGTTCCAATCGTCGTTGGACTCCTTTATTGCGCCTAGATGATGGCGCGATTTCTTCGTCGGTTAGAGCTTGTGTGTTAAGTCAATTAGTGGTACATAAAAGTAGCGCCAACTAATTATGGTCACTTGAGGAGACAAATTGAACTACTACTGTATTTATGGAATGTATACGAGCGACGAGTATGTGGAAAGGAAACATGTTTAGCAAATGACAGTTGAGTTGAGGACTAACTGACTGGCTGGTCATATTGAACGAACGAGTATTTGGAATGGGAACAATTTTGCAGCAAAGTTAGGCGAGTCAGTGAGTAGCATTTTTATATTGACAAATGAATAAGAGTTGAATTTAAAAACGTTTTATTACGATTGTAAGCTATACTCTAACAGATTGGGTTTCATAAGGTCGCGACCGGTCGTAAAATTTTTTTTTTTTATGGTTAATGGATATTTTCAAGATATTTTGAGAAGCTGATCAGTTGCGACTCCGTGGTTTGGATTTTTTACCTTAAAATGATTATAAATGAAACCCCAAGGTTTGAACAAACGTTCAATAACTATTTCAATCCTTGGCACATTGTTTCATGTTGTGGCAGTTCATTCTGATTTTTAAACTTTAAATATATTCTTAAAATTGCACATTTCATATCAAAGGATGGCATCTTTCTGAAATGCATTAAAATACAATTAATCATTTATTATGATATGCTGTAGAAACTTTTGCGCCAAACAAAAATGTTTTTTTTAATTTTTTTATTTTTATTTTTTCATTTTCACTTATCCCAGCACCGCTTATCGCATGACACTTACACAGTAATTATATGCAAAGATGTTGCATCATCATAAAATGTGCAAAAGTCCAAGGATAACGACCAGACTTTGTAGTGTCTGTGAGTGAGAGTGGCCGTTGTAGCTAAAATAAGAGAAAAAAAACCCCTCCCCATTTTATTTCATTTACACAAAAACTTTTGCAACTTTCTTTTTCAATTCTTATCACAGATAATTAACATATTCCAAGTAGTTGGTATATGGTTCCTTTCGGTGCTTGTTGTTTTTATTATTACTAGTATCCTCCAGTGGTCGATATTCGACCACAAATAAATTAATTAATATTGGTACTTTTTGGACACTACCCAAGGGGAAAAGTAGTGCTTCAAAAACCCTTCTGAAGTGCATCCTTTTCACCAATAAGCGCTTCCGCTCCGTAAGAACAATACTTTCTTTTTAACATTGCATGTCATAGGATGTAAGGGAGCAAAAGCTTACCGCAGCCTTACCAAAAAAGAGTTTTTAAAGCGCTTATTTGTAATGCTGCGGTAAGCGTTTTTTCAATAAAATTAAAAAAAAGAAAAAAAAAAAGAAAAAAAAAAACTGGCCGCGCCAGGATTTGAATCCACGACCCTCCGCGTGCTAGATATTTATTTCTTACATTCATTTACCAACCCTTTAGACCGCTCCACCAACGCCCGATGATATGAAGAGGTATTAAATTTGTATATTAAGCAAATGTTGTCCTGCAGCATTACATAGAATCATTGTGCAATCAGTTTTAATTCAAGTAAGCAAAAGTAAATAAAAATGAGAAATTAAAATAGAAAAGTGAAATAAAAAAGGTTGAATAAAAAATATTTTAATAAAAAAAATAAAGCAAAAACAAATAAAAAACGGAAAAAAAAATCACCCGGGCTGGGTTCGAACTCACGTTGTTCTTACTGCAGCCTTATATGGAATCATTGTGTAATCAATTTCAATTCGGTTAAACAAAAGTAAATTAATAAGAGAAAGGAAAATAAAAAAGTGAAATAAAAGATGTTGAATAAAAAATATTTAATTAAAAAAAAAAATAAAGCAAAAAAAAGTAAAAAAAAGTAATAAAAAAAATCTCCCGGGCTGGGTTCGAACTCACGTTGTTCTTATTGCAACCTTATAAAAAATCATTGTGATAGTGCTTCTAAATTTCTATGGGGACAAGCACTTTTGAAGTGCTTGGATCAGAAGCGCTAGAAATTTTTCCTCTTGGGTAGGTACTTTTTTTGCTCTTTGGTACAATTTAAAAAATCCCGTGAGTCAATTTCAATCGAAACGTATGTAAGCAAAACAAAAACAAAAAGTCGCTGCTCTGCTTTTTGTCTTTTAGCTGAAACACAATGCGGCAGTAGCAGTGGCAGCGGCAGTGATCAGCTGTTTTTTTAGAAGCAGTGTGTTTAAATGGTAACACAATTACATAAGAGCAGTAAGCAGTACTGTCATGTTTAGGGGCCATTCACATATTACGTAACGCGATTTTCGACCAATTTCAAATCCCTCCCTCGCCGGTCGTAACAAAACGGACAACCCCTCCCCCCTAGTTACGTAACAAATCTTAATTTTGGTAATTTGAATTTATCGTCGCATAAAATTTACAAAATCGACGCTAAGTAACGTAGTTGATGACCCTTCCCCCATGCAACACTTCGTAACAAATCGTTCGACTCCCCTTCCCCCCTGGCGCGTTATGTAATATGTGAATGGCTCCTTAGCTCTATTTCTAAATCTAATGCCACTGCCGCAATCTTATCAGTGTTAAATTAAACACTTTAGTTGTTGCTTTCCCATACGTTTCTCAGAGAGTACTTAATTAAGCTGTCGTCTAAAACACAACTACTGTTAATGTAAATGGATAAAGTTGTTTTAAGTTGTTGCACTCTTTTCTTAACATACGTTATTTTTTCTTCTTTATAAAGTATTACAATATTTTTTTATTTGTTCCATCGAAATACTTATACCCCATTAAGTCCGTCAGTGACGCTCTTCACAAAATTAATTATTGTCATCGTTTTTAATGCCAAAAAGCATGTTGGTACCAAATCAGCATTTATAGATAAATTTTCTTTTCGCATTGTAGCTGTGGCAACTTTTAGCGACCAAATGTCTAAAAAATTAGGTAAAGTCTATCAAATTCGCTCTCGAAAAATTAATCTAATTGAATGCCACCGCTTATAAGACCATTTTGAATGGGGCGATGGCCCCCTTCGCCTCTTAAGGTATGCCACTGCATTGTAAACAAATATTTAGAGATAAGTCGGCGCATCGTTCTTAGCAGAAGATGATGCATATTGGCCATAAAAAGATGTGCGCTCTGACCTTCTTTTAATAATATTTATATTTGCTCACACTTCTGTACAAAATATCTGTTTTCTATCCATAAGACTATATTTTAATGCAAAACTTGGATCTGTTGAAGTTTTGGTTCTTTTTTGGGAAAGTACTAAACTTTTTATGCTATTTGGTACCCAATAAAAAATCACATGTGTCATCCCTGGTATCATCAGCGCAACGAAAGCAAAGCAAAAAAAAAAAAAAAAAAAACAACATGTGTCAGTTTTCGTCTTTCTCTTTGTACTTAAACTTTTTTCTAGCTTATGTGACCATTTATTTTGTTGTGAATATTGAAAAATTTGTTTTTAATTTTACCTGGCTAAAATGCAGAAATTAAAATAATTTTAACTTTGTGCACATCTACACACAAAAACTTTTCTAATAGTGTATAATTCAAAGTTGAAATGCATTTCTAACAAAGTAAAAAAAGATGGACAAATTTTTGTCTTGCGTATTAATATATAGATTTTTTAATGTTGGTTAAAAACACTTAGGTAGGATTCCCGTCAGATTTCCCGAAACAAAGGTCACGAAAGTCAATTTTCCCGACGGACGATTTCTCGACAGTTTTTTTCCCGAATGCATTTTCAAGACAACATTTTACCTGAAACAATAAACTGACCTCTGTCCCGACAATTGATTTTGTCGTGAATAGAAATCAACCAGTGTTTCTAGTGATATTGGGTTGGGAGGTAAATTTCGTCAACGATGAGCGCGCATCATTTTGAGTAAGTTCTGTCTCTCCGAAAGCTGACTTAAGTAGAACATCCGTAAGTTCTGTTCTTAGAATTCTTGACGGAGGCTGCTCAGGATTTTCGGATACTTTGCGTTTTAAGCCGATAGTGATAATTTCCGCCTCTCTTATTTCAATGAAAAAAATTATAAAATTGAGTTGTAGAGACATTCGACCGTAAGACATAAGAGCACACCTTTTTCCCGATTTGGAGCATGCGAATGTTCCGATTGAATCGGCCCTCGCAATATTGCCACTTCATCCCCATGTCCGACTGTAACAGCTCTGGCCACTCATTCACGTGCTGATAGTCCCAGTATGATTTTTTATCGCTATCTCTCGAATGAAAGTACAGGAACCCATCAACAAATAATTTTTTTCCGACAATTTTCGGTAAACGGTCCATTAACGATTTTGTTATATTACGGTTTTACCGACTTTGACGTAAATTGTGTAAGAAAATTTTTTACGTAATTGATAAATAAACGATATGATCATCTGTCTCTATGGTAACAAAATTGTGGAATTGATTCGATTCCGGAAAAAAGGGGGTCGGGAACAAGAATTCGGGAAAAATGCTTGTCGGGAATACGTATATCGTGAAAATTGTTGTCGGGAAAGTCGGTTCGGGAAAACCGTCGGACACCCTTAAGTACTATAACAAATTAACGTGCTGTCAGTGAGCGAAAAAGCTTGTTAGAACAATCGGGTTCTCATCCCTACCGCCATACTTTTCTAAACAGAAAACCTGAAAACTGTAGATCCAATAACCTAATCTGTTCTTGAAAACATTTTGTGATTAGAGCTGAATTATATAGTCCCACCCACTCTGATAATACCTCAAAGGAATTCTGACCTAGACAATATCCAAACCTGAACGAATTTCCAGTCGGAATATTTAACTTTTTTCGGTAGGTACATAGTGCTTCTGGCACAGCACATTTCAAGACATAGCGTTCAATTTAGTAAATGAAAGAAATGGAACTTATGTTGGAAAAGTAGGTGTGGCCCTTGTTTTGTAACGTCTACTTTTCTTCCAGTGTATTATATTCACTTTAGGCACCTAACAACCCAATTTCATCAAAATAGCTTGTGTAATTTGCATAACATAACGGAAAGTGTCGAAAAATGTGTTCCAAAAAAGTCTCGAAAAATATGTCACCAAAAAAGGGCTGAAAACGGGCCACTCAAAAGTGTCGGAAATGTGTTGCAAAAAAAATTGTCGAAAAACGTATCTCCAAAAAAGTATCGAAAAATATATTTCCCAAAAAAAGTTTTGAAAAATATGTCGCCCAAAATGTGTCATTTGTCGACACTTTATAGGCGACATATTTTTTTATTTTTGTAGCGAAAAAATAGTGTCGCCAAAAAAAGTGTAGAAAAAGTATATACAGAAATGTTTCGAAAAATGTGTCGGAAAAAAGGGTCGCCAAAGAAAGATGTTTTACTATAAAACTTTCGAGTTCTACAGCGCTTACAATATGAAATATTTGAAACGCAGATGCAACTTAGCATAAGTTTTAATCGCCCACACTATATGTGGTGGCATAAAGACACACTAGTGCACGCTCTTCTGTGTAGTATAACTGTCAGGCAGAATGATGTTGTCGGAAACGGATGCGTTGTTGCCGCTGCTACTGCTCTTCTTTCGCTGCCATCTTGTGAAAGTGAAAAATTATCAACAGAGAAAAAGAGATAATTGCCCTGAGCAGGTTGATGTGGAGAAGTTTGTTGTTTTTAATGTTGTCTCGTTGCTGTTGTTGTTATTTCTTAAAATGATGGCAATAGTGTTGGACAGCGACGCGTGTTTTATTTCAAGTGGGTGGGTGTATGGACATCATCATCATCATTGGGGCTAAGAAACCGCTCCTCGCACGCATCTTTGTGTTGTTCGTTCGTTCGGATTTCCATAATGAAACATTTTTATTGCCATTGGCACTTCATTAAACCAACTCATGAATATTATGAATTTTTCCCTCATTTTCATCATCTGCTGTTGCTTCGCGTATCTTTTCATTTCGTCATCTTGTACTTTGCATCTGCATCTTTTTGTTTTTCTTGAAGCATTTTCTGCTTCATTTCGGTTTTTTTTTCATTGCCTCTGCTGGTTGTTGGAGGCACATTCAGTTGTGATGAATGCGACTGATAAGAGGAGTCGAGGTATCATCTATATATGAAACGCGTGCTGAGCCATAGCCTTTGTTACTTGACCAAAGAAACGATAGAGCGCTTTTGGGATTGAATATCCCCGGAAGAGATTTTGATGGTTATATTTATATCCTCAAGACACATTTTCAATGAAGTCGATTGGCAAAAAAAAAAAAAAAAATTAATAAAAATTTTAAAAAACTTCCCTTTTTTATAAATCTATATATAAATACTCAAGACAAAAATTTGTCCATCTTTTTTTACTATGTTAGAAATGGAGTACGACTTTAAGTTATATACCATTAGAAAGGTATTTGTGTGTAGATGTGCACAAAGTTAAATTTTTTTTTAATATTTCGACTTCAAGCGAGGTAAAATTAAATACAAATTTTTTAATATTAACAGCAACCAAAGACACGGTCACACAGAGCTGAAAAAAGGATAAGGCACTAAGAGAAAGACAAAAAGTAAAGCACTGATTTCATATTTTTTGTTTTGTTTATAAATATTTCACTTGAATTATACCAGGGATGGTAAATACCAAATGTATCAAATAGCAAAAATAAGTACTAAAAGTGTCCAAAAAGAACCAAAATTATTTAATACATTTGACCACTGGGTGATTCTAGTTTTCATAAAAATCCACTACTCAAAATCTATAAGTCTAATGTAAAAAGGCTGTCTAATTTGGTTAAGCAGCATTTGTTTTCAGCGATTTCTGGAATAATACTGACAAAATCTCATCTCGTTCTAGCTCAGACTGTGAATATTGAAAGAAATACTCGTAGGTCCTATACTGAGAAACAATACATGAAAGACAAGCTTTGGAATGAAACCATTACGATAGCAGGAAATACGAACATCGAAAAACATCTTTGAAAGAACGCTAGAAAAAGTCATTAATACGTAAAACTATGAAATATTGAAAAGAATGGAAGATACTAGTGCTATTTATGGTCCCACACTCAGAACGTTTTTGACCACTTTAAAGTCTGTTTCAAACATATGATTTAAATCCAGAAAAGAGTCCAATACTTCGTTTTTCAATGGCATCGCCTTCATTAAACTATACCTTCAAACTTTTCTCACACGGCGCTTCGACTGTTTCCGAGTTATCATTCATGGACAATGAAGAATCTTTGGAACATTATATTAAATTATTTTTTTTTTATTTTAACCCAATATACTGGGCATATTTACTTTGTGCTGCCATTTGTACTTACTGAACTGAAATTCTACTCTGTGTAGATGAAACGGCATTTGATTCTTTAGTCTTGCATTTTTAATCTCTCAAGTTATTACTCCTTTTATGAAAATCAAAAAAATCTTAGAATTCAGAAGATCTCTAAAATTTTTTTTCCAACGAATTGACTTCGCCGTATTCTCTTAACGAACATTTGCATTTAGTTATACAAATTGATGAATAATGATTTATTTTTTTTGCGCTTTCACATCTTTTCAGCCATATCTACTTTTTTGTTTTGTTTCTATTTTTCTTGTTATTTTAGCTTAGCGCGATTTTCTCATCACCCATCATCCAAAGAGAATGCCCTCCAGAGCTGTTGAACCAGCGCCGCAGACCACAAAAACTAAGTTCCGGTGGATAAAAATAATAAAAAACGTTGCGGTGATGATGATGGTGCAGATGATATTAGTGTTGGTTAGTACAGAGATAGAAAGAAATTTAAATTCCTGTACTCAAGCAGCGCGCCAGGATGCCGTAGGATATTTCTTTTGCTTTAGTCATAATTCATGCGACTCAGTGCAGCGATCCGTTGTGTGTTTCTGCATTATATACGGAGTATATGGATGAATGGTACAAAAATCTGTCTGTCTGTTTTTGTACTGTATGGATTCGTACATGGAACTGTATCATATGGATGAGGGTGGCATGTGATGATGAGCTTTTGTCTGGACTATTTATTTTTTTTTTTGTTTGTTTTCAGAAGAATGCAATTCCAACACTTGGGAGCTTGAGTATTATTGTTACTAAATTGAGCTGTATGAGATGGACTTATTAGTACCTGCAACTAAGTGTTTATTCTGAATTTAGAAACCGCTTGAAAATTAACAAAAATTGGTGCAAAAAGGAAATCTCTTTCAAAAAGAAAAGGTGTTAAACCATTGTTAATTTGTTCCCGAAAATAACACATAAAGTCTGTTCGTATTTTTCAGACATTGATTTATGGCTGAAGAAAAACCCATAAAACAGTGGTTACTTTCAAATTTAACTTATTAATTTTTTAACTTGTTAGTTTTTAATAATTATTTTTGTGAATCAAAAATATTTCATTCAAATAATTTTTTTTTTCAAAAGAAAGCACACAAATTTTAAATTTTGATTTTTCAAATTAAAATAAAATAATTTCATAAAAATAAAATATTCTTTTAACTTAAAATTATATTGGTGACCCCGACGTTAAAAATGCCACTCGATCGTTCATGACAAGCAGATACATAACTCGGAGAACTTCCGGAAACATCTCGCAACTCGGCATCATCGCAAACAAGACCACCTCAAGTAGGAACAAGAGATGCAGCTCATGTTAGACCTGAACAAGGTGTAGCACACCACGTTATTTGAAATCTTGATTCGGCAACATTAGAATTTCTTGGAGACATCATCCTGGCATCATCATCCAATGTAAGTATGGAAGTACGAATCCTTAAAAGGCAAACCGATAAATACATTTGCTGACTCGGATGAAAAAAAAAACTGCGTCGACTTTTGTACGGTCACTTCATTGGCAATCAGAAACCTACGCACTATCTCCAATTTATGAGGAATTTAGGATCTGGTCAAGTCAGTGACACCGTTTTAAAAGCACTATGTCTAGAACAGATTCCTGGGAATGTGAAGGATAGTCTCGCTGGAAACAAAGGTTCCTTAGAGGATATTGCAGAGCAAGCTGATAAAATAGTTGAATAGCTTTCGCCATTATTTTCTGCTTACAGAAATTTTCAATAAAATTGAAAGTCTAGAGAAGCGTTTTGAAATCACGCATACCCGATATTCTCGTCAAGAAGCCCAAAATTCAAGCCGACAAAACAAAAGTCGCCGAAGGTCATCATCGTGATCATATAACCCACAAAATTGCATTTCTCGTGCACTTTCTCTTCAAAAACTTAGTTCATTTTCGGTGTTAGCGGCATCCGAAAATACAGAACTAAATTCTTGCCGCCGTTTAAAACCGATCGTTATTCTAAGCGACTTTTCCTATTAGATACTGGAGCCGACATCTCTGTCGTCCCGAAAACAGCTCATAAGACCATTCATTTAAGTTCTGCAGATACTAAATTGCCAGTCATTTTATATGCAGCCTGATACTGTTGTGTTAAGCCTTGATTTTGGATTGCGGAGGTGTTTTACTTGGCGTTTTGTAATAGTTGATGTTACGAAAGCAATTATAGGTTCAGATTTTTTAACAAATTTTTATCTACTGCCTGATCTTTAAAGTAAAACTTTAGTCGATGGAAAAACTCTTCCAAAGCTCAGCTAACACAGGAACCATCTTTAAACATTTCTGTTATTTTGAAAACTGTCATTTCAAAAAATTGTTGTCAGAGTATCCACACATAACAAGGGTGTCGAATATTCTCAAGCGACTTCCTGAGCATATATTTTATCACCACATTGAAACTAAAGGTCCTCCCTGCCATGAAAAGTGTAGACGCTTGGATACAGAAAAGCTTGCGATTGCGAAAAAGGACTTCGATTATATATTAGAAATGGGCATTATTTGTCCATCAAAATCACAATGGGCCAGTGCCCTTCATATGGTTCCAAAATCAAATGGTGAATGGCGCTGCTGTGGAGACTACCTACAGCTAAATAAGGTTAAAATTCATGATCGCTACAACATTCCCTTTGTGAATGATTGTAAATTACATTTCAGTGGTTGCGTAATTTTTTAACCCTTGATTTGGTCAGGGCCAAGCACCAAGTTAATGTTTATCCTGATGACGTTTGCAAAACTGCTATTATCACTCCATTTGGTCTATACGAGTATCTCAAAATGCCATTTGGGCTGCGCAAAGTTTTCAAAGGCTCATGGAAATTTTCTGCTACTTAGACGATGTCTTAATTGCATCCCACAGCTTTGATGAGCACATTAATTATCTTCGTATTGTATTCGAGCGATTAAAAAAGCATGGAGTCGTCCTCAAGCAAAATGTAATTTTGGTCAATCAGAACTTAAATTTCTTGGCTTCAAGATCACAACTGATGGAATGCTTTCCACAAAAAAGAGTTAGAGGGGTCAAACTTGACAAGTTTTAAAATATTTTGTCTCACAAACTACATAGAAGAACTAGAGGATTGCAAATTGGAGTTCATATAGCTGACAATCTTACGAAAAATTTGGCATACTCAGATATTGGTGAAAATTAACAAAGTTGTGATTTTTAAAGTTTCATGGATTGAGAAAATACTTTTTTTTTGTAATGTATATATCTCAGAAACTATTAAATATAGGGAAAAAGTGGTCAGAATGTAAAATGCAGATAACTAACTGAATTTTTGAAATATTTAAAAAAAAAAATTGTAACAAAGTATAAAATTTGATTTTTTTTAATGCTGATATCTTTTTATTTAGCTTAATTTCTTAATATAAATTTTGTATTCAATTCTATTTAAGAATCCGATAAATTTAGAGTGAAACTCGTTTTATTTCTTGAAATATACCGATTTTTCAAACACAAAGTTACCAAATTTCATCTAAGAGATGGCTTAATGCGGTTCGATTCACTTGATTCAACATTTATCATTACTTTTTATTTTCTAAATGTCATCATATTATTGAATCAAACAATTCGAACCATATTAAACTATCTCTTAGATGAAATTTGGCGACTTTAAAATTGAAGTACTAAGAGTTCTACTCTAAATTTATCGGATTCTTAAACAGAGTTGAATACAAAATTTATAATAACAAAATTAGCAAAATAAAAAGACAAATCATATTTTATACTTTGTTACAAATTTCATTAATTTTAGGTAAAACAATTTTTTTTTTCCATAATTCAAAAACTCAGTTACTTTTTCCCTATATCTAATAATTTTTGAGATATATAAATTACGAAAAAAAGTATTTTCCCAAACCAAGAAACTTTAAAAAATCATAACTTTGTTTATTTTGACCAAAACGAAAAATTAAAAAAATACATGCTCGGTAATTCTTAACAGAGAATCATTACAAAATTATAAAATTAAAATCAATTTTTAAAGTGTAAGTCGGGCGAATAACACAGTCCTGCGATGAAAAAAATTACGAGATCAGAGTAAGTGATTTTCATAGATTTTCGTTTGCTAAATCCGAATATGACCTCCGTTTTGCTTCATCACGTCTGAGATCCGAGTTATCTTTGATTTAAAGTGCAGAAAACGCTATTTTCAAACGTAAGGCGTACATCCTGAAAGTAGTCTAGTTCACTTTTGATAGCGGCATTGAATAGCCCTGAGCTTTCTCGTTAAAGCGTACTTTTCACTTTTCCAATTGGATCATTAGTTTCCGAGATATCATCCATTGAAGTAAAGGTATACAAATTGAATATAGGATTAGCGATACCTTAACTTCAATCGATGATATCTCGGAAACTAATGATTCAATTGAAAAAGTTAAAAGTACGCTTTAAAGAGAAAGCTCAGGGCTATTCAATGCCGCTGTCAAAAAAGAACTAGACTACTTTCAGGATGTATTCCATATGTCTGAAAATTACGTTTCTTACACTTTAAATCACGCATAACTCGGATCTCAGACGTGATGAAGCTAATCGGAGGTCATATTCGGATTCAACGATCAAAAATCTATAAAAATTACCTACTCCCATTTCATACTTTTTTAACTTTTTCGAAAACGCAGGACTGTGTAATAAATACCCCACATTATTTTGATATATGAAGCACTCCACGCCAAGTGTTCCAAAAAAAATGAAAAAAAATTGTTTTCACCAAAATTTTTTACACTTAAAAATACTTTTGAATTTTTTTAAAAAAAATCCCCTTCAATTTTTTTTTTTAAAGTACTTTAAATTAAAGCATAATTTATAAGCTTTAAAATGTGTATGAATCAAGATGGGATTCAGACGCTACATAGGAGTTTTTGGCTTTTGCACGCCCGTGGAAGAACAAAATCTTTTTTTACTCGAGAGGAAAACATCTTACGTAAAAAGTGTACGTGGCGAAAAATGTTTAGAATCGTCTAAGGAATACTTGTGATTTTTTTTGAATTTTTTAAAACTTTTTTTTTTGAATAATTTTTGAAAAATTTTTTTTTTGTTAAAAATTTTGCAAAAATTATTGAAAGAAAAAAATTTTTTTTTAACTTTTCAAAAAATTCCAAAAAACCACTCGTATTGCTTGGTCGATTCTAAATATTTCTTGCCTAGTACACTTTTTACGTAAGATGTTTTCCTCTCGAGTAAAAATATATTTTTGGCTGCCACGGGCGTTCAAAAGCCAAAAACTCCCATGTAGCGTCTGAATCCCATCTTGAGTCACACATCATTTAAAGCTTATAAATTATGGTTTAATTTAAAGGGTTTTTTTTTTAAAAAAAAATTCAAAAGTATTTTAAGTGTAAAAAATTTTGGTGAAAAAAAATTCTTTTCACCAAGAAATATTTTTTTAAAAAAAGAACACTTAAAAATAAATGGGACCATTAACTTAGATTTATCAATTTACAAACTTTAATGTAAGCTATAAATTTTTTAAAAAAAAAACCCTTTTCATAAAAATGACCAAAAACGTTAAATTCAACACCCTATATTTTAATAACAAATGGTACTAGGACCAAATCCTCCCGGATTGTTGTTTTTGCACACCGGATCTACCATATTGCCAAGTTTGAGCGAAATCGGAGAGTTCTTCATATATAAAAACTTATATCATTAATGGTTTTCGAAGCATCTTTTGTGAAATTTCCGTGCTACCTTCCTAGGAGGAGCATAGGAATACATATACTTAGATTAAGCTAAGTATATACGTAAATGTTTTATCAAGTACTATATATTACCAGCAATTTAAAATCAACCTACAAACAATGAAAGTCTCTTTTGTTTATGGCCATAAATAACCACAAATAACTGCACATTAGATACCTTACTACTTTACGTGGCATTTGTCTTAGGAAAAAATAACATCTAAATTTTCATGCTAAACCTGACCCTCATTTATTTTCACTAGGCAGCACCCCCACCTAAAAACTCAACTTCAAGCGCTGAAACAGAGAGAAATCCTCCCGCATGCGAAGAAGTCAATAAATCATTTGGGGGAAAACTGCAAAAATGCAACAAATAAATAACGCAAATAATAAGTTTGTGCCGCTCGTGCTGGTGCTGGTGGTGTTGCTAGAGATATTTTACAAAAAGTGCAGAGTTCGTACAAAAGTGCAATGCAACAATACATCAGGCAGAGGCAGCGATCTACAGTAGAAAGAACATTTAGAAAATTTTTGAATTTTTCTAATTTTTATTTCTGGGCGCGATAATGATAGAAGTACAATAGATCTCAAGGAAAAATAAGTGATGATGGTCTATCATTACTGATGACATCAAAAACATTAGTTTTTCAAAGGGAAGGTTGTGGATGGGACTGGAAATATTTTTGAAAAAAAGGCAAAGACCAAGTTTTCTCAACATTAGAAGCAAAGGAAGACCCAAAACATTATTGCGTATTTGGAAAATCTTAACCACTGTACATCGCTGCTGCTGTTCCTCTGATAAGAATCCACAATGCATTACTGCGCGCCATCACATCGCCGCTGTGGCACACAACTTAACTTTGGTCCACCAGTCTAAAATGCCATACTTAGCGCATGTTAAAACCAGCAATTGGCCAAAAGCAAAGCGGGCAATTTAAATTTACCAACGATTATTATTATTATTATTGTTGTTGTTGTTGTTGTTGTTGTTGTTGTTGTTGTTGTTGTTGTTGTTGTTGTTGTTGTTGTTGTTGTTGTTGTTGTAGTGGTTATCTAAGCTCTGTTATTGCATGGACTCTCATATTTGCATATGAAAGTTGTATTAGGATGGTACGGTTCAAATTGTCGAGGTTTTCTGGCACAATTGTGCCCCAAGTTAACTCGATATGATTTAGATTTTGTGCAAGGAAAAAAAGAGCAAATGAAAAAAAGAACTGATTTCTGCTTTTGCATTTTGGATCATCTTAGTATTGGTATTGGACTTGCAGTTTTTGTTGTTTTTTCTATAAAGATTTCGTAGCTTTTGACTCTTTGGATTTCATTTCATTCATTCAGGGCAAATATGAAATTTATTAAATATCATAAGAATTGAGCGAGTGCCAGTCGATAATTTTAGCCCATGGCTTTTTGTTGTTTGGAAGCCATTTGAGCCCATGTCATGGTGCTGTTTGAAGAGAAGAAGGCAGACTTAAGTTAGAAATGGTAGCTCGGTAATGGTGCGAGTTTCTATTCTTCATTACTTGCAACTTACTTAAGTACATTTGGATCAAAGCGCTTATTTGGTCAATTTAACAATAATCTTTTTATATGTAAATTCTGTGCAAACAAAAATACTTCAAAAATCTAGACCGACAAATTCTATAGAATTCACTTGATTTAAAACTGATAAAGTAATACATATAATTATACTTATTAACAAACGATTAAGTATTTTTTTTTTTAAATTAATTGCACATCAACAACATCCTGCAATTACTGCATGTCTCATATTCGATTTCAAAGTTACACCATAGAACAAAATCTTGAGTTGGCTCAGAGCAATAGAAAGGCACTGTTGGAAGCCTCATATTGCTTGATCTCAGCTGAATTTACTCTGTTCATTGTTATCAACAAGAAAATAAAATACTCGAGATTAAGTTAAATGTTGGTCACAGACGCCGCAGTCTATGGAGTTAGCAGTTTCAAAGGGTATATGTACAACAAAAAGGAAACCCAATAGGAAACAATCAATCAGTTGACGATGACCTCCGCCATGAAAAATGCTATTGTACTTAGTTTGGAGACAAACTCTAATCGTTGAACTTTTGGTCAAAATTTCAATAGCATCCTTCATACCATTCCTGTTAAAACTGAAAAGAGTAGTTAATGTTTTTATATAAACACAAAATGTGCATACATTACTCAAACTGAGCGCGATTATGATCCAAAATTTTGCTGTGACCATTATGAGTTTCTTTGTAAAGGGCACTTACCGATTTTGTTAAGTTAGTGTGTGAATGTGCAAGCAGGAAGATGTCGTTGAGTGCAGACTGAATTAAAACGAACAAGTAAGGGTGTAACGTTTGACCTGGCCAAATATTTAATACCCTACACTAAAGTATTTTGAAAATTTTGTTGTTTAGCGGTGCCACGCCTTCATGTTCGACTATTCCAAGTCTATACATATGCGTAATTTGATTGCATTACCTCAAATAACGCTTGCACAGTATTTCGAAAATGATGCTTGTGTCACGCCTTCTTTTCTGAGATCGCCTAGTTTTCGCTCAGAGCTTCCACTAACTATTCCTAGTACTTGTGCGAAATTTTGCCACATTACCTCAAATAATGCTTGCATTACAGCATATTGAAAACTTTGAGTGTATGGACGGTACCACGCCCTCTTCTCTGTATCAACCAAGTTTCCGATTAGCTTTGCATTTACCATCCTTGGTATCTATGTAAAAATTGGTTGGATTATCTTAAAAAAATACTTTCAGAATAGAATTTGGAAACGTTTACTTATGTATCCATACCAAGTGTACCAGCTCAAAATTTTTCCCTCAAATATGGCAATATGGTAGATACGGTGTGCAAAACAACAATCCGGGAGGATTTGGTCCTAGTACCATTTGTCGTTAAAATACAGGGTGCTGAAGTTGGCATTTTTATACAATAATTTTCATGAAAAGGGTATTTTTTCAAAAATCTATAGCTTACACTAAAGTTTGTAAATTGATAAATCTAAGTTACTGGTCCCATTCATTTTGAAGTGTTCTTTATATAAAAAATAATTTTTTGGTGAAAAACATTTTTTTTCACTTAAAAATACTTTTGATTTTTTTTAAAAAAAACCCCCTTAGTTTTTTTTAAAAAGTACTTTAAATTAAAGCATAATTTATAAGCTTTAAAATGATGTATGACTCAATATAGGATTCGGAAGCTACATGGGAATTTTTGGCTTTTGAACGCCCGCGGCATGCAAAAATCTTTTTTTGCTCGAGAGGAAAGCATCTTACGTAAAAAGTGTACTTGTGAATTTTTTTGGAATTTAAAAATTTTTTTTTTTTGAATAATTTTTGAAAAATTTTTTTTATGAAAAATGTTTGCAAAAATTACACAGGTTTACACAAAAAAAAAAAATGTCATGGCGTTTTGACCAGACTATGTGTTTCCTAGGGACTTTGACGTCCTGAATCCGAACCCCTGTCCGTTTTTTTCCAGCACGTCTGAGAAAAAAGATTTCAAGGTCATATGGAGGTCAAAATGGGGTTCATGTGTCGTTTATTGATAAATTCGCAAAAATTCTGAAACTAATTTTTTATCATTGAGTTCTTAGTCCTTAAAAAGAATATGTGATCAAGAAGGGTATCTCGAACCTAGTTTCGGAGATATAGCCATCGGAAGATCCGGATATATCTCCTATGAAAACTGCTATAAGTTCGGTTACGTTATCGTAAACAATTCTCATAAAATTGCGTTTTGAATTTATTTTTTGTATGGGCGGTAGGCTTGTCCGTTGAAAGGTTTACCCATTTTCAATCCGTCGAGCTAATATTAATATCACTATGCAACAAATGAGTAAAAATTTTTTCCCCAGGGAATGCCATTATTCATTTTATATGTAAAATAGGCTGCTGATTCCGAAAATTGCATTATTTTTTTTTTTTTATTTCGTGTCGTTTTCGAGATATCGGTCATTTTCGGTTTTTGGACCAAAAAAAAAAATGATAGTTCCATTTAAATACAAATACCTCAAGAACCAATGTTTGTATTTAAATTTTTTATATGTCATATTAAAGGCAACTAAATTATCTACAAATAATATTCACATTACTTTTTGTTTCGGCGAAATATATTGATTTCTAAAAAAAAATTTTTTTTTTTCGAAAAAATTAACAAAAAATCAAAATCAACTGCAGATTTATACAAGAAGAAATAACTTTTTGATAATTTTTTTTTTGTATCATAGACTATATATTTGTGAAGAAAATAAGATACCTCTTAAAAAAATTTATGGAAAAATGCAAAAGTTGTATGCAATTCATTGAAAAGTTACCAAAATGCGTTTTTCCCTATTTTTTTCGTTTTTTTGTAATAAACTGTTCGATAATTAAAACTTTTTGTAAAACACATGAGAAAATCCAAAAAATTCTTAAAGTAGGCGTTAAAAAAAAATACCCGTGTCTCGTCGTTTTTCTCCAGCACGTCAGATTTTTTTTTAATCGATTTTTGAAGTTTTTTAATCCACTGTACATGAAAAATACCAAAATAGCGCATTCTTGTGTTAAATCGATGAATTTAACTATATGATCCTTACATTTGAGGTGTATTATGTGTTCTGTATGCAGGATACTACGAAGAATATTTTTGTAGAAAATTTTAACCCTCTAAGACCCTTTCAAGTGGGTCGTTTTGACCCCCCCACATTTAGGTCAAAATGACCCAAGTTATTTCTTCGTGTATTGCAGTTGATTTTGATTTTTTGTTAATTTTTTCGAAAAAAAAAATGTTTTTTTTAGAAATCAATTTATTTCGCCGAAACTAACAAACCAACCAAAAAGTGATGTGAATATCATTTTAGGTAATTTAATTACCTTTAATATGACAGTACCTGGAGACCGATCCCTGCTCGGTCAACAATCTAATCTTATTATTTTAGTTGATGATATTATTCATAGCTACTTTTTGTGATGGAATTCGTACCTTTTCACCTCCAATGTTCATGCTTTCAAAATGATAAATTAACCGATGAGAATAATAATAAGAAAATATTTGGAAAGTGTGGAATGGTATAGAAAAATATCAAAAAATTAAATAAATGGGATATGGCAGGCATCCAAAATATTTCGTCCATTGTATTGGGGCTGAAATATCATATCTTCAAAAGATCTTACCTCGGAAAGTAAAAGACCTATTGGAAAAGTTTTGATAAGGAAGAGTGTGGCTATTCAACGCCATTAATAAAAAAGGTTTTCACCTTTTCTTGTAGACACGCAGTTAAGACTGAACACAGCGTTTTCTTCAACTTCAAGCAAAGATATTTCAAAACCCTGCAGGTATAATGACAGTTTTGCTGATGAAGACGGATTCAGTGTCAAAAACTACATAAGACTGCATATTAAAAATAAGAAGTTCATTCCATTCTTTTTTTGTGCCTGAGTTACTACTATAACTAAAATTTTTATTTTGGTAAAAAGTGGTCGTGGCAATTGTTGAACGAATCCCACTTTTCGTTATGCTTAAGATACTCATGATCCAGATCCGCATACCAAATTTCATCAAAATACGTTGTAGCATTTGCGAGAAATAGCATTTTATTTGTTTTACTTGTATGGGAGGTTCGACGCGCACCAGCGATATATTGCCCATTTTCAGGTCGTAGGTGCCTAATAAAAAGGAGACTCCCTACAGTTAAATTTACGAAGAATGCTTTTGTATTTTTTTTTTGTAGCGTATTATATTTTTGTAGGCGGTGCCACGCCTTTCAGTGAGTTTTTCCAATAAAACGGCATATCGCATATTATTCCTTGTTTTTAAGGGTAACACCTCTTAAATTTTCATTAAAATTAATGGAGTCGTTTTCGAATAATATCGAATCAAAATTTTGAATGGTTAAAAAGTGGGCCTGGCACTTTCTCGGTATCACCCACTTTTGTTTATATAAAAGGCATTTGCCAGCAATAGCTGTGTACCAAATTCCATCAAAATATGTTGTACCATTTGCGTGAGATAACATTTAACGTGTTTTACTTGTATGGGAGATTCCACGCCCATAGGCGATATTTTCTCTACTTTCAGTTCGTAATGGTGCCTAATAGCAAGTAGACTACCTTACGTTAAATTCAGAAAGATTGCTTTAGTAGTTTTCTTTTTAAAGCGTATTATATTTCTGTGGGCGGTGCCACGCCCTTCATCGAGTTTTTCCAATATAACAGCATATCACATATTAACACCTGTTTTCAAGGGTACAATCTCTTAAATTTTCATTAAAATTGTTGGAGTCGTTTTCGAGTAATATTAAATCAAAATTTTCAACGGCTAAAAAGGGGGCGTGGTACTTCTTCGATACAGCCCACTTTTCGGTTATTATAAGGCATTAATAAGCAGTACCTACATACCAAATTTCATTAAAATATCTTGTAACATTTGCGAAAAATAGCATTTAACGTATTTGGCTTGTATGGGAGGTTCCACGCGCAATGGCAATATTTCGCCCACTTTCAGAACAGAGATGCCTTTTTGCAATTACGCACCTCACAGTTAATTTCAGAATGTTTGCTTTATTAGTTTTCTTTTTATACCGTTTTATATTTTTGTGGGCGGTGCCACGCCCTTCAACGAGTTTTCCCAATATAACGGCATATCACATATTAATCCTTGTTTGCAGAGGTAACATCTCCTAAATTTTCATCAAAATTGTTGGAGTCGTTTTCGAGTAATATTGAATCAAAATTTTCAAGGGCTGAAAAGTGGGCGTGGCACTTCTTCGATCCAGTTCACTTTTTGTCCGTTACGAGGTATTATTAACCCGTACCCGCTCACCAAATTTCATTCAAATACCTTGTATAATTTGCGGGTTATTACTAAATCAAATTTAAAATTTAAGGCTGTGCCACGCCCTCTGGTGAGCATTTACAAAGTTCAAACCTAGCTCATTCTTCATTGTAAGCTAATATCTAACACTAGTCCAAGTTTCATTAAAATCGCTGTAGCCGTTTTCGAGAAAAAATATTGGCACAGAAATAAGTACAAAGAAACATACAATTTTATCTCGTATAAGAAGAGAAGATAATACGTTTGAATACAAACATTAGTTCTTGAGATATTTATATTTAAATGGAACTATCTTTTTTTTTTGGTCCGAAAACCGAAAATGACCGATATCTCGAAAACAACACGAAAAAAAAAAATTAATGTGATTTTCGGAATCAGCAGCCCATTTTACATATGAAATGGATAGTGGCATTCACTGGGAGATTTGGCTGTTGCATAGTGTATTTGGCCGAAAAAAATATTTCCACAGACGGACAGCCAGCGAGACATAACAGACATTTTCATATCGACTCAGAAGGTGACGCTGAACAAGAATATAAATACTTTTCCATACCTGCCACGCCTCCTTCTTAGCGTTACAAACTGAAGAACAAAGTGAATATACCCTGTTTGTAGGGTATAAAAACTCTGCGTTAGGTAGATTTAATCTGCCAAATTCCTATTCAGAGTGATTCGCATAAGGTTACGAAGCTTCTGGAAGGTGATAGATGAGCCTTAGACTAACAAAAAATTGCACTTGAGAGGAGGTCTCAAATGTACCTCTGAGGAGTTATAGGGTTAAAACTGATTTTCTGACTCGTTTTAGGAAACAAAATTTCTTGGGTCACCCTAACGATTAAGAGCAAAATTTTTTCTGCAGGAAACTTTTAGCTAATTGTAAAAGCTTTCTAAGAGTGTATTTGGACACTTAAAGTTGATATTTAAATTTTTTTTTTCTAATTTTTGACTTTGGTGGACATTTAGCATGGAAAAGGTCCAATTAACATACCTTTTTATAATTTCTTTTGGTACTACATTTGTCATATCAGCTTTTAACTTCGAAAAAATACTTTTTAATGTAACACACGGGTTACTCGTTGCGATGCATATAATGTACGCGCGCGCTACCCTTTATCTACTGGAGCTTTCAAACGGATTGTTCTTGAAAAATATTTTTTTGTAACCTCAATTAAAACTAGAAAGGGTGTAACCTTTGATCTGGCCAAACATTAAATACTTTATACTGCAGTATTTTGAAAATTTTGCTTATATGGAAGGTGCCACGCCCTCTTGTCCGAGTTCACCCATTTTTTGATCAGAGCTTGCATTTATAGTTTTTAGTGTCTGAGTGAAATTTTTGAATTATCTCAAAAAACGATTTTAGTATTCCGAATTCATCTTGTTTAAACTCAGGGTGTGCATTCATAGTTCTTAGTACTCGTATATGAGTGAAATTTAGTTGGATTATCTAAAAAAATTCTTTCAATATAGTATTTTGAAACTTTTGCTTGTAAGGGAGGTGCCACGCCCTCTTGTCCGAACTCACCCAGTTTTTGCTCAGAGCTTGCGCTTACAATTCGTAGTATTTATGTTTATTTTGGTTGGATTGTTGTGATAAATATTCCTAAGGTTGCATTTTGAATACATTTTACCAAATTTCATTGTATTATCTTGCTCAGATTTCCCAAAAAAAATTACTTCCACGCCCAGCCAGCCAGCCAGACAGACAGACATGGCTATATTGACTCAGGAGGTGACGCTGATCAACAATATATACGAGTACATTTTTCTATGTCTGCCACGCCTCCTTCTCTGCGTTACAAACGGAAGGAAAAGTGAATATACCCTGGGTGTAGGGTATAAAAAGTTGGTATAACAAGTGCACTACCGAATTAAAGGAAATTTAACGAGGAATCTAAAAAAAAATTACAAAAGATTATGGGTCAATGTATAATCGATTAAGATTTGGGTTGTCATCTCCGATTTTTTTGTAATTTGGTGAAAAGTTAGTGTTGATTGATTTTCCGAAATTCCAAAAAAATCCAAGATGGCGGTCATAGGATGTTTGATGCAACTTTTGGATACTCACATATTTGAAAATTCAAAGCTCCTCGGCTTTTTATCCGACTTTGATTTTTGCGGCCCTCAAAATCGTGCTATCTTTAACAGTTTTCAAGTTATGAGTTTTTGAAGTTGTTTAATGTTGTGTTTATCATGAGTCATTGGTACACGTGCGCTATCATATAGGGTTGCCACTGTCCGGACGGTATTTTTTTCTGTGGCCCCTAGTGAAATTGGCCAGAATGTTCTTCAGAATATAATAAAATAAGTCAACTGTGCAAAGTTAAAAAACCTTTATTTCAATGTCAAATTCCGCCTGGGTAGTATCACTTACGGGAAATGTAAAATGCAAAAAAAAAAAAATTATACAAAATTTCCGCTGTTGGTCACTCATTTCTTTTTGTGTTTGTTTTGGCCATATTTCGATTTGATTTCGCCTCTTCACATTCACATTCACATCATTCCTCATTACTCCCTTTGTGCCTTGTATGTGTCGCTTGGACAATGTTCCACTCGCAATTTCCACTCACTGCGCTTATTTTCATAACCAAAATCAGCCCTGGAAACAAAAGGCCAACAAAAATGTGAAATGCTCCTTTGCTTCCTTGTTGTTGTTGTTATTTGAAAGTTACTCGTACGGCCGGCCGCCTAGGAAACATGTTCGTAAAAGAAGAAACTACAAAAAGAAAAAATCCAAATTGCCCTAAGGTGATGCTCTGGATGCGCTGCAAATTTTGCTTGAGGTTAAATAAAATAAATTTTCTCATTATTGTGTTCCATGTACTCTGAGGACTGAGGAGACGACGACGTTGTGCACAGAAACGCAAACGTTGGAACAATCACACAAAAGGAACCAAGCCGTTGCTTAAGCAGCAGTTAATGGCAAGGGGAAGGATGGAGCGTACAAGGTGCAGTTTGCAATATACCTACACTTTAAGAAAAGTTTCACTCATAATAATACAAAATACACTGAAAATATACTGAATTTTAGCGAATTAGAGCTTTACGAGGTTTATGGACAACCCCTTAGACAATACAACCAAGTAAATGTGAAAACTCCAAAACAAAAAGTGGGCATTGCCGCGCAAGTGGGTGTGGTACTGCCCATAACAGTAAACGCTGTAAGGCACTGAGGAAATTGTTCAATTTAAATTCGAGATCATCTGGTGACACAAGAAATCCTTAAACTAAAATAGGTCAGTAGTAAATGTGTGTGCCTGCCACATCCGCCTTTCTCTAACTAAATCATACGCTGAAGCTTGTGCTTCAAATTTTAACAAATTTGTTTTGGGTGTACATGTTATGTACACAGTGTATGTGGAAAGGATCGCAAAGGAGGCAGCGATTTTTTGTTTCGTTTGGAGTCGCAAGCAATCCCTGCGGCGTTATGCTGCAAAAATGAAGCCAATGCCGAAAACTGAAAAACATAACAAATGATTGTATGAAGCAGATCTCCACGAAAAAAAATAAAAAAAATTTGCGAGTGCGCCAATTGTGGGCAGTGAAAATTTCAAACATAATAAACTGTCAGCTGGGGCAAAATGGATATACGGCGTCGTCATCATCATCATCAACATCGAAATCATCATCTATGGTGTATCATTGGATGTTTCGAAAGAGTAAAGAGTCATGTGGAGGGTGGTGTATACAACAAAGAGGAGGTCGACTGGTCGATCGATGGTGTGTATATGTGCGAACACATACCGTGCCATGGTAACAAAAATTTATGCTAAAATAGCGTTTAATCAGACATTGGCATCATCGTGCCGCATGCCGCTTTTTTGTATTCACTTTATTGTTGTTGTTGTTGCTGTATTTGTTACCTCTGGCTTAGATTATCGATGGGGAGTTGTAAGTGCGCCCCGAAACGAGGTTTTTAACGCGTTTGATTGCATTACTTGTTGGTTTATTTTATTTTTTGATTGTTCGGTTATTTGTGGCTTCTTTTTTTATTGGTTTCATCGTGGCCATTTGTCAATATTAACATGTATAGGTTTTGGATAGTAGTATTGTATTTACTATGTGCTTTTTTATTGTGTATGAAGCGATTGTAGCAGTGGATATATTTGAAATTACAAGTATGATGGAGTGGCTCTTTGAAGTGAGGAAGAAGATTTTGAAGACGCTTTGTCCTTAGAACCTCTCCCTAAGAAGATAACACAAAAATACACAAAGCATGAAGTTTACAAAGATTCCCTCCCGCTTTATGACATCACGAGGTAAATGGATAGCCTCGTTTACATACACAGTAGAACGCCAACTATCCGAATTATTTGGGACCGAAGTCGATTCGGATAATCGGAAATTCGGATATTCGAATAGAATAAACTTTATTAAGTTTAACAAACACAGTTCTACAATACGTAAGTAGTGCACTATAGAGAGAGAGAGAGAGAGTTCCAACTTGTTACAACAACACAAAAATTAAATTACTTACTTACAGTACTTGGATTTAATTTTTTATAATACGCTTAGGACCGATTCGGATAATTGGCGAATCGGTTAATCGGCGTTCGGATAATCGGCGTTCTACTGTACCTCAAAATACATACCTGTAAAATACTATAATATTAACGCAATTAAGTAGTTTGGCACAATGGTAAAAGAGCGAAAAAATATCCCCGCAGTAAAAATATAAGACAGTCTACAACAAGTACATGTTCACGGTTAATACTAGCCTGAAACTAGTGAAAAACGGATGCAGTGGGAGCCAGTTTGATATCAGTTTGTAGTTCGTAGGAGCAAATAAATTTGAATCGTAACGAAAACAAAATATAATTTTCGTTTTTGCTTTTGAAATAATTTGTGTTTTGTGTCACTTGAATTGTGCTGACGCACATAAATTATGGAAATAAATATGAAATTAATGAATTCGTTTTTGTTAATATTGTTATGAATGTAATTTAACTTTATTTAATTTATTTTATGAAAATATGAATACGCATGAAACTCATCAAACCCAATCAATACGTCTCCGTCAACGCAACGTACAAAAGTTGCCCTACTCCCAACTTTCGACGTACGTCGTGTGATTTGACAACCGTAAAATAAATATATTTTCAATTTCATTTGTTGTTTTTTCTTTTTTTTTGTCGTTTTTGTTTTATTTTTTGAATAATATTGGAATAAAAAAATATTGGAGCTGTGCAAGTATAAAATTAAAATTTGAAATTAATATTATTGGGTGTTGGAATTAATTTTAAAGGTTTTCTAAGAGATGGCGTAACTATCAATAGATCGCATCGGGCACACCTGTGTTTATATTCATTTCAAAGCACATTGTCTAAGCTTCATTTTTCAGTATGTGTCATTCCACTGAAGTGTAAACAACACATATTTTTTTCTCTGTGAACATGTCGACTTTCGTTCCAACAAAACGCAATTTGCGGGAAGGTTTACTTTTGTGCTTCCATTTGAAGAAAAAAGTGGTTGAAGCACAACGATGAAGCACTGGCGATGAAAAGTGGATCCATTACGATAACCCTAAGCGAAAAAAATCGTGGGGACCACCCGGCCATGCATCAACATCGACGGCCAAGCCGAATATTCATGGCGCCAAGCTTATGCTGTGTATTTGGTGGGATCAGAAGGGTGTCGTGTACTATGAGCTGCTAAAACCTAACGAAACCATCACTGGGGAACGCTACCAACAACAATTGATGCAATTGAGCCGAGCATTAAAGGTTAAACGGCCGGAATATGCCAAAAGACACGACAAAGTGGTTTTTCAACATGACAACGCACGGCCACATGTTGCAAGAACCGTCAAGGAAACGTTGGAGGCGCTGAATTGGGATGTGCTACCCCACCCGGCTTATAGCCAAGACATAGCCCCTTCCGACCACCACCTACTCAGATCGATGACGCATGGCTTGGCTGAGCAGCGCTTCACTTCTTACGAGGATACCAAAAAATGGGTCGATTCGTGGATTGCCTCAAAAGACGAGTCGTTCTTCCGGCGCGGAATCCATATGCTGCCAGAAAGATGGGAAAATGTTGTAGCTAACGATGGACAATACTTTGAATAATATAAATTGTACCGTTGTTTCTAAATAAATGCTCAAAAACCGAAAAGAAACCTTTAAAATTAATTCCAACACCCAATATAAAAAGAATTGTGATGTTTTAATCCGTTTTGAAAGTATTCATTGGGCCAGGCTTCTCCGTCAAATGCGTCGCAGTCAGTTGAAAAAAACGACGTGACGTACTCGACGTACTGAATGGACCGTTCCCTTTATAACGCCCAAAAAATATGGAATAACGCCAAAATAACGCTTAAGTTTTGGCTTTGTTTCTTTTTGTGGGCATTAAAAAAAAAAAAACGAAATAATGACCAAAAACGAAATAACATCCAAATTATTTTTACATTAGGTAAGTGTACCGAATCACGGTATATTAAGGTACTCATCACTTTTAGAATGGCTCCTAGCCATACAACTCAATTCTAAGACCGGAAATATGATTTCTCATCACAACTGATTTATTGTAAATCAATTTGAGCATAATAATGCTGTTATTGTAATAAATTTTTATATTTTAAGAAACATTGCATTTGAACCTAATTCCGGACTAAAATTTTGCGTTGAACCTAACTCCGTACTTTCGTGCACCATATTCCGTGATAGCTTAAAATGATACAATTTCATTATATAACAATCTGAAACGTTAAATTTCTTCATTTTATACATGTTAACATTTATTTAACTTTAATTATGTTCAAATATACTGGTTTTTCTTTAAGAAACATATATGGGCATATCCGAAAATAATCTTCCCTTATATGATCCAGGTTTTAAGAAAATTTTTTTTTGTGTTCAATAACCAAATGAGGTGGAATATATTTCTAGACGTATAAAATGAAATCTTCAATAGGTGAACAAAAAAATTTCGACCCGAGAGGGTGTCAGGAGGTCGTTTTATCTGAAATTTTTGGGCAAATCGAAATTTCCGATAATATACGGAGAGCTTATATTTTAGAAGTAGTAGATATGATACGGGGCTCTTTTACAAATAATCTGAAGTAAAGTTCAAAAAAATCCTTAGAGGGTCGTGGAGACAGAATGGGCTAAAAAGCTTAAATCGCTCATAATGGCCGCATAACAGGTCTTAAAATTCTGAAAAAAACTCAAGGAAATTTCTTGATAAAAAATAAATCGACTTTGGTTAAAATGTTTTTTAATTAAAGCGCTCCCTGCCGAGTAAAAAACGATTAACGCGATTTTTGGCGATATGCGATCGAGCATACCTTAGCGACACATACGGCAAGATAGCGGGATATCTAACAAATATTATGGAGTAAAATTCAGAAAAAATCGTAAGTGGGGCGTGGCGACAGAATGGGCTAAAAAGTTTAAATAGCTCATAATGGCCCGAACGGAATTACGTTCACTCAAACAAATTTATGCACCTAATTACGTACTGAAGAAAATCGCCGTTTTTTGGTAAAATATTCGTTTTGTCTTAAACTTATAAGAATCCATTTTTTAAGCAACACAAATTGACAACTTAACAAATTTTAATTAAAAATACTTACATGGAATCCTAGAAACGATTACAAAAATTCTGATGTTACCTTATACTTTCACACAACACGCGCATACAAAATGACGGTTCGACGTCAACTGATAGTTTGAAGCAGACGTGTGCACCTGGAGCAAAAATTTTTTCATCTTGCTCCCATATAAACTTGATTTTGAAGCCTTACGTCATAAACGTAAAGCTTGAGTTTTTGATTTTTTCAAATGCTAAGTTTTTCTAAACACAAGCCAACAACAACAAAAAAGAAAAATATCCAGCCGTATTTAATACGCTACTTGTTTGCAAGTGTCAGTCCAATTCTAGTTTTGAAGCAAACCAAAAAATGAATATCAGGAAACAACAACAATAAAATTTGCAACAACAATTGCATACGCTACTTTTCTACGACTTTCAAAAAATAAAATTCAGTGCGAGCCACAGTGGTCCGAAAGGTCAATAATATTGACTCAATATAGATGGAATAAAGTCAATTTTCTAGTTTTTCAAAAGCATGAAATTTTTTTACTAGTTGATTGAGAATTGACCACAGTTCATAACGGTATATTGTTTGTTTACATTTACGCATTATTTTTTTTGCTATGTTGATCGAAACGTGAGCAATTGCATTGATGCAGTTATTATAAGACCACAGTTTATTTTTAGCAGCATCTTTGAAGAGTTCGTGTGAGTGAACTAGAAAAATTTTTTAAATTATTAGTGGTATTCACGAAGTAGGGCAGCTGGCGCGGCAGATTAGCTAAAAAGCACAGTGTGGGCTAAGTTAGCGAACGGCTGTGTAGCATCATTGCTGAAGAGCTACGAAATCAGCTGGATTTTGTTTATATACTTTTAAAAAATAAAAAAATTTTGTGTCAAAATTAATGAATCAAAACTTATGAAAATACCTACCACGGAAAAAATAGTTTTATTTATGTCGTTTTCCATTGGGAAATCTAGATTTTGCTCTCAGATCAAATATTTTTCTTGCTGAATGGAACACGAAAACAGAGCAAGTTTTTTGTTTTTGCTGGGGCGGATGACGGGTACAAATGTTTTGACATTTGTAGTAACAAACAAGGTTGTAGTAGTATATTGTTTCATCAAATTGTTTGACGTTAGAATTTTTAAAAATAAAACCAATTGTTCGAAAATAGGGAAACGATTTCTTTAAAATTTTTAGCTATGCTTTATTATGAGCTTTCTTTTTAAATAGCACAATCATAATCAAACACAAGACTTCCAAAATATGAAACATGCAAACCACTTTGTGCCTCAATGTCTTAAAAGTGGTTTATATTTCTTCCAACATACGAATTTGCGAAGCATTAACATTTGCCTAATGCACGGGACTTTATGTCTTGTAAGCAACGGCCTTTTTATTAGCAACCTAGCTCCACTTGATTGGCGTAGCGGCTGTTCAAAATTATTTTTCGGTTCTTCCAAAGGTTGTCCTTTAGCCGAGTTCTTGTTCAGCGCCGTTCGCAGCCTTCTCCAAACTTCCCAGATTAGCTTCTGTCATCTGCGCAGCTTGAGTTATGTTAGATATCCGTTTTTTTCTATTTTAACAATTGATTTGTTGCATTTAAATCAAAAATTAATTTTGTTTGCTTTTTAATAAATTAAAAATATTTTCTAATTGTCAAATGATGTTGCCACTTTGACACTCGCCCTACATGCTTGTAACAGTGTGAGTGCGAGCAAATGAAATCTGAGAAAAAATCTAGATTTGAAAAAATTGATCTGAGATCAAAAAATTTTGCTCTAGATTTCCCAATGGAACGCAAATTGTAATAGATTTTGATCTAGATCAAAAAAAGATTGCTCTTTTTTGCCCAATGGAAAACGACATTAAAAACAAATGTCAACATAATTCTGACACATTTTGCTGTAGTAGAAAATCTATTCAAATTTACTCAAAGATTTTGTGTAGCAAAAGAGCTAACTTGTAGCTAAATTTCTTTAATGTATTTTGTTCTTGTTTATAGCAGATTTGCTCTTCTACCCTTTTGCCACACTAGCTGCCCTACTTCGTGAATACCGTTATTGTTTTTTTCCTGAGTTATGTCAGATATGAGTTAATTTTACTGTAAATATGTGTTCAATTAAAATATTTTTTGTGGGGAAAAAATTAATGTAAAAAGTGTATTGTTTTTGTACTACTTTTTCGTGTAGCCCAAAGTTTAGTTAAACTTTTAACTACCCATATTGATCGATAATGCAAAACTGTTTATGTTTCTTTTATCTATAAATCGTCATGTAAATAATGAAGGAAAAATTAGCTGCCACTAGGTGCCCCTTCAATTTTTATTACATTTTTAGGTTACACACCTATTACACGGAAATAGCTTTATAATGGGTAATTTAACAAGAAGCGAGATTTATAATTTTTTTTTTTGCACTAAACTTCAAATCAGTGAAAAATGAAGAACGCATGCGCCACGCCCACTTGACGCACACCATTCATTTTGATAAAAAGTACAGTTTTCATAATAAAGTAAAACCCTTAAAACTAGGGTCTCTACCTACTACCATGTAGAAGTTGCGCCACGCTTACTTGACGTATACCGCCCATTTTTATTGTGAAGTACCCTTTCTATAATATATTTCATCACTAAAAATTTCAGGCTTCTAGCTGCTTCCAAACAGGAGTTAAGACTTTATTCCATCTAGATTAGCCTTTCGGACCACTGTGCGAGCGACCGCAACAAAAATTTCATGCAGCTTGAAGTCAAGTGAGTTGAAGCCTTTTTCGTTGTGATCGTCGAGCAACGGGAATTATTATTTAATCATTGATTTGTTGTTGTCATTGCATCCCTCGAATTTTAAATTTTTATGTTTTAATTTTTTTCCAAGCATGCTTGGGGACTTACATTTTGCAAATTTCGTGAGCTAGCTCTTTTCATCAGTCGATTAAATATTTTAGCTCCCTTACGTTACTTGTGTGCACACCCCTGGTTTGAAGCATTACTATAAAGTAACTAATGAATGTAAAAAATTAAATTTGTACTTTTTGACATCAATTATAAGTCTGGACTATATTTTGATTTAAAAATATTCGAAACCGTGCTTAGTTTTCTTATTTTTCAACAAATCTCAAAAACGAACGGAATTAGGTAGGGGAAGGTGGGGGAAGGTGGGGAATCGTGGGCCACGTTTTTATTTTGTTAAATATCTTCAAAAAAAAAAAAAAAAAAATTTTGCAAATTGTAATATGGTATGTTATTCTACATGAAGTTAGGTAACTTTTGACTATTACACTTTCTAACAACTCTTGTTTTTTCCGACTTTTCGTGGTTTGAAAAAAATTAGTGTTTTTGCGAATTTCAAAAATGGTGGGGAATCGTGGGCCACCGCCGTAATTAAGTAAAAATCAAACAATTATGATGCAAAACTTTATTGAATTAGTTGAAATGACAAGTAAAGTTATTTTAATCGACAAAATGAAGAATAAGGGTTATGCACGATCAATCAGATACGTTAACAAAGAAATAGGAAAATTTGATACAAAATATGTATATACAGTCGACGTCCAATAATACGAATTATATAATGTCAGGCCTATTCGTAAAATCGAAAAATTCGTATCATCGCAACGAAATTTTGGTCCCTTTTTCTTTGATATTGAGACATATCGTCGATTTACAGATAAAACTCATTAACTCGAATATTTGATTTGAGAGAAAAATATCAATTTACGAAAGAAATTTTATGAAAAATAAGAAATTAATGAATTTTTTTTCTGATTAATATGGTACGGAAACGGAAATCACAATTAGGGTATTTCTTAAAACATGTAAAAGCCTCGAAAGCTCGTAAAACTAACAAAGTTGGTATTCATTTTGAGAACTATTACGAGTTTATGTGATTTTCGAAGCATTTACACATTTTAAGGGATACCTCCAATATTTTGATAAAAACAAAAATATATTTGATGGTTAAAATATGGAAATTGAGCTAAACATACTACACTGTTGAGCTCAATTTTAAAAAAAAATAAACTTAATGAGTTGTGTTACTAAAAGAAGAAATTTGAAGTAAAACTCGCCAATTGTACCAGTTAAAAAAGCATGATCTGACCGATTTGGTTAAAATTTGGCATTGTTGCATTACCGATGCTAGCATTATAAAAGCACGAGGATTTTGCTATGGAATTTTTTGTCAAAAATCAGGGTAATGCCATTGATTTTGGTGATTTTTGTAAATTTCTTAGAAAGAGTGCTTTTCAAAAACTCAAACTTTTTTTTCAGATTTTTCGAAACGTTTTATAATTTTTCAACAATTTTTCTTCAAATATTAGGAAAAAAGCACATCAACGTTCTAAAAATTCTGAAAAATTTCCCACGTATTCTTTCATGCATTCTAAGCATTTAATGCTTAGCCAAAGAGCAAAGCCTACTAAGAAAAAAATCTCATTCGTATTATCGAACCGTAAAATTTACCGCTGTTCGTATTATAGAATCACGTGTGGAAGAAATATTGCATTCGTATCATTGGACATTCGTAATACGGAGCATTCGTATTACTGGATGTCGACTGTATTCTTTTATTTATTGATTCACAGCCTCCATTTTGCACAAAACATCATAAACACAACATACAAATGTGTATTGATACGAAAACTGTCAAAACACGGGTGGCCCACGAAGTGGCTCACGATTCCCCACAAGCTACTTTTTGCAAAACAACGGCGTGTAATTGACTTGTTGAAGTGTCATGCAAAATTACTTTTGTATGTTGAAAGGCAAAGGTCTAACGATAATAAAAAACATATTTACCTGTGTTTTGTCGTAGCAATTCGTCCAAGAATGATGGAAATCAAACACGCAAAAAAAGTTTTGCAGATACTTTTTTTTGGGCAAGTATTGTACAAAGCAAATAAAACGCGTACGTTTGTCAACAACCAATGTAAAAATAAGTTGAGTCTAAGAGAAAACGATTACAGTTGCATCTAACTATTTATCTCGACATACTGCCAAAAGGTGGCGGTGGCTCACGATTCCCCATGGCCCACGATTCCCCACTTTCTCCTACACTTACCTTAAATAAATTTTGGACATTTCCAAAATGATTATCGCCGAAATTTATATGAAAATAGTTTGGGTGCTATTTCGTTTTTGTTTTTGGGCGTTATTTTTTAACTCCACTTAAGGAAATTATTTTTTTAACCTCAAAAAATACTCATAACATAATGTAGCATTAAAAAATTCTAAAAAATAATTGGGCCAGCGAAATGCTGTTCAAAAACGATCACTGGAAAATATTTTTGGGTGATTCACAATTATTTTTAAGTGGTTTTTCTTAACTTTGAACATTTTATAACGAAAGGATTAAGATGAACATGTCACAAATCTAAAGAATTGCAATGCACTATTCAACCGTGGATATTTCTAAAGGATAAGATATTAAGGGCGGAAGGAAATAACGCCCACTGGAATAACGATAAATAAAAAAAAAACAAAACGAAATAACGCCCTAATCATTTTTGCGACAGGAAATAACGCCCAAAAACAAAAAGGAAAAAATAACGGCCAAAAAAAAAACAACAAATGAAATGTTCCTCAAACAATATGAAATAACACCCAAAAACATAAAACGAAATAACGCCCAAATTATTTTCATATAAACAAATTTTGATCCGATATTAATCTAAAGCCTTTCGATACTAATCGACGTCAATCGTTCTCTCTCATTAACATCCTATTTCATATAAAATGGATTTGCAGATGTCATTTGAAATTTTGCATTGCCGTTTGATTCTTTTCAAGATGTTATCGGATAGAATCAGTGTTATTCTTTTGCTTAGATTGATCTCATTTGCTATGAGTAACTGAAGAAATTCTTCTTTGAAATTCTTACGCTCCACCTTTTATGTAAATGATACTAATTACAATAGACAAGTGAAAGTGTCGATCCTTTCAATGTCATCATTGCCAGCCTTAAAAGTGATGTTATGTTTGGAGAGGTTCAGTTTTTCTTGTGTGTTCTTGAATGCATTGACTTTCAAGCCGGTCATTTGCGATTCTAAGTCAAAGTTTAGCAGTTAATTTTGCATGAAAGAAAGTCAAGACAATAGAAGACAAATGTCGTCAAAAAAGTCTAATTGCTCGTTAAAGTTCAATATGATTTAATTCCCAGAACATAAAATTATTTCATTTTCATTTCAAAAGCACATTCATTGAACAACATGGCAAGCTATCCATCATTTAAATTTAAAACTTGAAATTTTTAAAAGAAAAAAGGAAATAAAACCTCATCTGTACAAAATGTCGATTTAATGTTTGGTTGCTTATTAAAAGTTCATATTCCTAAGAAAATACCAACTTATGAGAATCTCTCACGAAATTAAAAAAAAGGAAAAGACAAACGAAACAAATCCTTCACAGCACCAATATGAAATGTAACATTAGCTTTAAGTTCCACCACACAACCGTTATTATACAAAATAAGTAGAGTTGCATATGAGGGATTTCATGAAAAAAAAAGGAAGATGAAGCAAAATACCCAGGATATATAATTTGAGAAATATGAAATCTAGCAGAGTTCTTCCATAGCCCCAAGCAACTTCATTGCACTGCAACCAACCTATTGCAGTCGGGTTCAGTAGAATTGAAACTGACTTAGGTAGTACCCCAATATGCACGTAGTATGCATGAATGTTGACTTCTCCAACTTCTTTCCTACAATTTCACCATACATAATACAAGTAAGCAGCAACAGCAGGTAGACAATAAGTAAAACAGGGCATATCCTGGTGAATTCTTTTTGTTGAAATTTTCTTGTGGTTTTATTAACTTCAACATCATCCTTACAGCAGCAGCAGCAGAACAGCAACAGTCATAGTTGCTGCAGTAATATGTTATTGAAAAGTATTGGGGTGTTGTGAAAATAATAAATATAATAATGATTTGAATTAATTAAGAGCAATGCAAGAGCATAGATACTTAGTCACAATAAATCGCAAAAAAAATACACCGTATAATAATGTTGAAAAGTTGCTCTTTTCGGAGATTAACAGATCGGTTTTTTTGAACAAAACACGCATGTGAGGCTAGAACACGCTAAAAAAACTGCACTTGTTTGATTAGATTGCTTTTCCTATAACTACCTGTAAGTATTACGTCAGGAGAATGCCTATGGTAGAATAAACAAAATTGAAGGAGCATTTTTTCAGCTTCGAAATGTTTGCCAATCTGAGTCCCTGAGAATGACAACAAAATTCAAAATCTGAGCAGCCTACAAATGGTAACCTTCGACGAGTTCTGAAGGTATGGTGGGCTAGATTTTCTCTTTAATGTCGAACTACTGGTGCCGACAAGATCCCATCTCCATTCAAATCAGACTACGAAAATGGAAAAAATTGTAACAAAAATAAAATCAGAGACATCGCGGAACAATACTGTTACAAGTAAATACGTAAGTACATTTATTAAAGTTAGAGAAAATCAAAACTACTTGAGTCACCGGGTACTCATGCACTATGGAGGTGCTTAGTGAAGGCCCTATGGTACTGATGAAGATAAAGAGCACAAGACAAAGTAGTTGACTTTGTTTAAAAATCCAAGCAGAGAGTCAAAAGCCCGCCGGACTTATTTCAGGCTAACCATTGGACTTGACGCTTAAGGAAGTATATTGATATCTATGGCTTAAACTTAAAATTATGGGATACGGAGTTGAATTCAACCGCGTATAATTATGAGTCAAATCTCAGTAAAAATCGGCTATTAAATTTTAATATATCAATTAACATATTTTGATGGCTTTAGAGGCTAAAAGTAATACCCAACCGAGAGTTTTGAAAAGTTTAATTTTTCAAAAATTTGTGAGTGATTGAAAATTTCGAGTACTTTTTATATACCCTACACCCAGATTATATTCACTTTATCCTTCCATTTGTAACGCAGAGAAGGAGGCTTGGTAGGTATGGAAACGTATATATATTCTTGATCAGCGTCACTTCATGTCCGTCTGTCTGGCTGGCTGTGTGTGGAAATATTTTTCTCGGGAAAACTAAGCAAGATAATTTAATGAAGTTTGGTGCCTTGATTTCGTCATAAAAGCTAGCTCGTAGGATTGAAAATGAGCAAAATCGGTCAAAAAATATTCAAAATGCAACTTTAGGAGTATTTTTCACGACAATGCAACCAAAATACACGTAAATACTACGAATTGTAATCGCAAGCTCTGAGAAAAAAATAGGTGAACTCAGACTAGAGGGCGTGGCACCTCCCATATAAGCAAAAGCTTCAAAACGTTATATTGAAAGCGTTTTTTGAGATAATCCAGCCGAATTTCAAATTTTACTGAGACACTAAGTACTATGAAGCTCTGAGCAAAAACTGGGTGAACTCGGACAAGAGGGCGTGGCACCTCTCATATACAAGCCTACATTTCAAAATGCTATACTGAAAGAGTTTTTTGAAATAATCCAACTAAATTTCACTCGAATACTAAGGACTATAAATGCACACTCTGAGCTAAAACCAGACGAACTCAGACAAGAAGGCATTGCACCACCCATATACGCAAAAGCTTCAAAACGATATACTTAAAACGTTTTTTGAGACAATCCAGCCAAATTTCACTCCGACACTAAGAATGCAAGCTCTGAGCAAAAACTGAGTGTACTCGGACAAAAGGGCGTGGCACCTCCCATAGAAGCCAAATTTTCAAAATACTGCAGTGGAGGGTATTAAATGTTTGGCTAGGCCAAAGGATACGCCCTAACTAGTTTTAAATTACAGTATATCAGCGAATAATTTATAAATTTTAATGAAAATTTGATTGTACGTCAAGGAATAGCAGAGGAACAAAAAAAAAAAAAAATAATTCACTTAAAAGAAATAAAAAATTTGTTTATATAAATAATTAATTTATTAATAAACAAATTGTAATTTAACTAACTTCTCCGTGTTGTAGAAGAACATTTTTTTACAAAAAATATTTGTTAAACTATCAACTTAATAACTACACTAGAAAATTTTAGTGACCTTTTACCATAAAAAAGATCTGAACGATTTAATATGCAAGACAGCGGCTGTACTATTTTTATTTATACTGCAAGTTTCTGGGTAAAAGGATTCTTTGTTTTAATGAAAATGTAACTGCCTGAGAGAGTAAAATATAGGTATAATAGAATTAATGAATCCAAACACTTTTGCTCGAGAAATGGTTCTTCTTCAGAGTGAAAGTGGAAGCTGTACTAAAATTAAGTAAATCCAAACCCTTTTCTTTCGACTTTGAATATCACAAGCGCACACTGAGAGATTTTATACGTTGATCTGGAAAATGAATAGAAAGAGTGCTCCTATCAGAAAATACGGTTGAGCGGATAAATTTGTCAACTTGAGATTTGGGCTACGGTTGCATGTTTGTATTTAAACAAAAAAATCAAAATTGGGTGCTTAAAGACGCACGGGCACGCCTTCATTTTACAAAGATTTCGCCTGGAAACAATTAGTGTACAATAACTAAAAATTTGTATTGAAAATTTAGTCGCAGGCTACCGCAGCAGACTACAGAATCTGGTCTTAATAATTTTATCTACTAAAAATTTTTCGAAATCCGAAATTCTTTGCGATACACCCTAATCAGTGCTGCTTTTTTGCAGCTTTTTTCTAGTGTGTGTTATTATTGCGTACACTGCCGACGCTGCCAACGGTGTACATCCGCATATCCTGCGACTTCCCAAACTAATTTTGCATTGTGCCGCTTTCTTGGAGTTGGCACAACGACTACGTCGCACGATGGTGTGCGCAGCACATCCAATGATTTTCCTCGAATGCTACCGCTGCTTAAGGCAAGAAAGTTGTATGCTCGTAGTTGTATCTTTTCATATAAGAGTTGGATTTGTTATTCGTATGTAGCAGAGGCAGCAGCAGCTCATCCTTTATTTCAAGACTTGAATTTGCAGAGACCGAGAGAGGTAAAGAGCTTGAGGTGGTGTGTGCATGTCCTGATATGAAGTGCCACACATACAATATGAAATGTATACGAGCAACGTTGCATCTCATGATGTGAAGCCTCATTTGTGTCGGAAATAACGTAAACGCGTGTGTGTGTGTTGGTAGAATCGCTTGCTTGGATTTCTGCCCAAGGAGTCATTTTCACGTTATACCAAACAACCATACACATACGCCAGAAATTCTGCGAATTGCATTTGTACAAAGGTTGTTGGTAACCAACTTTAAAGCTTTATACCCGTAGAGGCTTCATTCCCTCGTTCTTGTAGTTTGGCTTGGTTTGGTTTGCTTCAGTTTGCAAACGTTTTTTTTGTTTCGCTTTTTTTTTAGTGTTGGTTTCCTCTTTCATAGCCCAAGGGTACAAAGAAAAGGTGAACATTGTTGCTGTAGCTAAAAAGGTAGATCATAAGTTATAACGCAACAGTGGTGTTTTGAAGAAAGTTTTCAAATTAGACAATTTAATGTGAATTGAATATTCGAATGGTATCTTCTGACGACAAGATCTTCCATAATGCGGTTTTTCCAAGAGGCCTTTAGTTTTAATGTTTCAATTGCAAACGACAAATTTCTTAATTGCAGTAGAAAATTCCTTTCAATCTAATGAGGTTATAGTTGATAGTGGTGATCTTGAATTTGTAGCTATATTAATTAATCTCAGTCACTTTAATTGCTTTGTAACATGTTCTTACATTCCCCCAAACTCTGAACTCATAGTCTACCAAAGCCATCTAACTTTAATAAAAACTGTGAATGAATTGAGAAAAGGAAATGATATATTATTTGCGTTAGGCGACTTTAATCTTCCTAATGTTACATGGAATAAACTTGATGGCTCTTCATTTCTTGTTCCATCTACCTTAAATAACTGTTTTTGTGATCTGTTTGATAGTTTCGCTGAGCTTTGTCTTCACCAATATAATTATATTTGCAATGTAAATAATAGGATACTCGATCTTGTATTTGCCGATAGTTTTACAAATTTATCTATCGAACGTTGCGACCCATTAGTTAATCCAGAAGATAAACACCATCCAACTATAAAAATAAATATTGATGTACCTACAACAATAGTTCATAATTCTATAAAATTATTTTCGGGCAGGTATAATTTTTGTTTTAAAAAAGCTGACTATCAAAGGTTAAACCATTTTTTAGCAAGAACAGACTGGTCATTTATGAATACCACGGCACCAGTTTCAGAAAATGACTTAGATAAATCAGTGAAATTGTTCAATAATACTTTACAAAATTATTTTTATTTAGTAATTCCTAAAACAAAAGCTGTGTCTAAGCAAAATTGTTCACCTTGGTCTAATAAAACTTTAAATATGATTAAAAATAAAAAAACCGTCTTTTTAAAAAATATAAATTAACGGGTTCATCCGCTGACTATATACAATATTCTCTTTTCCGCGGCAGATACCAGACTTATACTAAAGTCTGCTATAACAACTATATTTTAAAATTAAAAAATAACTTAAAAGCTAACCCGAAACTGTTTTATAATTTTGTGAACTCTAAGAGAAAACAATCATACTTTCCATCAAGTATGTCTTACGATGGTGTCTTATCTTCATGTGAATCTGAGATTTTAAATTATTTTGCCGATTTTTTCCAGTCCACATACTCTAATTTAAAATTCAATTCAAATGTAACATATCCGTACCCTTTAACATTAATTAATCATATTAGTTTACCCCTCCTGCAGCCAGAAATTGTTCTCCAGTACTTAAAGAAAATTAAATCCGGGACCCGATGAAATTCCTAGTTGTGTTTTAAAGTTTTGTGCAGAGAATCTGAAATTTCCTTTAACCTTGTTATTTAATGCATCTCTTCGTTGTGGATATTTTCCTGATTTGTGGAAACAGTCCTTCATAATACCATTATTTAAGTCCGGCAGCAAGTCTGACATAAAAAATTATATAACTCTGTGCTATTCCAAAATTGTTCGAAAATATCATAACAGACCATATTCAACATTATATTTTATCTTCTGTGTCTCCATTTCAACACGGTTTCTTAAAGGTCGTTCATCCGTAACAAATTTGCTTGAGTTTACCACTACAATCATAAATGAATTTATAGCTGGTAAACAGACTGATATCATTTATACTGATTTTAGTAAGGCTTTTTATGGTGTTAATCATGATATCCTACTGTACAAACTGAACTTAATGGGTCTTCCAAACAATTTATTGAGTTGGTTACGCTCGTATTTGACTGCTAGGAAACAGCGTGTAGAGTTCAATAAATTTTATTCTAAATATATTTCCGTTACTTCTGGTGTTCCACAGGGCAGTCATCTTGGCCCTATCCTATTCTTGCTTTACATAAATGATCTTCCTTCAATTACACTAGTTTACAAATTAATTATTTTTTTCTGTGATCTGAGTGCCATTATCAAATTCTAATGTAAAATGACGCCCTGATTCCGAAAATAACTATATTTTTTTTTTCTACGGAGGCGTTTTCGAGAAATCCCCCTTTTCCTGTTTTTGAAGGGGGGGAAAAATATGATCTCATATAATCACATATATCTCGTAAACCAATAAAGCCAGCTTATTATGTAAGACAACAAACGAAAGATAATAAAATTTTACATAAACGCCTCATACTTTACTTTTCGATCAGTTTTTTAGTTTCTGTGTTATTAATAAACATTTCGAAAAATTTTGATTTTTCTTTTGAAAAATCGAAAAAAAAAGTTTTTCAATTGGGATATTTTCTTGAAAAAAAAAATTCGGTAAAAATAAAAAAACTTCATTGTGCAAAAGTCTAAAGAACCCCAGTAAAAACAAGATACTAATGAAGAAAATCGATGGATAAATAACGGAGTTATAATTAATTAAGTGAAAATACCAAAAGTCAAATTTTACTTTATTTTTGTAATTTTCCTTGCATAAGGATACAATTTTGAAATTTTTTTTTTCCGATTCGACCGATTCATATTTTTTTTTGATTTGGTGGACCATCATAAGTAAAAAAAGATTGTTTTTATTTTTTTCGCTCGTGTAGTGTTGCCATATTAGAAAAAAAAACAATTATTTGAGGTGTCACTTAACTTAAACTGATCTGTAAAGAGAATTTTATATTTTACTCCTTATCTGAGGATATCATTAAAAAGGCAAATAAATTGCCTTTTAAACATTGGGTCATTTGTTGATATCAGATGAAAATTAGCCAATTTATAGCAAACCAAATTTCAAATTTAAAGCAAATTTCGATGATTTTCAGAATCTTTCTTTAACGCCGTTAACATTTTCTTGTTCGAAAAAATAGAAAAAGTCAAGTTTTATTACTTTTGTCATTTATATATTTTATTACAAAAATTTTGAGTTAATATGGACCAAGATCGGATGAAAAATGACAGCTCTATTCTAGATTTAGTGAATAAACATATGACATTTTTCTTTTGCTAATTAAATAGACAGTAATTTAGTAGGTTCACTCACTAAATCTAGAATAGAGCTGTCATTTTTCATCCGATCTTGGTCCATATTAACTCAAAATTTTTGTAATAAAATATATAAATGACAAAAGTAATAAAACTTGACTTTTTCTATTTTTTCGAACAAGAAAATGTTAACGGCGTTAAAGAAAGATTCTGAAAATCATCGAAATTTGCTTTAAATTTGAAATTTGGTTTACTATAAATTGGCTAATTTTCATCTGATATCAACAAATGACCCAAGGTTAAAAAGGCAATTTATTTGCCTTTTTAATGATATCCTCAGATAAGGAGTAAAATATAAAGTTCTCTTTACAGATCAGTTTAAGTTAAGTGACACCTCAAATAATTGTTTTTTTTCTAATATGGCAACACTACACGAGCGAAAAAAATAAAAACAATCTTTTTTTACTTATGATGGTCCACCAAATCAAAAAAAATATGAATCGGTCGAATCGGAAAAAAAATTTTCAAAATTGTATCCTTATGCAAGGAAAATTACAAAAATAAAGTAAAATTTGACTTTTGCTATTTTCACTTAATTGATTATAACTCCGTTATTTATCCATCGATTTTGTTCATTAGTATCTTGTTTTTACTGGGGTTCTTTAGACTTTTGCACAATGAAGTTTTTTTATTTTTACCGAATTTTTTTTCAAGAAAATATCCCAATTGAAAAACTTTTTTTTTCGATTTTTCAAAAGAAAAATCAAAATTTTTCGAAATGTTTATTAATAACACAGAAACTAAAAAACTGATCGAAAAGTAAAGTATGAGGCGTTTATGTAAAATTTTATTATCTTTCGTTTGTTGTCTTACATAATAAGCTGGCTTTATTGGTTTACGAGATATATGTGATTATATGAGATCATATTTTTCCCCCCCTTCAAAAACAGGAATAGGGGGATTTCTAGAAAACGCCTCCGTAGAAAAAAAAAATATAGTTATTTTCGGAATCAGGGAGTCATTTTACATAAGAATTTTATAGTGGCAACCAGATCACATTTTTGCTGTAAACTAGTGTTATCAAAAATAGTAAAATTTTAATGTATGCAGATGATGTCAAACTCTTTATTTCTCATAATTTACCATCATCACAATATTTACTACAATCCGACCTAAATAGTTTATCTGAATGGTGCCAAGTAAATTGCATGGAATTAAATTTAAATAAATGTAAGAAAATGGTATTTTCAAGAAAATCTGCTATAAGCTTCTCCTATTCCATCAATAGTCACACTCTGGTAGCTGTAGAAAGGTTTAATGATCTAGGGGTCTTGCTTGATCCAAAGCTCCAGTTCAAATTTCATATAAATTTGACCATTAACAAAGCTAAAGGTGTTCTTGGCTTTATCAAGCGTTGGGCCAAAGAATTCAATGATCCTTATACAACGAAACTTCTTTACACTTCTCTTGTGAGGCCTATCCTAGAGTACGCATCACCTGTATGGAATCCATGCTATAAAATCTATAGTGATCAACTAGAATCAGTCCAAAAACAATTTTTATTATTTGCACTTCGTGGACAACCGTGGAATCCTGACCAAAATCTGCCTTCATATGTAAGCCGTTTGAAACTAATCCGTTTACCTTCATTGAATAGTAGAAGAGTAATGCTTAATGTAACTTTTTTGCATAAAATTATGAAAGGCGAAACGAATTCACAAATTTTACTTCAATCAATAGATTTTAATGTTCCAGGAAGAGACTCAAGGCATTTTCGCCCTCTAAAATTGTCACATTGTAGGTCAAATTATGCACAGTTTAGTCCCTTCCGTAGCATCTGTAACGATTTCAACAGTTTATACCACTTATATTCTTTTGATGACTCAATAGCTATCCTTAAATGTAAAATAATCTTGCAATTGAACTCCTAGCTCGTGTTGCGTTTTCTCGTTTCTTCTTCATATTTCGATTTAATATGTAGCTGATGATCAGTCATGATCTGGAGCTTCAAAGCGTGTATCCCGCGTTGTCACTGATCCGCTCAACAGCAGAGCAGTCCGGTCTGCTTGTGGTCGGTCACCAACCGTACGTTACGCGGATGCGCCTCTCGGGCGGTTAGGCGGGTGGTGGGATCGCAGGGAACATTCGTAAAAAAAAGCAAAGGCTTTTCGGGTTGTGATATTGAACTGGATGGTTCATATTTTGAAATCCAAAGGTTAAGTGAAAAGTTCCTTAGATTTACTCGAAAACCACTACTGTTGTTGCGACCACCATAAAAGTAATGATGAAGCTACAATATGACCTCGTGAAACTCACAACCATACACTCATATATATTCTCGTATATTCATACAATACACGACTTCCTGCACCACACTGCTTGAAATAGCCTACTATTCACTTGGAAGAAGAAAATCCAACCAAATTGGAATATGATGCCAAAAGCCACAACAAACCAACGACTACGACACTGTTAATGATGACGACAATGTGCCGGAGACAAAACCGGAGCAGAAGCAACAGCAGCGGAATGGGTTTCGGCATAAAATAAGGCGGTTTTGTGCTGTACGAACTAGATATGAAGATGTAAAAAGACATCATCAACGGCGACGACCTACGAGAAAACTGAGTTGAGAGTTTATCCAAAGTAAAGTGAAAACCATTCTACATTGAAAACAACAACAACAGAAAAACCACAACAACAAGTGGAGAAAATGAAACGAAATTGTATATGATGAAGCAGTAATGCACCTTGGGCCAGATATGCTCAAGTGCTTCCGGCAGAGCGTTACAGAACACAAGAACACAAGATGATGATGATGATGACGAATACAAACCATCGTCATCATCGTCGTTGTCGAGTGAATGAACAAACAATGACGTTGAAGCAGTAGCAACAGCAAAAGCAGCGCGCACTCCTGGACAGTTGAAGGTTTCAGCGAATGTATGGAGAGTGTCGGTTTTTTGTTTTGGTTTTTGCCCAGTTGGCATGTGATCTTTAATATCTGTATTTTTAGAGCTAATAAGAAACAAAGCAATATCGTTTTTAGAAGTCGTCAGCTCGCTAGTTCGGCTATCCAGCTGTAGATGCCCTTCGTTAAAAATAGGAATACTATCCTTAGAGAATGTTACTCTCCGCAAAAGACGGTTTGATATTTTTACCATGCGACTCAAAAATTTGGAGATATTCCTGAAAAGTTTCAAATGATCCTAATGCTGAACAGGTCCAATATTATTTGAAAAGCAGAAAAAATTTTGAAAAATATTGGATGCATCGAATTTGTCGATATACAAAGTTAAATGGGTCAAAAAAGTTGAAAGAGCCTAAAAAATGTCAAATAGAATTCAAAGCACAGCTGTGTGCGAAATAATAGCAGCGCTATATGATATACTAATCACAAAGTGTTATCTTCTTTAACCAACAAATAAAATTAAAAATTTTTATAGTCCAAATGTGTTTCTTTACAACGCCGTTTTAAAAACTTATTTGATTGGTGTATAATTAACAACCAACAAAATCCCCGTGAAATTTTCCACTCTCCAGTGATTTTTCTTAGTGAAAAATAAAAGCAGTGCGATCAAAGTAAGGTCAGCTTATGAAGTGGAAGCCAAAAGATCCACCATAATATTTAATTTTGAGGGCAGGTTTACTTCTTCTTCCTTGAAAAAAAAAATGCGCCGAACAATGCATTGTCTTTGTGAGAAGCGCGAAGTAATAAAGAAACTGTTTTATGAAGGCATATCCTGGAAATTTATTCTGCATTTTTGGAGCAACTTTGCAAAAATTATATCGAACGTCAAAAGTTGGGTAAAAACACCAGAAGTAAGATGCCAAAAACAAGCTTTTTGTAAACCATAAAGTGTAAGTAAATCCTTTTTGGTCTCCAAAAAATATTAAAAAGAAGTTGAATCTGGTTGTGGACTCTTCCATAATTAGAAAAAAAAACTCATTAGAGCCAAGTTCTCGCAGAAGTCCCAGAAGAGTGTCCCTTCTTCACCCATGACATGGATGAAGGACTACGAGAATAAAATTAAAATTTGCAAAGTATCATATTAATTTGAAAAGGCACAAGATTTTACGTTCCCGCGAAACAAAATGGTAATGGCTCACTCTAGAAAATACACACATTATGTTCTAAGACTTGAAACTCCATTTGATCCTAAATATGGTTTCAGGACTGTGAAGCATGGTGGCACTAAAATAAATGTTGGAGAATACTTCTCTTACTTTAATATTGGTCTGTTTTAGTGAGTACAAAATACTATGAATGCGTTTTTATATGCGCAAATGATGGAGTCAACTATGTTGTCCTGTGCTGAATGGGAAGTGCTGCTGAAATTGATATATCCAGCAAAGGAAAGACCCAAAATACACCAGTAAGTTAGCAAAATCGGTTTACTTCAAAGAAGGTTGACGTCATTAGCTGGTCAACTCAGTCTCCTGACCTTAGCCTGATCGAGAACATTTGGGACGATGTCAAGGAAGCAGTGGTAAAGCAAAATCCTAGAAATATGTGAGAATTGTGGGATACGGTAAGATCAAGATGGAAAGATATTCCTGTCGAGAAATTCAGACGTTTGATTGATTTCGTGCCTTGAAGGTACTATTCAAAAAGGATCAATTTATTTAATTTGATTTTAAGTTTTTTCTTTGGAATTAAGACTTTCCCACTAACTTTTTCTAGTAAAATTTAAAGCACTGCTATTATTTTTCACACGGAAATTTTTGGTCATTTTAGAAATTGGCGTTCTTAAAAGAGGACGAAACCCAGTATTGTGGATACTAACATTTATTTCTATTTGTTAGGCATAACCTAATAAAATGAAGTGAAAAAATTCAATACTTTGGTTTTTTATGAACGTGTGTATTTCAATGCAAAGTTTTCATTATACAGCGTCCGCCAAATAACTTTTTTTTTTGAAAATTCTATAAAAAAAACTACTAGATATTTTCTCAAATTTCTTTTTTATTTGAAAGTACAATCCTTCCGGTTAATAATAGAAAATAATTTCATTCAAATAACTGCCTTGGTTGGCCATGCAGTAGCCTACACGATCGGTCCAATTTTTAAGCACATTATCGATTGTGTGCAGCTGTATTTCACCAATGGCTTCACGAATATTGTCCTTTAAAGCGTCAATTGTCTCTGGCTTATCGGCGTAACACTTATCTTTGAGGGCACCCCACAAATAATAGTCCAACGGTGTCAAATTGCAGCTCCGAGGTGCCCAAACGACATCAATATCCTCCTCTTCAATTTTTGTGAAAAAAAATTCATTAAACATGGCCCGATAACGATCGCCATTGACTGTAACGGCCACTCCTTGCTCATTTTCGAAGAAAAATGGCCCAGTTATGCCTCTGGACCAAAATCCGCACCAAACAGTGACTCGTTTTGGGTGCAGCGGCTTTTCAATGTATGCGTGCGGGTTTTCTGTGCCCCAAATGCAACGATTTTGCTTGTTTACATACCCGCCAAGATCAAAATGAGGAGCTTCATCTGAAAAGATGATTTTTTTGGCAAAATCGGTATCTTCTGTAAGTCGATCGCAGACCCACTTAGCGAAGCGAAAACGCATTGGATTGTCAGCGTATACACAACCACATTCGTTCAGCGGAAGACATGAGCTAAGTGTTACCATTCACGAAAAAAGCACTAGTTGAAAAAAAAAAAACGTTAGATGGCGGACCCTGTATATCACTGCTATTTTTTCGCACTCAGAAGTATGTACAGAAGAAAAGGCTTAAAACTTTTAAAATAAAAGCACGCAAAAGGTGTAAAAATGTTTCAAAAATATATGTGAAATACTCGAAAAAAATATAAAAACGTCCAGCAGAGTTTACAATTGCTGAAATAATCGAAAGTGTTGAAAAATCTGGAAAACACTTATAAGCACGAGTATATTGATAAGTTTTCAAAGTCTGGAAAAATATTGAAAATCTCGAAAAATATTGAAATTGTCGAAAAAAGTTAAGAAATGAAGAAAAAACCTTTAAGTTGGCTTCTTCATTGGATTTATACTTTAAAATTTTCTTGTGAAATTCCTTCATAACGTTTGGAAGTTCAGAAAAATTATTGCCGATTTTCAGAATTAAGAAATCGAATGTATCGCTTTAAAAGATGTTTATAAATTTCACGATTAAACTTTTGTCAGAGTAATGGAATTTGAAATCGTTTACGAAAGGCTTGGATTTTTACAAGATCTTACAATGTGGGCAATTGAAAAGTGAAAGGCGGAATCCAAAATTACCTTTAAACGTTATCATCACGTAGAAGGTACAATCGATTCTTGGCAACCCAACTTGCAGAACTATGAAAGTTCTATGAATGTTCGGTAGAAGAATTTATGGAAATATTTCTTCATCGCAGAATCATGGCACTCAGCTTGTTCACTCAGAGATAGTACTCCACAACACTGCTGTGATGTTGGTTTTGGTTTTGATATAGTCCTGATGTTGGGCATTCAATCTTGGGCATAAATTTAGTCTTGGTCCCGACCTTTGACCGAATAAAGGTCTTGGCCTAGCTTATCATCTTGACCAAGACCAAGAGCAAGACCAGGATCATTGCAATTTTCGCCTTTGGATCGGATTGGCCTCACAAAAAGTTTACTTGATAGTGTAGAATTGATGGCATTAAGTTGAAAATATGTTTCTATGAAGTTTCATTTATCTGGAATTATTTCTCACTAGGCATGAATACACTCGTATTAGTGTCGGAAACTTTGTGAGTGTGTGTGTACGAGATGTGTTTGTATAGGGAACGGAATATAGTGAAAAATAATTCAAGCGTGGTTTTGTGTTCGCCTTCACATGACCGCCAGCTAAAAACAGGCTGAGCTGCAACATACAAATTGGAAAATATACGAGAAGCAGCAACAGCCACCAACATCATCGGCTGTTGCTGCAATAAGAAAAGTAGCCGCCGCGTTGCGGTGTGCTTCGCTGCGCTGCACTTTGGCAGCATCTTTACTCAAACAATTCGTCCTTCATCGTGGTTTTCATAGAGGTTTTTTTTTTGTTTCTCCAGTTTTGTATTTTTTAGATCGGACATTTGCAACGTAACAGACGACGATGAAGCGAAAGGAAGACGCGCAGAGTAAAAAAAGAGGAAGCAAAAATATGAATGTCCTCTAGGCGTAGCAGGATATGAAACTGAACTGAAGTTGTGAAAGGTCCTTCAATGTTGTGTGTGTGTGTATGTTTTTCTGTGATGAAAAAAGGGAAAAATTTCAACTTCATTTCATACAGAATTCTTCCATATTTCTTCAACATTTTCACTTGGTTGCGCATGATGCATATGACGGATGAGTGAGATATGTGTTGCTGGAACAGTGATAAACTGATGGATTGATTTTTGGAGTTTTGGTTTTCAATTTCATATGGATTATCTAAGTACTCTAACCTTGCTGTTTCAGAAGTCTTTTTACTAACCACATTTCGTATGCAAGAGTGTAGAGCTCAGAATATTGAGATATTTCTTGTGCTCTGGAAAATCATTAGTTGATACAAAATCAATTCAAACAAATTCTACTTCAAAGATTAATGGTTTTTTATTTCTACTATCAGCACATCAAAGTTGATATAAATGTACATATATCATCGGCTTTTAATTTTCTGCTGCGCTTATAATACCCATTATATACATAAATAATGTTACTATATCAACATACAAATTCAATGCTCCCATTATATACTCTTCTGGACTCAAAGAATATGCATGGTCTCCGCCCAACATCAGTTGTGTATCGTAAATGAAATACATTGACATCAGAAATGCTCCACAGCTGCAATAGATCAGCGTTACGATCTTGCCCGGAAAGAACATGGCAACAATACCGAACACCATTAGCAGTATACAAGCTATAAATAGCCCGGTACCACACATAGTGAAATCAATTGAGGTCTGCATAGCAAATAAAGTCAGAAGTAAACAAATGCCAGCTGTCAGACCAATTGCCATTAGAACCTAATTGAGAAATATATAAAAGAATAAGCGTTTCCAATAAGCTTTTTTTATTTTAAAATTGAACAAGACGTAACTGTGGAAAATATTCTATTACATAGGGTAAACCCGGGAGATGTGGCACCCCCAGGTGATATGGCACCCCTTTCAATTTCAATACTTGCAGTTTTCATAGCATTCAAATACGTACACAGTTTAATTCAGCCGCGCAAGAAACATCGCGATGAGTAGTTCGTTCATCTGTAGTTGCAATAATTACTCGAGTGTGGGATTTTTAAAAAAAATTTTGGGAATGGAAACAATTGACTTTTGTTTTGCGTATATTTTGAAAAGCAGTAGAGCGGTAAGTATTTGATACAGATTTATAGTGTTTTTATCGAAATAAACAGAAATGTGATTTCGTTTTCGGATAAATACGAGCGCAAGTGAACATGTTTATTCGTTTTGTGCTACATTTACTCGGTGCATACCGAAAAGGAGAAATGGCACCCCTTTACTGCGGGTGATATGGTTCTGGTGGCATTTCTACCTTTGCAAGTTATACGATAGTTGGTACTACAAATATGAAGCCCTTGAACTTACTGTTACTCTAGAATCGCAAAATTTTAGTCAGGTAGGACCATCAGTTTTGAACTGATTAATTTGAGGTTTTCTCTAATATTTCAGAAAATCTTGTGAAAACTTTGCTTCTTCTGATGAAAATGAAGAATATATTTTATTTCAAGATGAATCTGATAGGTGCGTTGGATGTGGAGAAGACTATGTACAAACCACTAAACTACATGATTGGATCTAATTCGTAATGTGCCATATGCAGTCCCGTGAAACATGTGCCAATCATCCATAGCCTCGGCTGATTTGGCACTTTATAGCATTTTTCAAAATGAAAAAAAAACATTTTTGTTATAATTTTTAATTTAGTATTTTGTTTTGTTTGAAATTAATTAAAGAATAAATTCCTATTTAGTTTCTTTAAAAATGTCTTTTAATTTCAGTTTTATAGCAGTTCAACAAAAGTGGTGCCATATCTCCCGGGCTTACCTTACGTAGGTATGGACTCAATCTAGAAAAAATATCGTTTACAAGATGGACAATCTATAAGAGCCTTCAAAAAATGTTTATCTCTAATGCCAGGCTTTGAATATGATATGGCATTGAAAATCCAAGGGACAGGCGATTATTGGCATGGTATCCAGACTTGTTTTCACGCCAGAAAATACCGGTACTACGACAATTTTCAGAAGGCCTGGATGAAACGGCACTGATCCAAAATCACGCTTTTTATCGAAGAGTAAAACCGAACAAATCAAACATTTGGAAGCCATTAAGGATTTGACGGGCAGCGATCACCAAAACAGAACATTCGGTATAGAAGAAAATTACAGGCGATTTCGAATCAACAGGCTATCCATCCAAAAAAATTACATAAAATAGCTTTATGACGAAACCAATGCAGACCCAACTACTGGTAGACAAAAGAAATAGCAAAGCAAAAGAAGAATTGTCTATAAAGTAAGTAGAAACTGAGTTACCACAGCAAATCGCAGTAGTGCGTTGTTTCAGAGGACAAATAATATGAAGCAATGTAGAACACTAGTCTTGCCACTACAATTAGAATAAGAAAAGTGTTGGAATCCAGTCTGCAAATGTCACCGCGGCCTATAAGACCTATTATGCTAACACTGATAAGACTTGTTTAGAAGTCAGTCCATAGGCGCATGGCATTAATGAACGCCAGTATATGCCTTGGGGGTAAGGCGCCTGCCTCAGAAGTAGAGGGGTAGGGCGATAGAAAAGTAACGAAGTCTGTGTCTTGCTAGGCTCTCACAGTGACTCAGGATGTATTCTGCTGTTTCCTCTTCTTCATTACATAATCTACAGAATTCATCCTGGACCAAGCCCATGTTGGAAAAGTGCTTCCTTACTGGGCAATGTAACTGTTTTGTCCTTTGAATGGAAACATTTGGCATGAATTCTTTGATTGTTTGTGGCCTAGTGTGTTGTCCCAGCCTTTTGAAACTTTTTTGTCCAGCCAATTATTTAGGTTTACAGGGAGGCTGATTCGAAGTATTACCAATTCAAAAGACTATATTTGAGGCTATGAGCGCAGTAGTGGCCTAACCCTCTCTTCGTTAAAAAATCAAAAGCAAATAACTTGTGCTTTTATCGACTCAGGATATGTGCTTTTGCTTTATCAACGAAGTAAAGGTTAGGCCACTGTTGCGCTCATAGCCTCATTTTTAGTTTCCACGCACAGATTTTATTGATCAAACGCTATAATTGTTGGGAAATGTTCAAATTTTAAGAATCTACTTGAGATTTTTGATATAGCCACCTTTGGCCTTAACTATGGCCCGTAGACGGTCGAAGAACGAGTCGCATGCTGCACGAATTTGATTTTGTGGAAGTTTGCGCCATTCTCGTTGATGGGCCACTTTTAGCGCATCAACGCTCTGGTATTTTTTAGTCAAGACCTTCCTGTTCAACATACCCCAGATTGAGAAATCCAGCGGATTCGCATCAGGCGAATTTGAGAGCCATTGTTGAGCAGAAATGAAGCTAGGAACGTTTTTTTCTAACCATTCTTGATTCACACGAGCTTTGTGTGACGGTGCCTAGTCTTGTTGCAATATCCATGGCTTGCGACCAAAATGTTTGCGTGCCCATGGTAGTAAAGCACCCTCCAACACTGATTCACGATACACCTGGGCGTTTACTTTGACGCCAGCGGCCAAAAAAACGAGTGGTGAGCGCCCATCAGCAGTCACTGCAGCCCAAACCATCACATGCGGTGGTGCCTGCGTCCTGGTGGCCAAACGAACATTCAAATTTTCGTAGGACCTCTCTGTCAAGTAAACCCGATCATTTTGTTTGTTTACATATTGCTGGATACAGTAATTTTTCTCATCAGAGAAGACAATTTGTGACAGATTTCCGGCGGCGTGCAAGCGCAACAACTCCTTGGCTCTATCGAGCCTAACTTTTTTTGAGCAGGAGTGAGATCATGCGCCTTTTGGAACTTGAGGGCCTTTGGCCCGAGCTTGTTTGACAATACGTGTTGCATTCGTTCACGCGATATTTTCAGCTCGGCAGCCATTTGTCTGCCACTGCGTCTCGGATTTCGCTCAATTCTGGGGTTCACCTTTCGAACCATTTCTGGTGATGTTGCAGTTATTATCCGACCACCACCATGTCGTTTGGCAACGCTGCCGGTACCATTGTAACGTGTTATGGTCCGATACACAAACATTTGATTCACTTTTAAATGTTTCAGCTCACGAACAATTGCTGGTTGCGATTTTCCAGCCAAATAAAGAGCAATCACACTATTACGTTTAAATTCCATTTCGAAAATTTTTTTTTTTCAATAAATTGACGCGCAAATGCTTTTGGTTACTTGTTGACAATAGAATGAACTAACATCATGCCAATTTTTAGACAGCTGTCATGTTCCATCTGTCAGATAAGTCTATCTGAAGTTGGTAACAGTTCGAGTCAGCCACCCTGTAGTTTAATTAAACTCCAAGGCTGGCCGCAGAACTGAGGAGGACCTTCAAATTGCGTAGATGACCCCTTCCTTGCAAGCTCATCGGCTGTTTCATTACCTTTAATTCTACTGCGTATAGGTACCCAAATGAGGTGAACCTTATTTCGGTAGACAAGTCTTATGAGCAGTTAAAGGCACTCCTAGACTAGCAACGATGTTATTTTGAAGGAGTTTAAGGCTAAAATGTGTATTCCATTAGGACACCTTCTGTCAAATCCTCTCAGGCAAAGCTTGATTGCATGTACTTCCGCCTGAAATACTGAGTTTTCTTTACCCATGCATGCAAATATGTTTTTATGCGGCCTTACCCCATATACACCAGCTCCAACTATAAACTCTATTAATTAGAGCCGTCTGTGTACCTTAGATGGAAATCACAAACGAATTTAGGTCGCTCCGTTTTCCACGCATTCCTTCTGGGTAATGCAACTTGGAAGTTGTGCAGAAAGTTGTAGTTTAGTATGCAGTAGTCACTGATAGTGATGGTTCGGTTTTGGTTGGTTTTCAGCTCCTTCCCTAGCGCGGACTGTTCGATAGTTCCAGCCCTTCCTTTGTCTAGTAGCATAAGTTTTGTTAAATCAAGCGCTATTTTTAAAGCTGCAGTTGGTGTGGTTTTCATCGCTCTTGTTACTGAAACACAAACCATTCGTTGTAGTTTACATAGTTTAACTTGTGCCGACTTCTGTTGCATCTATTTATACCATATGGGTGCTCCATAGGTTATAATGGGTCTGTCGCTTGATGTATAAATACAGAGGCTAAGTTTAGGACCGAGTGCCCAGTTTTTACCTAGGAGGCTTCTACTGGTGCTGCTCTTGATTGTGTTTTCCAGATGAGGGTTCCAAGTGAGCTTTTCATCTAGAACTACAGCAAGATATTTAGTCTGTAAAATGATATTGATATTCCACTGAGTATGGGTTCCCGGAAAAGTTATTTTTCCTTTTTTTGGTGAATATGGTAAAATTGGTGTTTTGGGGATAAACCTTCAGACCAGAGTACACACACCATCCGGCTACTAAGTCAAGTGCCTCTTGTAATCTGGATGAGATGGTGTCTTGCCATTAAAAACAACAAGAACAAAAATGTGAAGAATTCCACCAAAGTATCTACAATAACGGACTCGGATAAAAAACTGTGATGAGCCAGATTGAAGTAAAAATACAGACACTCGATTAAAATTCATCATAGAGAAGGTCCACGTAAGCACTTTATTTTCTGCAACGTCTCATCACCTGCTGCTGGCAAAACTAACACATAGGTAAGACTTCTCTGGAAAGGTTTTGAAGACAATGATCGTCACGAACAGAAAACTAGGGATTCATGAACGGCTGAATATCTTACCTTGTGACCAATACAGTTTTTGGCATGGGTAGTGAATCTAAATGCTTCGAAGCTATAATTAGAACTTAACAATGTTTACAATTAATTCAATATGTGGTGACAAGAAGATTTGCACAATAATATCACTCAATGTCAGATATGTTCTCAGCTTCAAAAATTGGACGCAAATTACAGAAGCACATCTAGATTTTGAAGCACCAGACGCAGTAAAAGCAGCAATCCAAAGTGATTCTGAGAAACGGGCGTTGTGGGTGTCCGTTTTGAGAAAAGGTGGATGATATCCAGGGCCAGACATTGACAAACAATCTGAACAACTAACTTCATATCGAACAGTCTGTATGCTCGGCAGGTTATTATCGTGAATTGGACACGCTTTAAAAACCCCGTTCACAATTTGTAGTAGAGAATTTCAATCAAGTATTAAGTGGCCCATTAGGAGATGGCGGGAAAATACCAAATTTGCTTTGATAAAGCTTATTTGCAAGCTGACAAGAATTCTTGGAGGTACTTCAAGATTTTGATTAAGCTCGGAAAGCAGAAACCGAAGTAATGGAAATCGGTTTACTATTTTGTTCTATTGTCTCTGTTGGTGTTATTTTGTCGGGTGTTTTCACAATTTGCTTTTCCCATGAGTAATGTCAATAAATATGCTTACTTAAAACATGCAATTTACTTCAAAAACATTATCGCAAGATTTTCCACAGTTTTCCAAAGTCAGTACAAGTGTGAAAATGCATTGGCCACAATGCAAGACAGCACAAGTCTTATGTTGGAACTTATCACTTGATTGAAAAAAATAAACTAACGCTGTTTTTCCCTGTGGCCATTGAATATAAAAATTACGAAAAATTCAACTTACGACATCTGGCCTATGTAATGCTGCATAGAATCCAGCAAGCAATGACATTGCAAATGTCAAAATGAAGAGTAATATAAAATTGAGAGGTACCGTTCGACGGCAGTGTTCATAACAGGATATTGCAATCACCAACACTAAGTAGACGCCCATGAAAACGAACATGAGAAATGGATAACGATATACAATCCTTTGAGCGGCTTCATTAAATACGAAGATGCAAACAATACCGAAAGTCAATGTAAGCATTACCTAAAGGAAAGAGAAAAAACAATATTTATAGAATATGTTAATAGTATTGGAAAAATAAATACGTATGTATGTATGTATGTATGTATGTGAGGGATTCCATGCGAAGTTTTTCGGCGAAAAATTTTAACCCTGGAAATTTGTTCTTCAAGTGCTTCCGAAGACCCATTAAAATTTTTACGGCAAACCCGATACATCCACTAAACAGATTATTGTGTCGACCTGCTTTCCCGTTTTTTTCATGATTTTTAGGCGTGAATTACTCGAAATGAGTGCATTTTCAAGGCTTGATGATTAGGGAGAAATTTATTTCTTATATCCTGAAAAATATTTTTGTCACGGATAAAAAAAATTTTTCCGCATGCGAAATGATTTTCTTTTCCATTTACATGTGTTTTTCTACTTTTCACATCGTGGGCCTGACCCGGTCTTATAATGTTTGTCGAAGTGTCCTTTGGCAGTCACAAAATTTTCAGAGTGGAGACTTCCATATTGCACTCAGGAGCCCGATATGACTGATGCGCGGGAAAATAAAAAACTCGATCTTAAAGGTAATCTGCACGGATGACTTCGTATGATTATATTGTAACAGTGAAAATACACCTAATACCAAGTTGCTTCATCCGATAATAAAGAATGAGAATTAGCGTGCAGATTGCATTTATAATTGAGTTTTTTACTTTCCCGTGCATCAAACATATCGAGCTCCTGAGGGCAATATGGAAGCCTCCCCTCTAAAAACTTTTGACTACCAAAAGATTCTTCGACCAACATTTTGAGACCGGGTGAGACGAAAAGTTTCGGGGCCCACGATATGAAAAGTAGAAAAACACATGTAATAAAACCTTTGGTCTGGCCAAACATTAAATACCCTACACTGCAGTATTTTGAACATTTTTCGTGTATGGGAGATACCACGCTCTCTTGTTCAAGTTCACCCAGTTTTTGCTCTGAGTGTGCGTTTATAGTCCTTAGTGTTTGAGTGTAATCTTCTTAGTTGGATTATCTCAAGAAACGTTTTCAATATAGAGTTTTTAAGCTTTTGCTTCCATAGGAGGTGCCACGCCTTCTTGTCCCAGTTCGCCTAGTTTTGGTTGAGAGCGTGCGTTTATAGTCCTTAGTATATGAGTGAAATTTTGTTGGATTATCACAAAAAAAAATCTTTCAGTATAGCATTTTGAAACTTTCGCTTATATGGGATGTGTTTTTGCTCAGAGCTTGTATTTATAATTCTTAGTTTCTAAGTAAAATTAAGTTCGATTATCTCCAAAATCCCTTTCAGTATAGTTTTTTGAAGCTTGAAGAATACATTTCCGGGGTGAAAATCAATTTTTATTTTTCGCCGATAAATTTCGCATGTACATAAGGCCTGGAAAAAAAACCATAAAATCTCAACGCTAGAGTTGTGATAAAACGCAGAACTTTCCGCATAAGTCAAAGAGTTATGTAGTAGAAAACATTCGAGAGGCGATTTGCTCTTATAGTCCGGGAGCCGGCAATACTAAAAGTGCCGTCATCGCGGATTCTGAAATTTTTAATGCAAAATGGTAGTTTACACTAAGACGAATAAGAAAAGCTTGGTCAGCATGGTTATAGCCTGGCAGAAATATTTTTAAATGATTTTTGAATTATTAAATTTTCGGAATGTTTAACCGTCATCGCGGATTTTGATCAATCTTAATAGTAATCAATGATAAATTTCATAACCATTCAGAAAAAATCCGGCCGACCAAATTTTTTTTGCCGAAAATGACCGGCAGCCCTATTCAAATGAGAATTAATAAGATTGAAACGTATAAACTAAAGAGTATTCAGCTGTATAAAGTGATAAAATGACTGAAAAACTATAAACTTTCATTTCACAGCCATTATGTATTACGTGCTCTCACTTAACATACAGTTGGACGAGTATCGGACATTATTTATCGCTTTCATATGAAATTTACTCTTTTGACGATAATTTCTCGAATATTTTATAGAATAACACACTTATCTCATGTATGTTCTCCAACTCAGTATTTCCCATTCGAAATTTTGATTCAAGAATTGTTAAAGATAGGCAGACTTATGTATGTAACTATTAAATATGTAACTTACAAACAAAATTGTATATACTTTGCGTATGAATGCCCGCCGCACAGAGGGATCCTCAAATGACTCATAGCTGTCGTCTCTTTCGATATCATAATCTATACAGGAATTTCATAGTAAAATTAAAAATTTAATTTCCCAAATTCAAACTACTCTGACTGTATACCTCTTTGTGGTCTGATAGGAGGTGGCCTCGGTGGAGGTTGCGGTGGAGCTTTATTCCATTGATCTCTTCTGGCGTCATATTGATATTGTCTTGGTTGTTGTCTTGCTTGTATCATTTTCGTGTAATGGAAATGTTTATTTTAATTTTTTCTATTTACAATACACAAAAGTTTCAATTTTGAAATATTTAGCTTGATGAAAATAATTTTAAAAAAATTTTTTTTGAAGTCGCTTAAGTATCATTTGCTTAAATAAATAATTTTAATTTGTTTTGTACTCTTTAAGTAATTTTTTGCCAAATGTTTGCTTATAGCCCAGGACAATTAGAATTTTTCTGCGTCATAAATGCAAGTGCAATTTTTCACCGGAAATCGTGTGCGCATAAAAAGTTATTAAGGCTCGAAGGTAGCTAAAATAAAAATCTTGCAAATATCAACTTGTCTTCGTTGACTATAGCACTGCCTTTGACAGTGTCTCCCGAAAAAACATCTGGGCGTCACTGCAACGAAGAGGTATTGCCGCAAAGGCCATAAACTTAGTACGTGCACAATATGAAGGCTTTAAATGCAGTGTGTTACACAACGGGTTGTTGTCACCGACATTCACCACTAATTCAGGCGTACGGCAGGAGTGTTTACTATCACCATCTCTCTTCCTTATCGTTCTTGACGATATTCTAGATAAAGCTCTTAATAAGGCCAAAAGGGGTATCCAATGGAACTTTACTGAACATCTAGAAGACCTCGACTATGCTGACGACATCTGCCTCTTATCGTCCAAACATTCAGATATGCAAAACAAAATTAAAGACCTTGTCTTGGAATCACAAAAGGCCGGCCTGAAAATCAACGTATCCAAGACTAAAAGCATGAAGCTAAACGCAAGCAATGACATCACGTTTAAAGCTGGCAGTGATGACATCGGAAACGTCGATAGCTTCACGTATTTAGGCAGCATTATCACCATGGATGGTGGAGCAAAAGAGGATATCAACTCAAGAATAGCAAAAGCAAAAGGCGCGTTTGCTCAACTGAACAAAATATGGTCTTCATCCGTTATATTGGGTGTACAACTTAAAAACCGGAATTTGACGGTGGATGTCCGTACTCACAAATATCGTGAAAACTCGAACTTTATATATATGTCATTTTGAAGGTACATTTGACAGTTGTCAAAATCAGTCAACAAAACAATTTTATCTTGTGTGCATCATTATTATTTTTCACGATGAATAACTTCGAAAATTCGAGAAAAAGACAGCATTTGCGGGAGGTTCTGTTGGGTCATTTTTTTGCAAAAAAAACTGCTGCGGAAGTCATAGTTTGCTTGTAGAAGTTTATGGCGACGATGCTTTAGGAAAAACACAGTGTTTTGAATGGTTAAAACGCTTCAAAAGTGCCGATTTTGACAAAGAACGCCCATGACAGCCAAAAAAGTATGAAGACGAAGAATTAGAGAAGCTACTCGATGAGGATTCGTGTCAAACACAAGACGAGCTTGCCAAATCGTTGGGAGTGACTCAGCAAGCCATTTCGAAACGTTTGAAAGCCGCCGGATACATTCAGAAGCAAGGTAATTGGGTCCCCTATGAGTTGAAGCCGAGAGACGTTGAACGGCGCTTCTGTATGTCTGAAATGCTGCTTGAGCGCCATAAAAACAAATAATTTTTGCATCGGATTGTGACTGGGGATGAAAAATGGATCCATTATGACAATCCCAAACGCAAAAAGTCATACGTGAAACCCGGCCAACCAGCCAAATCAACCTCGAAGCCAAATATCCATGGCGCCAAGGTTATGCTGTGTATTTGGTGGGATCAGAAGGGGCCGTTATATTATGAGTTGTTGAAATCGGGCCAGACAATCACAGGTGACCTGTACCGAACTCAATTAATACGTTTGAAGCGTGCCATCATCGAAAAACGCCCGGAAAATGCGACCAGACACGAAGCAATAATTTTTCATCATGACAACGCTCGGCCGCATGTTGCAAGACCCGTGAAAAAATATTTGGAAAATAGTGGATGGGAAGTTTTGGCTCACCCGCCTTATAGTCCGGACCTCGCTCCGTCTGACTTTCATTTATTTCGCTCGATGCAAAACGCCCTCACCGGAATACGCGAGGCATCCGAAATTGGCTCGATTCATTTTTGGCCGCCAAGCCGGCGCAATTTTTTTGGGATGGAATTCATAAATTGCCTGAAAGATGGGGAAATGTTGTAGCTTCCAATGGACAATACTTTGAAAAAAATATATTGTAACATTTTTCCACAATAAAGCATCAAATTTCGCTAAAAAATTCCGGTTTTTAAGTTGTACACCCAATATCCACCAAAACGAGAGTGCGCATTTTTAATTCGAATGTGAAATCGGTTTTGTTATATGGGTGCGAAACGTGGCTTGTTACTGAACAACTAACGAACAAGCTGCAAGTATTCGTCAACAAATGCTTAAGGCGAATACTAAAGGTTTGGTGGCCTCGCACTATATCAAATGCCGAGCTACATCAAAAATGCAAACAGAAGGCTATAGCAAACGAGATCAAGCTGCGCAAATGGGGATGGATTGGTCACACTCTCCGGAATCCACACAGCAAAGTTTGTCGCCAGGCTCTTGAGTAGAATCCGCAAGGCAGTAGAGGACGTGGTAGACCCAAAACCAACTGGAAAAGGTCGTTGGAAAAGGAAATCCAAGAATCGGGAAAATCGTGGCAAGAGATCAAAGTCATCGCAAGGGATCGTGACAAATGGAGAGATTTCATATTGGCCCTATGCTCCTCCTAGGAGTTAAAGGAGAATACATGCGTACAAATATCTTGTTAACCCTTGCTAAAACCCCATTTGCTTGCATGAAAGTTTTATAAACCTCCATTACTACGATTTTGTCGTATTGTTATTTTGAAATTCTTTCGCGTGTTAAGACCTGGTCGTTAAAGGGTTAACGCTTATTTCTACAAAATCTTAAATTTTACAGCTCAAGTAAAATATTTAAGAATTGTTTTCGTATGGCTTGTAGTTTTGGAGATAAACCTATTTAAAAAGTTGTGTACACTTGTGATATAAAGATTGAAGTCTCAATAAAATTTCTTTAATTTTTTTTTTTTTCGGGCGACTCATGGTTAAAGATATATTTTCTAAGATCTGCTAAGGTTTCATTCGATAAAAAGTACTACGACTATTTTGTGAAGAATTACAAGGTCTACAAAAAATAACCAATTTTTATACATAAACTAGTAAAGGCGTAACCTTTGGCCAAACGTTAAGTATCCTACAGAGCAGTATTTTGAAAATTTTGCTTATATGGGAGGAGCCACGCCCTCTTGTCCAATTTCACCCAGTTTTTGCTCAGAGCTTGCATTTATAGTCTTTATTATTTGAGAAAAATTTAGTGATTATCACAATTAAATCTTTCAGTATATCATTTGGAAACTACATTTATAATTCTTAGTATATATATGTGTACCATATCAAATATTTCCAGAGATACAACAAATTTAGGGTGGGCGGAGGGCGTGGATCTGCATATTTTTTTATTGGATACTATTTATTTAAGTTATGTTCATATATGTACCAAATCTCTTCCTAATGGGTCAAATAGTTGCAAAGACACGATTGATTGTTTCCTTATTTTCATATAAATAGCGTTTTGTAGACCTTCAATGGCCTGCCGGCCCGGTCAAATGTGTTCTGATCGGAACCATTTGTTTTTAGCTTGGTGTCTATATTAAAGAGATAAATATAAGAAAAGAAAAAAATACTGCTTCTACAGCAACTAAGTACCTTAAATTGGTTTAACATTGCATCGCTTTATCGGAAGTCATATCTTATTCGCATGTGTAAAATAGTTTCAGAGATATGACAAATTTGTTTTTTTAGAAGGAGAGGGCGTGGCCCTGAAAAATTTTTCCAAGTGCCAATTACATAAGGAGTGAGATCGAAAAAATCTTAACATACATATATAATGTTCAATAAGTTTTAAACGGTTGACCATAGAGTTTTGATTTTTTTTTATTTAATTGATCATATTTTACAAATTACAGAAAAATATAACTTTTATAGTTCTAACCACTATTTATGAACCCGTGGACCTTTTTTGGTAAGCCTTCCATTAGAGATTTGATAGTTGTTTCATACACCTTTTTTGAACAGTTTGCCCATCACTTTTTAAAATCTTCGCTATTTTGGGACACCTTTTTTGTGCGTTTTAAGTTTCTTTTCACAAGAGCCCATTATCTCTCCACTGGTCTTAGCTACGGACAATTTGGAGGATTGGCCTCTCTTGGTACAAAAACTATGTTATTACTTTGAAACCACTCCACTTTGATGCCAAATTGGGCCAAAAATATTTGAACACATTGTGCTCTCTTATGAAAGGAAGAAGTCTTTTTTCAAACATTCTTTGATGTATATTTCGGTATTTATAGAGCCTACTGTAACAAATGACTTGCTTCTTTTGCCGCAACTTCATACAGCTTGCCATACCGGGAATGTTTTAGGAAATTTTGTCTGCTTTTGGATTCTAAATTATTCTTCGACATTTCCTCGAGCATCAGCAACATAAAAATTTTGACCCGAAAGCTGCGTAAAATCTGGCAGTACATACGTTTCGTCGTCCATTATACAACATGAATAATTTTGTATGAAATTCGATTTTAATTTCCGAGCCCTCCTTTGGCGTCTACATTTTTTGCAGCATTCCTGTCTGGAATTTTTTGGACTTTGTATGTTTTCAAACCTGCATTGGCTTTAACTTTTTGCACCAAATAGTCAGAGCACTGGGCTAACCGCGCAGATTTTCTAGCAGATATGTTTGGAGATCTTTTCAATATGCTTTGAATTTTCTTGGGTTTCCCAATATTATGTGGTCCTTGTTTTCTTCCGGAACCATGTTTCCTATAGATGGTCAAGTTCTCCTGAAACTGTTTAATAACATTGGAAACAGTTTGACGGTAGACCTTCCAATTTTTTGTAGGACAAAATTTGGATTTTTTTGAAAATTTTTAATAATTTTAAGACGTACTTCTTTTTCTTCCCTCATTTTGATCAAACTCACAACAAATCAACATGTTTGTCATTAAAAATAATAACTGACATATTTTTCAAAGATAACTAGATCAAAGAAATTTTTAAATTTTACACCCAAAGAAAACTATAAGGTAAAACGTGTGTTAAGATTTTTTCGATCTCACTCCTTATGTACCGACTCTCATTCTCCTCAGTCCAATATTTCCAGAGATACTGCGAATTTCGGGTGGAGGGGCGTGGTATCGCCTACATTTTTATTGGATGCAATTTACTCAAGCATTTTTCATATATGTACCAAATATCATTCACTTATGGCAAAGATAGGATTACTTCTTTCGATTAAATCCACATATTTTCATATAAATAGTGTTTATCCGACCTTCAACAGCCTGGAGGCACGGTCAAAGACTTTTCAAGACCAACATTTTCATGGTTATAACTTACACCAATTAAAAACTTTTTAGCCCCTGGGAGCAAGGTATTTCAGATTTTTAGTTTTTGCGGTAGGTCTAATGTACACACATGGTAGATTATAATCAATTACACAGGTTTACAAAAAAAAAAAATGTAATGGCGTTTTGGCCAGACTATGTGTTTCCTAGGGACTTTGACGTCCTGAATCTGAATCCCGGGTCCGTTTTTTTGCCAGAACGTCTGAGAAAAAAGATTTCAAGGTCATATGAAGGTCAAAAAGGGAATCATGTTTCGTTTAGTGATAATTTCGCCAAAATTCTGAAACTAATTTTTAATCATTAAGCTCTTAGGTTTTAAAAAGAATATGTGATCGAAAAGGGTATCTTGGACCTAGTTTCGGAGATATAGCCATCAGAAGATCAGAAATATTGGTGTCATATGAAAGGTATTTTGTTATTGTTGTTATTATTGCTGTTGTTTTTGTTGTTGTTGTTGTTGGTGTTGTTGTTGTTGTTGTAATTGAAAAATTTCACAAAGTTTCAAAAAAGGTCATATCCCGAAAACTATGAATCCAATTGAAAATATGCTCTAAACATTTTCATAGGCTGTCAAAATACCTTTCATATGATACCAATATTTTACAAATCTATTCAGGGGTTCCCAACTCCGAAACTAGGTCCGAGATACTTTTTTTGATCACATATTCTTTTAAAAAACTAAAGGCTCAATGATAAAAAATTAGTTTCAGAATTTTAGCGAATTTTTCACTAAACGACACATGACCTCCATATGACCTTGAAATATTTTTTCTCAGACGTTCTGGAAAAAAACGAACTCGGGATTTGGATTCAGGACGTCAAACTCCCTAGGAAACACATAGTCTGGTCAGAACGCCATGACTTTTTTTTATTTTGTAAACCTGTGTTATTCATCGGAAACTAAAAGTGCATGAGATTGTGAGCACCGTAACATAATGGGCACATTATATCACAAGCTCAACCTTTATATCAAGAGAGATTAGGTTCTTAGCCATTTAAAGTTTGAGAGTTTCATGTTCGTGAGTTTTATCCATCTTCAATGGAATTTTTGAGCCTATATTCTCCTTAAAAGTTACAGCAGAATACTGCACTTTTGGTGGCGTTCAAGTATTACGAAAGCAATTTGTTTTGATAACTTTTTGATTGATTTTCATTCAATTTTTAAGTTTTTTCTTTTCGGTGTAAATATTTTTGATACGAATGTGGCCAATGTTTATAATACATACATAATTATATAAAGAATAAAGTTAAAATTTACATCCATCACAATTTCAGTTAGGAACGCTATACAAATGGAGTAGCCATTAAAACAAAAGCAAAGGATTAAAACGATATGATAAGCCATAAGGAGAGTAGAGTAGGTACACTTACCTATGGCTTGCAAATGTGGCCTTAAGCAGTTTAAAACAACAACAGCAACAAAAAAACGATAGCAACTGAAAGGGTTCTTTTCGCTAGCGGTAAAAATTTTTATTTTTTTTTGCATTATTTTGTTCGTCTAAATAAAAGCTTTGGGTTTTAAGCGTTTGTATTGAAAATAAAAAAAAAAAGTCTACAACAACAACAGAAACGATAGCATAAAACATTACATACATAAATGCAGTGTGATAACATGTTACAAAAGTAATTCAACTAACATACAGCAAAAATACTCATATATGGCAGCATTGCTAGAGTGGGCCTTTTCGTAATTTATCTTCATTTCAATGAACTTTGAATGAAACAATATACCTATAAAATTTGGTGTTTGAAATTTCAAAATGACAATATACGAGGTGTCTCAAAAGAATTCTAATTAAGTCTTCAGCCCCTCCTGTTTTTAGACGATGTAAAATCGATCTTTACCCATTTCTGAAAATAGGAATTTATTTTTGAACTGGAAACTTTAATAGAAATAACACTGTAGAAAAATTGTTGGTCTTTTCTGAGATAACAAGGTTCTGACAACAGCTTTTGGTAAAGGAGACAAAAAAAAATATATTTATATTATAATATTGTAAATACATACAGTAACATATCAAAGCCTGATTGTTTTTTTTTTTTTCAGGGGGATCAAAGTTTCCCCCTTTTAACGTATGCTTGTGTTACATCAGAGGTGTATCATGTGTTCAGCAAACTTTTTTAGGATATTACGAGGAATATTTTTGTGGAAAACTTTATCCATATACAAACCCCAAAAATTATTTAAAAGAAACACTTTTTTCGCAAGATACCTTCCTCTTGAGTAAACAAAGACCAGCGACCAGATGTCATCTTAAGTCGTACATCATTTCAAAGCTTATAAATTATGCTTTAACTAAAAGTGCTTTTAAAAAAAATTTAAGGGAGGTCTTTTTTAAATAAAAATCAAAAGTATTTTTAAGTTTAAAAAATTTTTCTTCACCAAGTAAAATTTTTTTATAGAAAGAATGGGACCAGTTACTTAGATATATCAATTTACAATCTTTGGTGTTAGCAATAAATTTTTGTAAAACCAGCATTTTCATGAAAATAACTAAAAACGCCAAGTTCAGCACCCTGTATTTTAACAACAAATGTACTAGGACCAAATCCTCCCTGACTATTGTTCTTGCACACCGGAACTACCATATTGCCAAATTTGAACGAAATCTGAGACAAAAAAATTTTCAGCGGGTACACTTGGCGTCTTTTGCTTCATATAGGTATTAGTTGTTCACAAAATACAGGATCTTAGTTTTTTCGGTATTATCGTTCTGTAGCCCCACAAAATACAACCTTGTTCAACAGTTAACTCAGTATCTTTATCTCGGAATGGCTTAAAGTCATCACCTTTCAAGTCTCTGATTTTGCCTTTGCTTCACAAAGTTACGATAAAATTGGGTCTCTACGAGTTTTCCGATCAACGTCCTTAAAATTAATATTAAAAAGATTTTCGGACTCAACATAATTAATGTAACTATTTTCCTCAAAATCATCGGCCTTACAAAATTGTGGCATTCTAGATAGACTGTCAGCCTCATTACTTATACCTTTAATAAACTGAACTGAATAGTCAAATCCAGATAGTATAAACGCCCATCTTTGCGTCCTTGCAGAAGCCATAAGTGGAAGTCCTTTTTGGTCTCCAAATATAGTAAGTAGAGGTTTGTGATCTGTTCTTAAGACAAATTTGTTACCTAAAAGGTATTGTTTTAACTTTGTTACACAGAATATTATAGCCAATGCTATAATTACATTCACTCCTCGAAAGTGTTCTTGACACAAATGCTATTGGTCTCAGATCATTTTGAATTTGATGAGATAACACTCCTGCAATTGCTTTATTACTAGCGTCTGTTGTTAATATAATGGGAACATTTGGGTTGAAATGGGATAAAACTTGGTCTGATGTTATTTCAGACTTAATCCGTTCAAAAGAATTCTTACAGCCTTCTGACCAAAAGAACGGAGTTTCCTTTTTAAGGAGTAAATACAATGGACCCATAATTTCTGTAAAATTATTAACAAATTTGGAATAATAATTGGCCATTCCTATGAATGCTCTGAGCTCTGTCAAATTTGTTGGAGTTGGAGCCAGGGAGATACATGAAGTTCTATCATTGTTCTTAGCCAAGCCATTTTTATCTATCGAAAATCCTAAATAGGATATCCTAGGTTGGAAGAATTGACATTTCTCTACATTTAGCCTTAGACCTACAGACCTAAGCCTATCCAGAACAAGCTTAAGTGTTTTAACATGTTCTTGTGTATTTTTACCAGTGACAGTAATGTCATCTTGGTAAACCACTACCTGTGGAATTCCGCGCAGCACGTTTTCAATATTTTTTTGAAAAATCGCCGCTGCCGTTTTTATACCAAAAGGTAATCGCTTAACTTTTAATATACCTATATGTGTGCTCCAAGCACATAGGAGTTGAGATTTCTCATCTAATTCTAACTGATTACACTGTTCAACGAATTTCAGGTTTTTGTTTTTATCTCAGTTCAGACCATAAAATTATTATTCCTTGCTATTGACATAGTAGAACTGCATTTACAAAATTTTTCCATCACGTCTCAATTTTCAGAAAAATTGACAAATCCAAAATCACGACTTACATCCGCGCGAAAATAAATTAAAAAATTTTTATCCGTCATAATTTTATAAACAAAATGTCAAACGATTCTGAAAATAGCAATAATTTCAAATCTGAAAAAAATTTTGAAATCGGTCCGGCAGATTTTTTTGTAGGCCCGTTTAATTGAGAAAATGTACTGAAAAAACCGAACACCAACCATCTTTAATTACATAAATCTTGCCTAAATCAATACAACATTAAAAAAAACTCTGCACGAGCTTATGCGTCATTATTTTAACTTTATGTTGATATCAAAAACTTAAGGATTGGACCATGAATAACCAACTTATTTCCTTTTGAACAAAATATGTACATACAGGAAGTCATACAAGTACTTTTATTTCGAAGTAGCTATGATACAAAAATTCAATAGCTTTTGTAAGACTTTCTGTTTGTACATTTTTTGTTCAAAAAGAAATAAATTGATTATTCATGGTCTAATCCATAAGTTTTTGGTATCAATATAAAGTTAAAATAATGACGCACAAGCTCGTGCAGAGTTTTTTTTAATTTTTTATTGATTTAAGCAAGATTTATGTAATTAAAGATGGTTGGTGTTCGGTTTTTTCAGTGCATTTTCTCAATTAAACGGGCCTACAAAAAAATCTGCCGGACTGATTTCAAAATTTTTTTCAGATTTGAAATTATTGCTATTTTTTGAATCGTTTGACATTTTGTTTATAAAATTCTGACGGATAAAAATTTTTTAATTTATTTTCGCGCGGATGTAAGTCGCGATTTTGGATTTGTCAATTTTTCTGAAAATTGAGACGTGATGGAAAAATTTTGTAAATGCAGTTCTACTATGTCAATAGCTAGGAATAATAATTTTATGGTCTGAACTCAGATAATTTTTTGCCGTTGAACAGTGTTATATGCGTTAGACAAATCGAGTTTTGTAAATAGTTCACCCCCCTGCAGTGACGAAAAAATTTTGTAAGTTGCTGCGCCCACAGACTTCAGAAGAACTGCCTTCTTTTTGTTGTCATCCGTGCAATCAACTTCGCACAGATGTAAATTCAATCTTTCGTTCCATTTGGTGAAAATTTCGGAATATTTGGTGTATGTAATAATGTCACCAAATTGTTAGCACTTTCACTTTGTACTGGATCATCTTTTGGCGGCATAATTAAACTTTAACACATATTTATTTTTTTTTTTTTACGCTCGTCGCCAATTTGTAGTGTATTCGTAAAGACGAACTTTAATGTTTCACATTGAGTTAGTAACTAACTTCTTTATTTTGCATGTGCATAGTTCATGGTTGTATATAACATAAGTACATATGGTATTTTGCTGAATTAAATAAGCTTAACACTTAACATACCTAACAGTGATGCTAAAAGAGAACCTCATTGTTTGCAACGTGCAGTAATACATTTTTAAGTTCAAAAATGCCTGTTCGAAAAAATAAGAACAAATAGAGAATAAAAACTTTAGTAAGGTCAAGCGATTACGTTGGCCACTCCATGGCCCTAATATTTTTGACTCGAAACCAATCATTTGCTTATATTGATGTGGGCTTCGGGTCATTGTCTTGCTGGAAGACCCATCGCAAAGTAATTTTTTCTTCAGAGTTAGGCAACGTAACCGTCTAATATTTGCCATACATACGTGGGCTGCTATATATATTTCTGACCTAATAATGAAAATGCGAATATTAATCATCAAAAATGGTTTTACTGTTTTTCAACATTTCTTTGCACCAATCGACACGAGTCTTTTTTTGAGCGATTGTCAAATTGTGCGGGATCCAACGAGAACAAACCTTTTTTACGGCCAGGTGTTCATGCAATATCGAATGTATGCTAGTGAGAGAAATGCCTAAGGATGCCTTTATCTCACGGTATGTCACATGACGATCTTGCATTAACAGTTCATGCACTGTATCGATGTTTTGTGGCACAACAACCGATTTTGGACGTCCTTCACGGAATTCGTCGGCGACCGAACTACGACCACGATTGAATTCATTAAACCAGTTTTTCACAGTGCTTTAGGATGGTGTTTCATTGATGCACTCTTGTCGTGATAATCCACGTCGAAAGTTGTGAAAAATTATCGCACGAAAATGTTCACGAGTTAATTCCATTTTTCTGCCAAATTGATTTTTTCAAGTCACTGTAAACAACACAAATGATGGTCGTACGTCAAATCCTTCTGAGTACGTTTATGCTAAAAAATGTCAAACTTTCCAATGAAAATGTCAGATTGCACCTGGTAACACTTAGTGTTGCCTAGACCAGAAATATGTATAGCTTCCTACGTAATAAGAGTCATCTATTTTGCCGACGATCTTAACAGAAGGTCCAACACCATTCCATGAGAAGCGTCCCCATAGCATCATTTTGAGAACACCGTGTTTTACCATTTTTGTGGTAAATTTTACATGAAATTATTGATTCATGATTCATGATTCATGCATCCATCCAAATCAACAATTTCAAGTAAAATTTACCACAAAAATGGGGAAACACGGATGCTATGGGGACGCTTCTCATGGAATGGTGATGGACTTTCTGTTATATCGTCGGCAAAATGGATGACTCTTATTATGTATGGTAAATATTAGACGGTTGTGTTGCCTTACTCTAAAGAAAAAATTACTTTGGGTCTTCCAGCAAGGCAATGACCCAAAGCACACATCAATAAAAGCAAGTGATTGGTTTCGAGTCAAAAATATTAGGGTCACTTAAGAAATTTTTAACCATATCTACAAGTAATTCTCAACATTTGTCTTGTTTATATGCCGATATATGTATGAGTCTACCTAAGAAATTTTTAGGAGCCCAATAAATAAGGTACACCCTCATCAAAACAGACGCACAAATAATCTATGGCAGCAAAATTGACCGCTAGGCATTGTGCAAATACATACAAGTATATATGTGAGGTTATTTTGTTTTTGCTGTTGTTGTTGTTGTTGTTGTTGAGGTAAATACAAAATTATACAAATAAATTCAAACAAACTGATGATGAGGAACAACGGCGATGGCAAACTCTTAGTGCCTGAAGCAAAATTGCCTAGGCACATTTGGTGAAGGTGTATGAAGAGCATCGAACCGATGCTAAAAAACCACAACAAAAAAGAGATCAAAGGTAAAGAGTTTTTTTTCAACGATGATGTTGACATGTATACAAGAATGTTTGGCTAAAGTGTATATTAACGGAATTTGTAAAACTGAAAAACTATTTGAAAACCTGGATTCGTTTGTTCAAAGTTTTAAAGTGATTGCAAGCATTTTTAAGGCAACTCTCTAGCGATATATATTTTTTAAAATATTTTCTTTGATATAATACATTAAATCCGTTAAACATATGGGTGCAAATTGCTCCTTATTTGTACCTTAGACTATAAAATTTTCACAACTTCGAAACAAAATATTCTCAACATTTTTGCAAAAGAGTCTACAGGTCAAAGAAATCGACCGGAAAGTTTGTTTTCAACTTCTTTAATGTCATTTCTCATATCGTACATAGTTGGGCACTTCTCAGTACTAGTAAAATTGCAGTAAAATAAATTTTTTACTGATATTGCAATTTAATTTGCAATTACCAGTAAAATAATACTAATTACTGGAAAAAATATCAGTAATAAGAAATGAGTAGAACAAAAACTAGTAAGGGTGTAACAGTTGGCCTGGCCAAACATTAAATACCCTACACTGTAGTATTTTGAAAATTTTGCTGATATTGGAGGTGCCACGGCCTTTTGCCCGAGTTCACACAATTTTTGCTCAGAGCTTTCATTTACAGTCCTTAGTGTCTGAGTGAAATTTGGTTGGCTTATCTCAAAATCTTTTTTTGGTATAGCGTTTTGAAGCTTTTGCTTATATGAGAGGTGCCACGCTCTCTTGTCCGATTTCACTCAGTTGTTGTTGAGAGCTTGCAATTATAGTTCTTAGTGACTGATTAAATTTAGTTCGATTATCTCAAAAAATGCTTTTAGTACAGCGTTTTGAAGCTCTTGTTTATATGGGAGGTGCCACGCTCTCTTGCCCGAATTTGTCCAATTTTTTTCAGAGCTTGTGCTTACAATTCGTCGTGCATTGTCGTGAAAAATACTCTTAAAGTTGCATTTTGAATATATTTTTTGTATGGGCGGTAGGTGTGTCGGTTCATAGCCAGCCAGATAGACGGACATGGCTATATCGACTCAAGAGGTGACGCTGATCAAGAATATACACACTTTTCTTTATCTGCCACGCCTTCTCCGCGTTACAAACGGAAGGACAAAGTGAATATACCCTGGGTGTACGCTATAACAAAACTAGTGAGGGTGCTGCCTTTGGTCTGGCCAAAAAGTAAATACCCTACACTACATTATTTTAAAAATTTTTCTATGCAGGAGGTGCCACGACTTCTTATCTGATTTCGTATAGCTTTTGCTCAGATCTTCCACTTACTTTTCTCAGTGTCTTAGTGAAATTTGGTTAGGTTACATCAAAAAACGTTTCCAGTATAGCATTCTGAAGCTTTTGCTCATATGGTAGGTGCCACACCCTCTTTTCCGATTTCATATAGTTTTCCTCAGGGCTTGTGCTTACCGTCCTTGGTATTTGTGTGTATTATGGTTGCATTGTGGTGAAAAATACTCCTTAAGTTGTATTTTGAATATGTTTTTTGTATGGGTGGTGGGCTGGTCCGTCGACCGATTTCGCTCATTTTCAATAAGTCGAGTTATTTTTGACAACTGAGGCCGTGTACGAAATTTCAGCGAATTATCTTGCTTAGTTTTCTCGTGAAAAATATTTCCAAACAGCCAGCCAGCCAGACGGACAAACAGACAAACAGACTGACGGACATGGCTATATCGACTCAGGAGGTGACGCTGATGAAGAACTTATATACTTATAAAAAATTTACATGAAATTTCTTTGTCGGATTTTCTATTATTTTATCGCATTTTAGCTACTCTCAACGACAAGAAAAACCAGGTGCAAGATCAAAGCTGTTTTGGTCTTTTGCTTTAGGTCTTGGGTCAAATGAAAAGTTCGTCAAGAAAGTGGTGTTTTTCATAGCAAATCTCTTTTTAACTTATGATAAATTAATGATATCTTATTAAAAGTATATTTTTTTGCTAAAAATGTATGAATCAGCATTCGAGTTGCGAACTTTTAAATCAATTTACAAAAAATATTTCATTACTTTGAAGTTAATTTTTTATCGAATTTTTATAAAAATTTGCTTTTCTCAATAATTTTTTAAAATATATATTTTTAGCTCTAAATAGATCGAATTTTGACAATTTTTCGTATGATAGTATAATATTTGGACCTGTTTTTTAAGTTTTTGAAACTTTCAGCACGAAAAATTGGCCTGATATACAAGGGTAGAACTTGGTGAAAACTTAAGTAAAAAGAATTTTGACTGGAAATATCTATCTCCGAGTGGGAAAAAAGTGAGCAAGTTTTCTCATCAGCAACAACTCTGATGTATGATAAAATTTCAAACACTCGGTGATACTTGTTTCATTAAATATGTGAAATAGAAACTGAAACAAATACGAATTACTAAATCCTTTAAATTTAACTATTCAACTATATGTAAGTAATATTTATGATATGCAATATTATGTGTATGTGTGAGTGTATCAATGTGTATGAGTATTTGTATTAACATGTGTAAAGTAAACATGCATATTTAAGCACTAACACAAAGCAACAGCGTTATACAAACAAACGCGCTTGGTAAAACTGGCAGGTGCCAAAATAAATAATAAATTTAAATTGTTTTGTTGTTTAGAAATGTAATACCTACACGTACACACACTAACATAAACACAAACTCCAGTAACAGCCTTACAAAGCATTCCATTTAGTATACACGTTAAATAAAATAAATTTATTTTAAAATGTAAAATCTAATATTTTTCTAGGCGCGATGGGTGCCCAACTAAAAATTTCAAAATTCAAATGCAACATGGCGGTGTCAAAGCGGGAAAACAATTGTTTCTAAGTTGTGTGTGTGTGTTGTCAGCGTGTTAAAATAATATTAATTAATTATGAATGCAAAAACAAAATTCCAAAATAAAAAACAAAAAACCCCAACAAAACAATTTTGGTTGTTGGAAAATTACATTTAAAATCATTTTTCTGGTAGCAAGTGTAAAAATTCGCCAATAGGCGTGATTCTGTTGAATATTGAAAATGTTTTGCTATTTATGAATCTTTAAAGAATATACGTATGTATATTATTAGTGAAATGATTTTTCGGACGGTATGATGATGTGATGCTCTTGAAACTATGGTTAAGTAAGACAAAAGTAAAAAATTGAATGGTTGCCTATAAGTATGCTTTAAAATTTAACGAATATGAAGCATCATTAACTTTTACATCCTTAAGAAAATACGGAATTTTTTTTGGTATATTTTTAGGGTCTACATTAGATCAGTTTAAATTTTTGTCTTTTCATTTAAAATATCAGGGAAAATATTTAAGCTTCCATTATAGTGACACAATCAGATAATCTTAATCTCTTCTTCGAATGTATGTTATTGCCATGAAATCGAATTTTTTGTAGCATACTTTTGCGTCGAGATGCTTTTTTAAGTGATGTGCCACTATAACGTACAATTTTAATTTTCTCTCTTCCAATCAGCAAACACTGACTTAAGTGCTGTGGGAATTCCAACTTTTTTCTTTATATAAAATGTAAAAAGAAAATATAAAATCACCGTGGAAGAAAAATGTACACTTCCCATTCCATATATACATATAGAGCAAGATGTCGCCGCTATCGTTTACACTGTAAATAAGAATATTAATGGATTTTTCCAGCAATTGAGCATTATGTTAACACCTGAGTGATTTTTGATTAGAGAATGAGATGGTGATGGTGGCGAATTGATTTATTAATAATTGCGAAAAAACGGAAAAAAATCTAGGTAAATACCTGATGTAGAAAATATTAATTTCGGTTGCATTTCAAGTGAAAAATGTTCAAACAGTTGACTTTCAATCAGCAATCAATGATTAAACCTTTAAGCAAATGATTGCAATTTTGAAATAAATGGCATACTTTCAGGCGCTTGGTTTCAAACATATATTAATCGTCAAAAAGAATGTATGTATTCAAAAAAACAAAAATTTTGCCCTTAGGATTTGAAATGTTTACATTATTATGTATGCGTCACTATGTTTAAAACCTATTGATTTAGTTTTTGGACAGTAAAAATTTCAGAAATTTTTTTTTGCTTATCATAAGCGTAAAATGACTCGTAAATTAATTCGTAAGAACTTTTTTTGCTACGGTATTATGTTATAATATTTAAAAAAATAAAAGCTGTGGATACATGGAAGCTGCAAAAGAACCCAACAAACAGTTTTATAAGCTTTACAATTTAATGCTTGGAAAAGTTAATTTCCAAATGTTTCACAAAAAATTTTCAAACGTTTGGAAAACATTTATTTCTTAAAATTTTCACAATTGATTTGTAAGATTAATATCAACAATTAGTCGTTTTCCAAACTTTCGAAAAAAATTTTATTTTATTTTTTCAATGACTAATCGTGCTTAGTAAAACACATGGCATTTCAATCATTACTGACACATAAGGTCAGTTGACAAGATTGTCGTCTCATAGGTTCGATTCTCAGTAAACACAAAGTTTTTTTATTTTTAGTTATATATAAAAATTTTTAGAAAACGTTGTTTAATGAACTTAATAAATACTAACATATTGGTTATTGAAAAACTTTAAAAATATTGAATAAAAATATTTAGAAAATATTGCATAAAAAAACATTTATATCTATTTTTACAAGCTTGCTCACGGTGCTGTTCTGAGAATATAAATGACGATAGCAAAACCCCTCTGGGGATATTTAATATTATAAAAGCCTAGCAGATTCTGCATATTGTGGTGAATTTTTAAAAAAATCACTAGAGCGGTTTTTGAAAAATGCCAAAAAACCGTTAAAATTGAAATAAACAAAAAGTTGTGAGTGGTCACACATAAATTTTTATTATTATTTTAACAAATAAAAGCATATTAAATTCTAAAGAAATAAAATGAAATGAAATGAAATAAAAATATTTTTGGTCGACATATGAAAATTAAATTTTACCCATTATTGTAACGAATAATAAAAAATATAAATATACTGACATATTATACATATATAATTTAAGTTTTGTGTAGTATAAAAAGTTTATGTTCCTTAACAAAAAAACACTGAAAAAAATTATTACAAAAATTCCTTATTTAAAAAATATCGTTAAAATAGGAATTAGCCCAGAAAAGTTCGGACTTTTCTGCATAATAAATCCAAGTAAAATTTTTTCACCAGAATGATCTTTAGTTATTTCTTTCCAAACTTTAGCAAAAACTACTTTTTGTATTAAATGAAAGTTGGAAAACTATAAACGACTTCGGTTGTTTGGGAGATATAAAGAAAACGCACTGGTTTCGAAATAAACACGATATTTTGTACAAGTACAAATCATTTTAAGTTTTACATAGTACATAAGTTGGGAGCAAGAGGCGCAACCCGAAAATATGAAAACAAAAGAAAATAAAGCATTACGAAAAACTGAACGAACACCACTGTATCGACAGCAAAATACAGGGTGTTCGCTATTTTTGGCGTAAACAATCTTTACTTATGCATGAAAAACAAAATATGAAAAGTTCATAGCGAAAACTTGTACGCATAAAAGGTTATTCAGGGTCAAAAATTGAAAAAATCAGTTTTTTGCAAATACCACACTATCGGTTACTTTTTCAGAAAAAAAAAATTACAAACAATTCTGTAGCCGTGAAAATGTTCGATAGAAAAGACTCAAGAGTTGTTTTCGCTCGACTTATAGTTTAGGAGATATTATAATTAAAAAATTGTCAAAGCTTGGTAATGCATACATGCGGTATATAAAAAGTGTGTCGAAAAAAACTTATACACGCTTAAAGTTAAATAAAACTTAAACCGTTCAATTTAAAAATTCTTAGAAATATGTGAATTTATTAATATATTATAGAAATTCATTAAATATTAAAATATTGGAATGTTAATCGGAATTTATAAATCCATCCACCTTTTCCAGGAATCCTGTCATTAGCGATTTTATAGTTGTTTCCGTTACATTTTTGGGGGAGCTTGAAGTCAGACATGTCCTGGGGTAACTTTCCTGTGTTCCTCAATTCCCTTTTCACGAGCTCCCAATATCTCCCTACAGGCCGGAGTTCTGGACAGTTGGGCGGGTTTGTCTCCTAAGGTACAAAATTTACATTACTATTTGCATACCACTCAAGGGCCTTTTTTCTATAGTGGCATGATCCTTAATCGGGCCAGAAATATGTAGGCACTCTGTGCAGTTTTAGGAAAGGCAAAAGTCGTTTTTGTAGACACTCCGTAATAAACATTTCTGTATTTATTGTTCCTGATGTCACAAATTTTTGGCTTCTTTTGCCACAACTGTAAATGGCTTGCCACACAAGAAATTTCTTAGGGAATTTTGTTTGCTTTTTTGTCCGGTATTGTTACCTTGTCCATCAAACACATAAAAATATTGACCCTGAAGTTGTGATAAGTCTGCCATAACATAGCTTTCATCATACGTCACACAGCACGTAAATTTTTTTTATAAAATTAGACCTAAATTTTTTAAGCTCGTTTTTTTGCTTCTTAATTCTTAACCGCACTGCGATCTAGAACTTTCTAAACTTTATACTACTTCAGCTTAGTATTAGTTTTGGTTCTGCACACGAAAGACTCAGAACATTTAACTACACGAGCTGCTTTTCTGACAGAAGTGTTCGGAGCTCTTCGAAAGAGTTGTTGGACATCTTTTGCCTTACCAATATTTGTTGGACCTTTTTTTCGTGCAATGTTTAAGCCTTCTTTATATTGTTTAACGGCTTTTAAGCAGTGTGATGATGAACTTCGAGATCTGTTGCTATTTTTTTGAAAGTCCACAATGGTTTTTTTTTAAAAGTTTTAATTATTTTTTCATGTACTTTTATTTCGCTGTTCATTTTGATTGAAATAACAATTGAAAATGTATAATTTGAATAAATATAATATTTTATACATCTTTGAAAGCTAACGTGAGTCAAAAAAAAAAAAAAAAAATTATTCGTTGGACACATTATAAGTTATGGCTGAAAAAGTGTGTATAACCCAACGGGAAGAAATGAAGCTGCTTCCAAAAAGAGAGCAATAGAAGCACATCTCTGATAGCATACAAAATTTTTCAAATTCTATTTTTTTTTTTTATTGCTTATAAAAGTTAATAAATAAATCTACCAAAAGTTACAGAAAAAATGAAATGAAACTTAAAATTTTGAAAAACTTCCACGGAACCGTATTTGTAGCGTATTTCATGTGCTTCTAAAGATGTGCATCTCTGCAAGGACATGCTGTGTTAAAGAAGATAAGCAGAAACGCAACTGTAGTCGTTTCAATGCGCTTCCGTTTCCCGTTGGGAAGTTTTTTCTGACGCACTTTTTAAGTGTGCATAGCAATATGTTTATTTTTAAATTGTTATATCTTATGAACTATGAGTTGTAAGAAAAAACAAAACTATCGGTTTATAGGGAATTGTATGTTCTATAAATGAGCCGTTAAAAATGACAATGGCAAGTCCACTTTTTGTTATTCCGAGATACTTCAAGGTTGGCGTTTTAGTTAATTTAAAAATATTGGTAAGCATTAATGGACATTTTTTTTGGATTACGTGTTGCTAGATAATGTTAGTTTATTATCCAATAGCGTTTAAAGTGCTGGCTAAAAAGAAGGGCAAGAAATAAAGGTTTTATTTCACCAAAATGGACTTGGCTCACTTTCAAAATGAACAAATTTTTATAATCGTTTATTATGAAGGGATAATATTTCAGTTGTATCAGAATTTTTGAAGTTTATTTTTTTGACCACGCTTGAAGTTAAATTTTGAGATTGCGCCACACATTTTTTCGTTACAATCGGCTATACCTCGCAAACTATACAAGATATTGTGATGAAATTTGTTTGAAGGTGCTGAACGTGATACACTGAACAAAAAATGAGTGTCACACCTTCCTTTCCATAAATATTTTATATCTCGCAAACTATACAAGCTTTTTTGATGAAATGTAGTAGGAAATGCCAAACTTGATACACTGTTAAAAAATAGTCAAAATCGAATGAGTGCCACCCTTACTTTTTCACAAATAGACACTTTGAAATGTTATGTATCGCAAACAATTCAATCTATTTGGATGAAATTTGGTAGGAACGCTCCAATTATGCGTAAAATAAGCTGGTTGGAAAACGGATTTAATCAGATAAGTGTCCCCCTCCTTTTCTGAACTACGTTGACTCGTCATATATCGCAAAATATAATATTTGGTAGATAAATTTCAAACAGGAATATCTGACTTATGCTGTTCTAAAAATTGGCGTATTGTGTCCCGGTGTTACTTTATCTTTACGTATTTTCTAAAACTCATCCATCTGTGTCAACATTTTTTTTTGAGGAATATGACTTTTTTTTAAACGCGTGTCATTAGTTGCCATGGTACTTTTTTCATATGTATTTCAGCTATCAGCGTCAAGTAGTTTCGGAGATATGAGGAATTTTTTGGGGGCGTGTTACCGCTCACTTTTTTAGCCTTTGATGAAGCATTTTCTAACACTAAGTTATTGTGAAAGTTTCATTAAAATCGGTCTGCTAGTCTCTGAGTCTACAAGGAACAAATATAACTCTTTTTTATATAGTATACAAACAAGATCACACATTTTTAAATTATGGAGATCAAACTTTTTTTATTTCGGCATATTTCAAAAACAAGATTATCAAAATCGGAGCAGTTTTGCCTGACTTCGAAATAAAATGCTAACGTTACTCTACTATAATATGGACTTGCACCACTTTCAAAATTAACAAATTTATAAAAATGTTAATAGCAAAAACTTCCATATTAAATATATCGGGTATCTGAACTTTTCTGACCAATTTTTTTTTTACAGATAAAAAGATCATATTGAGTATTATCTGAAATATCATTATCTCAATTTTTTTTTAAAAATGGACTTGCCCCATTGTCATTTTCAATAAAAACATTTTTTTTAACGTTTTCCTTAATTTTTATGGTTTTTATTGGATAACTCCTAAACTATTAGTCTTACAAAAACAACAATGAGGCCTTTCCAATAGAAAATTTGCTGGGCTACAAAATTGTCTATAACTATTTTTTGAAAAAGTTACATTTCTAGGCACTAATTTTCAGTTCTTACTGAAATTTAAAATGATATCAATTTTAAGCACGCCAAATGCTTTAACCCTAGAACCGTGCATGGCCTGGCCAACCTATTTTCGTGTATTTTGTATGGGGATAAGTGGAAAGTTCAAAATTTTTTAAAGAAACTTATGTTTTTTTTTATTCAAATACAACTTTTTTATACATTTTATATATTTTTATTGAGCGTTTATTTACATATGTACGTATGAGTTAGCCTATTATATAAAAAAAAAAATATTTATGTGTGAAAAAAGTGTAAAGATGTGTGTAAATTAAGGTGGTCGTTATATGCAAGGTCACGATGGATGATCGTCAATCACCTCTCAATGTCGAATATGAATTTCCCTGATTTTTTCAAATTTTTATGTTGAACGCTGATGGCTCTATTCGACCCTGATTGGCCTATTGATGTATGTGTCCGTCTGCATGTTGAAATTACGATTACGCCCAAACGTATGAAACTATCTTCATAAAATTTGGCACTAATAATAGTTAGGACTATAGCCTGATTGAGACCAAAAATGGGCGTGATCGGTTAAAGTTCAAAGATTACTCCCATACATTCTGGGCACACAGTGCCCATAACACGAAAATGAGGTTTCTCGCCTTGTATTTATTTTTATTTTACTTATGCCTAAGTCTTATCCAAACTAAGTTTTTTTAAGTAGTAAAAAGTTCAATCTATTGAAAAACGATGAGATATGGCAATCGTTTCGCACAATTTGGGGCTTGAAAACAACACTGAAAATTGGTTTGGGCACCCAGTGCCCATAACACGGTTCTAAGCAAATGAAGCAAATTGGAATTAAGATGACTTTTTTATTATAATTAAACATTCCTCTGCATATTGGCATCAAACAAAATAAAACATACTGCGATTTTAAAATTTATATCGAGAATCGTCTAAAGTGGAATCGCCCATATATTTTGCCATAAAATTATAACGCTAAAAAAAAATTTAATACATACTTGTATACAACTATGAATGTATGAAAAAAAAAGTACAACCACAGAGGAATAATTAATAAAAACATTAAAAATGCACTGCACAACATTAATTAAAATAATAATTATAAAAAAAAATTTAAAAAAAAATTTCCTAGAAATAGCAAAATTGACAACAACAACTGCAACAGCCGAAACAACAACATTTAATTACGCACACATGCATAAACATAATGAAATATGCCACAGGGATACTTAAAGTAAAAACTTTTTGAAATATATTTTTTTTTGTTATATATTAATTTGTTTGTTTTTTTGTGGCAATGCACTGCTCATAAATGAATTTTAAATTTTTATTTTTTTCGAGTATTATTGGGAAAATATATACAAAACAAAAAAAAAAAAAAATATATAATTAAAAAGCAACAGTTTATTGTATTTTTAGTTTAAATTATGTTTTCATTTGTTTTTTTTTTTTTTAATATTAACAGTTTGATTCATATGTACTTGGTTGTGAGCAATCTTTTAAAAAGCTAAAGAGTAAATATTTTACAGACATTTTTTTCTTTTCAAACAGAATTCCGAATCCCAAATTTTAGAACTAAGTATCTTCTCTGGAAAGAAACCTAGTAACCGAAACACTAAGGACTCAGTATAATCAAATTTTTTTAATGCAAAAATCAGCTAAACACTTTCAGGAATTACGTTTTTTGACATCTGAGTGCTATTTAATCAGACTACCATCAGAGGTGACTTATTCTCAGTGAAATCTTTCGGAAGAAGTAGTTCAAGCAACAGAAGAAAAATTTAAGATGCCAGCAATGCAATTGGGGCGCTGCGATCATTAGCGCCCTTAACTTAGGGCATTTTTGCGCCCATCGCTTTTCTGAAAAGTTTGGGTCTCCAAATATATGGGGTTCTTTATTAAATAAAAAGTTTTTGCTCAGTAAAAAAAAAAAGTATAAATTTTGTGTAAAAGAAATTTAAAAATAAAAAACTTATATTGTCCATTGTGGCTTTTTCAAAAGTTTCCTTTATGGTTCTTTTTTCGAAAAGTATATGAGTCAAATTTTTTCAACTGAGCCACCTAAAACGGACTTTTCGAAATGAACATTTTTTTTCCCCTTATCGGGTACGTTTAAGGATCAGAAATTTTTTGGCGTCTAAATTTTTTCAAAATTTAAATTTTTTTTATGTGTTGCGTACAGTAGAACTTTCGTGAGTTTTTTCTTGCATTTGCTATTGTTCAGTAAATACTTAATGGAATTGAAAAAAAATTTTTTCAGTTCATCCGTAAATGACACACGCATACAATTTAGTGACATCAAATTTTTTTTAAATATTTTTTTAATGAAAAATGCATTTTGCAATATGCAAGTGCATGCTAACTGAACTTCTCATATGCTAAGGAAACAAAAACAACAAGGGTATGATAGGACAAACATTCATTTATTTATCTGCGAAAAAAAAATTTTGTGCAAACCATTAATGACAATGTTATGAATATTTGTTCACTGGTGCGCAGAAATTTTTTATATAGAATATGATCGCTCAGACCTTAGACTCATAAAGAAAAACGGTTTCCAGATTCGGATTCAGCAATCATAACTTAACCAAAAACTTTATAGAGATCTCATTCAAAATTGGTTTCTCTCAATTTGTTGCACTGAGATATCATATTCTATATAAAAAATTTCTGCGCACCAGTGAACAAATATTCATAACATTGTCATTAATGGTTTGCACAAAATTTTTTTTTTGCAGATAAATAAACGAATATTTGTCCTATCATACCCTTGTTGTTTTTGTTTCCATAGCATATGAGAAGTTCAGTTAGCATGCACTTGCATATTTCAAAATGCATTTTTCATTAGTAAAAAATTTTAAAAAAATTTTGATGTCACTAAATTTTGTGCGTGTGTCATTTACGGATATAATGAAAAAAAAAATTTTCAATTCCGTTAAGTTTTTACTGAACAATAGCAAATGCAAGAAAAAAACTCACGAAAGTTCTACGCCAAAAAATTTCTGATCCTTAAAATTTTCATTTCGAAAAGTCCGTTTTATGTGGCTCAGTTGAAAAAATTTGACTCATATGCATATAACTGTAACTAAATATATTCGTTAATAAATAAATACTCTTACTTATTTTGCAAAAATTTAATTTTTTTTAATATCATAAAATAATCATTTGATATCGAAAAATTGTTGTCGCATAATATTTTTTTTTTTTTTGTTTTATTTCATGACATTATTATTGTTGCAATTTTTGTATCCGTTTTTTTTTTGCCTGAAGTCATACAGTCAATCATTTTTTCAGTTCTACCAAAAGCCAGTGCAATAAATTATGATTTTAGTTGTGGTTTTTTAATAAGTCATTTTTTACAATTTTTAGGCAGCATGTCAACAATATTTTTTTTTTTTTTTGCGGTCTGTAAATGGTGTGGTTTCAACCCAATTCAGTTTTCATTTCAGATTTTCGTTTAAATTTGAAATGTGAAAAATTATTTTGCTGTCATTTGGGATAAATTTGTAAGTTTATGTATACATGTATGTATGTTTGTAGCGCTTCTTCTTTTAGATAGAAGCGGAAGAAAGAATGCAGCTGAGTCCACAATTCTGAATCAATATGTCCTAACACTGATTCATATCGCACATTACTCGGCGATAGATTTCTGTTATATTATCGTCAGCCTGTGCAAAATGTCCTACCTTGAAAGTATAACTTTTTAAATCTGAAAACTTAAAATGAGTCCTTGAAATATGTAACTTTTTTAAGTCAAAAATTAAACTACAAAATGTGCAAAATGTCAGCACTTAATTTCCAGCCTTTGATTACAAACTAAAGGAATACAAAAGAAAATGTTTTATTTCAGCCTTAAATAAAGTACTTATTCAATGCAGTAGCCATCACACAACAAAAAGCAACAACAATACAAACTGTGACAGTTATTAAATGTAGCAGTGATTGAGTTTATGCTGATGATGATGACGATGATGATTGTGGAATTTCAAAAAGTCAAATACAAAATGCTCGAAACAAAAATGACATATACGAATGAGTTAAGAGGTACATAACATACATACATATATACCCAAATGAGAATGTCATTCATGGAGGAGGTGCAGTTGTCACAGTTCAGCAATCAACCACAACATCATCAGATTTTATTTTATGGGTAATATTTGGACGGTCTCAGTGGAGCATTTAAAATAAAATACAATACATATGACATATGCACCTAGGTATTTAAAATCTACATACATATATGAACATATATATGGGACGTTTCACGTCAACCGTGCCAACTCCGTGCTGAGTGGCGTTTTAAAAAATTTCAATTTTGCGACGTTGCAGCACGCCCCGAAAGAGGGCGTAAAATAATTTTTTTTCAATATTTTGGCGTAAATTTCATAGCTCGGGGTATTAAGGGGTCGCTGATCACGAGGCTGAAGTCAGAATTTGAGAATTTCTAAATCCAAGATGGCGAGTGCCATATGAATTCTCTGCCTATTGTTAAGAAATATTTAGGAATCATGCCTGCCTAGTTTGAGAACTCTAGCGTTATTTTTTCGACTAAGGAGTTTCCCAAACTGTGAAACTCAATATTGCATTCGCCATCTTGGATTTAGGAATTCTGACTTCGGAAAAAAAAACCCCGAGTGATGAAATTTACGCCAAAATATTGGAAATTTATTTTACGCCCTCTTTCGAGGCGTGCTGCAACGTCGCCAAATTGAACTTTTCACAAGCGCCACACGGCTTTCTAAAGCTTTTAAGAAAAAAAAAAATTTTGATATCAAAAACTTTATTTCCATCCATGCCAATTCTGGCGACGGAGGTAGCACGGTTGACGTGAAATGTCCCTGATAAATATATGAAAATGCATTTTTTTTTTTCGTTAGACTTTTGAATCATTTTTCAAAAGTGCAACCATCTCTATCCATCCATGTGTATGCGGCTCTGTGCAGTAGAATGATATAGAGAAGTGGAAATCAGTTTTTTAATTCTTCTACTTAAAATATCGAAGATACGATGGTTTATGTATGATGTCTCTTAATAAGAGTGTTAAAAAGGCGGTTATCATGAAATTCGACACATTGTTCTATTGTTTTATGTCATAAGTGAACCTTAAAACATTTTTTTATTTTTTTGCACCCAACTTTAAATATCGGTATTTTTCCTAAAAGAGCGGTAGTCGTGACTATTGAACTTTTCACAAAAAAAACAGACTGCAAATTGCCACCAGCTGACTGGGTAAAAATTGGTTAAGTTATCGAGTCATATTGAAAAATATTACCACTAAGGGCCATTTTCACAATATCCAGTTAAAGTTAAGCGGAAACTTTAACTGAAGATTTGAATAAAATTGTTTACTGAATGTGAAGTTATTTATTAACTGACGGAAAATAAACTTTAGCGTTCAGTTAACCTTAACAGGCACAATTTTTATACCCTACACCCAGGGTATATTCACTTTGTCCTTCCGTTTGTAACGCAGAGAAGGAGTCGTGGCAGATATAGAAAAGTATATATATTCTTGATCAGCGTCACCTCCTGAGTCGATATAGCCATGTCTGTCTGTCTGGCTGGGTGGCTTGGTGTGCGTGGAAATACATTTTCTGGGAAAAATTAAATTTGGTACACTGCCTCCATCGTCAAAGTTCTGGGATTGTAAATGAGCGAAATCGGTCAACGGACACGCCTACCGCCCATACAAAAAATATATTCAAAATGCAATTTTAGGAGTATTTTTCACGACATTGCAACCAAAATACACATAAATACTACGAATTGTAAGCGCAAACTTTAAAAAAAAAAAACTGGACGAAATCGGACAAGGGGACGTGGCACCTCCCATATAAGAAAAAGCTTCAAAACGCTATACTGAAAGCGTTTTTTGAGAAAATCCAACTAAATTTCACACAAACACTGTAAATTCAAGCTCTGAGCAAAAACTGAGTGAACTCGGATAAGAGGGCGTGGCACCTATCATATAAGCAAAAGTTTCAAAATGCTATACTGAAGGCGTTTTTTGAGACAATCTAACTTAATTTCACTCAGACACTAAGAACTATTAATGCAAGCTCTGAGCAAAAACTGAGTGAACTCGGACAAGAAGGCGTGGCACCACCCATATAAGCAAAAACTTCAGAACGCTATACTGAAAACGTTTTTTGAGAAAATCCAATTAAATTTCACACAGACACTAAAAACTGTAAATGCAAGCTCTAAGCAAAAACTGGGTGAATTCGGACAAGAGACCGTGGTACCTCCCATGCAAGCACAATTTTCAAAATACTGCAGTGTAAGGTATTTAATGTTTGGCCAAGCTAAAGGTTAAACTCTTACTAGTTTTTTTACTCTAGTGGAGCCAAATTTATAGCACTAATTTTTCTCCGTTTGTCAAGGATTTGTAAACGGTACAATTACTGCCAGGTGATAATTTTTGATTATATAAAGGTGCAAAAATTTTTGAAGTGAGTCACATAAGAAATTAAACGTAAAAACGTAAGAAAAGCTTTGAAGAAAAATAATTTTTTGTAGCAGCTAGTAAATATTTTGGAAATTTTTTTTCTAAAATATTAAACATAGAGTAGGAAGTAAAATATTATTTTTTTTTAGAACAATATTTTTCACTTATTACTTAAGATTCCTATTTCAACTAAATAGATTGATATCCAAGCAACGCCTGAAAAAATTATAAAAAATATGTGGGGCTCTCCATATGTCTAGAAGCTATATCCCAGAAAAAGAATTTGCGAAATCGATATTGGTTCAAAATTTAATAACAATGTAGTGATGCCATGCAAGTCTATGGAAAACTCTAAATCACTTACTTTGCAAAACCCATCGAGAGTTATGGTTATGTTATCATCCTAGTATAGCCAAGTCTTGTCCCTGCACTATGTTATCAAATGGATTATATATAGTTTGCTTTGCGACTGTCACATAAATAGCATAGCATCATCTGTATGAAAAGACGGTATTACTGGATTGGATAAACCATCGGGATAAACGCTATGAAAATTTGCCAATCAGCAAAGGAAAGCACAGAACATCGTGGCTCTAAGATATATATACGAGGGGTCTAACAAAAGTTCGCTTAGTTGAATTGAAAAAACTTTTAAATTAATTTTTTTAAATTTTTAAATTTATTCTTCAGGTATTTGTATTTTTTCAACGTAATCGCCATTTATTTTGATAAATTTTTAAAGTCGATAAATCCATCTTGAAAAACAGTCTTCAAAATCGGCTTTTTGCAGTTTTGCAATTTCATCATTAATCGCATTTATTATCTTCTCATTGCTGTTGAAGACTCTCCCTCTGAAATTTTTTTTTATTTTTGGAAACAACCGGAAGTCACAAAGCGCTAGATCTGGGGAATAAAGAGCTGGACGAATTTCTTCGACGCCAGAAGGAAAAATAAAATCGGTCGTTTTTGCAGCAGTGTGCGCTGGCGCATTATCGTAATGTAGAAAGTAGCAGCGTAGCTCCTTTTTTTGGCGTTTTCCCAATAAACTTTGGAAAACTTTTGGTAAGCAGGTTACAGTATATCACTTAGCAGTAATCGTCTGACTTTTTTTCAAAGGACTAGCAGCTACAACTTTCTCTCTGTTGAAGTAAACTGACATCATTACTTTTGTTGATGACTTTTTTTGCTTTACTTTAACAGGTCGACTTGCACTTTCTGGGCTCCATACCATGGATTATTGTTTGGTTTCAGGGTTGTACTTCTAAAACCATGCTTCATCACCTGTTACAATTTTCTTGAAGGTATTAGTCCCTTCGTTTTTGAATTTTTCAAGAAAATACTTAGCAAAACGCACACATGCCTGTTTTTGAGCATCACTTAAAATTCTAGGAACCCATCGTGCAGATTTCTCCGCGTATCCAAGATCATTATTTAATATTTGCGATACAGCCATGGCATTCAAGCCCAGTTCCTCAGCAATGATTTCCTGGGTCAATCTTGGATCTTCGTCAATTTTAGACTTAACCAGCGCTACACATTCATAATCAGTCGAAGATTTTGGGCGGCCTTCTCGAGGTTCGTCCTCCACAGAAAAATTACGTGCCTGGAATCTTCGGAACCACTTTGAAATAGTCAAGAGGGATGGCGCATTAACTTCAAATGCTATTTGGCATTCATTAAATATTTCCATAGGTTTGAGCTTACGTCGAAATCCAAAAAGAATAGCAAACCGAATCTCTTGCTGCGTTGGCATTGGAAATCTGCTGACATTGGTTCACGAATTTTACGTTTTCTTTTCTCCATTTTGACCGATCTTTCTGAAAATTAAAATGATATATCGTAAGACTATAACAAATAATACGCAATTTTTTGATTTACTTAAAATTTATAACATGACACCAACTAAGCGAACTTTTGTTAGGCCCAACGTAATTCTCAATCAAAGATTGGAACGAAGCAACTTTTATTTAGGCGCTACGCGCATTAGTAGTTCAAGGAAACTTTGAAACTTGATCTTAAAATTTTACCATTAGTATCGACTAACGATACATCGTCACTATTTAGGGTGGCAATGCTTCAGTTAATGTATTTATTTATATACCAGGAGACAAATGCACTCTGACGACGACGAGATATCACATGGGGCATGAGGAGTGTGGATAAAGTCAAAAATGTGAATGTTGGCTCTGATGCATCGCTGACAACTGCAATGCAAATACAAGCCAACATATTTAAATGACATTTTCGTTATACTTTTTACCATTGGATGGTTTTTTTTTTCTGTTTTTGCCCACATCTAGTGGCTTTTGCGACATGGTGCTCGATTTTGGTTTTTGTTTTTTTTTTCGAAAGTAGGCAGTAAAAAATATTATTTATTATAAATGCAGGTTTTTTGTTTAATTTTTTATATATGCATTTGTTGTTGTTTTTTTTTTTTTGCATACCCCTATTTTTGACTGTAAATTGTTGGAATTTTATTTTTTTTTTTAAATTTTAAACCATTATTTTTGCCATACATTTTGTTCATATCTGCCTCTAGGGTAAAGAATGTTGCATAAAATATTAATATGTCAGTTTGTTAAATAAACTTTGTTGTTGTTGTTTTTTAACTGCATGATAAAAAATTTTAAAAAAAGAAGAAAAATTGCAATGCATTCATTCTCTTTGTTAAAATGAGTTTTATTGAAGCATTTGTAGATATAAAAAGTTGGGTAAAGCGGGCATAAATACCTTATCAATAAAGCAGCCTTACTACAATTCTTTAAAATTGTCTCTATACTCAAGGAGGAAGCTCTTCCATTTAATTACAAACACAGAAATAGAAAAACAATGCAAAATATTTAGAAATATTTCAACAGCCTAAAGATATGCAACACAAAACACTTCAAACTGTCATCACATTAGAAAAGCATAGTAAGCAGAATTTCCATTGATAACATTGCATACTTTTGGGCTGTTCAAAACTAAACAATTTGTTATATTCAGTATAATAAGCCAGCCTTATCAAGCTTTTCTCGTGCCCACAAACTGCATAATTGTAGCCGACAATTTTTTCACCTACTCTTTTACTGCCTACAACTTGCACTCCTACCATAAGTACGCACATCCACTCTCAAAAGGTAGCAAAGGAAGTTGGCTTTTTTTTGGCCTCCAGCAATTCTTGTTTGGCACTGCAGTCATAGTGTCTGCAGTACAATTGCAGAAAATTTTCTTGGTTTTTAATGGTGCAATAAGAAGAAGAAGGAAAAACTGGTAGTAGGTTGGTACTCATAAGTTGGGTGAAAATGTGCCTGCTGGTGTTTAGGTAGATGGTTGGTTATTTAAAAATAGCAATTGTGCTGGATTTTTGATTTCAGTTGTGGTTTAAAGTTTCAAATACAAATGTTGATGTATGTATGTATATTTGCTAAGCTATTTACAGAAAATTGATTAAATGTAGCATATATTTATTTTTTAAAACTTTTTTGCTATAGGAGAGCTACCACTAATAGAATGATGCAGAAAAAGATTGACATGGAGGCAGTTTGACAATAACTGTAATTTGTAATCTATGGAACGGTTTAAAGGTGACTAAATAAAAATTGAGTTTTTTTTTTTTTTACGAACGTTCCCTGTGATCTCACCATCCGCTTACCCGCCCGAGAGGCGCATCCGTGTAACGTACGGTTGGTGACCGACCACAAGCAGACCGGACTGCTCTGCTGTTCAGCGGATCAGTGACAATGCGGGATACACGCTTTGAAGCTACAGATCATGACTGATCAACAGCTACATATTAAATCGAAATATGAAGAAGAAACGAGAAAACGCAACACGAGCTAGGAGTTCAAGTGCAAGATTATTTTACATTTAAGGATAGCGGTTGAGTCATCAAAAGAATATGAGTGGTATAAACTGTTAAAATCGTTACAGATGCTACGGAAGGGACTAAACTGTGCATAATTTGACCTACAATGTGACAATTTTAGAAGCCGAATGTGCCTTGAGTCTCTTCCTCTTAATAATTTTATGCAAAAAAGATACATTGAGCATTACTCTTCTACTATTCAATGAAGGTTAACGGATTAGTTTCAAACGGCTTACATATGAAGGCAGATTTTGGTCAGGTTTTTTGACTGATTCTAGTTGATCACTTTATATTTTATAGCATGGATTCCATACAGGTGATGCGTATTCTAGGATAGGCCTCACAAGAGAAGAGTAAAGAAGTTTCGTTGTATAAGGATCATTGAATTCTTCTGCCCAACGCTTGATAAAGCAAAGAACACCTTTAGCTTTGTCAATGGTCAAATTTATATGGAATTTGAACTAGAGCTTTGGATCAAGCATAACCATTAGATCATTAAACCTATCTACAGCTACCAGAGTGTGACTACTGATGGAATAAGAGAAGCTTAGAGCAGATTTTTTTGAAAATACCATTTTACCATTCAGATTCAATTTAGGTCGGATTGTAGTAAATATTGTGATGATGGTGAATTATAAGAAATATAGAGTTTGACATCATCTGCATACATTAAAATTTAACTATTTTTGATAATTGAAGGAAGATCATTTATGTAAAGCAAGAATAGGATAGGGCCAAGGTGACTACCTTGTGGAACACCAGAAGTAACGGAAATATATTTAGAATAAGTTTTATTGAATTCTACACGCTGTTTCCTAGCAGTCAAATACGAGCGTAACCAACACAATAAATTGTTTGGAAGACCCATTAAGTTCAGTTTGTACAGTAGGATATCATGTCTTACTAAAATCAGTATAAATGACATCAGTCTGTTTACCTGCTACTCAAGCAAATTTGTTACGGATGAACGACCCTTTAGAAAACCGTGTTGAAATGGAGAAACAGAAGATAAATTATAACGTTGAATATGATCTGTTATGATATTTTCAAACAATTTTGGAATAGTTCAGAGCTTAGCTATAAATTTTTATGTCAGATTTGCTGCCAGACTTAAACAAAGGTATTATGAAGGACTGTTTCCACAAATCAGGAAAATGTCCACAAAAAAGAGTTGCATTAAATAACAAGGTTAAAGGAAATTTCAGATTCTCTGCACAAAACTTTAAAACACAACTAGGAATTTCATCGGGTCCCGGATTGTAGGGCAACTGATTTTGTGCCTCACTTTTAAATACGAGTGTTGGCTCTTATCAAAGTTTTCAAATGTTTAAACGTATTAGCTCCCGGCCAACTTCAATTAATATTTTTCCAAAATGGGGTATTTCTATAAGAACTTCGAATTTTGTTCATTTTCAATATATTCAAACGGTAAAAAGTGGAATGCATACAACATCTTTGAATATATAAGACACAAATAGAGATAAAAAATGCTCAAAATTATACGAAAAATACGTTTGAATTTTTTGAGAAATTTTATAATTTTTTAAAAATTGGGCAAAACAAAAGAAAAATAAAAAAATGCTGGTAAAATTCAAACGTATTTTTTGGAAACTTTCCAACCTTTTCTGCCTTATACACTTTTCTGTAAGACGCAGAGTGGGCAAATGTTGCGCCAGTTATTGCCAGCCTACATGGGGTGGTCAAGTAGGTACTTAATTGAAACACAGAGCGTTTTTTTTTAACCTTAGCAAAAAGTGATTGAAATAGTAGCCGAACAGTGTCGGGTTTGGGCAACTTTTTGTTTTCGACTCATAACTTTTGACCAAATATATATTATTCTGATATATAAGCATCATTGGAAAGCTAGAGACCTTAACTACTGGTGAAGAAAGTAAATAGTGAAGTGATAATTTTTGACAAAAAAAAAAAAAAAATTGTGGGTCGGTTGTGGGCACCTTCATCCAACGCAATTAAATGGTGAAGAAAGCAAAATTAAATTTGTTTTGGAAACATTGACTCACACAAATTCTGCTCAACGGCTTCAACAAAATCAGCGTCACTGAAAACGTCTGGATTGAATGGCATCATGTCTGTTGCGCTGAAACCAGACTTGATTGTCTTCGGCGCCAATTCTAGATCAATTCTTTTGCAGGCTAAGCTTGCTAGGTGACGTAATTTCTAGCCCTTTTTGACATAGCTCTTTTGACAACCAAGAATTTTTTGTACCAATCGATGCCCGCCATCTGCTCCTGGGTCGCCTTGTCTTACACTTAATAAAGATAACTTTTTTTCTATGACATCTGTAAAAAACCTTTTGTTTCTTTCATTTCCACTTCAAAAACCTAAACGTTCTTAAGAACACCATTTAAATTATTAATGTTGACATCCACGACAATATTTCGGTAAAACACACGCTTTAAATAAAAAAAACGATGCCCATAACCGACCCAATTGGGTGCCAAAAACCGGCTTTGACGGCCACTTTGAAAAGCAATAAACAAATTCTGTTGAATTGGTTGAATTAGGTTTTGAATCACAAAATATAATAAATTTACTACATAAATATAGATTGCATTCAGTTTTTCGATTGATTTACTTCGATTTATCACACTTGGAAAATGATTGAAAAAAACTTTTGTGTTGACTTTCGTTTATTAAAAAATTGTTTTCTAATCAGCGGAAAGCATATGCACAATGTGTAGTTTACAGGGTATAACGGGCTTAAGTGTCTTGACGTGGAAATTAGGCATGTCAATTTTTTGACAAGTGTATGGTATTCATGTTTGGCACATACCTACCAAATTTTATCGAAGTAGCTTGTATAATTTGCGAAATATAACACGATGTAACGAAAAGTGTAAAAAAGTGTGACGCGGCCTTGAAATATGACTTCAATATAAAAAAATATCTTCAAAACAGAAACTAAGAAATTTTCAACAAACATTTTCACTCACTGGTCATGGACCAAACAAAAAAAAAAAAAAAAAAAACAACAACACGAGCATTAGCATTACCACCCGCAGCCAGTGCAAGAACAGTCAACAACAACAATCTATGTACATTTTTCATCCAACAGCAACAACAAAACCAAACTACACGCTACATCACCTTCAATGCGCTTCAAGTTGCTCCCGCGTTTACAGCAACAACATATTGGTAACGGGGCAAAAAAACAGGAACAGCAACAATATAACAAAAACAGCAAAATACAACAAAAAAAAAAAAAAAACAGAAACATGAAATTTTATTCATAATCAGCACTTGTGACACCTCAGGCCATACGTTTGACCGCGGGGCATAAACAGGGTTTCGCTGTATTATTTTCAGACTTGAAATCCATCATTGCTGCAGAGCCTCGGGCAATATTTGGGATGAAATATTATAATTACGAGCAGCAACACAGCAACAGCAAAGGCAGTCAAGCAGCAGCAGAATGAAACAGAGAAAGAGAAGGAGAAAAAAATAGAGAGAGCGACCGCACGCTTGATACTTAGTTAGAGCAGGGTGAGCGGCGACGATGGCGGTGAATGTTGCCGCAGGGTAGGATACATAGAGTAAAGCAGCACAGTAACAGGAGCAGCAGCAATAGCAAGAGAAAACAATTTGTTAGATTCTTTGCAATGAGGAATTATCGTCGTCGCCGTCATTGTGCTTAGATGTTGGAGCAGCAACAAAGAGATAAAATATATTCAAACAATCCAACCATCACTGCCAACATGTTGCAGAAACGCGTGCTCATGAGTTGTGTTTATGTTGCAACAGCAACAGCTGCTGTTGATGCCATTGTTGCCGTTGTTGCTAAGAGTCGCTGCCTGCCGCTGGCATTTAAGACGGTGATAATTTAGATGTTGTAGCAGTGATAAGCACGAGCTGTTTGAGAAAATACATAAAGAACAAAAAAAAAACTTACCACCGATTAGATGCTATTTGTTGCTGGTGGCTTGCTGACTACTACCAGCAACAAAGAGAGTAGATGTTTGAACAAAATTTCAAGAGAACTTAGAGTTTCATTTCTAATTTTCAATGCAGTTGTTTTCTCTTAACTAAAAACTCTCTGAAAACAATGTCGTTAGATTCAAAATTTTTGAATTTTTATTTATAAATTTGTAACGGATAGTTACCAAAAATTTACAAATTATGGTCCGAATGAAAAAGCTTACAAAAATGTTCATTTAAATGATTAAAAAAATCGTGTTTTGGAAACTCCATGATTAAACCTGAAAATCTGAAAGATGACGTCAAAGAAGTGAACTGAGAATTTTTAAAATTTTTTTGAAGGCCATAAAGAGATCGCTCAAAGCCGTTTCTTGTAAAAGCAAGCCATTATAGGCCACCCTAAGGCTTCATAGTCAAAATGAAGTATGTATGTATGTCTATTAGACTGCTTAGTATTTTTTTTTTTTTACAAAAGAAATTATTAAAAACTTTCTTATGAAAAATTTTATGTTCTTTTAAATGGTAGCAGTTTCATTCGTTTAAGATTTCTCTTTCACGAGATATATTCAAAAGTGTTTAGAAGAGTATTCCTTACCATAAAATACAATTCCATACAATACTTACAACAAAGAAATACGATGCACCACAAGTAAATATTTATATTATGGGCTATCCTTGCACCAGAATTTTTGCTTTCTATCCTTTTAACAAAAAAACTTATTGAAAAGCAAATCGGAAGCAAAAAAAATAAAAAAATTATGAAGCAGTCTAATAGATATACATACTTCGTTTTGACTATGAAGCCTTCGGGTAGCCTTTGAGCGACCTTCGGGAACCTTCGAGTGCCCCAGGAAATAAATCAATTAAAATTTGTTGTTAGTCTAGTATATCTAGATATTCTTCGTTTTGAATATAAAACTTTCGGGTCTCCCATGAAGTGAATCAATTAAAACTCGTTGATACAATACTTTGCTATGGATGTTTTCCGTCTAGTATATTCTGTCTTTGGAAAATAATTAAATAACACAGTGCAACATTTTTCAATTCATTGACGGTGAACTAAAATCCGTTATAAGGCGTCTAAAGTACTCGCCGAAACAAGTAATTCTGCCAGAGCGTTTTGCAAAGTTGACTCATATAAGGATTTTATGGTCATTTTTGCGATTTTAAGGCACTAGATGAATTTTTTTCGGTTAAGTTCGCTGGGCATTTTTTTTCTTCCATACAATAGCTACAACATTGCTGAAGTCATCAGAACAATATCTCGGCTCGTTACCGAGATATAGCTATATGAAAAAATCGAAAAATCGCTCAAAATCCAATTTCAGCCAAAAAGTTGCAATTTTCAGCATTATAATTATAATCATCTAGCTGAAAATTGCAACTTTGAACGATTTTGAGGATTTTGAGCGATTTTTCGATTTTTTCATATGGCTATATCTCGGTAACGAGCCGGGGAAAGGCTCCGAGCTAAGTCTAGGGTAGAACGTACAATAGTGCTTTGCATTTGCACGACCTCTAAATGACATTACAAAAATAAAAGGAAAAGCAATTGCACATTTCAGGAGTAATCACAGAGTTTCCAAAAAGCGTTTTATTCGTTTGAATCGGTCTGATGTTCACACTTTTTCTTAATTTTTGGACATTATTTATGGTTAGTATCAAAACCGGAAAAATTTCGAAGTCTTCCGTTTACTAAAATCTCGATAGATTGTGCTACTATCACAAGAAATCAACGATGTAATACATATCTAAGAAATGAACTGAAAAATAAAATGCTTTAATTGAATGGAAAAATGTGAAACGTCCGAATAAATAGAAGGGTATACTGCGACCTAAATACTTTGAGGTTTAAGATGAAGTGTGACTTCTTTTACGCTTATTCAATTTATCAAAAAATTAACTCTCTGTGTTTTTTTGTACGTGCGCCAAGTTTGCAGAGCTGGCCTTAGTTTCAAAACTACTATCGTTTTGTCAAGCGTCAGAAAAGATATTATATAAAAATATGCTTCATAAAATTCATATTGGATCGGAACTATTTTATACTTTGGTTTGTTTTCAAAGATTTTCCATATATTTTTACTTCTCCCCGTTTTCAACCTTTTGCGACATATTGAGTATTTCTCGGCTTTTCCAACAAATTGTATTTGTTCTATAAATATTTTAAGTAATTAATTTTTCTACGTTTTTTTAGGCATTTAAGAAATTTTGAAAATCTCTCGGATTTTCCAATGTTTTTCGACATTTTAAAATTTCACAAAATATTTTCCCCATTTTCATTTTTTTTTTTTTAAATATTTTCCGGCTGTTTCGACATCCTTGATTTTTTCAATAATCTTGAAGTTTTCAGCAGTTTCATAGACTTATTAAATTTTTCCATATTTCTAGTTTTTTTTTGTAAACACAAAGTTAAAGGATATGATGCTTCTTTAAAATGTTTTGATGCTCTCTTGCGTTGAACATTTTTGAAGAGAAATTTGTTTTTTTCTTAAAAGCAGAGCTTCAAACAAAACGTGTGCTTTGTTTTGACGCGTGAGAACCAAACGATGTTTAGTCTGTTGGAGACCTTCATGGAGTGAAGTTGTGTTCTGTTGTGCGCGAATAAGTTTTATTTGTTTGTTCGTGTGTGCGATTTTTTTTGTTGAGTGTTCAAAAGGTAAATTCTGTTTAATTTATCATATTTTAAAGAGATTATCAAATTTATAGAAAACAATTTCTGGAGTAATTTTGAGATAAATTTGCCAAAATTGTAACAATTAATGTTACAATTTGTTGTGTTTGTGTATTGGTGAAATGCACGTTTCTTTGTTAATAATATTCTTAATTATATTAATTAATAAAGGAAAGATAAAAAAAAAAACTGGAGAAATAACCAGGTGTCAAGAAAATGTTTATAGTTTGCATTCCTTGTGTTTAAATTGTAGACAGCGCTATACATCCCTAATCCAATAACAAACACAATGTCACTATCAACTTGTTGCTGATGAATACAAATAAACTTATATACGTAGACACACATGCACACTCAAAAAAATGATCTGGAAAAATTGATTTTCAAATAGCAAGAAGTAATAATAATCTCATGAAAAATTACGGTTTGTTTCAGTAATTCAATTACTTTCCTGAATTCTCATGAAAAAGTAACGGCAAGAAAGTAAAATATACGGTTTAATCTTCAAAAAGTACAGAGATAAACAGTGAAAACTATTGAATAGAGAAGTAAAAACTTTTCGCATGAAAAAATACCAGCGTGCTCTGCAATATTTGCTTAGAATACATTTCAATTATTACTGGTTGAGATTGTAAAAAATTTTTTTTAAAAATAATTTAAATTAAGCAATAAGCTATTGAAATGAAAGTGCTACAGTAGCTCAGTAGATAGAGCGTCGCCTAGAAACACAAAGGTCTTAAGTTCGACACCATCAACATAATTTTTTTTTTTATATTTATATTTTTTTTTTTATTTACTGTATGTAATCAGTAAAAAATACGGTTTTTCTTTACGGGCGCACAGTTACTGAAAAAATCAGTAAAAAATACTGGGATTTTCAATGAATTTTTACTGTTTAGTTTTTTCCGTGCAATAATTGTGTTAGACAATTCCATGAATGTCCGATATTTCGCACAAAAGTGCAGAGTTGTGATACAATAACATTTTACTGTCGAGATAAGTTTAATATCAGCTAAGTTAAATATCAGCTATTAAGATATATGAGGTATTTCCACGAGATCAAACCTTGTTTTGCAGTTTTCTCCCACACTATAAGCAGTCGTTTTTTGACACTTGAGTAACACTGTTACATGCCTATTTGACAACAAAAACCATTATCAGCTGAAAGTGCCGACTTTTTTCTACGCCGAGCAGCAGTTTTGTTCTTCTAGCCTTTTAAATAAAGTTTTGGGAATTATTTGAAAAATAAAAAATTTCTCATTTTTCATATTTATTGTATAGTACAGTCATTTGGTAGTTTTACCTGGAAAGTTTTATGCGACTTTTGCAAATGAGTTATTTAATAGATTTTGATGTGCTCTTTCAGAACATCAACTTTGCTTCTTCGGATCGTGTTCGCTCGCGCCACCATATTGGAAAAATGGCGTTCAAAATCAGTTTTTTATAAATATCTCTTTAACGGTTACATTTAGAGAAAAATATTGTGGCTCAATATTGTAGCTTCTATAAAAATGACTTTGTAATTGTTTTCGTGCGACTTATAACTCAGGAGAAATCCTAATTCAAAATTTGAAAAAAAAATTTTAAATTATGCTTGCCGCTTATGAATGAGCACATTGATGTGTTGAGCTTAAAATTACGATAACTCATGAACGGTGAGTCACACGTTAAAAATAGAAATATTTATTTAGAGGGAATTACTTACACTACAAGCTTCTACACTTGGTTTTTTTCGTATAGCTTAAAGCTTAGGAGATATTTTTCAACAAATTTAAAATTTAGAAAAAAATAGTTTTTTCAAAATATATCTAAAACTGTTCGTTCTAAGAAAAAAAACTTTCTTGCATTTCGTAGAACGTTTAATTTCCTATAAGGATCTCTTGGAACTGTTTTTCCGTCCGTCTTACCGTTCATGAGCTACACGTCTTGAAAATCATTCAAAATTGAACATTGTAATATGCGCACAATTTGAAATTTTGTATATAATTTTGGCAGACATATATAAATATTTTTAACCTTGTATATATCTACACACAAATACCTTTCTAATGGTGTATAATTCAAAATCGTACTCCATTTCTAACATAGTAAAAAAGGAGGACAATTTTTTGTTTTGCGTATTAATATATAGACTTCGTCCCTATACAAGTTTTTTCTAGTTATTTGGTATTTTTGGTCTAAAATATTCTTTATCTTTGGTTTGATAAGACCCATTTAGCCATATCTCTGTCAAAAAGTGGTTATTTTCATCACAAAAGCAAAACAACGATTTCCATAGAGAAAAACAAATTGTTATTTTTTGAACTTCAAATATCTCAAAACTTGAAAAACTGACTTAGTGTTTTTCACTTTTATAGGGACGATTTCATAAAACTATTTCTTTAAATAAGAAGGGAGAATTAGCAAAGTTATTTCGAAAACCATTTCACTTAAGTTCCAGCAATTCTAACATAAACAGGAAGTCAATGCGAAAACTTTACAACCTCAAATGCCACCTCCATTACGATATCATTCCAAAGTGTTGTTGTTGGCTTGCAGCCCTTCTACCCATTTTCTGCCACATTTTTTTGAGTATTTTTTTCTAGTTTTCTTTTTCGATTTTTGTTGTGTCAATTGTGTGCGAAAATCCCGACAAGTGTGAACATTTTGTTTTTCTTGTTGTTTCCACTGTTGCTTATTCAAACCCTTTTTTTGTGTGTGTATGTGTATGTGTAGGGGCCGAGGCTTAAAATGTTATTTTGTGCAGGTCGGCAACACTGTTGCAGTGGTTGGTTTTTTGTTTGGCTTTTATGCGTTGGGGCAATGGCTTTTTCATTTTTATTTTTTCTGTTTTGATTTTCAAAAAGTGAAAACTACACAATTTTGCCGGTATTTCGTTTTCGCACGGAAATTGTGTGGAAATTGCTGGTATTTGTGCTCGAATTTATTTGGTTGTATGCATAGAGATTAGATATGTACGCTTTAGAGCTAATTTAGGTTATTTTGAAAAAGATTTTAAAAATATTTTGAATTATTTTCGGGTGAAATTCTACTAATTATACATCGATACATCAAACGTATAATTTGGGTCACTCAACGAACTTTTTAAAGGACAGCGTTTTTCGAAATTAGACTCCATCTTTTGGCAAATTTTGGTGCCTCTAGCTTGAAATTCGAAGAGCTGGGAGCTATTTTTGAAGTTACAACCTAGGTATATTTCAATGCAAAAAATTCAGTTGACAACTTAATGCAAAAACATTTTTCTATAGTTAATGTTTATAACTTCACTTAACAACTTATGTTCGGGACAAATTGCGTTGCGTTCCTAAACTTACAAAGTTATATATTAGATAATCTTTTTTTTAAAAAACAGCTTTAGTTCCACATGCCAACGTAATGTCCTTAAAATATTTTTAATGCAAGTTGAATAGTTTAGTCACCAACTGGAACTTTATTAACTGGAACAGAACATAAGTTAAGGCAACTTGAGTTATAAATCATATGTAGTCGTTTTGTCCAAAATATAAGATAAAGTTGTTAATAAACCTAAAGACAGCAGTTTAATAGGAGAAAAACCTTTATTTTTTCAAAAAATTTATTCAATTTTAAATTTTGGTTTTCTTGCTCTCAACGAAAATAGTAGAAAAATCGATGCACTGAAAAACTATGATTTTCGAATTACCAACATATAACGGGTGATCCAATAAGAGTTTACTACTTTGTTTTCTAGAGAAAATACATAAAAATTAATGTATTGATGCATATTTTTATTTGGAATGAAAGTTCGGTTCCTACAACTCAATGTTTAAAAATTATTTCGTTCAAATGTTGCCCGCGACTAGCTCTTAAATGGTTCATTCTGTGGGTTCAATTTTCCACAACTCGTTTGAGCATATCGGCCGATATTCACGAGTTAGGTTGGTTTCCAAAGCGTCAATAGTTTTTTCTTTGTCGACATAAACAAGTGATTTAACAAATTCTCAAAGAACATAATCCAATGGCGTCAAATCACATGATTTTGGTGGTCAGTTAACAGGAGCATGTCTTGAGATGATGTTTTCATCGAACGTTTCCCTCAATAAATTGATTATTTCTCCAGTTGTATGGCATGTTGCGCCATCCTTTGCAACCCAGAGGTCGGCTACACTAATATCCTGAATTTTTGGCAACAAAAATTCATTGACCGCTACAAGGGATCCATACACATTTTTGAAGAAATACGGTCCGATAATGCTTCCTGCCTATAAACCACACCAAACAGTACATTTATTGGGATACATTTTAAGCTCTTGGATTGCTTCTGGTTGTTCATCGGCTCGAATTCGGCAATTTTGCTTGTTAACGTAGCCGTTCAACCAGAAATGAGCTTCGTCGCTAAACACAATTTTTCGATAAAATAATGGATCAATTTGAAGTTGTTGTAAGGCCCATAAACCGAAATTAAAACGTAAACTAAGATCAGCTGGCTTCAATTCTTGTACGAGTTGTATTTTATAGGTCTTCAGACCAAGAGCACGCCTCAATATACGCCACAATGATCCATAACAGATGCCCAAAGCCTGAGATCGGCGACGAATGGATTGTTCGCGGTTTTCACGAACACTCTCTGCTACTGCAGCAATATTCTCTAAATTATGGGCTCTTTGCACTCTGGTTGAATGATGAATGTCCAAAATTGCTTCGAAATCTGATGATGGTGTACGAATAGTGCGCTCAGTTGGACGAACTGTTGTAAAACTTTATAACATTCTCTAACTGATGACTGATTTTGGAAGTAAGTTTCCACAATTAATAACGTTGTTCAGGAGTAAATCTATTCATGATTGAGTCGTATTGAATACTGAACACAAACGTCATATGGACAAGCCATTTGACACATAACAGCTGTCAAAACAACCCAGTTGGAAAAGGCACATTGTATTGGATCACGCTTTATAAGAATGTAGAACCATGATTTGGTAGGAAAAATATCTATGTATAGTAAGCCATGAAAACCAAGAAAGTACTGTGCTATAATTTACATATTAACATAAATGTCAGCGAGGGTATAAACAGAAAGTAGCATAAAAGGAGAACGAAAAACTACTTTAGTCACTAAAGAAGCATTTCGTAGTGTATGATACAACTACAGTATATGCACTGAACTGAACTGAAACAAACCAAACAAGACAGGTCTGTTCAGCATTTGTTTTTTCTTCTTTCATATCCAAGTCGGTTAAGACATTTGCATGCGATACTGAACTGAAGTAAGGTAAGTGTACCGAATTACGGGCTAATACCTAATTCCGTCAGTTTTTCCTTTTTGTTGAAAAATAAAAAAAATAAACGCTAATAATCTATACTTTTAGTTAATGCCAAGAAATTAAAATTTAATTTTTTTTAATGGCCAACAATTTTTTAATGATGTTTCAAACGATCAACTTCAAATAACCTTGATTTCGAACGCATATGTTGTACATAAGTGTTAGGTAGCATACGAATTTTTGTAAGGGTTTCCACGATAACATTTTCGTATATTTAATTGAAATTTGTTAAATTAACAATTTATGTTATTTTATAATCGTTTTCTAATAGTTTCAAAGCAAAATAAACTATTTTTTGTAAGGAAAACTATGATTTTTTATTTCTGCCGTAATTAGGTACATAATTTTGTACGAATGAACGTTATTCCGTGACTATCACGTAATTAGGAAATTAAAAAAGTTTTAATTTTTGAAAATAAACTATTGATAGTTTGCATATATACTAAAAATTATTTTTGTCACGTAATAAGTAAAATTTTCTGAATGGAGTGATGTAATTACGGCATATGATTTTCTCTTTCAAAACTATAAATAATTGTGTACAATGTGAACAGTTCTCTAAAAAATTCCAGAGATGCTATGAATTTTTTACTGCCGGAATAACGTACATACATTTGTGCAAGTGAACCTAAATACGTGACTATGTTAATTTAGTGCTTACTAATGTTTCATAAAGAAAAGTAAAACATTATGTTTGCAGAATTAAAGATTAATAAATTTTAAAATATATAAAATGAAGAAATTTGATATTTTAGATAGTTGTTTAAAGAAAATAAATCAAATTTTAAGTTAGCTCGGTGTTAGGTGTGCGCGCTTAAGGAGTTAGGTTAGGGATAAATGCAGTGTTTCTTAAAGTATAAAGAATTATTATAATATAAGGGATATAATGCTTAAGTTTTGCACTAATCGACTCCGGATAAATCAATCCTTATGAAAAATCATACATCCGATCTTAAAATTGAGTTGTAAGGCTTGGAATCGTTCTAGAAGTAGAAAGTACCTTAACATGCCGTAATTTGGTACACTAACCTTAAGTATTTAATAAAGAAAAATCGGGTATGAGACATAACGTATCTTGAAACAAAATGTCTTAAAACTACAACAATATGTGTTGTGCAGATCCCTAACATAAATATATTTTTTTGCATTGGAATTTCTTGTTAATTTTTGAAATTCCAAAATTATAGTGTGTGCAGATTTTTACGTAAATATCAATTTAAACTTTCTCCAGTCTTCTCCTCCTACAACAGATTTTAAGTAATCAATTAGTCAACCTCAAATATTGCATGACTGAAGTCTTCTTGCTTTCTCTAAGCGCCCATTATTTAGTTTAAGCAAAAGATGTGGGAAAATTATCTTCAAATAATAAATCTTTTTCTTCGCCATATTAAATTTACAACAATGAAATTTTATTTGCCCATTTAATTCGGTCTATAGTACTCCTCGTACATCTCGTACGCATTAAGTTATGATTTTCTTAACTGATTTTAATTTTTTCAACTCAAAATTAAAAATGCAAATCGAAAACGTCAAAATTTTGCTTTAAGTAAATTTAACACAGCCCTATAGAAATTTAAAGCAGCAACAGCAATGAAATACAACAACATAAAGACGAAGATGAAGCAGCAGAGCAAGCAAAAGACCTTTAGGCCAATTGGTGTTACCAAAGTTATGCGTGTAACCGCAGGGTTTTTAATTTTTTTTTTTTTTGTTTTTTAGCAAAGCAAGCAACCGATTGCAGCTGAAATGAAAGAACGTGGTAAATGAATTTATATAAAGAAAAAAAAAAGGAAAACAATTTTTATGTTTTAAATATAAAGTGAAAATTTTACAGCGGACTATTTCATGTGTAAAGAATGAAATTTGGAACAGAATAGTTTTCTACATATATTGTTCTGGAGATAAAAGTTTCAAAAAAAAGTTGTCGATTGTGACTGTATGTATTTTAATCTTATTTTACATAACTAGTACTATGGTATTACTCCTTAGGAGCGTAGGGTATGAGAAGGAGGTATGTAATTACACTAGTTTACAGTCAAAATTCCCAGCGAATGCCGTTACTCATTTTATATGGAAAATAGGCTGCTGATTCCGAAAATCGCATTTTTTTTTTTTATTTCGTGTCGTTTTCGAGATATCGGTCATTTTCGGTTTTTGGACCAAAAAAAAAAAATAGTTCCATTAAAATACAAATATCTCAAGAACCAATGTTTGTATTTAAACAAATAATATGTCATATTAAAGGTAATTAAATTACCTACAAATGATACCCACATCAATTTTTGGTTGGTTCGTTAGTTTCGGTGAAATAAATTGAATTCTAAAAAAAAAAATTTTGTTTTTCGAAAAAATTAAGAAAAAATCAAATTCAACTTCAAATTTATACAAGAAGACATAACTTTTTTATAATATTTTTTTTTTGTATCATAGACTATATATTTGTGAAGAAAATAAGATATTATTTAGGAAAATCGATGGAAAAATGCAAAAGTTGTATACAATTCATTGATAAGTTACCAAAATGCGTTTTTCCCTATTTTTCCGTTTTTTTGTAATAAACTGTTCGAAAATTTGAAACTTTTTGTAAAAGAAATTAGAAATTAGCACGTCAGATTTTTTTTTAATCGATTTTTGAAGTTTTTTAATCCACTGTACATGAAAAAACAGAAATAACGCATTCTTGTGTTAAATCGATGAATTTAACTATATGATCCTTACATCTGAGGTGTATTATGTGTTCAGTAAACTTATGCAGGATACTGCGAGGAATATTTTTGTAGAAAATTTTAACCCTCTAAAACCCTCACATGTGGGTCATTTTGACCCCCACATGAAGGTCATTTTGACCTACATGTGGGGGTTTGAGAGGGTTAAAATTGTCTACAAAAATATTCCGCGTAGTATCCTGCATAAGTTTGCTGAAGACATGATACACCTCAGATGTAAGGATCATATAGTTAAATTCATCGATTTAACACAAGAATGCGTTATTTCTGTTTTTTCATGTACAGTGGATTAAAAAACTTCAAAAATCGATTAAAAAAAAATCTGACGTGCTAGAGAAAAGCGGCGAGGCACGGGTATTTCCTTTTAATGCCTTCTTTAAGAATTTTTTATATTTTCTAATTTCTTTTACAAAAAGTTTCAAATTTTCGAACAGTTTATTACAAAAGAACGGAAAAATAGGGAAAAACGCATTTTGGTAACTTATCAATGAATTGTATACAACTTTTGCATTTTTCCATCGATTTTCTTAAATGGTATTTTATTTGCCTAACAAATTTATAGACTATGATATAAAAAGACAAAATGATTTTTAAAATTTTTTTTTCTTGTAAAAATCTGCAGTTGATTTAGACATTTTTGTAATTTTTTCGGAAAAATATACTCTTTTTTTCAGAAATCAATTTATTTCATCGAAACTAACACACCAGTCAAAAAGTGACGTGAGTATCATTTGTAGGTAATTTAATTACCTTTAATATGACATATTATTTGTTTGAATACAAACATTGGTTCTTGAGATATTTGTATTTAAGTGGAACTATCTTTTTTTTTTGGTCCAAAAACCGAAAATGACCGATATCTCGAAAACGACATGAAATAAAAAAAAAAAAATGCGATTTTCGGAATCAGCAGCCCATTTTCCATATGAAATGAGTAACGGCATTCGCTGGGAAAAAAAATTTTAATCATTTGTAAACTAGTGTTATTTCAATTCCTCGGTTTTTGTCTTATATTGCGTCAGTTCGTTCGAAATTTTGGCATCACGTTGCTCTGAGTCATCTCATTTTTTACTTAAGTACTAGCTTCTCGGTTCTTCTTCAAACGGCTTGTAATATCTGTAAAAAAATATTATCAAATATTCACATTCCAATGTGTTTCTTTCAAAAACTTCCTTACAAAGTTTACTAAGATCCCCTTTAAAGTTTTTTTAAATTGTAGTGATTTAATATTTTGTTAATAAAGACGGGGAGCCAGCGGCTGCCTGAAATTCGTCATATTATCTACAATGAATTTTCTTATGGTCGTTATTCCTATAGTAGGTATAAACTTTTGTTCCAGTCAAATCTTGGAGATAATCTGTTTTTTGCAAATATCTCGCTTAGGGTTATTTCTGAGAAAAAAAGTTGGTCCACCGTTTTGTACTTCAGAAAATTTCCTATAGAAAAGTTGCATAAGATGTTTTCGTAACATTTGCAGTTTAGGAGATTTAGTCCAGTGAATTTTAACTTTCCGATCCAACAATATAGATTCAAAACTTATTTGGGCTTAAAAGTCGAGAAAATAAGTTTTCACCTCCTTTCAAGATTTGACTAGAACTAAAGTTCATACCCACTGTTGGGAGAAAATCCACAAAAAAATCAGCCTTGATACTTATGATGTAGGTCAGCTAGTTGCTGCCCCTCAGTCTAATATCTTTGTCAGGTGCTGTGCCCATTTTTCTCAATCTTTTTGGCAAAATAAAATTTTGTGCAATAATTTTCTTAGCAATTAGTTTTTTGCACCAAATTTACAAGTCCTCTAACCAATTCTTCTGTTTGAGCTTAGATTCCCAAAAATAGATAAAGAACTTTTAAGAAACTTTAATGAAGCTTGAAAGCCGAAATTTACAAATACAGACTGGAGTCTTCACAACATTCATTCGTTTGATGGTGTGCGTTCACGCAAAAAACTGATTTTCAAATAGCATATTTAGTTAAAGTTACTGAAATCCATGATCTTGGTGCTAACGTTGACTCTCGTTCAATTTTAATGGTCATTTTAATAAAATTTTACCTAAAGCTTACACACTCCTAGCGTTCATTAAACGAAATAGTTTTGCTTTTTCAAATCTATACACTCAGAAAAAATATTGTTTGGAAAGTATTTGCGTCAAATTACCGAATATTTAAAACAAACACTTACACTGGTCTACACAATTTTCGACTGGATCAACCAACTGGATCTATCAGGTCAGGTTTTCGAAACACAATAACACATTTTTTTTGTCAAGGAAAACCATTAATTTATTTGAAAATGTTTAACAATTCAAAAGTGAATGGCAGTGTTTGAACATCGTTTGTATCAGGCATTGAAATAAGCTGTAGTAATACCCTATTTCTGCAGTAATAACTTCAAATTTGCAATAATAACTTCAGAATATTGTAAAAAATTGTAATAATAATTTTCACCCGAATTCATATTACTTTGTTTTGCGTTAATCGTTGAAACTAAATACTCATTTTATTTCGCTTATAACCGTTGTTTTAGTTGTCTCACCTCACCAATTTGGGCTAAAATGTAGCAACCAAAATAAGTACTCGGCAACTCTACTTTAAACATATTTCTATAAATGCATTCGAAGAAAATTTCGCTATAAATTTTCAATTTTTAATTGAACCATTGCCATGATATCTGTTATTTAATATTAATCACTTGAATAAGACATTAAAAAAATGTTGCTAAAAATTGCAAATAAAAACAAAAAAAAAAAAATTCTGCAGTAATAACTTTTTCTTATTTCAACCCCTGGTTTGTATGTTGTTGGGTCCGTTTCGCGTATAAGAGTCCAGCAATAGTCTCCTAGCATGATTTTGTCCCAAAAAATACGTAATGAATTTTTTGTAAATTTTGTTTTTTTATTTATTAATGAGTAGTATAATGAACATAAATATCCTTATATAAAGAGGGCTAGACTTGATGGCGCATTTCTGGCGCCAGATTTGAATTCAGAGCACCCAAATTACGTAAGAAACTTGATCCTCTTCTCCATTCGAAATTTTTTTCGAAATTTGTTGACCAGTGTTATTATTTCAAGCAAACTTTTATCCCAAGTGATTAGTATTTGCAGCAAACACTAGGAAAAATATTTCACTTGACACAAATAAAAATTAATTCATCGCAAATATTTCTGTAAGTTCGCTTGCGATAAATCATAAAAATACTTATTTGGCATCCACGGGCGCGGGTTCAAATCTTAGTGTGGGTCATTTTTTTTTAAATTTTTTTATTTTAATTTTTATTTTTTTTTTCACTCCTCTATTTTCCTTTTTTTTAATTTATTTTCTTTTATTTAATTGAATTGAAATTAAATACACAATGAAGCATTCGAATATCAAATTGTGTAAACAAATTGTATACCTGTTTATAACATACTTCAGTGGTGTAGAGGAAAAGTTTCAGTCTATCAGTCGGAAAGTCCTAGGTTCGAACCGTGGTGCCGTCATTCGATAACTTCTTTTTTTAATGTCAAACATTTAAAGTGTTTGATTCAAAAGATTATTATTATTTGCCGCAAGTGTGAAAGTAGTTTAATTTCTATCACTTGTGGTAAACCTTTTTTTTTTAGTATACACTCTTAAACAGCCTCATGGGTCATTCTCAGATAACTGTACTTTCAGTGTCTTCTAGCGATTTCATCTAAACATTAGGCTTTTATTCACAAAAAACGACATTATAAATATAGAATTATGTTCTTCTGATTGATCTTTATATTTTTCCATCCGATTTCGGTCTGCAATGGCTAAAAATTTTCGTGATAAAATATATTATTGATATATTTAACTTTGAAAGCTTATAATTCGGAAACTGAGGATCAAATTAAAAAACGGTAGAAAATGACTTGTTGATAATAAATTTGGCTATTTGAATCCATTTACAAATTTTAACTTTACTAGTTACTGTTATGTCGGCCTTAAGTTGGATAGGAAATAAAAAAATAGACCACCGGATACTTGACACAGTTGAAAAATTAATCGTATAGTGTAGATTTGTCATTGAATGCAGTATATCTCACATAAAAATGCTTCAAAACTATCATCCGTACTATGGCTAAAATGTCACAAACGTGGCTAGAAAATTTCTTCATTCATATGAAATCCTTAATAACGCGATTCGTATTGATCGGTTGAAGCGTGTACAGCATGTAAGCGTGTTAATTAAATTAACTCTGCGTTTTATTCCTTTTTCTGAACATGTTCCCTCCCACAAAGCTTGCTGTTTACTAATCAATTTATGCTCTTTTGAAAATCGGCGTTTTCTTTATAGTACTTTGATCATTAATGATTTGATAAATGGTTTTATTAATTCCTTAGATTTGCTTGTAACTTTTAATGTACCATCAAGAACTTTTTGGAATTCTGATTATATTAGTTTACAAAAATTTAAATAAAAACTTTCAGAAAAATTATCATAACAGAAACGCCTATTTACAAGCAACGTGCTCGGGTACTATCCTAAATTTGATTCAAACAGGCCATCAAAAGTATTGAAAGTATTGACGAAAGAACTACTAAGCAAAGGGAGTGAGTAACTAGATTCAGCTATTTGTAGGAATAAACAGGATTCCGGCGAAATGATATATGAAACCCACAAGGTAGTGGAAGTCATGGTAGACTAAATCATGTGAAGAAGACCGCTGAAGAAGTAAGATGTGGGTAAAATGTGAATGAAAATCAAAGTTAGAAAACAGCAAATGGAGTTGCACGGAAATATATAATATAGAATTCATTAAAGTAATAAAATAGAAATAAAAAGAGAAAAGCTGAAAATTTGCTAAATATCTTAGATTTCGTAAGGAGAGATACCGTCTTACATATTTAACTTTCTTACAGTTAGCACTGTTTATTCATAGAATAACCCATAGAAGAAACTGAAAAGTAGAAGCTTAAAAGTAAATATAAGATGTATTATAAAGACGCACCACACAACACTCACTGAAACTGAGAGAACCAAGTGAGGAAATCAAAATAATTATTTTACACCCAAGCGACATTTAAAATAACCGTATTTTCGACAAGAAGTATGCCGCAGGACACAATATTTAAGGTACGAGGCAAAGGTACCAGCAGCAGCCGCAGCAGTCAAGGTAGTAAGCGTCAATGCTGGTGTAGTTGGCTGGCTGTCCTCAATACTGAATTGGATTGGATTGGTTTGGTTTGAAATGACATGACGAAGGGACACTCGTTGCGAATGAGTGGAATTTAAAGGGCCCCGGGTCAATTTTGGGTTTGTTTAATTTATGATTTTCTTTTACATTTCACGTCATTCTTCTTTTAGTTTTATCTCTCTCTCTCTTTGGCCGGCGCTGGTGTTGTTGTGCTGCACTGTCAGTGTTTGTTCCTTGAACTGAAGACAAAAATACATGTGTCCTGCCCATACGGGTCCTCAGTGAATTTTGTTGTATTGCTGCTGCTTTAGTTGTTGTTGTTGTAAACTTGTCTTGTAGCCCAAGGTGTTTTTTGGGTTACTTGGATTTTTTGTGTTTTTTTTTTATTTTTATTGTTGTGCTGTTTTTATTTTGCAACAAAATACAAAACTGTCAGAGGTTTGTTGTGTTTTTTTTTTATTTTTGTCTTTTTCGAACGCTAGAGGGCATTATAAGCCATTAAATTTATTTACACATATACAGAGGCAAAGATATATGCTACATATATGTATGTAGATTTACGTTACAATGATGAATTCGATTGTGTGTGTGTGTGTGTGTGTGTGTGTGTTTGTGTGCCTGTGCAAAATAATGTAAAATGTCAATAAATGACAGGTTTTGAGATATTTAAACATTTTTGACCCCAACAACCACAGCAACAAGAAGAACGGAGAGCTGACTTTCGTGACTTCCAAACATAACAACATTGCGGCCAAAAAAAAAAAAAAAAAAATCATGATTATTAATGCGCTTTAAGCATCTGCAGAGGGAGGGAGAGAGTGGGGTCGGATAAAAAAAAAACCTAAATTCTTCTTTAAGGCGTGTCTACATTTGTTGCAGACATTTTTAACCATAAGGCTGAAAATTTGGCTTTTTAATTTTAAATTATTTACATATGACGCTAGCGTGTCAATGGAAGATTGAATTTGGATCTTGGTTACATAAAGAAGTATGCTTTTATGATGATTATTGTTCCGATTTTTTTTCTTCTCAGAAATGTCAAAAATTAAGTGTAAGCTCAGAGAAGTATTAGTATCTGATAAAAAAAACTGTAGTATAGAAAAGTACCTCTGAAATAACGTGCATATCATAGGTGAAATCAGTGATACATTACTATAAGCCAGTGACATATCGCAGTGATAATATTTTTATGAAGTGCATACTTTATATGTATCATTACAGATATATCACTGGCTTACAGTTATATATCACTAGTGTTAATAATCATCACATCATACATCATCGTGATATATTACTGATGATAAACAGAATGTGCGTAAATGATATGTGTTTTCAAGTGTTACAGATTTGTCATAAAATAAAATCCAATACTTTGCGTACAAGAAGCTCCAGAGGTCAAAATATGTACTTTTAAACTTGCTGAAAAAAGTTTTTACATTGTGAAATGTTGTTTCTGGTCTCTACTTAATAAAGAATATATCCTAAATAAGAATATATTGGTACATGGGTAAATCTCGGAAAAATGTACCAAAACATGCCTTTTTGTGTTCCTCCCCATTTTTTATTTTTTTATTACTTGAAGGTATTAGCCCAGGAAAATAAGAATTTTTCTGCGAAATAATTCGAAGTGAATATTTTTCTTCGTACAAAAAAATTGGAATACCGTTTAAAAAATAATTTGATTTTCTATACAGCGTACTAATTTATTTTTTCAAACAACATGGCCTTAAAGATATTCGTGAAAAATCGTTAAGACTTCGAAAATACTGGTTTTTTGTAGGATATCTGTGAAACGGTAAGCCATACGTTAGAAAGCAACAGCATCAATTTTGTAGAAAATTACAAGGTCTACAAAAAATAGGCTATATGTGTACACATTGAAGTAATCGTTTAAAATATAGCTGCCCGTCTAGAGTAAAATTAAAAAAATTTGGCACTCGCATAAAAAGTCGTGGCCCCCATGTAAAATTGATAAAAAAGAAAACATAAATTTTTTAAAATTATTGAAAACAACAACCAGCAAAGATTTTTAAACTAACAGTTACTTGTGCGAGTGTTTTTTTTTTTTCGCAAATCTAAAAAATCCTGAAAGTTCATAAAATGATCAAATTTGTTGTTGCCATTGTGTGTTGTTGTTTTTTTCTTTTCGATAGGAACCCTTGCGTTTTGTTGCAACAACCAAACACACAGTCCTGTGTGGACGAAAAAACAACAACAAAACACAGTCTTGTGCGGTCGCAAAAAACAACAACAAAATTTACGCATATGTTGTTGCTGGTGGTCGATCGCAATTCTTTAAAATTTCGCATATACCGTTACTTGTGTGTGCGGTTTTCATTTTCAATAATTAAATTTTGCTGTGGCACGTGAGATCAAGTGATTTTCAAATAATGGCACTTTGCGATGGCACGCGTGGGCGGCTATGGTTTAAAAGATATTCAAAAAAAAACTTTAAATGGCAAAAAACCGGTTTTTATTGAATAACTTCTAAACGGTTACTTCAATGTGTACACATATGGCTTATTTTTTGTAGATTTTGTGATTTTCTACAAAGTTGGTCCTGTTACTTTTTATCGTAGTACTTACCGATTCGGAGATATCTTTCAAAAACCAGTCTTAAGGGTTTTTCAAAAATATTTTTTAAGCCATAAGTAGCTCAAAAAAAAAAAATTAGTATGGTATATAGGAAATTATATTATCTTTTAAACGGCATTTTAATTTTGTTTGTATGACTCCGCGTTGAAGAGGTATCGCAATTTAAATAGTAAGAAATTTTAATATGAACTTATACGTAGCATTTCGTATCATAACTGTAAACAGCTTTTTAAATTGGGTGATCTTCTAAACCATAAGTCGTACGAAAAAATTTTTAACGTACTTTTGTAGGAAATTTCCTGTGCTACGAAATTAGAGACCTACATTTTTCTGTAAAAGGTAGCATTAGCGAGATATCTGAAAAAAACTGATTTTAGCGACCTTTGAGCCTTAATAACTTTTTATGCGCACAAGACTTTGCAATGGACTTTTTACACTTTATTTATCATGCATTAATAAAAATAATTCCGGTGAAAAAAATTCACTCTTTCTTCGTCTCACTTTCCTGGGCTATATAGAATCTGATGACTTTAACTTCTGTAGCATTTTCAAAAAACTTATATAAGCTTTCAGTGTTGCCATATTTTTTTTTTAAGTTTCGCTTAAACAATATATTAAAAAAATTAATTAATTAATAATTAATAATTAATTCTTCCTTTTCTTGACTAAGTTGAAATTTGTGGGTTCAGAAACACTTAGATTAACTTTTTTAAAATTTTACAAAACTTTTGGTTTTGCCACCCGGTTTGTTTTTTTTTTTGTTAGTTTCGCTTATACCATTTACATAAAAATAAAAATTAAAATTTAGTTTTAAAACTTTTTCAAAATCCAACATAATTTTTTAGGGTTGCCACCTTGTTATTTTCGAAAATCTTATGATTCTTACTTTTTTTGACTAAATTAAAATTTTTGGTTAACCGCTAAGATCGTTTTCAAGAAGTTAATTTAATTGTTTTAAAACTAAATCTTTATTTTTTTTTTTAAATAAATGGCTTAAGCGAAACTAACAAAAACAAACCGGGTGGCAACACCAAAAGTTTTGTAAAATTTTAAAAAAGTTTATCTGTGTGTTTCTGAAACCAAAAATTTCAATTTAGTCAAAAAAATTAAGAATCATAAGATTTTCGAAAATAACAAGGTGGCAACCCTAAAAAATTATGTTGAATTTTGAAAAAGTATAGTAAAGTGTTTTAAAAAAAAATTTTTATTTTTATTAAATGGTATAAGCGAAACTAACAAAAAAAAAAACAAACCGGGTGGCAACACCAAACGTTTTGTAAAATTTTAAAAAAGTTAATCTGAGTGTTTCTGAACCCACAAATTTGAACTTAGTCAAAAAAAGGAAGAATTACATAAGATTTTCGAAAATAAATAGGTGGCAACCCTAAAAATTTATATTGGAGTTCTAAGAAGTTTATTTAAGTGTTTTGAAACTACATTTTTATTTTTAAATTAATGGTTTAAACGAAACTATTGTAACAAAAAAACAAACCGGGTGGCAACACTGAAAGTTTTGTAAAATTTTGAAAATGTTTATCAGAGCTGCCAAATTTCATGGAATATTTTGCAAGAAATAGCTTGTTCAGGTCCAAAATAAAATTATGCCTATTTGGAACAAGACTTAAATATTCACAACAGCTATTTAATGAGGTGAAGGAAGGGTATTTAGTTTTTTGCCAAAACTAAGCAGAGTGGGTAGAAATCAGTAGAACACCGAATACTGTAAGATTTCTGGGACTATTCTGAACAAATTGTTGTCCTGCCATTTTTTCGATATTTGCAATTTAAAAATAATAATGGCGGATCCATTTCGTCCATCGATCAGCTGATGCTTTGCAATGCAATCATAAAAATACACTAGAGTTCAAATTTTATCATTCTCAATCGAGATCACTTTTCACTCTTCTACGAAAGATCTAGTTAGGATGCTAGATATCAGTCCTTTCAATTGAATAACCGTGACGGTAAAGTAGGTGGTCGGTGGTGATGAAAAAATCAGTCTGGGCCTTGGTTTTGGTCTTTGTAATTTTGCAACACCAAGACCAAGACTGAGTGCCCAAGACAAAGACATAGCAGTCTTGACCTTAGTCAAGTGCTTAAGCCAGACCAAGACAGTTATTGATTTTAAGTTATTGAGGGTGTTACGCATCTTCGGAATATGGCATGTTAAAAATCCAGCTGCTTTGTAAAAATGTGACTTGGAAACGGGTGTTAGGTATACAATTTTGGAATTTTTTTTTATTTTTTTTTATTTCAAGACCAAAGTTATGATCTAAGCCAAGACCGTGACCAAGACTCAATATCAAAAACAAAACTAGTACTCAATGCCCAATACCAGGACCATAGCAGTCTTGATTTTGGTCTTGGTTTGCTTATCACTAGTGATCGAAGATTTCGAATTAAAAGTTAATAAAATTTCATTTAAATTGGTTTTAAAGTGAAACTTCCTTGTAAGTTTTTGGAACTATTACCAATAATTAATATTTTTGTGAGGAGTATTGATATATATAATTTTTTTTTGTACCCATCATTTCTGTTTATATTTCGCCATTAGATACATGCTATAATTCAACAAAATTTAAAAGAATGTAACTCGCAAAGTCAACATCAAATCAAAATGTCAAATCCGATGGCATAATTCGCTATTTTTTTCTGAATATTTATAAACGTCCTTAATTTGCTATCCCCTTAAGCGAAGGCGGGAGAACCACGCGAATTGCATTGAACGAACGCATAGATATTTGCAACATTTTTTATCAATAAAACATTAAGTTCTATGTAGATTCATGCAACTCCTGCTATATTTGTATATTCCACCATTATGCTACATACAGAACGCGTACATCATCAGACAACTCACAGTCACATCATTGTTTCCAATAGTTTTCATTTGCAATGTAACTTTATTGTTGTTGTTGTTGTTGCTGGTATGTTGATATGTCGCTGTTGTATTTATTTTATTTTTGTTACTTATGTTGTTGTTGTTGTTGGCCAGGCCACAGGCATGTGCACCAAATTGGCTTGTAATGTATTTGTAAAATTTTTGTTTTTGCTTTCCATTTTTTTCTCACATTGCCCGTTGCCGCCTCCCCTCATCGCTTTATGTTTAGTAGATATAAAATTCTACACCATAAGTAAACTGCAATATAACAAGGGAATAATATGACAACAGTGTGTGGAATGACATTTTATAGCAACATTAATAGATGCGGCAACAATACCAACAATAACAGTGGTAATAACAGGACAACATAAAACGCGAAATGTTGATATGTCAAATGGGGTAGTGATATTAATGGCGACTAAAATGAAATTATGTTTTCTGGGGCATTCCATGAAATGCAAATTGAAATTCATTTGATATAAGGAAAAAGTTAGTGTCAAATGTTGCATGTTAGCAAAGCCTTTAATTTTTATATGGGTAAACTGACTCAAATATCATAGAGATGATTTGAAAAGTAAAGGGTGTCTCATAGTACATGCAAAATTTGAATAAAGATAATAGAAAACACACTTTTTTTCCAATTCAATTTTTTTTTTAATGTAGAAACATAAAGTACATACATAGTAGACCTATCACAAAAATTAAAAATATGAAACACCATGCTCCCAAGGACAAAAAAATGTTTCCTATTGGTGTAAGTATCAATCGTAAAATTTTTGGTTCTGATCGGAAAATATTTAACAGTGAAGGTCGGAAAAACGCTATTAATATGAAAATATGTTGATCTAACCATAACAATTAGTCCTATCTTTGAAACTATTCGACATAAGTGAATGGAATTCGATACATATATAAACAATACTTGAGCAAATTGCATCCAATAAAAAAAAGGGCAGTGGCACGTCCCTTTATCCGAAATTCGTCGTATCTCTAGAAATATTGGATTCAGGGGAATGAGATTCGGTACATAAGTAATTGGCACTGGGAAAAAAACTTTGTATAAGAAATGGGTGAGGCCACGCCCCTTTCATCTAAAAAATAACAAATTTGTGATATCTCTGAAACTATTTTAATAAGATTTGATTTAAGGTAAATGAAGCGAACAGGATATGCCACTGTAATAATGTTGAACCAATTTATGGTACTTAGTATAGAGCCAGTATTTTTTATTTTCTTATATTTGTCTCTTTGGTATAAATAAGCAAAAAAAAATTTGGTTTCGATCGGAAAATATTTGACCGTAAAGGTCGGTAAAACGCTAATTATGTGAAAGAAAGTAAACAATCAATCCTTTCTTTGAAACTATTTGAGAATGAGATTTGGTACATAAGTATATGAACAAAACTTGAGTTAATAGTATCCAATAAAAAAATGGGCAGCGCCACGCCACCTCCACCTCTAATTGGCACTAGGAAAAAATGGCCAATAACAAATGGGCAGGGCCACGCCCCCTCATTCTAAAAAACAAATTTGTCATATCTCTGAAACTACTTGACACAGGTGAATAAGATTTGAACCCTGTTCGCATCACTTTATCTGAAAGCAAATCTTATTCGCATGTGTAAAATAATTTCAGAGATATGACAAATTTGTTTTTTTAGAAGAAGGTTGCGTGGGCCCACTCATTTTGTATTAAAAATATTTTATCCAGTGCCAATTACTTATGTACCGAATCTCATTCCGCTGAGTACAATATTTCAAAAGATAAGTCAAGTTTCGGGTGGAGGGGCCATGGCACTGCCCATTTTTTATTATTGGAAACAACTTGCTCAAGTATTGTTCATGTACGTACCGAATTCAGTTCACCATTATCGAATGGTTTCAAAGATAGAACTAATTGTTATGGTTAAAGCAACATATTTTCATATAAATAGGGTTTTTCCGACCTTCAACGGCCTGGGAGCACGGTCAAATATTTTCCGATCGTGCCAAATTTGCTTTTTGATACTTACACCAATAGAAAAGTTTTAAGCCATGTCTCTATGATTTCTTGTTCCAGAGATATGAGGGTGTCCCATAGTTCACGCAAGATTTGAACTCAGCGCCATTCGTGCGGTGAAGTGCTATGAACCAAACAAAAAAAATAATTTGACAGCTGACACTTTAAGAATAGCAAAACTGTATGGAAAGATTCAACGCTGTACAACGAAATTGAGCCACATTATTGAAAAGTAGTTAATCAGTTTTTAGGCTGTCCTGAAAAGTTGCCAATTTTGAGAAAAGTTGTTTTGTCAAAAGTTCACAGATATGATGGGTCTAATACACAGGCTGGGTAGAAATCAGTAGAACACCGCAAAATATAAGATTTCGAGGACTGTTCTGATCAACTTTCTCTTGTGTCATTTTTCGAAATTTACAAAACCAACGGAGCTACAATATTTTGATTTTAAAGTGAATTAATAGCGTTATTTCGTAGATGCCCAAAGTGCCTTCCCTCACAAGGGATAAAGTTTTATTTTTCGTAATAAACCAAAAATCGATTTTTTTACTTTTAGGTTACGACATTTCTTAGGCCAGACTCGGATTCAGAATCAGCAAATACATCGAAAACTATTGCTCTTGTTTTGAATGGTTTCGTCTTTTTTTTTTAAAAAAAACTTTTTTTTGACCTTTCTTTTCTAAAGCCAATCACGAACAATATGAGCGATGACGGATCAAAGTCGGTGGTTGTTCAACAAAATAAGATATCTGAGGTTCTAATAAAAAAAAAATATTACTCTGCGAGGTTAACACGTAGAGGGGTCGAAGAAACCTCTGGTCATGTCCACAGTATATTCCTTATATTTTTTTCAAAAAAGTGGCAAAAACGGTCACATTTTTTTTTCAAGCTCTATAGATATGTAAGCAATTTCTTACACTTCAGTCACCGGGTCTTTTTTCAAGGTATTTTCGTTTTTTCAAAATTATGGTTTATTAAAAAAAAAAAAAAAACTTTTGTGTGACAAGTTTTTATGAAAAACTTATATCCTTACCCAGTGTGCCAGACGGTTCAAATCTCCGCTTTTTTATCCGTTACGGATCCGTTACTGATCCGTTGGCGGGAGAGATTCCCAAAAAAAAAGCGAATCGTTTTTTTTTTTTTGGAATTTCTTCCGCAAACGGATCAGTAACGGATCCGTAACGGGTAAAAAAGCGAAGATATGAACCGTCTGGCACACTGGGTAACAATTTTTCATTTTTTGCAATACATTTTGCTTTAGTACATCGTGAATATCTGTCATATATGGAATTACTCTTTAAACCAAATGAGGTTTTTTGAAATAAATTGGGTTAGTGGATACGGATTAAAAGGTAATGAACACAATAGGGTGGAAGAACTTAGTTCTCAATTGAAGCCTTAAGGCTATTTAAACAATTACACGCATATACATACATATATAGCAATTTTCGCAATAGTTTTGCAATCGAAAACATAAGCGGACTGCAATACTTTACGTTATGCCATTTAAAGTAAAGTAAACATACATACATACATTCGCATAAATGCAACAATAATAATTGCAACAACAGCGCTAACAATTGTTGCAACAATAGTAATGACGTTGACAACTGCAACAACAACAACAGCAATGAGAGTTATAAAAACAGCGACATCTATACTATCGAATATACAAAACACTGTGACAATTATACGCATACACATGTAAAGCTTATGTTAACGGCAACATTTATATGATATATCCAACAACAACAACAATACATACATATACATATATTGAAAATGAGTCGAGTTGAGTCGTCGGTTTTAAATGCGAATGAAGTGATGAACGCCGCAAGGCGATATAGCAAAAAAAAAAAAAATTAAATAAAGTTCTCATTTCTATTTAAAAAATATATAGCCAACATACTACAAGTATTGCTAACAAAAATGACAGCAGCAACAGCACGAAGAACTGAAATGACATAGCAGCGACAAACGCGAATTGCATGCACTGAAAAAAAAGAATTTCAAGTACTCATAACATATATCTGACGAAAGTTACAAGTGAAAAAATCAGGAAAACGTTGAAAGAGCCAAGTAATGTTGATAGAGTGTGTTTGAAAAGTCTTGAAATGTTGAAAAATTCCAAAAATGTAGAAGAATGTTGAATTAATCTAAAAAGTCGGGAAATTTTGACAAATCAGTATGATGTTAAAAAAAACCGAAAAATGTTGACAAAGTTCGAAAATGTTTAAGAAGTCGAAGAGTCTGAACATGCTGAATACATCAAAGAATGTTGACGGAGTTTGAAAATGTTGAAAATGATGTTGAAAAAAATGTTGAAGAAGTCAAAGATTGGAGACGAAGTCCAAAAATGTTGCAAACCCGATTAGTATTGACACACTCAGATAGTTTTGAAAAAGGAAAAAATTTTGGCAAGTACCTAAAATGTTGAAGAAGTCGGAGGATGTTAGTTGAGTACGATAATCTTAAAGAAGTCAAAGAATGTTTATAGAATCCGAACATTTAAAAAGTCGGGAAATGTTGATGAGTACTGAAGATTTAGAAAAAAAATTAAATTGAGAAAATCCGAAAATGTTGAAGAAGTCCAAGAATGTTTATAAAGACCGAAAATGTTATAAAGTCGAGAAATGGTGACAAATTCGGATGATATTCATAAAAATAAAGTAAAATGTTGAAAACGTAGGAATATGCTGAAAAAGCCAAACAATTTAGAAAAAGTCGAAAAATTCTGTAAAAATTTCAAAATATTGATAAAGTCCGAAAATGTTGAAGAAGTTGAGGAATGTTTATACGAGTTCGAAAATGGTGAAATATCTTGAAATGTTGACAAAATCCGAAAATGTTGCAAGTGTCAAAAAGTATCGGAACATTAGGAAATTGTTGACAATGTCGTGCCGATAAAACCAAACAATTATGAAAAAGTCGGGAAATTTTGACATATCAGGATGATGTTAAGAAATAACTGGAAAATAGTGACAAAGTTCGAATATGTTTAATAAGTCGAAGAGTCTGAACATGCTGAAGATATCAAAGAATGTAGACACAATCCGAACAAGTTGAAAAAAATGTTCAAAAAGTCAAAGATTGAAGACGGAATCCAAAAATGTTGAAAAATTGAGTATAATATTGAAAAAAAAAAAAAAAAAAATGTTGACAAATTCCTAAAATATTGAAGAAATTGGTGAATATTAGTTGAGTCCGATAATCTTGAAGAAGTTTATAAAATGTTTACAGAATCCGAACATTTAAAAAGTCGGAAAATGTTGATGAGTACTGAAGATTTAGAAAAAAAAAAAATGAGAAAATCCGAAAATGTTGAAGAAGACCAAGAATGTTAATGCAGTCCGAAAATATTAAAAACTCGAAAAATGATATTTACAAAAACAAAGAAAATGTTGACGGAGTCGAAAAATGTTGCATGTATCGAACATAGAAATATGCTGAAAAATCTCAACAATTTAGAAACAGTCGAAAAATTCTGAAAAAATCTAAAAATGCATACCCAGTGTGCCAGACGGTTCATATCTCCGCTTTTTTACCCGTTACGGATCCGTTACTGATCCGTTTGCGGGAGAAATTCCAAAAAAAAAACGATTCGCTTTTTTTGGGAATCTCTCCCGTCAACGGATCAGTAAAGGATCCGTAACGGATAAAAAAGCGGAGATTTGAACCGTCTGGCACACTGGGTATGGACAAAGTCCGAAAATGTTGAAGCAGTTGAGTAATGTTTATAAGAGTCAGAAAATGGTAAAATGTCTTGAAATGTTGGCAAAATCGGATGATGTTGACATATAAAGCAAAATGTCGACATAGTCCGAAAATGTTGCAAGTGTCAAATAGTATTGCAAAATTAGGTAATTATTAACAATGTCGTGCCGATAAAACCAAAAAATTATGAAAAAGTGGGAAAATGTCAAAAAATTTTGACATAGGCCAAAAATGTATAAAAAACTGAATATGTTGACATGCATGTATTGCAATAGTCAAAAAAAATATTAAAATGTCAAAGAATTCTGAAGAAGCAAAATGTTTATCTATTTATTAATACGTAAAACAAAAATTTGTCCTCCTTTTTTAAGTATGTTAGAAATGGAGTACGGCTTTGAATTATACACAATTAGAATGGTATTTGTGTGTAGATGTGCACAAAGTTAAAGTAACTTTAATATGTTCCCCTTAAGCTTGGTAAAATAAATATAAATTTTTCAATATTAATAACAACAAAAAACGCGGTCACAAAGAGCTGAGAAGAGGATAAGGCACAAGGAGAAAAACATAAAGCATAGTGTTTTTTGTTTTCTTTTTTACTTTTTACATTTGTCACTGTACCAGTTATGATATATGAGCTTTTCTATTTTATACCAAATAGCAAAAAGTACTAAGTGTCCAAAAAGGACCAAAATTATTAAATACATACGTGGTCGAATTTTGACCATTGGGCAGTTCTAGTTACTATGATAAAGTCAATAAATGCTGATATAGCCGGAAAATGCAGATATGGCCAAAAATGATTTTGGGAAATTTGGAAAGATTGGAGACTATCAAAAATGTTTAATTAATGGATACATTTTTAAAAACTCAATGAATTTAAAAAATAAGGAGAAAGTCGAAATTTGTATAAAAAATGTTTAAAAGGACTTAGGAAGCTCAGAAATATCTTTAAACGACCATGTGTCAAAATGGTATGCTACACATTGATTAGTTCTCGAAATACCTTTTCATCTCAATCTTTTCCAGATGGTTGCTGGTCCGCATTCTGATAATTTTACTTTCATGAATGTGGAACCCAGCTTTGTTTATTTCGCTTGATACTCTTAAAAAATTCTTGTTGCATCACGTAGTTGCTTTTGTTTTTGACAAAATTTGCTTAAGATGATACGTTTTATATATTCAACGTTAGATACCGCTTATAGTTGTCAGTTTACCGATTTTTGAACAATCTACGTATAGAGCGCATTGAGTATTATCTATGGTTGTTTACCTTAATTATTGAATCTGCGAATTTTCAAGCGTTTCACATTGAATTCTGTTACAAAACACAAATTCCTACAAAAATTTTCCAGTGTACTTCCCCCCAGAAAACATCGTAATACTCCTTATGTTATACATTTGTTCAAATTTATAGTATTTGTATTGTATTCCATATAGGCATGCAAACATCCATACAAGCATATGTATTATTATCTATATGTGTATATGTATGTGTTTGCATGTATGTGATCGACACACTAATTACAGCTGAATTGCCGTTAGCATTTTTGTTTCAAAATATTGCTTTGGGTTAATTTATCACAAGTTTTTCTTTGCAATGCCTTTGGTGCAAAATGTTGCCGATGATGCCAGTAGTTGTCGCTGCCGTTGCTGTTTCTGCTGCTGCTCTTGATGATGTTGTTGTTGTTGTTATTTTTGCTAGTAGCGGTTAGTACTCGATGCTGCTGCTGTTGCTGTCATCGTTTGTGTGCAGCTGGATTTCAATCGCTCTCACAATTTCCATGTTACCGTCGTCCACTTTGTCTGGCGCACCCTCAACGTTCCGCTGCTCTGCCTACATAACACAATGCCCCAACCTTCATCATCATGTTACCTACATACTCTGCTACATATGTACATACATACATATACTGCTCGTACAAAACTTTATATAAAATATTGTGTTTTTTTCTCATTCATTTTCCCTGAGGCATTGAATTCTATTCTTCATCATTGGCTTTGAAATTAAATATTGAAATTTAATTTTTATTTTAAATAAAAAGACCTGCTCAAAATACATATGTACATACATATATGTACAAATATACAGATATCGTGCATACTCTATAAATATCGTGTATTTATTCACATGTGAATTTTTATAGTTTTCAGTAAGAACCCTAAAGGTTTAATTATGGAACTGGTTTAAGTAACGAGTGTAAAAGAACCCTAAGGCGTTAAATGGATTTTTTCCCCACGTAAAAACACTTGTTAGTTTTCTATCTTTAGAGGTATAGCGTTTTTAGATCTTAGTTATTACTTAGTAGCATTTTGTATTTTTCTGGATGTTTGCAGCGGCTGGTGTCCATATCCCTTACCATAATATAAGCATAAATATTTAAAACCGGTGGACAAACTTATGACTAACTAACTATGTGTAATAATTCTGTCGAGTAAATATATATTTTAACATGTTCATTGAGCAATCCAAGGCATTTATGCAGGAAGTATTGCCGAAGGGACATAAAACAATGCTTATAGAGATACGTTCAGATAAGCTCCAAAGAGTCTTTTCAGTCCGTTCTATGTTGCAACGGGCGGCTAACCAAATTAGAGCATCTTTCAGGTGAAAACTTTTTGCAAACTAAGTAGAAGCCTTTAGGTCAGCAGGAAATACGAGAATCATTATCGGAAAGATGGCAGTCTTCAACGATATTAAGGCCGTTTTGAACTCAGTATCAATAAAAACGATGTGGTGGTAGAATAATGCAAGGATATTTTGAATGGCTAAGGTGCCAGTTCGAACTTACTCTCATTCTAGACCATAGGAACATCTAAGAGTATTGAAAATGTTACCAAACTGACAGAGAACGATACTTCTCTTAACGAAATCTAACAATTCCATTCAATTCCCCCATCGAAGTTAATGTGTGAGTAAATAGAAACGAAAGAAAAAACTATTGCCTTTCTCTAGCTAGAGCTTTGAATAAGTGGGCTTGGATCACAAAAAAATCTAAACGAAAATCATTAGAATATGGAAGCTTACCCGCTTCTTTCTACATTTTGAACACATGGTTTGTCCATTTAATTTTTGATTAAGCCGATATGTCTAAAACGTCAAGAGTTAGTTATGTTGGGGAACAATTTCTTCGTCTGCTAAGTTTTTGCCAGAATCGAAGCTACTTGATATTCCGCCTTTTTCTCTCAATCTCCAAAAGAACCCGATTGGAAACTAATTCGGTTTGGATTGTGATGTACGAGTCTGGCCTTCTGATCCGATTATGACAATAAAGGGAACAACTTATATGAAGCAAACCCGGTCCTGAACATATATTGTTTTCAGCAGCGGATCAGATAATAGCATCTAGTAGGGTTTTCTGTTCAGATCTTGATCTAAAGAATATGTGGGATTTTATGTTGAATAATAAGAGTATTAAAAATGTAAAACTGACCAAATTACTGTATTTATGGATCCGGCACTGTACTGTGATTGAAAACTTATCAGACGATGGTATCAAAGAACCTTGTACTGTTTTTAAATCGAAAATTGATCAGGTGCATGCTTTTGCGATCGTAATTTGATCAGCTCTTGATAAAATATCTGTAATAAGAAAAATGTGACTGTACTTAAATCAAGATCTGCTCCGATAGCTGTGTTTTGGTATGTCTGATTCGGGCCTGAGATCACGATCCGTAATATTTGATCTAGTTTCTTGTTGGATATGAATTGGACTAAAAGTATACAACAGAAAATCATCGGCAAAAAGTAAGGAAAATGATTGGAGATAGGACAAAGCCGTGAGAAACTCGGGAATAGATGAGTCCGTTGGATGTGAAACCGTCTACCACAACACGGATTGAACAACCACTGCACAAGCTCATAGTTCAACAAGCAATGGAAGAACCGAGGTCATATTCAATTAGTTGAGGTGGACGAAGATTCTCTTATCGCTTCAGTAAACTAAAGTTTATTTTTTTGTCTTCTAAGGTGGTTCTCTTGAGATTTTTAACTGAAGATTTTCGAGGGAAAACAAATATTTATTGGGCGAAAAATTAAGGGAATCATCAAATGCGGGAACATGAAACAAAATAAAATTTTGCTTAAATTATGCTTGCGGAATGGTAAAGTCTCAGGCAGCTTTACGATATCACCCGCAGACTATCTGGTAGAAAACACCAAAAAAACCGGTCTATGAAAGACAAAAATGGAAATCTCTTAACATCCGCTGATGATCAAGCTAAGCGATGGAAACAGTATTTTTGTGATATACTAAAACCCACGTCTACTACACCCCCCCGCAACCAGAATCACCAACTATAACTGTCGCAGTGAATCAAGTTAGTAGTCAAATACAAACACAGCCGTCTGCAACCGATGAAATAGTGAAAGCTATCCAAAGCATGAAAAACAACAAGGTCGATGAAATAACAGTTGAACTGCGAACAGCATGCCCATCAGGTAAAATTCTCCATCCTCTGCACTCCAAAATCTGGAGTGAAGAGTGTTTGCCCGATGACTAGCTACATGGTATGCTAGTCAAATTGCCAAAAAAAGGTGACCTTAGTGAGTGCCGAAACTACAGAGGAATTACCTTGTGCACAGTACCGTCAGGAGTACTAACAAAAGTGCTCCCGAACAGAGTAAGCGAAAAACTTGATGCTATACGAAAACAACAAGCAGGATTCCGGTGAAATCGATCATGAGTGGATCAATAAACACCCTTGGAATAATTTTCTAACAATCAAGTGAGTGGGGTGCTGTGCTTCAACTTGGCTTCGTAGTGTCTCCCGAGAAAACATTTGGGTTTCACTACAGCAAAGAGGTATTGCCGAAAAGGCCATAAATTTAGTATGATGGCTTTAAATGCAGTTTATTACAAAACGGGTCACCGAAATTCATTCAGACGTCCGGCATTGCTGTTTGCTATCACAATCTCTCTTCCTTATCGTTCTTGACGATATCCTAGATAAAGCGCTTACTAAGGCCAAAAGAGGTATCTGATGGAACATTACTGAACATCTAGAAGATCGCAACTACGCTGACAATATTTATATTCTACCGTCCAAACACTCAGATATGCAAAGCAAAATTGAAGACCTTGTCTTGGAATCGCAAAACAGAAATGACATCTCTTTTAAAGCTGGCAATGATGACATTGAAATAACTCGACAGCTTCAAGAATTGAGCCAGCATTATCTCCATGGATGGTAGAATAAAAAAGGATATCAACTCAAGAATTTTAAAATCGAAAGGCGCGTTTGCTCAAGTGAACAAGATATGGCGATCTTCCGTTGCCTAAGCTAAAACTAAAGTGTGCATTTTTGATTCGAATGTGAAATCGATTTTATTATATGGTTACATAACGTGGCTTGTTACTGAACAACTATCGAGCAAGTTGCAAGCATTCGTCAACAATTACTTAAGGCGAATACTAAAGGCTTGGTGGTCTAGCACTATCTCAAACGCCGAACTATCAGGAAAATGCATTAGAGGACGTGGTAGACCGAGAACCCAGGAAAGCCAAGAATCTGGAAAATCATGGCTAGAGGTTCAGACGTTTCATTTTGGCCCCTATACGTATACAATGTATAAACATGCTTGTAGGATACCGAAGTCCGATTATATTGAAGTTATTATATTTTTGTGTCTCGAACACTTCACTTATACAAAAGTTGCTGGACCACATGCCCCAACAGCAATTGGTTCTTAATTAAATTTATATTTTTTGTAATTTTTTAATTAAAAACAACAGCAACAACAACAAAAACTAATTACATATAATTATCTACTTGCAGGAAAAGAAAAATCACAATTTTATGTGATCGCACAAAACCACAGTTGGTAAAACAACATTTAAAAGCAACAGCAACAACAATATACAAGTGCGACAACAATTGCAACAGTTGCACCGCTATAATAACACACACACGCAATCATGTAAAAGCACACATACACTAGCATATAACGAGAAACAACAAAAAAACAAAAACACTAATAAACACTTTAACCGGAAATAGAGTGTTAAGCGGCAAAAGAGTGCAAAAAAAAACAAAGAAAAAACAAAACAAATAAGCAACAACAGTAAACAGCAGCAAACAGCTTCAACATTAGAAGAAGAAGAAAACGACGACAAAAACAAGACGTGGATTCTGCGCCACATCAAGGTCGTCTATGAAGGCGAACCATTAAAAACAACAACAAACACAACAGCAAAAAGTTGTAAAAACCAAAAAAGCAAAGAAACAGCAGCAAATTAACAACAACAGCTAGCAAAGAGTGGCGTTAATAGTAACAAGAAACAAGAAAACAAAACCGAGAGAGAGAGAGAGCATAAGGTTGCAATAGCAACAACATACACAGTTGTTAACAACAGTTAAGAGCGCGCAGTTAAATTTACTGAGAGAAAAAGCAGCGCACAGAAAAAAGAGCCACAGTAGCAGCAGCATAGCAGCAACAGCAACGCCAAACAGAATTGAACCAACGTTCAACGGCAGTTGCAACAGATTTTTCAGTTCACAACGAACATTGGGCGCGAATGCAAGTCAGGTAAAGGAAATTTTTTTGCTTATTTGTGAATTTAATTTTAACGGAAACGGAAGTCGGTATTTAGTGCATTCATTTGTGTGTGAGTAAAAGAAAAATAGTCAATTACATACTTAATTTTGAAACGGAAATCGTTTCATAAAACGGCGCGGAAGTTTATCATTAAAAATTAAAACTCGATTTGAAATCGAGAAAGCAAATCATCTAAACTGCAGCAAGTTTTGCATAAAATTTTGTGAGTTTTTTAAAAAAAAAAAGTAAAAATAAAAAAATAAAAAATATTTATAAGATTTCTTAAATCAAAAATATTGTGTTTTGTCTGAAAGAAATATTTTCCACAAAGATTATAATCCTATTCCACTTGTCGTCAGCAATTTTTTGAACTTTTCGTTGCTGTGTATGTGTAAACAACAACATTTTGTGTTTTCTTGGTAGCACGTGCTTGCGTTATGTTTTTTGTTTCCTATTTACTCTACGCCGTTTTATTTTATTTCTTGTGATTTCTTAAAGGAGACGGTCTCTTCATTTCGGTTGGTTTTAAAGGACTAAATTTAGAATTCAAAAATGTGACCTGTTTTGTGAAAACATACCTAACGTGTGAAAAAATCGATTTGGAGATTTTCACTGTTTTAAGTCAATAATGAGATGATCTTTACAATGGTGTTACTTACAAAAATTTAAAAACATTTTTTTGAACTTGAAAATGCCCGCTTAAATGAGTCCCAAATAACAAACTTGTGTAAAAGTCAAAAAATAAAAACTTTAAACGAGTTTTTCTCGACAATTTATTTTCACATGTTAGATAGGCTTTCCCAAAATAAGTCACATATAGTCAAAATCACAAAAATTTATACCAGAAAAAAAAAAAAAAAAAATTTAACAAAAACTACTATAAAATCTAAATTATTGCTGCCACAACTCAGACTATTTTGATCAAATCATAACCATTGGCATAGCTATTAAAAGCGCAATTTATTTTTCTTTAAAATCGAGCCTAAAATAATTCGAACGGACCTAGCGCACGCTGGTTCGATCAGTACATTTTAGCTTCCCATAAGTCGAAATTTGAGCACTCTCATTACGCTTATTCTATTCATAAAATAGTAAAGTACCATAATCTGAAACAATTTTTGGCGAAAAATTCTTTTGAAGCTTCCTTCATAAGCTCCAAGTTAAAAGTTTTTGTACTATTTTTTACTAAAAAAATTTATTGAAAATTTTACTCCAGTAGTACAAGTGATTTCAGTTAATTGTCAATACTTTTAATAAGTGTCAAGTGAATATATCAAATCAATATTATTTTTTCTAATAATGGAAACTAAGAATAACGGTATATAAACTTTTATAAGATAAAAATATTTTAGTTTAGAGCAGCGGTCAGGAACTGGTGGACCGCGGTCCAAGTCCGGACTGCGAAACGCAAAAAACTCGGCTGTCAAAAAATATTTTCAAGCTTAAGTCACTTAATTAAATTATTTTTAAAATATTTCGTTGTGGATAAAATTACTTTTGTACCAAGATTCCAAAACTTTACAGAAATAGAAAATATGTCGTGATTCTTAAAATTCTTTTCAAGTTTTTTTAGCTGCAGAATGGACTGTTAGACTGCGAAGTTGTCCGGTTTTTCAAAGCTCTTACTCCAAATGGAGACAATACACAGAGCAAAAATCACACTTAATAACAAGAAGATTGATGTATTGAACTATTTTAGTATGAATTCACGTTAAAAGTAATAAACAATAAGAATTTTCCATAGAGAAATTCCTATGACTTTATTTGGAAAATCTTCTTAAAAATTCAAAAAGATTTTCACATTTTTGTAGGGGAATGTGAGGTAAAGTGGGAAATTGTTATCGATGCTCCATAAAATGAACAAAACTTCTTATTTTTCCATGTTTCAACTTCCTATAGTAAAGGAAATTAAATAAGCTATATTTTTACCGAAGAAACCAACCGAAAATATGGATTTTTTGTTGAGTACGACGCTTTGACCGAGGATGCCCAAAATGGCAAAAATTAAAAATAGTGGAGTAAAGTGGGAAACTTTCAAAAAGTCATTAAAACTAACACAAATGTTGAAACAAAAATTTAATATCTCTATTGTAAGTCAAAATAATAATAAATAAATAAATAGGTTCAGAGAACACAGCCATAAAAGTAAATATGGAAAAAAAAAATTATTTTGCTGGAAAAAAATAGATGAAAAATGTGTTTGAAAAAGGTGAACTGTAGCTTATTCGTCGTTCTCTGATGAAACATCCAAGTCCGAGTCACAGTTTTTGCAATAAAATAAGCTTTTAGTGAGGTTAACGCATTTTAAGCGAAATGGACGTTTACAATCCTTTTTGTTGCATTTGATGGTATTGTGACTAGTCATGATTTCGGGCATTAGTTCCATGCAAATGGTGCAAAAATCACGATCTTCATCAGAGCTAGCACTTCTTTGTTTCTTTGACGATTTTTTTGCTGTTGGTGCTTTTTTTGCTCCTGGTACTCTATTTTTTTGTGATTCGCTTTCCTCTTTCTTCCGTTTATTGCCTAAACGTTTCTCAACTGCTCTTTGAAACTCGTTTATCTTTTTCGGAGTTGTTAAAATGGCGCTTTTTATGCTTTCCTACCTCTACTAGATTTCTGTTTTGTTTGGCCAATAATACATTGACAAAAGGGGACGAGCAATCGTAAAATAACATTTCCCACTTTACCCCGACACCACATTTTGCAAAAAAATGTGAACGTCAGTCTTTTACTCTAACGTTGTGCTTCTTTTTTCCAACTTTTCCAAACCGTCTTATCCTTTACGTTTTTCAAAATCTAAATCTAAGCCCTATCTCAACTGTGATAACCCAGTGTGCCAGACGGTTCATATCTCCGCTTTGTTATCCGTTACGGATCCGTTACTGATCCGTTTGCGGGAGAAATTCCTGCGAATCGTTTTTTTTTTTTTGGGATCCGTAACGGATAAAAAAGCGGAGATATGAACCGTCTGGCACACTGGGAACTTAGCGTTGTTTCCATTTGCATAGCATTCATGCTGAAATATTGTCCCACTTCTGATAGGAACATAGCCTTATAATAGTTTTGAAATTCCTCAGCTTGCACAATTTCAAAATGCATTTGGAATAAAGTAAATTGGGCGAAGTAATCTTTCTTATCTGTTGCATTAATATCATTGGCTTTAAGAACACTGAGAAACTATCATATTATCGTCTTCTTAAGCTAAGTATTCTGCCGTTTTCTCCGTATCACTCCTCGGAAAAGTATGCACTATAAACTTTGTCTTCTGCTGATTAATCATTCGGTTAACTTATTTAACTGCTACTTTAATGTTAGCAAACAGCTCAGCAAAGTCTTAACAAGCAATTTTAAATGATTAACCATGACTGCCCGAACATATATTCTTTGCACTTGTATTTGCAAAGGCAATTCTTGCAAAGCACCTGCTTTTAGCTTTAACCTTGATAACCTTTCCACGATTTTCCGCTTCGCATCTTCATTCTTGTCCTAATTTTAGCAACTGTGCACTAGAATTGCATATTCTTCCTGTGCTTTTACTGTTGTTGCATTAAAATTCAGAAAAGTCATCCACTTCATATAACATATTTTCCTAGATCAATTCTTGGAATACAGTATATGTCTATGACCTTGGTATTAATTACATGATATTGAATACCTTTCTTTATGTTTATTTTTAGTGTTTTACATAAATATTACTTATTGTATTTCAGAACCTCATTTGTTGCATTGGATCAAAGGACTTCTTTGACAGTGGAGCCCTCTTGCCCAAAAAGGTTAGTTTAGCAAGTACATTGTTAATATATAATAAATATAATAATCAAGAGTTTTTAAATAGACCACTTAAATCATATGTTATTTCCTTTTCTAACATTATGGGCCCAAAAGACTTACGAATAGCTCATCTGTAAATTCAAGCCTTTACATTAAAGAATCATTGTTGATTGAATTTGACTTTTCCCAAACAGTTCTGGCCATCTGTCTGTCCGTATGTATATTTGTTTGTGCCCAACTCGCACCTCCCATCACTTTTGCCAACGTCGACAAACAAATTGTCGTAATGTCTAAATTTCATTCATTCTCACATGTGTTGCGTCTTGCAGCGTCAAGAACCACTTTGACGTTTTATCCTCAGGGTGATTCTCACAAATAAACTTACACCCACTTACACACATACACACATATATATATAAACAATTGCACACCCGCATAACTTGCATGCATGCACAATTACACTCATTGACAGCGAAATTGTGTGTGTAATTTTACATAGAAAACTTCTTGAATTCCGCATTGATTGTTGTGCTGATTGGTGTTAGAATTTAAGAGGCGGCATTGCCACAGTTTAGTTGAAATTCAGTGGATATGGAAAAATGTTTTCATGTTAAATAAATCCAGTAGATGATTTTGAAATTAATAGGCTGCATTTTTAATTTTAAGTAATATAATGAAGAAATACACTAATTGAAAAAATGCATGGGCCAATATGTAGGCTGTTAGCGCAATCGGAAGACTACAGGCAACTTCCAACTTTTATTTTTATCATTTTCTTGTAACGCCATAGATGTTCTATAGTCTACTCTGTTTTTAAGAAAATCGGAATAAAACGTACAATGCTTGACGGCCTACCAACTAATCGTCGATCGACATCGCATAGATTTATCTGTATAACTAAATGCCTGGACAGTGATAAGAACATATAAAAAAAAACTCCAAATATCCAAACGAAACAACATTTTTTCATAGCGAAATTTCCCCTTATCGATAAAGTTTATCTGAATTGAAAATTTTATACTTTGGTGACGAAGATGATCAGAATGAAAACAAAAGAAAATACCGCTACAATAGAATTTTTTTATAAATTAGCCAGACGAGAATACAAGGTTGTTCAATAAGTTTTGCGGTTCGATAAGAGAGGGCGTTGCTACTAGTCTACATTTTTCTTGGTTATGATGGTACACTCTTCATATGAACGTATGTGAATTTTCATGTCACAGTATTTTTTACAAAGGAAAAAATCAAGTATCGTGCAGTGGTTGCATTTTTATTTTTGGAAGGTTTAAAAGCAAAGGAAATTTTTTAACGAATGTTGAAAGTGTATAAGGACTCTTCGCTTTTAATTAGTACAGTAGAAAGATGGGTGTATGTAGGCTCGTAGCAACGCCCTCCTTTATGGAACCGCAAAACTTATTGAGCAACCATGTAATTTCGATCTTCCAAATCCCATAAATGAATCCCCTAGAATTTCTCTAGACTTTTTAAAATCCCCAAAATTTAGGGGGAAATCCCCTAACCTAGTAACACTGTTCTTGTTTCACTGATTAGAAGGAGTTACTATGAGCGACACTTTCGAAGGCTGTGATCTTTTTCCCCTGCGGTACCTTTGACTTCGCTTGCAATAACTTTTTATCTTGTCTGCATGTTCATTTAACTTCCTTATTCACAGAATAATGGGCTCTTCAGCGTTGCTTTCATATCTGAACCTCTGCTTTCCGTAGATTTGAGTTGATTCTATTTTCAACAAGCCACTACATTCCATCGCTCAACCATATTGTTTCTTTGGCAGGACGGTACCCAAGAATATTTCATCTGGTATGTAGTTATGAGTGATAAATTTTCTGTGTGCCCTGCCGTTTCTTTTCACATTCAATCGGGAATGGTTTGAGATCCTTTACTTAAGACCCGCGTAACTTCTAAGAACTAGAATTTCCTTCATCGTGCAATAACTTGAACGGAAGTTCTTAGCCAGTTAACTGTGACGCGGTTGGAGCTGATGTCGGTGTGCTTTTTTACTCGGTACTGTATTAGATAGATCCGCATAGCATTTTCCGCTCATACAGGACCAGTTTTTCAATAGTTGTCTTAAAATATAGAAGTTAAAAAGTTTGAAATATCGCGAAACATCCTACTTTTCGTCCAAATTTTTCGACGTCCTACTTTTCTTCAATTTATACAATGTCCTAGTTTTCGTGGGAGAAATGGAACTTTCTACTTTCGTCGAAGGTCAGCCAAAATCTTCGACCGATTTGAGAAATGTGGCTCCAGTCAAGGCCAAAGTTGACGAAAATCCACGAAATACGAAAGAAATATTGCTGACGATACGGGGTTTAATGCAATGGCTGTGGGCATTATATTGGGTAATGATCTGCTGAACACGTAAAAATTTGCTCATTGGGTTCCACGAATATTAAATAAGGTGCACTTTGAGCAATATTTCCCATATAAATTCCAAAACAGATGGTCTAGTAACTTCAATAGAGAAAAAATTGTAACTGCTATTCCCCTGAATTCCAGACAGATATTTACAGCGACATGGTATAATCAGGACTTCTTACCAAAGTTTTCGAAAATATGTTGGAGAACAATTAAAAAAACAACTACTTCGCTACTCCTTACGTCACGATAAACACTGTTGTAATATGTTACATGTAGCATAATGCAGTCTCTGGGGTCGACGAAATTTGCCCAGCAAAGTATTCTCCAGCAAAGATACTTGTGATTTTTAGTTTTTTTAAAACCGAAATTCGCACCAAATGAGCCTTTCGTTCAAAAACTACCAATTCCAATACAGCTCTTTTGGAATTCCCGAAATTCAACTTCTTTAAGATATTTATGATTCTATGCTTTGCCAGTGTAGAATTTTTCGACATTAGAGAGTTGGTATCGGCGAAAACATTCCATCCACATCAGTTTGGTTCTTGAAGTATAATGATAGAATTTACGGAATGCAGCATCGTCTGAACAACTTTCTTTTTGCTCACTGCCTTACATGTTATCTCGCTTTCATACAGCCAAGTCAGCTTCATTTCCTCGTATATTTTAATGCAGATTTTAGTACTGACAATTATATGGCACCTTTGTAGTATAAATAAATACCATAAAGAATAATAAAACAATAAAGATGAATCAAAGGAGTCGTCATCGTTTTAATTTTTCTAATGATGATCTTTAATCACTTTGAAAAGTGATGATGTCTTAAGTCTGGGAATGACACACAGACTTCTTGCTAAAGTGTATGTGTGTGTGGATTGCACATCCACATACACATACATACATGTAGAGAACAAACACGTTAACATACGTATTTACAAAACACGTTTGCTTTTAAAAAGCTTGACCCCTCGGGCTTTATTTCTGGTAATTACGATTTGATTAACTTTAACTACATGAACACAACAGCAACAACAATAAGATATCACAAAACCAAAAAAGAGTAAACGAGAGACTTTAAGAGATTGTTAGAGAGTGAGAGATATATACAACGTGTGAGTAGGGTAATGTTGCCAGTAAAACGAAAAAAAATAAAAAATGTTTAAATGTAAATCGCTAACGGCTTTTTCTCATGGAATTTCGTTGTTGTTGAGTGGAGATTTTTAAAGTAAATACGAAAAATTTTTATTAAAGGTTGGGCAATGAAATTTTGAATTTTTTGTTTTTAATTTCTGATCATGTGATTTTATATTTAGATTTATAATAAAAATCACTTATAAATAGTTATGTTGCGTATATGTCGAAATCATTTGAAACCGTTTCTCTTCATAGTTTTCGGTTAATTAAGCTGTATAAAAACAGAAAAGAAGAAATTGCCTTGGGACTATACATATATTTTTGTTGATCTTATTAGCTGCTAAAATCCATAGATAGCTCAATTAGAATGTTTAGTAGCAAGCAAATGATTCATTAAAGTTAGAACCACCTCCATTTAGAAGGGTAAGTGTAAAAGATTACAGATAGTGCGACTATCCGGATTCTAGTGATGATCAAACAAGGACCAAGGACGACTTTTAGACTACGGGCCTTATCGTGAATAAATATTCTTAAGAAAAAATTCGAAATGACTAGGTCCTTGTTATGTACGATAGCAATGGTAGCCAATCAATTATTCATGCGGACCTCTCAGGCGCAGTGTGACCAATGCACTACATCCTTCCGCCTTGGAAAAAGAACAAGTTACTGATGACCTAAGTTTTAAGAAATTTGTTTTTTTCATGTTCAATAACCAAATGTGGTGGAATATATTCTTAGATGTGTAAAATTAAATTCCCAATAGGTGTTCAAGAAAATTTCAACATAAAGTGGTGTCAAGAGGTCTTTTTACCTGAAAATTTCGTGAAAATCCAGATTTCCGATAATATACGGGAGAGCACACATTTCAGTAGTAGTAAATATCTAACGGGGCGCCTTTCCAAAAAATCGTATGTGGTACATGGCGAATTTTGTTTTGGAAATAGAACCGAAAATTAAATGTTTGGCCTTATTTCCAAAACCAAATGAAAATAACGCCAGAATTTCGTATGCAGATTTTTCTGGCGTTATTTCCAAAAAATTTTCTGGCGTTATTTCCTATTGCATTGTTTCCTTTTTCTAAACTACATTATTTTTGGAAATAACGCCATAATTTTTGGAAATAACGCCAGAAAAGTTTTTGGCTTTATTTTCAAAACAAAATGGAAATAACGCCAGAATTTTGTATGAAGATTTTTCTGGCGTTATTTCCAAAAAATTTTCTGGCGTTATTTCCTATGGCGTTATTTCAGGGAGCTTTGTAGAAGTTGTAAAGACCCTGATAAGGAAGTTCTTTTGTGAATGTCCAGCGCTTGCACTTAGACGTAGAAGGACTTTTGGTCATTTCAATTTGAAATCGCTTGACTCACTATCTGCAGAATGTCTAAAATCCATATGGAAGATCAATATATTTGTACATCCAAGTGGTTCTCTTAGACTTTGTTAGCTAAAACTCTTAGTATCAGGTATACAATGGACCCTTTTGCGAGGCCTAAGTTCATGATGACAACATGTTCATCTCCCAGATCTAACTTACCTAACCTATTATCTCCAGAACGGTGAAGCAAATGTCCACATTTGCTCAAAAAATTCAGTAATGGAATTTGGACAATTTGACTGTCTTCACCAAAGGGAAAGTTACAAGTATTCGATAAAAAATACTTGAGACGCATTTTAAAAAGCTGTTGGGCTCACACGATTTAAAAGACTTAGTACAAAATTCAGTTCAAGTTGCGCATATTGAGATGGATAGGACATTTTCTTCAGAAACCACACAGTCAAGTTTGCCGCTTAGCACTTCACTGGAATTCAAATGACAGTACTTGATAGATCAAATGCCATCTGGAGTAGGTCATTGAAGAAGGAAATTCGAGAATTCAAAAAATTTCGCATTAGATGGAGGCAGCAACAACAACTGGAATTCAAATGGCAGATGACCAAACGTCATCTGGAGTAGGTCATTGAATAAGGAAATCCAAGAATTCAAAAATTCTCGTTTTAGGTGGATACAACAACAACAACTTGATAGAACTTTAACTTTTTTATATGCTCCAATTTCTGGTGCTTACTCTTTTCGATATTTCGGACCCAGTTAAAGATTTTAAAGGCTATTTTGATAAGCTTTAATTCAATCGAATTTATGAAGATATCACTTAACTGAGTTGAAGAAAGAAAGCAAATAATACAACAGTGTAATGCTTATTGTACAGTTTCGAAACAACATCTTAACACCTCATTCGAATAACAACCCATAATCGAATAGCGCGCTCCCCTAATCGAACGCACGCCCATTGATCCATTGATGGCTTCTTCGTCACATGTGATGATTTGAAATTAAGATGAGCGAACGAACGTGTAACTTTTCCATTTAAGTGATTCACAGACAATTTTCGCTGTCGGAAGTGTCCACCTTAATGATTATTCATTCGATGCTGTTGTCTTTGTTATGTTGTTGTGGCTGTGTTTATAATGATTGCTGCCGCCGTAGCCGCCAAAAGCCACGAAGAGGCGAATTTCGCTAAAACCACAAATCCGCGCCTTGTGGCCAAGTCATCCATCGTCTGTTGAATTATCACAGATTGACGCATACAAGTATAAATGCCATGAGAAGCGACGCGATGATCTCAGCAGAGTGCGACCGGCGAGCAAATAGGGATTCACTTACACACACACACACACAGCCCATCACCAACAATATACAATATAACACACAAAGCGACACAATTGTAATTTAGCTTGTGGTGCTTATCGCTGTTGTTTTTGTTGTTGTTGCTGTTAGTTTCTTCTTGGCATTGGTGATAGTGGTGTTGGTGGGCCGTCGCATACACATGCGTTCGTATTGTGCGGACTGAACTCGCTATGTGACGGGAAAATCAAAGTTTCGTCGCTTAAACTCTGAGGCGCTTTAAGTGAAACATTCACACACAATCGCCGCCATAAACTGCAACAACAGCAACAACAACACAGCAACAAACAATAACAACAGAAAAGTTGCGCGCGGCAATCGTGATGTCCGAAATGCCATGCGGGCATTCAGCAACAAACAACGTGGTTTGCGCCCCCGTTCGTTGGACCCTTGCGGCTTCGCATGCAACTCACATCGCGCGATTATTTACGAATGTGGGATTTTTTTGTGATTGTACTCTTGTATTTTGACCGCTTTTCACTTTATGTTGTCCAAAAACAACGCGCGACCATCGTTGTTTGGCAATTGACGCTGATACATCCTCTTCATCTTTGGACAAAATGCCAAAGACGTCGTTTGTGCTTAAGTAAGCGATTGCTTTTGGCGTATTTATAAGATTTTCACACGAAAATCATTTTGGAGCGTGAGTATTATGTTCAGCATTGTCATGAAAATGAAGATGACAGATTTTTGACTGTGATTATCGGTTATCGGTGTGTGATAACTGAAATAAGTAAATTTTGATGAGTGCAAGAAAATTATTTCACAACAATACTTAATGTGTCTTCAAAAAGTTATATTTTAGTATACAGTAATCAAGGAATCCTGACGACTTATTTATGATTCTTTGCACAAAATCACATTTACTTTTTATTGACTTTAGCACTGCAATTAGAATACAACTGAGCTTCTGTCAAAGGTACATGTGCTCTTATACCATCCGTCAGTGATCATTGGAACCTTCTCGATGATTCCAACAACGGATGGGTTTTATTTTATCGAGTAGTAAAACCATCGAAAGACTGCGCACGAGACTTGTTCTAACTAAAAGCTCCTCTCTTCTGAAAGTAGAGAACGTTAAGTAATATGCCAGGATACCGTCTGGAGCAGTGTTTCTCAACCAGTGGCTTGCGACAATTTGTTTCCGGACCGTGAAAGATAAAAATATGTATGACGCCGTGGCGCGACGGTCCAAAAAGTTATACCGCCGATCTGCTGCTGTGAAATTGTCTAGAGCATAATTGCTCAAATATCTGTTCGTGTGTCGATTAACTCAATACCTGTCCTGACGTGATCGCAAGTAAATTTAATCCAACAACGTTTTGTGGTGCTCATTTACCAGAGTTTATTTATCATCCTTGCTGAAGCTGATTGTATTTCTTCTCACTTTTTTGGTGTTCCATGAATATTTGGCAATTCAACAAGACATGTTTAACGTTTTCCATTTTCTTAGAAGAGTCAGGACAGAAAGGGTATACTTCATGCTTTGAATGAAGAACATATTGAAACATCAGTGTTTACGAAACAACAACTAACTATGACTCAATATTAAGTTAAAAATCATACTCCTCTTCTCTGATTTGTCTCATTTTTTATATAGTCTAAGACATTTTCTGCTTTAAAATCATTTGTTTCTAATTGATGAATAAATTCTTTTACTCGGAAATCTAATTTTCGCGTAATTTTTGCAAAGCGGACATACGTTCTTCATAAAATGTTTATCACTGTTTCTTCATCTTCAAGAAGCGGCAAAGTGTTTAGGCTACCTAAAACAGTGTAAGAAATACTTCACTCCTGTTACCTTCGGACTGTCTATTTCGCTTATATTAGATCTAAGCTAGAGTACAATTCGCACATTGGAGCTGCTGGTTATTTTTTCTTCATCAAATGCGTTCATTTTTGTTTCATATCAGTATTGAATTTATCCAAAAGCTCTTAATAACGTTTGCCGATGATAGTTTTACCCCTACAAAGGTAATTGGTGTGGATGACACCGTGAGCATCCCAAAAAACAGTGCCAATGATCTTGTTGGACAACAGACCCACATTGGCCTTCTTTGGTGCTTTTTAACCCAAAGAAACCCATTATTTTGATTGTTTCTTTGCCTTTGGTGTCTTGTGATGAAGTCATGTTTCGTCTACGGTAAAAAAACGGCTCAAAAACTCTTTCCAATTGCGCCAAACTCTCCTTTGAAGTAATCATACTGTTGCGTTTATAGTCGAGTGTGAGCAATCACGGTAGCCAGCGTAAGGATAGTTATTTTATGTTCAAATGTGATGTACCCACTCAGTTGAGTTGCCTACAGTCTCAAGCACCTCACACTTTTTCATTTTCCAATCGTTCAATATCATTCCATAGATTCTATCGAAAAGTTCTTGTTTTGGGTGATCTAAACGTTCTGCGTCACTTGTACTGGTACGACCGCAACGAAACTCAGTAAATCACCTCTTAGCATGGTGCAGATTACCTATATTATTTCGCGATGGTTTTTTACGCAAAAAAAAATTCTTAATCAGCACGCGAAGTTCATTTTTTTCCATTCTTCAAAAACTCTTGAGGTTATCTGCTTTGAAAAGCTAAATTCTAAAGTGATCTGCTAGTAGATAATAATTGACGGGCAAAAAACTTGATTTTAAGTTACTATGCGAAAAATCCAAAAAGTCTTAAACTTTCACCCATCTTTTACATTTTAGAATTTATAATCGAACTGTTTTCAGTCCTGAACAAAGTATGATATTTCTAAAAAAAAAAAAAATGCATCGTCCTTCAAACAACAAAATATCAAGCAATCATTTCACTAGTCTACTCTATACCTGACTCAGCACTCAGTCACTGGTCAAGGCAACAACCAAACGAGACATTTAAACGTCAAAAAGCAATGAAATACTCAATGTTCAGTCATTATGGTAGGCATGAGGAGTATTAAGAAGAAGAAAAAGAAAATGCCTTGCATAGCTGTCAACCACCACCAACAATGAATGATGTGCGACTGTCTGTTGCAGCTTCTGTTGCCCATTATGAAGAAAACGAAAAATGTCTGATATTTCTTATCGTACTCCATACATACATATGTATATTGCACTACTTCTTTTATACTCTATCTCGTTCTCTCTCTTTTTCTCATTTACTATTTTTTAATGGACTCACACGTTGTTGTTTTTGTTATTGTTGATGATGAAGGCATCATTCACTGTAAAACAACAAGACAAAAGCATCATCGGTATCATGCATCATACAAGAAAATTCATCCATTCATCCATCCACTCATCTATCCATCCCCAACCAAGTATCGTTGTTAGTCTGCCTAAGTTTTTTTTTTAACGTGTTATTGTTTCTATCTTTATCTCAAGTTTACTAGTAGTAGTGTTGCCAGATGTTGTGATTGGTGTATAACATGTACGATGCCAGAACGAATTGAGAAACTGCTATAGCAACATAGTGTGGAAAATACTGTTGATGTAGTGCCAACAATAGTAGCGACTAAAATTTTTTGAAACGGACACACTAAAAACTAACTTGCTAACCTGAAACTTTTTTTGTGGTTTTTTGAAGAGTTTTTAATCAAGATTATTGCCTTATACTTTTTTTTAAAAAATTATAATTTTTTTAAAAGTTAGAAGCATGTGAATTTTTATGTATGTCTTTTTTCATATTGCGATTTCTCTGTAAATATTGGGCGAAAATTTATGAAACTTTTGTGGTAGGACTAAAAATAATTAAAAATTTAGATGAAATAAACTTTTCATAAAAACTTTTAAAATTTCTTATAAATACTGCACTTTTTAATAAACAAATAGATATTTAAGCTATACCTATAGAAAAATAAAAACTTTTTACACAAAAATGTTCTCTAAAATCTGCACAACATTTCTATGGAAAAAAATTGGAGGAACTTATCATTAATAAGAAAGTTACGACCGCTTTAGTGGCGCCATTTAAGCGCCTTGCCTATGTGATTTTCGCATTTTATCGCTGCATGCCGTTTCAAAACAACAAATCATAATTTTAGCACAAATTGAACTAGTAAGGGTGTAAAATTTGGCCTGGCCAAACATTAAATACCCTACACTGCAGTATTTTTAAAATTTTGCTCATATGGGAGGTGCTACGCTCTCTTGTCCGAGTTTACCCTGTTTTTGTCCAGAGCTTGGATTTATAGTTTTTAGTGTCTGAGTGAAAAACGTTTTCAGTATAGCGTTTTGAAGCTTTTGCTTATATGGGAGGTGCCACGCCCCCTTGTCCGATTTCACCCAATTTGTTGAGAGCTTTTATTTATAATACTTAGTGTCTGGGTCGAATTTGGTTCGCATATCTCAAAAAACGCTTTCAGTACAGCGTTTTGAAGCTTTTGCTTATATGGGAGGTGCCCCGCCCTCTTGTCCGAATTCATTCAGTTTTTTCTCAAAGCTTGCGCTTACAATTCTTAGTATTTATGCGTATTTTGGTTGCATTGTCGTGAAAAATACTCCTAAAATTGCATTTTGAATATATTTTTTGTATGGGTGGTAGGCGTGTCCGTTGACCGATTTCGCTCATTTTCAATCCCCCGAGCTATCTTTGACGACGGAGGCAGTGCACCAAATTTCATTGAATTATCTTGCTCAGTTTTCCCAAAAAGTGTATTTCAACACACAGCTAACCAGCCAGTTAGACAGACGGACATGGCTATATCGACTCAGGAGGTGACGCTGATCAAAAATATATATACTTTTCTATACCTGCCACGCCTCCTTCTCTGCGTTACAAACGGAAGGACAAAGTGAATATACCCTGGGTGTAGGGTATAAAAAGCACGTTAGAACGCGCAGCGAGCGTAAATGTGTGAATCGCATAGGCAAAGTATATTTCATCTAAGTTTTGAATTATTTTTAGTCCTACCACAAAAGTTTCATAAATTTTCGCCCAACGTTTACGAAGAAATCGCATTATGAAAAAAGACGTAGATACATAAAAATTCACATGCTTATAACTTTTAAAAAAATTAAAATTTTTTTAACAAAAGGTATAAGGCAATAATCTTGATCAAAAACTCTTCAAAAAACCACAAAAAAAAGTTTCAGTTTAGCAAGTTAGTTTTTAATGTGCCCGTTTCAAAAAATTTAAGTCAGTTCAAATTATTTTTAAAACAAATATTCCATCTCCAAATTAAGGAGCTTTCAACTTGGCAACAAATCAATAGGTTTCGTCGCTGTTCGCTTATATTTATTTAGTAGATATCATGTTTTTTCGAGAGAAGAGAAGTAGAGATTCCGAAAACATAACAATACATTGGTAAATGTTTTCGCAATAAACACCAACAATTTGACAGTTTCGAAGAGAACCATATTTGAAGAAATTTTAAAATGAAAATATAAATCGATAAGGGATAAAGACGGCTCAGATTGCAGTTGCAACAGACTAATTGCTATGTTAATTTAGAGATAAATAAAAGCTTACTTACTTACATGTAAATTTTAAGAAGAGTTTTTAAAAATTCTATCAGATGTAAACTTACCTGCAAATAAAAGAAGATAAAAAAAGAATTATGTATATGCAAAAGACAATGAAAGCGTTCTTAAAGACTTGTAAACGGCTCGAAAACCTCTTGATCTCGAAATAGTTGTCAAAATCAATACGAACATTGACAATTTTACGAGTTTACGAGGTTTTCGAAGCTTTTACACTTTTTAAAGAATACCCTAAATATTTATTTAATATATGCGTCACATGTATTAAAACCATAAAGGTGTTCTTTGTGAGACTAAATACCCCCCCTTTGTCCAAAAATTATTTGAATCAATCAAGTATTATCTTGAGAGACAATATGAGGGGTATAGAAGCAAAAGCAGCAATCAAGGACATGTTTAATAGTGACATCTAGTTGCATTTGATGATACCTTGTGGTCAAACACTAACAGACACACTCAGATAAAACAATGGAAATTGCTGCCATTGCTTCTATACCCATCATATAAAAGTTTACTTTTTTAAAAAAGACACGAATCACTTTTTTTTAGAATCGCTCTTCCGGGCTCCATACCAAGACTTTTGTTTGGTTTCCGGGTCGTACTTATAAAATGACATTTCATCACAAGTTACAATTTTACTGAAGCTGCTAAATCGTCGGTTGTCGCATTTGTTTAGGAAATATTGGCCAAAACGCACTCGACTTCTTTTGGTTCTCATTCAAAATCCATGGAACCCATCAAGCATATTTCTATTTCTTCGTGTACTGCAGATCACTATGTAATATTTACGTCGCAGCCATCGCATTTAACAACAACTCGGCAACTCACAAGATCTACAAAATAAGTATAAGCCATATGTGTACACATTGAAGTAACCGTTTAGAAGTTATTCAATAAAAGCCGGTTTTTTTTCCAATTAAAGGTTTTTTTTTTGAATATCTTCTAAACGGTTACTTCAATGTGTACACATACGGCTTATTTTTTGTAGATCTTGTGATTTTCTACAAAATTGATGTTATTGCTTTTTATCGTATGACTTACCGTTTCAGAGATATAAACCAGTATTTTTGAGACCTTAACGGTTTTTGAAGAATATCTTTTAGACCATGAGCGGTTTCAAAAAAATTTAATACGGTGTTTACAGAATCCAATTATCTTTTGAACAGTTTTTTAATTTTTTTTGTACGACTCCTCGTTAAAGAGTAGGGGAGATGTGTGTACCTTGGTCCACTTTTCAGTTTTTCCAACGTGCTGGATTTTCCAAAAAAATTTCTTTAGTTTTTTGATCAAGTTATATTTCTACAATGCTTTCAGCATCAAATGACGTGACAATGATATTTCTATGTCTTACCATTGAGTAGAAATATTACCTTTTCCATTCCAATCTCAAATGGTCCAAGGTACACTATGCAAGTGTACCATGGACTATAAAAAATAAAAGAGATTACAATGTACATTAGAGGTGTTTTAAGAATGTATGGAGATCCTTAGTAACAACATTTTGATACACGACACCCCTCAATATTGTGAGGTTGGAAAAAAAAATTAGTTTGGAAAAAAAATTTTGGGGATGGGGTGAGGGTAAAGGTTGGCGCATCGAGGTCAAAGGTGAGAGAAAAAGAGAAAAAATTTACATACATCCCTACAAAAGCTTAGGGGTCGCCTCTAGAGGGTTCAAATGTATGAACGACCCACATTATTTTTTCTTCTCCAACATTTTTACGAAACATACCTACCTCTTATCTCTAACCCCTAAGGGGGCTTCCATACAAAATTGACATTTTTAGGAAATCGACTCCCACCACTCCCAGGGTGCCCCTAGAAGGGTCAAATGTAAGACCGGCCCCTAATATTTTTTCCTCCCCAACATTTTTTCCCACCTCACTTACCCTCTATCTCTAGCTCTTTAGGGGGCCCCCATACAAAACTGACGTCAAAGACATAAAAAATATGGAAAGGAAATCGTCAAATAGGCCCATAACTGCCCAGAAGTCACTCCTAGAGGGGTCAAATATATGACTGACCCCCATTAGCCCCCTCCAAAATTTTTTCTCAGCATACCTACCCCCTATTTCCAATCCTTAAGGGGGCTCCCATACAAAGTTACTGTTTTTATATAAAATGTCCCCATTGCCCTAACAGGCACACGGGTACTCCTAGAAGGGTCAAATGTATGACCGACCCCCATTATTTTTTTTACGATCTATATTTTTTTCCCACATACTTACCCCCTATTTTCAACCCTGAAACGGGCTGCCATACAATTTTTTTTTTATAAATTTTCCTAGAAATAATTTGGGCCGGTCAAACATTTGACCCTTCTAGGGGTACCCAGGGTCCAGTTAGGGTAGTGGGGGCAGTTTTTAAAAAAAAACGTAACTTTGTATGGGAGCCCCCTTAAGGATTGGAAATAGGGGGTAGGTAAGCTGTGAAACTTAGGAGGGGGGATAATGGGGGTCGGTCGTATATTTGGCTCCTCTAGGAGAGACTCCTGGGCAGTTATGGGCCTAATTGACGATTTCCTTTCCATACTTTTTATGTCTATGACATCAGTTTTGTATGGGGGCCCCCTAAAGAGCTAGAGATAGAGGGTAAGTGAGGTGGGAAAAAATGTTGGGGAGGAAAAAAAATTAGAGGCCGGTCATACATTTGACCCATCTAGGGGCGCACTGGGAGTGGTGGGGGTCGATTTCCTAAAAATGTCAATTTTGTATGGAAGCCCCCTTAGGGGTAAGAGATAAGAGGTAGGTATGCTTGGTAAAAATGTTGGGGGAGAAAAAAAAATGTGGGTCGGTCATACATTTGAACCCTCTAGAAGTGGCCCCTCTTATAGGGCTGTAAGTAAATTGTTTCTCCTTTTCTCTAATCTTTGACCTCGATGCGCCAACCCTTACCCTCACCCCACCCCCAAAATTTTTTTTGCAAACTCATTTATTTTTCCAACCTCACAAAATTGAGGGGTGTCATGTATCAAAATCCAAAATTCGTGCACTAAAACACCCCTAATGTACATAGGTACTAAATTATGAAAGAACCATTAGTTATGTAATCAAAAGTAATATTTTTTTCAATAAAAAAAAATTAATCATATACTAAAATTATAACACAAAATGTGCATTTAGAAAAAAACCATTAATTAAACAAAAATGGTTGCAAGTAAATACATTAATCACGTAAATAACAATAATAGTAATATATTGAAAGGCGATTATGGCTTCCTGGTTGTCAGTCGAAAATAGCTCTCTGGTAAATAAGCATAGGTCCAAGGTGCACACAGACAGCATGTTTTAAAAACTGTCAGCACCCATAACATATATTAATAAAAACATCTAAAAGACACTAAAAGCTTAAAACAATAACTAAACTTCCTTCCTGACGTTGTAAAACTGAAATATTTTAAGTAAGTTTCTCACAAAACGTTTCGTAGTTTACTAATTTTTACACACAAAAAACACTTTTTCCGTCATTTTTTATGCACGCATACAGCTTGACGGTCTGAAGTCTACTAATATCAATGAGCGGAAAATTCCATAGAAGAACATTATCGTACGTGCAACTGTTGAGTGGCAACCGGCACTCGGACCGAGGTACACTCGGACCAAGGTACACACATCTCCCCTATTCGCAATTTTAAAAGTAAAATATTTTAATATGAACTTATTCGTAGCATTTACATATAAAAACTTTGCACAACTTTTTAAATTGAGTTATCTCCTAAACTATAAGCTACACAAAAACATTTTTTACATCTTTACATAGGAAATTTTCTGTTTTACAAAATTGTGGAGAAAAATTTTTCTGTAAATGTTTGCGTTAGCGAGATATTTGACAAAAACTGATGTTAGCGACCTTTGAGCCTGAATAACTTTTTATGCGCACAATGGACTTCAATTGACTTTTTACACATTATTCGTTATGCTTTCATAAAGACAATTCCGGTGAAAAAAATTCACTTGGAATTTTTTCGTAGAAATATTCTTATTTTCTTAGGCTAAAAACATTTTTTTTTTTTTTTCATCATTTTAGCAAATTTGCTAAGTCTAGTAACAATCAAAAATAGTAAGCTTGCACTTCAGTTGTGCAATACAATGTTAAAAATCTAGTTTTTTATAATACATCATTCAAATACATATTAAACATTTCTGAAAGGTAAATCTAAGATATGATGCCTTTTTAGCCGCACTATTTCATTTGTATCATCCAACAGATTTATAGCAAGTAAGTTACTAAGTCTTTCCAAGTATTTTTCAGAAACCAACCGGATCTCGTTCTTAACTGTTGATATATTCAGATTACTATGAATAGTATCATTTGAAACGTACCTTGGAGCGTTTAGAAGAAGACGCAATGTTTTTGATTGAAATCTTTGTAAAATTTCAATATTTGAATTACTGCACGTACCCCAAAGTTGGATCCCGTAAGCCCAGACAGGCTTCAATATCAGTTTGTAAATCATCAACTTGTTTTCTAAACTTAATTGCGAACTTGGTCCAAGCAGCCAGTAAAGGCGTTTTACTTTAATGTTCAGTGACTCTCGTTTTTTCATAACATGATTTTTCCAAGTCAGCCTTCGATCTAAGTTAAACCCCAGATACTTGGCACAAGTATTTTTGGGAATGTCACAACCATTTATTTTGACATTGGGGCAATCACCTTAACAGGTTAATAGGACGATACGAACCAACGGAATTTTCAGGCTTATTTTTTTTTTATTTTATTTTCCTGGGCTAACAAAATTTCAAAAATTTTTGAAAAAAAAAGATTTTTAAATTTCAAAAAAATTCACACGTATGTATTTCTTGAACGATTCTAAGCATTTTATGCCTTGTACAATTAAAAAAAAAATAGTATTAATTACTTACAATTACCAATTTACAAGCTTGGTGTAAGCTATAAATTTTTGAAAAGATACCCTTTTCATGAAAATTACTAAAAACGCCAACCTCAACACCTTGTATTTTAAGAACAAACGACACTAGGACCAAATCCTCCCGGATTATTAATCTTGCACATCGAAACTACCATATCGGCATGGCGGAATGCGAAATTTTGAGTTTTTTGTTTCTTACTCGGCATTGGGGGCATAAATTAAAAAAAAACCTCATATACAAAGTCGATTTTTTTTTTATCAAGGAATTTGTTTGAACTTTTTCAGAATTTTAGGACCTGTTATGTGGCCGTAATGAACGATTTAGACTTTTTAACCCATTTTTTTGCCACGACCCTCACACGATTTTCTGAATTTTACTCTAGAATATTTGGAACGGTGCCCCCCCGTAACATATCTACTTGTGAAATATGTGCTCTTCTGAATATTATCGGAAATCTCGATTTTCCCAAAATTTTTAGATAAAACGACCTCGTGACACCCTCTCGGGCCGACATTTTTTTGTTCATCTATTCGGAATTTCATTTTACACGTGTAGGAATATATTCTACTACGTTTGGTTATTGAACATGAAACCAAAAATTTCTTAAAACCTGGGTCAAATAAGAGGAGACTATTTTCGGATATGCCCATTTACGTTTTGGTTCTTTATAGAAGTTCCACCAAATACTTAATACATACATGGTATGCATATCTTCAATGATCAAAAACTTATTTCTAATATGACATTTGGTACTGGAAAGTGAAAAATTTTTCATTCAATGTACAATTAACTTCCATCTGGCAACAGTACAACAACGCGCTTGGTTGCTTCATTTATTCCAACATTTCTATTCTGGTTCAAATTGGCTTACAGCGTTATCTTTTCTATGCCAGTTAAGAGTTGTTCTCTAAACCGCAGGCGAAACTTTTGGATGAAAATTTGAAAAGTTGACATGGTTGTCTTATATACATACTTACTTACACACGAGTAGGTATGTATGTTTATAAAAGCGGAAGAAAGGAAAGCATGTTGAGTGAATGAGTTTATGACTACGAAAGAGTGGTTGCAAGAATAATGACAAGTATTGCTAGCCATGGTCATAGTAAACAGTAGTAGAGTAGTAGTAATGGTCGTAGGTAATGTATTGAACAAAGTTTTAATGATTGGAACAAACTGGACGACAGCTGTTAGTTCTTTGTCTTGGATTCGTTTTCTCTTTATAAGTTTTTTGTTTTGTCAATATTTTGCTTTTGTGTTTATTTTGGTATTCACTATCAAACAATAAAATGATGCAAACAAACATTTTCGCTTAACATGTCGTATTAGTAACATAAAATTAAATTAAAAGATTTAAAACTTTGCATTTAAATAACACAGCTTCGATGTAATTGTGGCAATATGCATGCCACCAATTATTTGTAATCTTTTATGCCTCACAATAATATAAAACTTTAATGCATGGCCGTTGGAAATCACACCATGTTTTTTTTTTTTTTTAAAGCAACAATGACACCTTTTGAATTCTGCCTGCGCGTGTTGTTTAACTGCAACACCTCAAAAATTGACTTTTTAATTGAAATATTATTGCTACTGTTGGTTGTTTGCATTGCTGCTACTGTGTTGATTTTAAAGACGGCAAGTAACATCTGCTACTGCTACCAGCAATTAAGTGGTTTTGACGCCAACAAACCAAGCGACCAACCGACCGACCAGCAACCAAGGTGCAAAAATATTTTTTAATTATCTTTTAATTGCTTAATGAGGACTTTTTTGCACTTCTTTTTAACAGCTGCCATCATAAAGTATCATCACACGCAGCAGCAGCAGTAGCACGCACTTATTTGTGCTTGTGTTTGTTTGTGTTGTGCAGTTGTCAGTACTTATGTGTATCTGTGTATGTGTGTATGGTGGTTAGCTTCTGGTCGTTTATCATAAATTTTATATTTTTCAAAAGTTATGCTGAAAAAAACAACATGTGGTTTTTTTCTCTCTCTCTCTCTTAGCGCTACTTGTTGCCAATATTACCAATTATCATACACACTCAGCATTATGTTTACTTCCGTTTCCGCCAGGGTGACCAGGTGAGAAAATGGCTGCACAATTAAATTATTTCAGCTTTTATTATACGCACGCTTACATACAAAATTTGTGTGAAATTAAGCGACAGCAACATTGACACACCACCTGTGGGTGTATCTTTGTCAACCAGCCGGCCGGGGTGTATCAGTGTTTGTTTTTGTTAGTGTGTGTGCACGCATGGAAATTAACATTACAAGTGTTAATATAAATATGAAGGTGTGGTGGGTTGGTTTTTTAATTTTTTTTTTTTTAAAGCTGAAAGCACAATTTTTATTTAAAAACAATAAGATGTCAAAGTTGAAAATGTTGCGTTTTGACATAAATAATGGTGAGAGTGAAAATGCTGTGAAATATAAGTTTTTTGGTTTGAAATAAGCGCTACAAAAAAATTATGAAGATATTTGTAAAAAAATGATATCCGCGACCATTGAGACTGAATAAATTTTAATGCGAAAGTGATCTTGATTTGGATTTTTGATATTTGTTTTAACCCTTTCAATACGGATTTTTTTTTTCTTTTAAGATACAAATTATTTTTTGATGTGAATTGGTTGATTATGGCTCAAATAATGTACCATAGGGTGGGTTTAGAAAAAGTATCACTAATTTTTTTTAATCAGAAGTTATCTCTAGTTTCTAAATTCACGATTTGATTCATTTAATTTATTTTTTTTTTAAGTCCCTAAACTACTCCATGGGGGCGACCGACTAGTCCTAATTCTGGTCCCATCACATATAAAGTTCTAATAATGTTTTGCATTGTTTGTTGGATGTGACCAATTTTCTCCTTATGCAATACATTAAGACCAGAAAAGGTCAATTTTCTCCTTATGCATTACATTCGGACCAGAAAAAGGCCAATTTTTATTTTATTTTATTTATAAAGGTTTCATAGACGAATGTGCCAGACTTTGTTATATATTTCTGAGGATTGTATTCCGGGTTCAGATTTTAGTGCGAATGAAATTTCTTTATTAATCCCTGCAGACAAACAGACTAGTTTAAGAGCAGTTCATTAACTAGTCCTCTGTACTACATAGTCCGACTTCAATCCCTTTTGCATACAAGCAGCTGTTCTTTTTTGTGTGTTGATGTCCTACGAAATTACAATTGGCCCCTTATGCATTACTTTTACACCAGTCCAGGGCTTGTTCTGGTATGAAGTAGTTCTATGGTAAAATTTTTTTTTTTTTTTTTTTATTTGAATTTATATTTTCTTAAAAAAAATTAAATAACGTGGAACTAAATTTTTTTCCACAATTTATTTTGACACATAAATTATTTCAAAAGCAAAAAATGCATTATTTTTGTTGTTCTAAGTCACAAGTGTTTTAATTTACGAGAAATAAGTGATGTTTTAATATGTAAGTACACGACAAAAATCGTACCGTTGGAGACTCCGTAAGTAGGTATCCTTTTCTACTTTGAAGGAGCTCACATTTAGAAGTAAAAATCTTTTGGTTTTGCTCATCAGTCACTGTTTGTCCCAAAATTTATTTGTCTCCGATTTTTTTTTTCTCACAAATATCGTTTTGTTCCCGATTTCGCACACACAAACATGGTCACCGTAAATATGCGCCATCTTTTATGTCGGTTTGTAAATATTTTATAACTTTAACATATTTTATAAAGTGACTATTTGGGTCGGCGTTTGCGCCAAAACCACAATTGGGTCATTTTTCTTCAGAGAAGGTGAAACTGCCTATTATATATGCCCGAAAATGTGAGAAAAAGATCTGAACGGTTACATGTTTCAACAAGATGATGCACCATGCCACAATGCAATTCAAACAATGCAATTTCTGTAACGAAGATTCTCTGAGACAAATCACGCCAAGTGTGAACCCCAAATTCCACTTATTGTTGAAATTTAATTCTAATAACCTGAATCTAATGCTTATATTATTAGTAAGCATTCCCGACTTATAGCTTAGGAGATATTCTAAATTGAAAAGTGGTAAAGCTTGGTAATTCATGCATGCAGCGTATTAGTGTACCTAGCAATATGTTGATTTTTAAAAAGCCATAACTCAAGAACGATGAGTCGCACGAAAAAATCAAATCCATCTACTTATAGGGAATTTTATGATCTTTAAATGATAAGCATTTATACACACAAACAATTTAGGAGTTATTCTATAAAAACTCCAAAACTCCTTAGTAGTATGTTTACATATATGCTTATCATTTATATAAATATAAATTGTTTATTTAAAAACTTAAAAAAAATAACAATATAAAAAAAAAATTTTAATTTATTTTTATTTTTAAATTTGATATTTTTTTTACATGCCTGCAAAATTTCGTTTAATTTGAGTAAACAGTTTTCATGAAATAAATTTTCAAAATTTTAGTTCGATCAATTTTGAATTTTATAAAAAATTAAGTAAAAATTTAAATTTTAAAAATTTAAAAATTCTTTGTATAGGGAATGCTTACTAATAATAAGTATAAGCATTAGATTCAGGTTATTAGAATTAAATTTCAACAATAAGTGGAATTTGGGGTACACACTTGGGGTGATTTGTCTCTCTGGAAGTGTGATTTCAAAAAATATTAAGACGATATTAACTGGCCACCGGACCTCCAGAACTCACCCATCTGGACTTCTTTTTGTGGAGTGAGTTGACAAGCAAAAAGTACGCCAGCAAGCCTCAGACCATTGACTAGCTCAATTGATGTTGTTTTCAATAAAAAGTCCAAATGAATTGCAAAGGACCAGGTTAAAAAAAATATATCATATATGTGTGTATGAAAATTCGTTGTTTTCTTTTTTAAGTTAGTCAATATTCAGATACCTATATTAAAGATGGCGCATTCGGAATTTATATATAAATTTATAATTACCTTAACACGGCTTCGCATTCAAATGTTTTCAAGTTAAAATTTTAGTTCCCATCTAAACTGTAACGCTTTGACATCCTGTAACCATGGCATTTATAAACTCCCTTTGCTGCGGCGACAACAATACAATAAAGTAACAATTTTCTACACAAACAAGGATGTATATGCTTTTTCTTTACCTTCAACTCAACCACCGTCGCCGACTAAGTTAACTCTTTTGCAAATCAACCCGCAATGTTATACCTAACCAGCTTAGGGCATACTTTGTTCCACCATATCATGCGCAACGAAATTTGTTCCAAAAATATTTCGCCGCAGGTTCTAATTTGAGAAAGAAACAAAAAATCAGAAATATGAAAAAAAAAACCCACTTAGCCTAAGGATCTTTTTTCGTTTCTATGACCTAAGGTGTGGTTGATGCGATGTTGCTTTGAAGCGTTTTTGCTGCTATTTCCTGCTTTTAACCTCCCCCACTTTACTCAATCCTAAGCAGCATACAGAAAACCACTCTAAGGAATTGTCGTTGAACAAATACCTTGAGAACTTTTATGCTGCAATATTACACTGAGAAAATAAATTATTTTTTCAAAGCCAAATTTTGCAAAACAACAATGAAAATATTTTGGTGCACTAATGATACTCTATGCTATTTATAATTTTTTAAACTTAATTATATTCCAATACTTTCGGCCTTATTACTTAATTCATCAAATTGTCGCAATTCTAATACAATTTGTTTTCAATGTATCAATTTTTCATACATCTCGAATTTTTCAGGAAATTTTCCGAAGCAAAATGAAACAAAATTATTTTCAAAGCTGAAAATTTCAAAGTCAGTCATAATGACTACAATGACGACTCATATTTCTCTCATATATCGATTCTTTTTCATAGTTTATACGACAAAAGACAAAACTTCTATAGTCGTGGTGCACTAAAACAAAATCGAGTATACGAGTAGTGTATCTTGTGAATAGCCGCCAGCCATTACGGTTTGGTTAAGGAGCAACATTTGTACCTTCTTTTTTTTTTTTGTTTTTTGATTTCTGTTTTGCAAAAGGTAGCCTTCTACATTTTGGCCCCAAAAACTGAGGAGAATTTGATTCTGTAACTGAAGTTCTCTGCAGCTATTGTATGAGTAGGTGGTAACAAAGGATATGTTGATGTGCTTGTGCTGAATTTGTGAGCAGAGTGGTCCTTAAAGTTAGTATTTTTAATTTCAAGAAAGATTGCTATTTAAAATGTTGGCAAAAAATAATTGGCAAATATGCCCAAATGCCACTAAAATCAAAAAAAGTATCCGGAAAAGTTGGGAAATGTTGAATGTCGGAGAAATTTGGGAAAAAAATATTTAACATATTGATGAAGTCAATAAATGAAAAAAAAAAAAAAGATCTTGTAAAACACAAAAGTCAATAATTGTTGGAAAAACCGGGAACTTTTGTAATAGTTAATAAATATGGCAAAAATTTCAATAAATGTTGGAAAATTCGGAAAAAATTCTAAAAGTTGATAAATAATATCTGGATAAAGTCGAAAAATGTCAATAAATCCGTGACAGAAGTCGAAAAAGATTAGTAAATGTTAGTAAGGTCGGGATATAAGTTTTTGGAACAGTCGGAAAATATTGTAAATTTCGAAGTTGATACATTTGGCAAAAGTCGTTTAATAAATCAGCAAACTAATGTTGAAATATCATTAAACGTAAAAAAAATCGAAGAATGTTAATAATCCCAATATATAGGTATTGAAAAAGTCAATAAATGTGCATATAAGTATGTATAAAACTTAGAAAGGTAGGAAAGTTGAAAATATTTCAAATCTATTGACTCACTTTTTTGCCGCAAAGTTCTTTTTGGAATTTCTGTCCGGAACTTTCCGGACTTTAAATGACTTAAGCCCTTCCTCCTTTTTAACTTTTTTGACAAAGACCTCAGAGCATTGGACTTTCTCAGCTACTTTCCTTCTTAAGAAGAGCTATCATCTTCTTGGCAGCATTAGGATTATCAAAACCTTTCTTTTTTCCACTCCCTTGCCTTCTACTAACGGTCAGACGTTCCTTATAGGTTTTAATAACACGTCAAACTTTATTCTGTGAATCTTTATATATCTACCAAAGGTAATTTGATCAAAATTTTTTTGAATTTAAACAATTAACAAGTAATAATGTGTGCACTAGTTTCATCGTGCGCAAGCCTTATATAAACGAATAGGAATGGTACTGTACCGAACCTTTCTGCCAGCGATTTTGCTCGCCGGTGGCCAGGGGTTCGGCTACAAAAATTTATAAGAGAAAAGGACGACCTCTTGGTTAAATTCAAAGTCACGGGTTGGAGTTTTATTAATTTACTTCATTTTCATTTCTTCATTCGGTTTCTCTCAATATATTTATAATAATATAACAAATAAAACACGTCTCTCTATTTCCCACCACTCTCTGCTCCTGTGTGTCGCTTATCCGCCGCGGCCTAGTTGAGTGTAGAAGTGGTTAGTTGCCTCGCTCTCACCTAACGCAATGGTATTTCCTTGAACGCGTAGCCTATAGCCGTGAGTAGGTGATATAGTATCGGACTGCTCACACCACACACCGCGCACTACTCTGCTATTTGCATACCCGACTCTATTTGAGACTAGATCATACCCACGAGTAACTGGTATATTATCGGGATACTCTTTTGTGTGACCTCTCACTCTTGTACTAACAACAGGCAACTGATTTATTATCGGGCTACGTGTGTATAGTACCACGGTCTCTACGCTACTATTCCCACTACTACTACTACTTTAATTTATCAAATATTTTGTTTCCTGGCTGCTTACCGCTTTATCTGCTTCTTCTGCTTACTGCTGCTGCTGTTGTTTGCCGGTCGCCGGCCACGAAAAGACTGTCTTCATCCACTGCTGTGTGTCTAAATCTATTTTCTGTTTCGAACGACAGCTGCATGTCTAAAACAGCTGTTGTGCAGTGTTGCCTTTGCGTCTGGCTTTGTTCATGTGGTGGGGATTTTACCTTTAACTAAAATTATGGTTATCTTTCTTAACAAACTACCTAATTACGACAGTAAATCATTATTTTAATAAATAATAATAAAAATAATTACATTTCATTTGTAATTCAGAAATAGTTACTTACTTATATGTAGAGTAGAACGGGGTAATGTCGTGCAGGGGGTAATGTCGTGCACTGGCTGTTTTAGCCCAAAGAATTGAATGATTTACCAACTGTTCGTAAGGTAGGGACCTGCTGACCTACTGAGCTTATGCATATAATACTAGCAATTTTCACCAGTTCGTCTTTACAGAGTAACGTTTTTTTCAAAACGCACGCTTTCGGGACGATAAAAGTGTTTTTTTATCGGGTCAGAAAAATAATTTTTCTTCCGGGAAAATATACCAGGTAAGTGTTTTCTGAAACGAAATATCCTGCCAAAGAAAATAAGTATTTGGTTTTCGAAAAAAGTTTTGGCTTCACCGAGTTATCGAAGTTGATTTTTAAAACGACCATTGGGGTAATGTCGTGCACATTCACTTACACAAACACAATTTCTCGCTACACAAATGTTGTTACACTTGGATGTAACCAATGAAATTATCTTTCGATCGGATGCTTACTCGTTGCATTCGCTTGAGATGTACGGCTTTACGAGCATGTCAAAGTTGAGTGCACGACATTGCCCCGTTCTACTTTACATATGTATAAATCAAAATATAATATTGTATAAAAATATGCAGGTTATACGAAGCGATGATTTGTAGGAGGAAAACCCGGCTCCCGCAACTTTCTTCCTAACAGTACCTACGCAGCTTCAGAAATTTTTAAATCCACCCTACTGTTAGTTTTAAGGTAAGGAAAGGTTAGATAAGTTTGCGGGTCATATGAATATGCTAAGGCAATATTTGTATACGTAAACTTTTTGATATATTAGTTTAGATTTTTTCCTTTTTACTTGTAATGCTGCGGGCCACATTAGATGACTGCCTGCCCTTGGTAGGGGTTGAGTAACTGACAAACAAGTGGAAGATAGCTACAGATCGAATATATTTCATGTATTTGTTTTTTTTTTATTTCACATAGTTTAAAATTGAAATTTTGTCTGCCATCAGTTTAATATATAAAAAAATTGTGTAGTGAAGTAAATTTAGCAAGTAAAATGGAATAAATGAAGCAAATATTTATAAAGAGATATGCAAGAACTGCAATACAATTGAATTATTGCTAAAGAAAAAATCTGCAGCCGTTGTATGTCGAAATCCTTTGTATTCAAAAATTTACATCAAAATGCATTCAAATGAAAATTGTGTTAATGACTGATAGATAGACTATGCACATTTTCACTTTGTTTTCAACCTTTTGCCAATTAAAGTGCAATTTTCCAAAATTCACTTGCATTTGATGCAATATGCGCTTATGGGTTTTGCACATTTGTGTGTGTGTGTAAAATGCATTTGTAGTCGTAATTGATTTTAACACGCTTGAGTAGTCAAAGCGCGTGCCTTAGTCATACACAGGTAAATAGAGACCGGAAATGCACACACTACTGGAGCGCTGTGCATATGTATGTGTATGTATGCAAGTAAAATCAGTAACACGCACGCAAATGTACCCTCCCCATTATCTTTCCACTGTACATTACAGTCAATTCACCTGTTTTCGGTTCATTCAATTTGAAATGAAATTAATTAACATCTCTATGCATCCATTGAATTATGGATTCATCCCTGCCAGTTGCATTTACGCTCCCATTCAAGCGCAAATATTTTTCCAAATTTCCATTTGAATGCGTTCCATTCCATTAATTTTTCTGAAATAAAAAATTTTGCAGCGATTGAAATGGCATTTTCGTTTGCTGTTGATAAACAATTCTTTTAATAAAAATTAATTAATTTTATTTATTTTCAATTGATTTAACAAATTTGCCTTTAAAATAACATTAATTAGGAAAGAAATTAATTCCACATAGTTAATTAAGTAATGTTATTTAAAAGTTTGAAACGATATAAACACAGAAAAAAAAAATAAAAACTTTATCTGCATTTATCTTCAATCAGTATTAGGATTAGTCAATAGGCTATGTACTATCAAAATAGTAATTTCAACACTTTGTGTTAATCGTATGTTTTTATTATCAAATTTATAGTCAGGGAATATTGATTCACTAGTGCATCCTATTCGCACATTAATGGTTTGTGCCTTTGTATGTGGGGATACCAGTAATCATTGAACTATTAAACTAATGTGATGATACCATTAGTATAGACAGTATAGACAGTAATTTGTATCATTGAAATAATTCAATAGTACTTGTGTCCTACAGGTTGTACCATAGGAGTTGCATTCAAGTAATAGTGCTAAAACTACTACATATCTACATCATGCTGTGAAAGATTTCCATAAAAAAAAAAAAATTTTAAGAAATAAGAAATATTTTTGGGAAAATTTATTTTTGCAATTTTTCAAAACATGGCTGTCATTTCGTTAACATTCTTATGATATATATTGGAAATTTTGTACTTCTTTTGCTAACCTTATATATGAGAAGTAGGTGATTCTCCGAAAAATGTACCATTCAATATCCAGTGGTTCATAATCATGTTCAAAGTTCAAATTGTATATTTTAACCATTTCATACAGATATGTACTTAACAGCTTCTATATAAACATCTTGAAATAATAAAATAATTTAAAATTTTTTGCTATGGAATTATAGCATAAAGTGTTAAAAGCTCATTCTCCTGTCTATCCCAATCCACTCGTTAATGCACTTAACTTAATTCGCTCGTTTTGCGTATAACGTTTTATAAAAAAAAAATTAGAATTTTTTGCGAAATAATTCCAAGAGAATTTTTTTCCCCGGAATTATCTTTATTTATGCATGATAAATAAAGTGTGAAGAGTCCATTGCAAAGTCGTGTGCGCATAAAAAGTTATTAAGACTCAAAGGTTTTTTGCAAATATCTCGCTAATGCTAACTTTTACGGAAAAATTTTGGTCTCCAATTTTGTAGCACAAGAAATTTCCTACAAAAGTACGTTAAAAGTATTTGCGTACGACTTCAAGTTTAGAAGATCACCCAATTTAAAAAGTTGTTAACAGTTACGATATGAAATACTACCTATGAGTTCATATTAAAATACATATCTTACTTTTTAAATTGCAATAACTCTTCAATGAGAAGTCGTACCAACATATTAACAGAACATATTCCGTTTTTATGGGTCTTTTTGACCCTTTAATCCAAAAACTTGGTTATAATGGGTTAAAATATTCAAAAAAAAAAATTTATGAAAAATTTCTTAAGGTTCACTGAAGAAAAAACCGTCCGGACGGTGGCAGCCCTGTGTGGTAGCGCACTCACATAAAGGGGTCAAAAAAACCCATAGAAACGCGATACAATGGGCTAATGTGTTTCGGAAAGTTAACATGAAATCAAGCAGGGAACAATTTTTTAGAATATCTTAACCCATTGTATCGCGTTTTTATGGGTATTTTTGACCCCTTTATCCAAAAACTTGGTTATAATCGGTTAAAATATTCCACAAAAAAATTTTATGAAAAATTTCACTAAGGTTCACTGAAGAAGAAATACCATCCGGACCGTGGTAGCCCTGCATGGTAGCGCACCCGCACAAACATGATAAACACAACATTATACAACTTCAAAAACTAATAACTTGATAACCGTAAAACATACCACATTTTTGAGGACCGGAAAATAATTGTAAAAAAATGTACTTTTAAATAAAAATAATTAAAAAAAAAATTATAAAAAGGGTGCTCCAAGCCCCAAATTGGCTTTGAAAACGATTTTTTTTGACGAAAAAAAATTTTTTTTTCAGTGTAATTATTTTTTTTCAAAAGCCCATACTTTTCTACAGAAACCCTTGAAATTTCATTAAAATCGGTTAAAAAGCCGAGGAGCTATAAGTTTTCAAATATTTGAGTATCGAAAGGCTGGATCGAACTTCCTATGGCCATCTTGAAAATTATCGGAATTTCGGAAAATCATTTTACCACAGTAATATGATAGTGTTTGATAACTAACTTTTCACCAATTTCCGTAGAAATCGGAGATGTCAAGTCGAATCTTGGTCGGTAACGCAAAGAAACACTCTATAGCATTTTGAAACTTTTGCTTGTATGGGAGGTTCTTGCGGTCCGAACTTGAAGTCCGAAGATAGAGAATCCATTAAAACATTTTTACGAGAAATTAATTTTTCTGTAAAATGATACCTCAATTTTCAATCGTACATTGTATGTAAACAAATCAACTTTTTCCAAAACTTTTTATGTCATAGCTTTTTACCACTTAGTAGATTGCATTGCGTTATTCGTTTTCAATTTTCGTCACTACTTCGAAAATCATGGAGCCCGCTTTAAATTGTGTCAAAGCCCTCATAAGTATTTGAAGGGTTATGTATCAGATTAACGAAAACTATAAACAGGGATTTGCAAAAGTCGCTTGAATTTGGCAAACATTGCGCCTATTCAGGAACTCACTGTTTTCGCCATATACAAAATAGACAATTGTCTGTATTCTTTACATTCATTAAATATAAACACATAAATTGAATTCAAACTTTTAATAACAACATTTTGTAAAAATTTTACAATATTCGCTTCAATGGCCTAATAGTTCTATTAGTTTTTGTACATGTAAATACAAAATAAAAAAATTTCATCAATTTAAAGGAAAACCATTGAGCTCTCAAATACAGCAACTAAATTTCATACAAAAGAATAATAACGTAAAATTGTAGAATTCAATCAAGTGTGTTGTGTGCTCATATTCAGAATGAAAAATCTGTACAAATTCTAATGCAAATGCAGCAGCATAGAATTCATTTCAATTAAATGCATATATTTTATTTTATTGAAAATGAAATTAAAATACCAAATAACCACAGAATCAAAATGTAAAAATAAAGTAACAAGTGCATGTCAAAAATAATATTTTTCTTTTTTACATACAAATCTGTTCGTATAAATGATTCTTTCATTTGAATAAAGGATTAAATACTATTATTTGTGAAGGAGGATGCCTTAAAACTAAATGAATTGAAATATGCATTTATGGCACATTGATACACGGGGAGAAAAAATGTTCTAAAATCGCAATTAGAGCATAAAGTTGTGCATGGTATAAATTTTGGTCATTAGGACCTATTACCTATCAAAAAAAGAAATATTCCCGTTTGTGCTTGATATCATGGCCTTTTGGCTTTTTTATCAAAAAATAAATATTCTCATCAGTGTGTTTATGATTCTCAATAAGCTTATGTCAACTATTGCATAAATAATAATGGAATGTTACGATGTACTGAGATGTCATTATGGACATTTTGGTACATTGACAAGAAAACAAAGGCTCTTAATTAACAGCAATTTGGCATATATGTCAAGCAATAATGGCTATGGATTGTTTTTAGCTCAAAGTTCTCTCCGTGTAAAATACATTATTTTTTTGTTTTCAAAACAAAATGTCCAATTGTATTTACAGAAAGCATAATTTGCCTTGAAAGCCTTAACCCATTTTTATAGCAATATGACTCAAAACTGAAAATCAAATAACAAATCGTATAATGTCGAAAAGTACAAAGTAATGTACAATAACCGAGAACTATCGAATTATATCGAACAAGAAGGTAAAAGTCTCGAAAGTATTGAAACAGTCCGGTTAATTTGAAATGAATTGCAAATATTAAAAGCCAAAAAGATACCACAAAGTTGCTGGAATTCCAGAATTGTCGAGATCACTTAAAAATTACTAAAGTAGAAAAGTATTGAAATTTTCGATACGGAAAAGCTGTGAAGTACAGAATAACATCGATGATAATCAGTTCAATCAAGAAGTATAAAAAAATCAGTAAAATCTGCTGCATAATAAATAATATCCCATATCGGCCCGGTACATAATTCCTTTGAAGTTTTTTGGTGAATTTTAGAACACACGCTACTTAGTCCTAATCAAGAAAAATCCGTTGGAGTTTTTTTGGATATCTGAAATGATTTTCGAGTAGCGGTTGGTGCAGTTTTCTACCCCTTGGGCCAATACATACGACTCAATCCTAAACAAAATTAGATCAGTAGAACTCACTTACTCAATTCAATTAGCACACATTCATACTCGAGTGGCCAGTGACCATGCGATCAAGTGACCACATTGGGTCATTAGTATAAAAAGTTCTTATTTTCAAAGGTCAAATTTTGGTTTAAGGAAGAAGAAACTACACTAAACTGATTTATTGTTTCAAACACTATTTTATATTTGGTGGATCCTATTTGGCTTCATTGGAAGCTATTCATGTTCCAGTGGGTGGTCCAATATCAGGTGACCAAATAGCCATATTTGGTTCTTAGTGTACTTAGTACTATACTATTTAGTGAAATTTTTATATATCGTCTCAAACACTATTTTATGTTCTATGGATCCCATTTGGTTTCATCGGGATCCATTCATGTTGTAGTGGTCTATGGCCAGATGACCAAGTGGCCATATTGGGATCTTAGTGTGAAAAGTCCTTATTTTCAAGGATAAAGTCCTAGCATTAGGAAAAAGATACTGCACTTAATTGACATATTGTTTCTAACACTGTTTTATGTTCTATGAATCCTATTTGGTTTTATTGGAATCCATTTATCTTTCACTGGTCCATGAACACGTAACCAAGTGGCCATATTGGCTTATTAGTATGAAAAGTTCTTATTTTCAAGGATGAAATTTTTTTTTTAAACATTGGTTTTTGTTCTGTGGATCCCATAGGTTAAAAAAATAGAGAAAAAGACGGTACAAGTCGAGGATAATTGAAAATCTTTTTTTAAATTCAGAAACTAATGAAGACACCGGAAAGTCAATAAATGATGAAAACTTTTGAAATATGGTCCGATGCATAATAAGCAAAAAATATTTTTAAAAAAATCTTTAAAAGTGTTGTTAAACATCGAAAGATTCGATAAGCATCGCATGATATCAAAAAGTAGGGAATAAGTCGAGCTAAGCATTCGAGTTACCATCGAAAAAGTAACAAAAAAAAATATGAAAACATCGAAACAGAGTAGGAGAGTTTTCAGAAAATTCATCAAATTTCAAAAGTATCAAAGAGACCAAAAACTCAATAAAAGATTAAAACGGTCGAAAAATGCTTCTAAACAGAATAAGTAAGCGGAAAAATTTATTCGACAACACAGAAGCAAAAGCCACTACTCCAGGGAAATCGATCATGCCTGGATCAAACTAATATTGTACACAAAGCAAAATTACCGAGTAATCGTGTATGTGGAGGGCTGTGCTTTAACCTGACTTCATAGACTACAGCATTGCTTTCAACATTGTCTTCTGAAAAAGCATATGGGCTTCAATGCAGCGGAGGGACTAAGGCTATCAATGTAATATGCAAGCAATACTTGTACATGATGTTCTTAAAATCACGTTGCTCAATAGATTATTGTCAGCGACATCTATTGCTAAATCGGGTGGCGTCTAAGGCTTTGTATTCTGACTTACATTCTCCCTAAAGTTTTCTTAGATAAAGGAATAGTAAGGCCGAAATAGGAATCCGAAAGAATCTTAACGAATGCTTAAAAGATTTCGACTACGTTGTTGAATCAATCTACTACTATCCAGGCACTGCTTTGTGTGAGAATAGATGTTTGTCGCCAAGCAGTCTTAAAACGGATTATGGCAAAACTCGTACTCGATAAAATTATTAATTTTTTTTCTGTGCTTCCCATATAACATATTACCCCAGTCATATTTCGGTTGTACTCTAAGTTTCAAAATAAGGATATAAAAATTTACAACCAGTTCAGAATGGTTTAATTTTGAGAGCTTGATATGAAAGAATAACTTAAAATTTGCCTCATTTGTTTTACTTTATTCAAAATTTAAAAATTTTGATTTTTCATTTATTTTTAATATTTTTTAATAAATTTTGTAAAATATGAAGAAAAAAAGTTTACATTTCCTTGCATTACCTTAGGGCTTTTCTAATATCTTGCTTTCTCTGTAAGAACTTTTTTTGCCTCTCAACATCCTTTTTTTTTTCTTTTATACGCTTTCCGGCTTCCCGACCTTCCTTTATTTTTTTCTTTCTTGTACATTGCTGCTAAGTCGACATATGCACCCACACAAACACACATGTACACATATACACACACACACCAACAACCACATATAAACTTTACAATATCATAGAAGGAAAAAAAGCAACAAAAACTCTCGAAGCATTGCAAAGTTTTTCATTTGCCATCTCATCAGCGTCGTGATTTAATTCGTACCGAAAACCCATCCAAATCACTTGCGGCAATGAATTCTTCTTAACTTGGCCCAAAGGATTTTTTTGATTTGTGCGCTCTACTTCTACGTATGTATGTATGTTTGTTTGTATGTATGTATGCATGTACTTCATCTCGAACTTTGTTACGTTACTTACTCACTCACTCATTCACAGCACTACAGACTTCTCAGTTTCTACCATCACTCTTTGCTCTTTGAGGGTTCTGTTTCTTTTTTCTAAGTCAGCTCAGTTATATGTCGGGGGTATTTCGATATCGCCGAAATGGTTGTGGTGAGCGGGAATGTGCTGTTATAGTGCGGTATGTCCGTTTGCTTTTGTAACTCACTGTTGAACTGAACTTGTTGTTTACTTTCTTTGCGGGTTGCTAGCAAATCACAGTAAGCAGCTTTACTTCACATTTTTAATGCGGGAATATTTAAGACCTCGTCGGAAAGATCTTGGAAGCATAGCCATGAGGACATACACACATAGAACTTTGATTAAATAAAAACTTTTAACTCAAAATAAGTAGTTAGTAAGCATAAACTTTGTGCTCAGCTCAATCTCCAGAATGTCTGTCCGTGAAGAAACTTCATCAATCTCGAATTGCAGAGCGATAATATTGGAACTGGTAATTTGCCAAATACTCTCACTTTTCGACTAGTGCAAAGGCATTTGGAACAAGACAAATAAGCATGTCCGAAAATAATCGTTCCTTATGCCGCATACCGCCAAAAAACGCGTTTTTTACACAAAACTTTGCGTTTTTCGTTTTATGCTCGACATGGGGGGCATGAATTTAAAAAAAAAAAACATCATAAATTGGGTCGATTTATTTTTATCAGGAAATTTACTTGAATTTTTTCACCATGTCCCACATACGATTTAACTGAATTTTACTCCAGAATATTTATTAGATATCCCGCTATATTGCCTTATGTGCTCGACCGCATATCGACAAAAATCGCGTTTCTTACCCAAAATTTTGGGTTTTTGATTATGTGGTTTTTACTCGGCAGGGGGCGCTTAAATTAAAAAAACATTTTAAACAAAGTCGCTTTATTTTTCTTCAATGCATTTGCTTGAATTTCTCGAGAATTTTATGACTTGTAATGTATTGAGCGATTTAGACTTTTTAACCCATCCTGTCGTTATGTTCCACATACGATTTTTCTGAATTTTACTTGAGAATATTTGAAAAGGTGCTCCGTAACATACTTCTGAAATGTGTGCTCTCCCGTATATAATTGGAAATTTCGATTTTCACGAAATTTTCAGGTAAAATTACCTCCTGACACCCCTCATGTCAAAACCTGGATCATATAATGGAAGATTATTTGCGGATATTCCCATATAGCTCCATTGTGATACTTCGTAATTTATTTACCCCAACATTATTCTTGTCTCCATTCGAATCGTTGTTAAACCTCTCAGATCTGTAAGAGCATGTTCTTTCAAAACTTTAAACTCTTAACTAAGTAAGTGGCAAAGACTTCTTTCTAAAGATATCATTCATCTCAAAAATTGCTTGGTTCATTTTTATTTTTCTTTCTCTTGTTCCTCTAGAGCATATGTACGTCATCTGACCTGGAACCTTCTAAATAGTGACTTACAGCTTAAAGTGAAATTTAGTGGATTGCTATATTGAATTAAGCATTTAATGTTGTTGGGACTTCACTGCCTGACTATCAAAATTCTCTTCGCTTATTGGCAAGTTACAGTCACCCCAAAATCTTTTTGTAAGACAAACCTGTTTCCAATAGTCAAGCAGGCTTCTACAGCGGGCTACTGACTTCTTTAGCATTAGCAAAATCGCCACTTCTCCAAGTGTAGACACCAACTCCACAAGCATAGATTGGACTAGCTTTGGGCTGCTAACCCATTGTCGGTTTACAAGGCTCCCGGAAATAACGCCATAGGAAATAACGACAGAAAATTTTTTGGAAATAACGACAGAAAAATCTCCATACAATATTCTGGCGTTATTTCCTAGTTAACTTTTGCCTTTATTTCCAAACCAAAATGGAAATAACGCCAGAATTTTGTATGTAAGTTTTTCTGGCGTTATTTCTTATGGCATATTTCCGAGAGCCGGTTTACACTATGCTTTGCATAACAAAGGCTTTACCATGTCAGTAGGTATGAAAAAGGTCAAAACTAATGGAGCTGATTCTTGAATTCCGAATACTCTCGCTGCTAATATAGAACACAGTGCCCTGACTAGGCACTTTTAATAATCGCTAATGACCATTTAAAGTACATAGATGAAGTATGCTCTGGTTATAACTAGATGAAGGATTTAGAACAATTCTAGAAAATTCGTAGTCTTGCATTTCATTCCACTGTACGCCTTACAGCTCATTTGTACAAGCAATTTTTTTTTCTTCAAGTACCTATGTATTTCTTTTTCCTTCGCTCTTTATTATCCTCTCTCGTATTTTTTTTACTTTTTTTTATACCGTCCTCACATGTTTTCGACTGTAACGTGATGATGAACTTTTATGTTTTGATTATTGTAGAAGGACAAAACGATATTTCATAAGCGCATGTAAGTTTACCAACCAAACAGGACTAAACTCATGCGATAGTATTAGTGCACTTGTGTGGTGCCTTCGCTTTAAACTTCCAGAAACTCTGGCATTGCGCCGGCAAAGACGAAGCACAAGGAAAAACCTCTGAGGGTCTTTTAAAATTGAGATAAGGTTATGCCTGCAAAACTTTACGAAAAACATATAACGTGTAGATATATTCTGCATTTGTATATCTTTTTGTATGTGTGTGTGCTATTATATAAACGGCATATGTATATCACATGCTACAAGTGTGTATGAGCATATGTAATAATATTAAGGTAGATCACAATTATGAAGAAATCAGGTTTTAGTGCATTGTACTACAATTAACAGCTCTTTTCAAAAAATTCGGCGCCGAAAGATGCAAATTATATTATGGCCATCCCTGGCATATGATTTGAATGACTCGGATACAAATCTTTATTAACCAAAGCTTTTAATTGACTTTCAAACTAGCGAAACGTAAGTTAAGGCTGCATCTATATTACAGGAAATTAATTCTAAAGTAGCAGCCTAAGCCAAATGTTATCTTTTTTTACTAAAAATCTTCTTTCAGTCATAAAGAACTTTCTTCGTGCACTGCGCGATACTCTTTTTACCATCTAATTTAGGAAATAATATTCGATTTAGACATATCGCCTCCTTATAAGATTCTATGCAATGAATCTTATCGCCACTTTTCACTTCAATGCCTTACAACAGACGGTCATTGATGATTTCTCATTTGAATTGTTCGGAAATTGTTGACCCTGCTGACCATATTTCAGATATATGGAAAATTAGCCCAGATTCTTTTAGAAAATTAAGTATGCAGACGTAAGTGGCAAACACAGCGTTCACAAAAAAAAAGGTTTTTGTCAGTGCTTTTCAAACCCTATTTTAATCATGGTTTGTTTCTTTGCTTTTGTTACGTCTATTTTTATATTTTCATGGCTTCTTTTAGCTTGAAGCAACCCTTTTCTTAGTTTTTGCATCAGCTGCAGTACCTATTTTCATTTTTGGACACTAAGGCTTCACTTTTTCTTTCTCCCTCTCTCACTCATCCTATCCTTCTAGTTGAGTACATTTTTCGCCTGTCATCATCACAGCCCAGTTGAAGAACCGTAGGCATTTTTCTTTCTCATGCAATGCAACTTTAAAGTTTGCTGATTTTTTTTTTTTTTTGGTTTTTTTCCTTTGTTTTGTGTCGGTTTTGCCCAAAAAATAAATGACTTTGTTGCGGCTTTTTATCGCCAGGGGTTGATTACCAAAAGCCAACCTTAGTCAGCTCACAAGTCAAAGGCTTGTGCCGTTTTGGTTTCATGGGTGCTTTTTTATTTAAACATTTTGCTTGTTGTGTTTTGTTTTGACTTATTTTTTATTTTTTTTAATATATAATTTTGGCTTAAATGTTGTTAGCATTGTTGTTGGCGTATTGGTTGTTGTTTGAATGATTAAGTTAAGTTTAGTTGATGGATTGAACCCATTTAGTATTGACAGTGGGCTGATGTTGTAGAATTTTTTGATAGATATTTTAAATTAATGTTTAAAACGCATGTTACATATGTCACAATTCTTTAAAAAATTATTATGAAACCAAAACTTTTGTTAAAAACTGCATTGTTAAATTAAGCGAAGTAAATGAAGCAAAGTAAATAGTAGTAAATACAATGTGGGTTGAATGCAAAAAGCAATATTTACGTTAATCGAAGTATGATAAACAATAAGAATTTACTCGAACCGTCGAGATGCTATAGCAGCACTTATACTCTTCATGAATCTACAGTGGCAAATATACTCGTGTAAATGAAGAGCAGTACAAGGACAAGTTGGTACAAGTGCAAATACCTTCTCAACGATGAGAAATATAACCCTCTGCTACTCCTTCAAGAGTTAAATTTGGTGTGTGAAGAGAAGTGGAGATATGCATTTCTTTTTCATTTTAAGGTTATCACAAAAGAACCACATTCACCCGAGTGTGTCAGTTAACTAAGTTTGCCATACAGTCAAACGCAACCTTACCTGATGATGAGATTAATTAAGCATAAATTCATACCCTTTAGTGTTCTTCAAAATTCTATTGCAAAAGTGTCAAAGGAAATCTTTAGTTTTTGTTCAAGTCATATTAATAACTTACCTGAAAAGAAAATAAAAACATTAAATTAGCTGAATTGTACAATGAACATTCGAAAACATATTAACCTAGATAGACTTGTTTTTTTTTTGAAAATTGATCATTTCTTTTTTTTTTTTTTTGTATATTTCGTGTTTTAGAGGTTGTTTGGCAAAGAATATGGTGATATTAAAATTTTTTAGAATTGGTGACGTCACAAATGGACGTCCTACGAAAAGGACGTCATTGTAATATGCATGCAAAATTTTTATCATATTTGCTTATAATTCTCTCATCAGTATCAGTATCGATAACTTTGTTTCTCATTTTATCTAGTCTATAAGAATAACAATAACAAAACCCTTAGCAAAGTTGACTCTTGAACGCTGAAAATGAAAGTTTAACTTCAAGTTTTTGGTGTTTACTTTCTGAATGTCGGTTTTTTTTAAGGATTACAGCAGAAAACGTACTTTTTCCTATGCTTTCTTCAATTCTTCTGTATTCTGAAGCAAACAATTCTTTTCAAACTCACCGACATGTCACTACAAATTCCTGTATATGAAGATGATCCCACAGCTGAAATTTGTTCCCGACTTTCTTCTTGTGAACTGATTTTTTCCATGACTTTCGAATGATGCGACCATATTTTCAACGGCTGAATATTTTTAAGAGATCAGGGCAAAAGCATGACATATCTCTTATTCAGGAGGGGATTAACCTCGGCAAAACGGTCATTGCTATTCAGGTTGTTATTTTGACAGATGTCTAGGTAAATGTATTGCCTATCACAAATTGGTATCAATCCTCTGAGTAAATTGACTCCTCTATATCTTATGGCATCATCATTTTCCTCCAAAACTTCCAAAATTTCCTCCAACGAAAGCAGTTTTCTGAATATGAAAAATAAAATTTTGTGTCGCGGATTCGACTGACGTCCTTCCCAAAGGATTGTCGAAATAACAGACGTTGCTGATTACAAAAGGGGGAATATTTTATCGTATTCATTATGAGTAGTATCTAAAGAATTGACACAATAAGACAATCAAAACAATACACAAAAACAATTAACAGGTTATTAGCCATGAAAGGCGAAATCGGAGTAGGCTTGACATATAAACCGCACTGCTCACTTGTTAAATGACAACTGAATAAAACAGCGGCCATTTCTCTTCCGTTAAGATGTCAATAGCAGTTCGAAATCAAATTTAAGTCCACCGACAAGTTTAAATGAGAAAAAACATCCTTCCAGAAGGACGTAAGGGCTATCTTGGTGGGGAAAGTGGGATAGTTTGTTCAAGAAAAATGTTGGGGTGGAAAAACTAATGGGTGAACATTTTTTCCCCGGCAACGACGAATTTTTTCTAATTTCTGTATGGAAGCCCTCTTAAGGAGTACAAAAAAGGTGCTAGTATGTTGGAGAGAAATTTTGGAAAGGAAAAATCAATGAAGGTCGGTGAACAAATACAAACAAACTTTTCAAAATGCTGCAGTGTAGGGTATTTAATTTTTTGCCAGGCCAAAGGTAACCTTACCGTCACTTTTTTATTTTTAATGTGACACACTATCGTGATTACCTCTTTGGTTTTATAAAGCTGATAATCTATGGAACCGAATTTTTAAGTAATTTTCCAAGATTAATGTGGTGATTAGATCTGAACAAAAGATATGGAAACTGCGGGAACAATTGTTATCGTTAAAGTGTTGTTAGATAAACATTAAAATAAATTTTTTGCATCATCCCAGCCCACTGTCCAACAAAAGGGCATCTTTACATGTAGCGTACACACCTACACATTAATAAATATCCATTTACAAGCGCTTACACATATACACACATATGAACAAGCAAACAAACAAACAGACATACGAAGAAGTGAAAAAATATATATATATATATAACAAAAACAAGCTAAAACAACGACTACGGCAGCAACAACAACAGCCAAAAACGCCTCAAGTTAAAAATGTGGGACTGTGGATATTACGTTAAGTTTTGCACTACGTAGAGCTGTTGTTGTTGTTGTTGTGTGTTACGTTATCGCCAAAGCTGCATAGCATGGATTTCCCTTGAGGCAACAAGTTTACTTGCTCGGTATCTCATCAGGAATGTTACATTTTTTGTAGAATATATCGATACAGGCACTTGCTCTAAAATGGGACTATCAAAGGTGAAAATGGAATTATTTTTTAAGTAAAAATGTTGCAAAATTCGAAAAGTATGGAAAAAGTCGAGAATTTGAAAAAAACTTTGAGAAAATCAATATATGTTAAAAAGTGCGGAAAGTGTTCGAAAAATATTGAAGAATTCCAAGTCTACAATGGTCGAAATGTTGCAAAACCCCTAGAAATACTGAAGAAGGTGGAAAATTTTCAAAAAAGTCCAAGTCTAAGGTATCACCGACAACGATAAAGAATAAAAAGCGCTCCATACAGCCCATATATTAAGTTAATAATCTTTTTGAAAATTCCTCTCTGTTGCATTTTGTCTAAATGTTTTCTTGAGAGACAATGTCGAAGTACTCATCAGCTTCTTAACGCTATATTTAAATAAAAACTAACTTCCATTTCGTCTTTCTATCTCATGTTAATACAATCTTTTGGCATCTGCCAGCATCTGGTACATTTTTCTTGAAATTTCTCGGAACTTGGCGTCCAGCTTCATGCGATGAAAATGCGCTCATATTTGAGTCAGTTTTGGCAGATTATACAATTGCATCATTTCGCTTAAAATCGCACAAGTAGTATTTACAGGTAGAAGTTTCTCGATGTTTCTAGTGATTACTTTTGATCCAAGGGTTTTGTTTATACTACATATATGTCATTTTATATAGTTTAGTCCAAATTAGCGCACACGCAGGGCGAAATGAATATTTCCTTTTGCATTTTTTTTAGTTTTTGCAACATTATTTTGCATTCAAGTCTCAAAATTGTAACCTCATAAAACCAAACTCAACTGAAATGGAATTTTAATTCATATGGGTTGAATCATACTATTGAAGACTCCGATGAATATCATTTCATGAACAACTGAACAACATTACTCAGTTTGCACGCAACCAACAGAGACGCATTACCGATATTTGACGTGATGTCTAGCTTGATGCGATGAAAATGCGCTAATATTTGAGCCAGTTGTGCCAGATCATACAATTGTATCATTTCGCTTAAGATCGCACAAGTAGTATTTTCAGGTAGAAGTTTCTCGTTGCTTCTAGTAATTACTTTTGTTTATACCAAATATTTGTCAATTAATAAAATTTGATCCAAATGAGGGCACACTTAGAGCAAAATTAATATTGTATTTTGTCTTTTTTTTAGTTTTTGCACCATTATTTTGACTGCAAGTCCCAAAATTTTAACCTCAAAAAACCATGTTACAAATTCAACTGAAATGCAATTTAAGTCCATATAGGTCAACTCATAAGGTTGAAGATTCCGATGAAAATCATTTCATGAACAACATTACTCAGTTTTCACACTACCATTACCGATAAATGACACGTGGCAAATATCGATATATTTTTCACATCTCTAGCCGCTATTACAACTTACCCCGCAGTTCTTCTTCGTTCGTCATGCCGTCCCAATCGTTTGTGTCGTTGCCAAAGTAAATCGCATGTGAATTTCATTCCAATCAGTTTTCTCAAGTTTTCAGGCAAAAGTTTCATATTTTAAAACTTATTATTAGTTGCAAGCGAATGAGTTACTACATGTACCTACATACATACATACTATCGATGGGGGTAGATGCTTAGCTTGAGGGCATCTACAATGGGGGGAGGGGAGTGAGAAAACGTAGAGGAAACAACGAGAAGGTTAAGTTAAATATTATTGTTCAAAAGTTAGCCAATGTACCACAGAGCGTAAGAGGAGAAAAAAGATTTTTGATTAGCTTTGTACAAAACTTTATAAAAATAAACTTTGATTTGATATAAAATATAAGTAAAATAAAATCTAGAAGAAAATGCAGTAATGAAAACAAGAAATGTGAATACAACTACAACTTCTCATTTTGTTTAAATTTCAGAAAAAAATGCGATATGGATCGAGAACGCGAAAGAGATGTCAAATCTATAGAGCCCCGTGATTTATCTTCAACAGGTCGCATTTATGCCAGAAGCGACATTAAAATAAGGTATGTTTCAATTTTTTTTTCTAGGACTGTGCCTATGACAATTTAATATACATACAGCGGTTTTCTTTAAAATTAAGATTGCTAAATGAATGTTGCAAAATTTGGCATGATTAATTAAGATTTGTTCAAACACCACAAAAGTTATTATATTTTTAATTTCTTTATAAAAAAATATATAAATTTTTTAATAATAAAAACGTTTCGCTTTGATATTCAAAAACTATAAACAGAATATCATTAACCTTAATATTTTATTTATGGCAAAATAAATTCTTGAAAAAGTATTTCGTTCAAAAAAGAAATAAGTTTTCATAACAAAATTTCAAATCTTCGACAATTTGTCCTTTGAGTTCTCATAATCTGTTTCGACACAAGCACAAGCTTTTGCTTTTAAACGAAGTACTTTTTGACACTAAATTCGAAACTGAGGCCAGAATTGCTCATACACAGCAGGATTTCGAGATATTCTTGAAGGAAGCGCTGTTATCAATTGTATGGTGTAGTTCCTGAGAATGGTAATGTTTCATTTTTTTATTGGCATCAAACAGTCCTAATTTGAATTATCGTACTATATCTTTAACTTTCACAAATAAACCTTTACTTTCCGAGTTATCAACCTTTACAATAAGGGTATATCAACTTCCATATAAAAATATAAGGGAAAAAAGTAACTCTTCATAACCACAGGGACTCATACGTCCAAGAAAATTCCAGGAAAACCGTAAAAAAACCATTCTAAATAACTAAATGATTGCATTAACTCCCATTTGCTTATGGTCCTGAAAGGGTTAATGCATTCAAAAATTTCCAACAAAATAAGTGCTCTAATATGCCTGAAAGTTATTGCTAATCTTTTCACTTGAATTGGTCCATCGTCAAAAATGACTACAAAAAGAGACGAATTTTTACCATAGATTGAAACTACCTCAAGATGGGTGCGTAAAGAATCAGATCACCATCGGTTCTTCATATTAGATGATTTTTTTTTTATCCAGACCACCATCAAGGCACGATCTTTGGTACAGCCCGTTACTAATTTGAGTTTCTATAAAATTCGCTATGTTTCTACTATTAATATAGGAAAGTAGTAATAATTCATGGCTGTTGAGCACCTAGTTCTCACAAAATATTTTTTTCTGAGTTTTTTATGTTGCCTGGAAAAACTATTTTTGTGATTACTTCTCACATTTCGACATTTTTCGCCATCATCTTCTCTAGCGTTGGGCTTTTTTTTTTTTGTAGAAAAGGACTTAGATCTACGTTTCCAGCAATCATAACCCAATTTTCACTAAGCGCTAATTAGAACGATGTTTTCGACTGTAACTCGATGCGTTCCAGCAATTCACGCCTTATGAGTGCATAATTTATGCAACTGGTTTATGCATGTTTGGTCTCTCAGTTTTCTCCATTTTGTTTAAATATTTCTGGAGATATCCATGTCCACATTACATCTTGGTTACGAGCACTATGAGCAACTTTCTCAGTACTTTTGATAAGACTGAGTATAGTGTGATGTCAGCAATTGGCACATTAGACCATCATACCGTTTAGCCCATCAAAAATGGATCGAAATTATAGTTGAAAAATGGGAGTAAAGGTGGCCCAGTGGATTTCATAAGAATAATCTTCCTAAAACGTTAGGTTGTTTTCAACGGACTTACGTATTTATTTCTACCCTTTGATTGAAAAGACTTTTTCAAAAAGTTTGTAGGGGTAGTGTTGTTAGCTGCCTGAAGTCTGCAAATCCATTTACGAGATCATTATAAATTTATTTTTGTCTTGTCTTCAATATTGCTACAGAAAGACCATTGTTAGTTTCTTCCTCAAAAAAAAAAAAAAAAATCAAGCAAAATTAAATGCACTTAAAACTTAAGATATTCCTTAACGATTTCTATTGAATTTTTATTTAATGTAATATTCTTCATATAAGCATATGGGGCCATCTTTGTCCAGTGGACCACCCACCCTTCCATCGCAGTTTTTCAGTTAAAAATGCTTAACACGGCATAAATATTTCGTCGAAACGATTACTTTGCCGTCTGTCAAATTTTCGCATCGATTATCTATCCAAAGACCACTGACCCTTATATAAGAAACATGTTTTTTGTTCAAAACTTTTTTTTTTTCAAATAAAGATTATGTTCTTGCAAAAATATTGGCATTATTAATAAAGCCTACAACCTTTGTAATATCAAGATATTTATAATATTAAAACAACAAATTGCTTTTATTCTCTTTCTTCATCGTCAGCGCTTCACCAACTGTCTCACCAACGATCTCAAATTCCTCCTCACCGACACCTACGCCACCCGCTAGCTCCTCTGTGCCACCCATTTGTCTACCCGGTACGATTGGTCCTGGTGGCGGTCCGACTGGTAGCACTTCCTCAAGTAGCGGTGGCGGCGCCAGTTCCTATTTGCATACAAATCATAAGCCAATCACCGGCATACCATGCGTCGCGGCCGCTTCGCGCTATACAGCACCGGTGCACATTGATGTTGGTGGCACTATCTACACTAGCTCACTGGAGACGCTCACCAAATATCCAGATTCGAAATTGGCAAAATTATTCAATGGTTCCATACCGATTGTATTGGATTCACTGAAACAGCATTATTTCATCGATCGTGATGGTGGCATGTTTAGGCACGTGTTGAATTTTATGAGAAACTCAAGACTTTTGATTGCAGATGATTTTCCAGATTTGGAGTTGTTGCTGGAGGAGGCGCGTTATTTTGAAGTCGAACGTGAGTACTTTTGATTTCCTTTAGTATTGATTTTAAACTTTTTTGGTATTAAATCAAAAATAGTTTAAAATTAATACTTTTTTTGGCATTGTTTTATATAAATACCGTTTTGTTTTAAAATTAAACTAAAATTTTTACTGTGTGGAAATTTAATGCTTTCTTGTTTATTTATTTTTTCATTTCATTTCTCCATTGCAGCCATGATCAAACAACTCGAAAGCATGCGCAAGGATCGTGTTCGCAATGGTAACTATTTGGTTGCTCCGCCCACTCCGCCGGCACGCATCAAATCAAGTCCACGCATCGGTTCCACACCCGAATATAATTACGAAGTGGTGGCATTGCATATCTCACCCGATTTGGGTGAACGTATTATGCTGTCAGCAGAACGTTCACTGCTTGATGAAGTTTTCCCTGAAGCCAATCAGGCAACACAGACTAGCCGCAGTGGTGTATCCTGGAATCAGGGTGATTGGCGGCAGATAATACGTTTCCCGCTGAATGGTTATTGTAAACTGAATTCAGTACAGGTGCTGACACGTCTGTTAAATGCTGGCTTTTCTATTGAAGCGAGCACTGGTGGCGGCGTAGAGGGGCAGCAGTTTTCCGAGTATCTGCTGGTGCGTCGAATTCCAATGTGATAGTCACCAACATGGCGCTTGGATGTAGTTTATCTTAAAGTTAATATTTAAAAAAGAAATGGAGTTGAAAATATTAAATTTATACGTTTTAATTTTGTTGAATTTGACTAAATTGTTGCTGAAAGCAGAGCATTTTATTTAAGAAAAAAAAAAAAAAAACACTGGAAAAAAATATTAGTTAAATTATTCGAAAAAAATGCTTAATTTGTTTGTACTTAAAGCACTGATTTGTTAATTAATTAATTTTACTTAAAAGTAATAGTCGTTTTAGGCCTAAGTTCTATTGTTCAGCTAAGTCTCTCTAGGAACTTAATTTATTTTCAAAATAATGAAATAAAGTTTAGCGCGTATAAAATTAATTTAAATTAATTTTAAAAGTATGAAACATTATATTCTAGCATATCTAGAAGTAAGCATTCTTAATGGCAATTTTATCAGTGTAATCTACAATAACAATATATAGTAGGTATATATTACAACTTTGAAAAACTTTCTGTATGGATACTATGGTATAAGTTAAAAGAAAAAATAAAAATTTAACAATAAAATTAATGGATTTAAAAAACGTGGAATATCTTTTATTTACTGAGGGCTACTTATTGAGCTAGCAACATGTTTGCAGTTTATGAACACAAGGGCATCTATGGTATGGGGCTGTCCATAAATTACGTCACATGAATTTCAAGATTTAGGCACCCTACCCAATGTCACACTCTGTCACATTTCAATAGACCCCTCCCGCCACCTATATTGTGGCATAAAATTCTCACTTTTATAGCTTACAATTAAATGAAAAATATTTTTAGTGGCGCATCGGTTTTTATTAAATAACTCCTAAACGGTAAATTTCTTTTAACACATAAGAAAATTATTTGTAAAAAACATGTGATAAATGAGATCCTTGCACTTTTTATGGTACGACTCACCGTTTTTGAGTTACCTTCATAATATTTAATACTTTAGCCCGAAAGCAATCTACAAATTTGTCATTCTGATTGAGATTTCCAACTGGGTATTTAAGTGGAATTAAGTAATTATAGGTTATTTTAAAGCTCTACTGCTGATTTGTGTTGAAAGGCATATAATAGTAAACGCATTCAGACTTCTTTAAAATGTACTATGTAGATACAATGTCGAAATGTAATTTTTGGAGGTCAAATGTACTTTTTTCCAAATAAATACATATCGATACCTTAGAGCGTTTTTGTCTTATCTCCATTTCTTCAAGTGTTGGGAAATGCATAAACAAGAATTCAAACAGTCACGGTGTCGAAAACTAGATTTAAATCAATTTTTATATAAACCCATTTATTATAACATACATATGAGGGAAATAGAAGCAAAGGCAGCAATCTCCATTTTGTTTATGAACATGTTTGATAGTGTTTGATCACAAGCTATCATCAAATGCAACAAGATGTCACTATCAAACATGTCCATGATTAGGTAAAGGAGAAACTGTCGTCTTTGATTCTGTACCTCTTTGATCGTGCCATCTTCTTGCATTTGATGATACCTTGTGGTCAAACACTAACAGACACACTCAAAAAAAATAAAGAGATTGCTGCCTTTGCTTCTATACCCCTCATATGGGCATATCCGAAAATAATCTCCTCTTATATGACCCAGGTTAAAAGAAATTTTTTTTTTTGTCATGTTCAATAACCAAATGTGTTGGAATATATTCCAAGACAAATAAAATGATTTCCCAATAGGTGAATCAAAAAAATCGTTTTATCTAAAAATTTTGGGAAAATCGAGATTTCCGATAATATACGGAAGACCACATATTTCAGAAGTAGTAGATATTTTACGCGGCACCTTTCCAAATATTCTGGAGTAAAATTCAGAAAAATCGTATGTGGGTCGCGGCGACGGAATGGGATAAAATGTCTAAATTGCTCTTTACGGCCACATAACAGGTCCTAAGATTCTGAAAAAATTCAAACAAGTTCCTTGATATAAAATAAATCGATCTTATTTGTGATGGTTGTTTAATTTAAGCCCTCCATGTCGAGCAAAAAACGAAAAACTCTGAATTTCGCATTCCGCCAAAAATCACGTTTTTTACTCGCGCAAGTAATACGCTTGAATTTTAGGACCTGTTATGTCGCCATAATGACCGATTTAGACTTTTTAACCCATTCTGTCGCCACAACCCAGAATATTTCCCAGATATCCCGCTATCATTACGGTGACCAACCGTCCTGTATTTCCGGGGACAGTTCTGTATTTCGGTTGCTTGTCCCCGGAATTTATTTGAGAAATAGGGGACATACAAATGTTCTGTATTTTATTTCATGTCCCCTATTTGTCCTGTATTAGCACAGTTCATTTATTAATATTTATAAAATATCATTCAAAACCGTAATTGTTTGGCTAATTCATCACAATAAAAAGTTGTATATTTTCATATTTTTATCAATAGGTTAAAAACCTGAGAGTATGCAAACTTAAACAGTGTTATATAGTTTCGCAACAGATAGAATCATTTCATAAACGGCTCTTCCACAATTAACAACTGAAATGTCAAAATCATCTGTATTTCTTTTATTTTTTTTTTGGCTTGTAAAAATTGTTGAGTTTAGCTTGTGTTTGCCAGAATCAAATGCTTCCACGGAAAGTTTTCTCCATTATGAATATAACGTAGACACAGTTTTGAGCAGCACCATGCGCAGGATTTGCTCTGGGAAAGGTTTTTCATATAGATTAATTTTATTACATATTACATTCATATATAATTTATATGGGAAAAAGATATTTCTGAACCTCCAAAACCCTCTACGTGTGCACAATCCTGGCTTACAATAAAGACTCTTAAAACTATTTTGATAACTAAATGTAATTATCATTTAAACTGTCTCGAGCTCAAAGAATATTTGAGGTCACACGGAGATATTTTGAAAATAATTTAAAGCCAATTTAAATGTAATACAATTAAAAGAAATAAATATATTCATTAACGAGCAATAAATAATGTATAAATTTATGAAGAAAATTGTACCGTTGAGGTCCTCGTTTGTAGGTATAATTTTGCGCTTTGAAGGAGGTTACATTTTGAGGTGAAAATCTTTTATTTTTGCTCATCAGTCATTGTTTGCCTGACTATTTATGTGTCCCCGATTTTTGCCCGACTGTCCCCGATTGTCCCCGTTTTTTTTCGTATAAATATCGTTTTGTCCCCGATTTTGCTCACACAGACATGGTCACCGTAGCTATCATGCCTTATCGTCGCTATGGTGTGCTCGATCGCATATCGCGAATAATCGCATTTTTCTCCCAAAATTTAGTTGTTTTTGTTTTTTACTCGGAAGTCGGCGCTTAAATTAAAAAACATCATAAACATATTCGATTTATTTTTTATCAAGAAACTTGCTTGAATTTTTTCAGAATTTTAGGAACTGTGATGTGGCCGTAATGAGCGATTTAGACATTTTAACCCATTCTGTCGCCACGACCCACACAGATTTTTCTGAATTTTACTCCAGAATATTTGGAAAGGTGCCCCGTAAGATATGTACTACTTCCGAAATATGTGCTCTCCAGTATATTATCGAAAATTTCGATTTTTCCCAAAATTTTTAGATAAAACGACCTCCTGACACCCTCTCGAGTCGAAATTTTTTTATTCACCTATTGGGAATTTCATTTTATACGTCTGGGAATAAATTACACCACATTATTGAACATGAAAAAAAAAAATTCCTTATACCTGGGTCATATAAGAAAAAATTATTTTCGGATATGCCCATTTACGTTTTAATTCTTAGGTGACTCGCTTGAAAATTTTTTGGCCATAAACAATTTAAGGCCGTTTAAAAAAAAATTGTTATTTGTACGACACCTTTGTTTTCGTAATGAGATCAGAAGTTTACACTAAATGCAAATATTTTTAAATTCGCCGAAAAGTATGCTCCTTTTTAGCATTATGCAAAATGTGACATTTTAGTTTATCCATCAACCATTTAAGCGCCTCCTCTTGGTGATTTTTTGCTCTATTTTTCATTGCGAATTGGCGATCGAAAAACGAAGTGAACAAATTGTAATAAATTTTCATTGGTTAAATGCGAAAATTTGAATAAATACTTATGTTATTTATTATTCGTGAAAACTGCACTGATTTCAATTAATTTTTATTAAAACTCAAAAGAAAATTAAATGCTGCAATCACTCACCGATCTGCAGCGCATCTCTCTGCCGCTGCTAAGGCTCCAAAAGCAGCGACTACGGGCACACTAATTTTTTCTTAACATGTTTTTCTTTTTCTTTTTCATTCACTGGCACAACACTCTCACTTTTTGCATTTTTACTAGCAACTTTTATTATTAAAACACTTTTATTAAACTAATTTAACATTTCATTCAATTTTTTTGTTATTTCGCAACGAAAAACACCGGCGGCACTACAATTTTTCGTAAGGACTGATCCAACTGTTTCGACTTGCCAGATTGTTGAATTCATCACAGTGTACGGAAATTATTTGTTTTAGGGACAAAGTTTTTGAGTATTTTTTTGCAATGTTTTTCGTTTATTCTATCATAAGCTCGATACTTTTGATGGAACTTTGTGTGAATGTCTGTTTCTTCTTCTTGAAATTTTATATAGAAATAGGCAAATGAAATCGGTTAAATCCCTGTTTCTCTACCTAAATCTCAACCGATTTGCTTGACTTTTTTTTTTGTTCGGACTGATTCCATTTCAATTCATCCGGTGAGTGTGCATTTAGGTTTGCAAATCAACTTCAAACTAGCAAAATATTTTTCTACAATCAAACTAAGGGAACACGTATTTTTTTTTTTGGTTTGGACCAAAATTGGGGATTTTATGGCGTTTTGTATGAATTTTGCCGAAAATTTAATTTTGAAAAATTCATGGAGTTTAATCGGTTTTTTCAACCGCATTTCTTTATTTATCAACTGATTTACATGAATCAAAATTTATTTGATGCACAATAAAATTCTTTTAAGTACTAATTAAAAAAAAAATTTCTTTAACCCTTACTTTCCTTAAAATTGATGTTTATATTTTAAATAAAAATGCTAATTTTCTCAAAAACACCATCTTTTTTTTTTCTCGAAAATTTGCACAGTGATAGTAAAGCTCGTCTTCTTTATTTCAGTAATGGCGGTTTTCTTGCTTTTTTTGTTATAAGTGTAAAATTTGCAATTTTTAACGTTAATATTGAGTTCTTCTATACAAAATGAATAAAAAAAAATACACAGTTCAATTTTCACTTTCCTAGACGGTTTTGCGATACTGATTCCGAAAATGGCACTTACATTCTTCTACCATTTTTGGTTTTCAAGATATCTTGAAAAACTTGAATAAAACCCATAAATTTGAAAAAAACCGAATTCTTTATTTTTGAGACACAAAATTCATTTATAGTAAGTTAGATGGAACTTAAATATACTCACGGTATAGAAAACCAAGCATTGTTTGTGTTTTTTGCGATTTGACCGTACCTTGGCTCTTGTTTTTCTTCGAAAGTTCTCGGGATTTTGATTAGTTTTTTTTCGATTACTTTCATGTAATTGTGTTGAGATGTTCTGGCTATATAACAAGAAGTTAACCCTCTGGTTCCCTCACTCTTCCAAACATGGCATTTTTGAATACTTTTGCATTTCTTTGCATTTTTCCACTGTTCAATTTTGTTTATTCTAAAGGAATAAAGTTCATCAACAGCAAAATTTTTAATTGAATAGCTGGTGTCAGTTTTAGCACTTGAGTTAGAAACTCACATGCAGTCTGGATAGCAGCCGTGTGGTCATTTCACAGACTATGATGTGTCGCGAAATTTCATGAAGCAATCGAAAAAGAAACTAATCAAAATCCCGAGAACTTTCGAAGAAAAACAAGAGCCAAGGTACGGTCAAATCGCAAAAAACACAAACAATGCTTGGTTTTCTATACCGTGAGTATATTTAAGTTCCATCTAACTTACTATAAATGAATTTTGTGTCTCAAAAACAAAGAATTCGGTTTTTTTCAAATTTATGGGTTTTATTCAAGTTTTTCAAGATATCTTGAAAACCAAAAATGGCAGAAGAATGTAAGTGCCATTTTCGGAATCAGTATCGCAAAACCGTCTAGGAAAGTGAAAATTGAACTGTGTATTTTTTTTTATTCATTTTGTATAGAAGAACTCAATATTAATATTTTAATTATTACTTAAGAGAATTTTATTGTGCACCAAATAAATTTTGATTCATGTAAATCAGTTGATAAATAAAGAAATGCGGTTGAAAAAACCGATTAAACTCCATGAATTTTTCAAAATTAAATTTTCGGCAAAATTCCTACAAAACGCCATAAAGTCCCCAATTTTGGTCCAAACCAAAAAAAAAAAAAAATACGTGTTTCCTTATTTTGATTGTTGAAAAATATTTTGCTAGTTTGAAGTTGATTTGCAAGCCTAAGTGCACACTCACCGGATAAATTGAAATGGAATCAGTCTTCGATAAGTTTTGACAGGGAGCAATGCATAGGATTGTATTTTTTTTTTTTTTTCTAAGTGAAGAAACGCTCACACGGCTAAACCACTTCATTGATGTTTACAAAAATTGGTAAGGTTAGCACCGAGGAAAGTTACCTTATTGAAAAAACGCTTTCACAGCTGAACCACTGCTTCGATTTTTACGAAATTTGGTATGGAGATAGATTTAGCACTAAGAAATGTTTAAGTGACCATTATGTTTTTCAGTAGGTGGTGCCACACCTCTAAATAAAAAAATACTCTCACGGATAAACAACTGCGTTGATTTTTATGAAATTTATTAGAAAGCTAGGGCTAGAACTCACAGGTGTCAAGAAGGATATAAAAGTTTCGGTACGATAACAACGGAAGTTGGAGGTGGGAAAAGAAAGTTTTGAGGGTCAGAAAACGGAAAATACGGCCCCAAAATCATAGGTGTTGATCTAAGCAAATGGTATCGATTACTAAAATTTCCATACATATAAATCGAAAAAATCGCAAAATTAAAACCAACAAATAAAAACCGAGATAGTCATTTTAGATACATACTTTGATGCTTAATCCGAATCCGGCACCGAAATTCCGCCAACTTATCAGGATTTTGAGATATCTTCACCTTAAAGTTCAAAAAACACCTTTTTTGGCTGTTTTTGAAGTTTTGTAACAAGTTATGGTAGTTTTTGGCCATAAATCTTGATATGGTATTTGAAAGAAATAGTTTTAGCCTACAAAACTCGATTTGAATTATATCAATATCGTTATTTTACTCTGAAATATCACGAATTGAAATAACGAAAAACCGTGCATTTGAGGTTTTTCAAATTTTTAGGCTACGATATTTTCGAAAAAAAAAAGATATCGATATAATTCAAATAGGATTTTGAAGGCCTAAACTAGTTCTTTCAAATAACACAACAAGTTTTATGGCCAAAAACTATCATTACTTGTTACAAAACTTCAAAAATAGCCAAAAACTGCGTTTTTTGCACTTATCGGTTAAGATATGTCAAAGTCCTGACAAGTTAACGCAATTTCGGTGCCGGATTCAGATTTTGCATGAAAAATACATCTAAGGCGACTACTATTTTGGTTTTTATTTGTTGGTTTTATTTTTTACGATTTTTTCGATTTAAAAGGAAATTTTAGTTATCAGTACCATTTGTCTAGATGAACAGCTATGATTTTGGGGCCGTATTTTCCGTTTTCTGACCCTCAAAACTTTCTTTTCCCACCTCCAACTTCCGTCGTTATCGTACCGAAACTTTTATACCTTTCTTGACACATGTATTTTAAGGAACGATAATATTATCACTATAATTGTAAATAAAAAAAAAGCTCCCATGGCTAATCCTCTGCATCGATTTTTATGAAATTTGTGTTTTCAAGTGGGATATGCCAGTCCCTTATTTTCAAACTGCGCTCTACATCTAAGCTGCTCTATTAATTAACTTAAAGGAAGGAAATTCAAAATGTTTTGTATATTATTGTACTCCCAAGGAAGTGTATTAAAGTAATCTTTCACTCTAAGTAAGGTATCTCAACTTCAAAAGTTTGCTTAATATCAGTAACTTTCGAGTTCACGAGGTTTTTGAGGCATTTGCACGTTTTTAGGACCCCCTAAATATATCTCCGTGCTTCTTCACATGAAATCAGTTTCATTAAGTGTACAGTGAGTGTCCGTCTTTTCATGCTAAAACCGAAAAGTTTACTTACTTACCCACCAGAGAATTATCTCAAATATGCTAAAATGCGACACTTTAGTTCATCCATCAACCATTGGTTGATGGATGAACTCTGCCCGCTGCTTCTTCTGGTGCTTCATTTTTCATGAAAATTGCGATGGGAATATGAGAGTTTGGATAAATTGTAGCAGATTTTCATTGGGTAATATGTGTACAATTAAATGTTCATTATTCTTAAAAACTGGATTCGTTTTCCTTAACATTTATCAGAATTCCGAATAAAATTGAATGCTGCAATCACTTACCCACCTGCAGGATATCTCTGCCGGTGCTGAGGCTCCACAAGTACGGACTTGCACATAAATTGTTTTTTCTTTACATTTTTTTCTTCTTCTCTTATTCACTTACACAACACTCGCACTTTCTGCTCTTTTATTCCACAATTATTTCACTTATTTCACTTTAACACTTTTACTTTATTCCTTTCACATTTTACTTAATTTTTTTAATTTCGATGCCAAATAAAGCGCAACGGAACTGCGACAATTATGTAAACAATGATTTGAATTAGACTTGCCAGACTGTGGCTTTACAACAAACTACCAGATTTATCAGATTTAGCACAAAATGTGCGAAAACAGTTTTGTTTTTTTGGGACAACATTTTTGTAACAATATATAGAAAAGTATATATATTCTTGATCAGCGTCACCTCCTGTGTCGATATAGCCATGTCCGTGTGTCTGGCTGGCTGCGTGTGGAAATACACTTTTTAGGAAAACTGTGCAAGATAATCCGATGAAATTTGGTACAGTGGCTTTCCCATAAAAGTTAACCCGAGGGATTGAAAATGAACGAAATCGGTCAACGGACACGCTTACCGCCCATATAAAAAATATATTCAAAATGCAACTTTAGGAGTCTTTTTCACGACAATGCAACCAAAATACATATAATTACTACGAATTGTAATCACAAGCTTTGAGCAAAACCTAGGCGAATTCGGACAAGAGGACGTGGCACCTCCCATATAAGCAACATTTTCAAGATACTGCAATGTAGGCTATTTTACGCTTTACTCGAGTCATTGTCATTTTTTCGGTAGTCAAAATAATCATTAAATTTGTTGGTTACAGCCATTATAGTTTATAGTTTACCATTAACGAGTTAATTTTCTCAAATATGCCAAAATTATGCCTTCTTGTGTAGTTAATAAATAAAATGGATAAATTGTAAAATATTATATGGTTATTATTCAATAAAACTACAGTGCGCTCGCGATAATATGAACTAATTAAAACTAAGCCTTTTCATTTTTGCGAGATTGTTCATTTTAACGAAAGGCAGTAAAACGTGTAAATGCCTCGAAAACCTCGTAAGCTCGAAATAGTTGTTAAAATCAATACGAATCTCTTTCAACTACTTATCAAGAGTTAAAGATATTTTCGAGGCAATGACACGTTTCAAGGAATACCCTAAGTGTGCTCGCAATAATATGAACTATTTGTTCACATTTTCGAAAGGCGCAACATATAAAAAAAAAATTTCAAAATAAATATTTTTTATTTAATAACTCAAAAACTCGTTACACAGGTCCCACCCACATAAATAAAAGAATTTGGAAATAAATTTACATTCTGATTGATTCAAGTTTAAGAAAACTGATGTTCATATTTTAGAGCTTTTTTTTGCACAAAGTTTTGGTCAAACAAACAAAAAGGTAGGAACGTTAGTTATTCCAGTCAGGAAAATCAATCAAACATTTCTACTAAGTTTAATCTGGTCAGCTCGCTTTACCTGCCATCTGTGAGCAGTGGCAGGCACTATGCAGTTGGCTGAAGCATGTGATAAGCAGCTTTTCGCACCCAACGGGAACAACATTTTGTTGATGAGAATAAAATTTTGGTTCGTGTTCAAAATAGAAGGTCATTGTTATGTAGTTCTGCTACTCTCTACGAAAGTATTTAATTTCTCCAATGTTAGAACTTTTTCCTGTTCATATTTGCGTGATTTTTAAACAAGAGAGAACGCGTTTTGAATCACGCTTCCCTTTTCAAGTCCTTCGCAAGCTCGCGCACCCTCTCCCTTCAGAAAAGCGAAGAAAATTAAATAGAAATATGTAATTCTATTTTTCACTTCTTATTCCAAAATTATTAAGAATTAATATTTACAACAAAAATGAGATATTGGGTTGTTATAATATCCAGTTTACTAGTCATGTTCTGTAATTTTAGGTGTTCCGAAATGACACGAAAATTGTAATGAGATTTCTATAACTTTTTTTGTTAATTTGCTATTGCTGAATCCAAATTTGGCAACAATCAGGTCAAGGTTCAAATTATCATTACTCTAAAAAAAGAATCAGCTTTCAGCCATATGACGCTCATCCAGGCATTAGTGTAGTGTACCTTTTAACTTTTCCAATATTAGCATAACCTTTCGAGATATCTTCTGTTGAAATAAATGTATTGCAACTCTATGTGTGTCTGGAATTGAGACACCTTATCAATGGTTGATATCTCGGAAAGTAATGATCCGATTTGAAAAGTTGAAAGGTAAAGTATAATAAGAGAGATCATAGCCAACTGAAGTTGTAGACAAAAGTGAACTACACTACTCCTTGGTCTGTAATCAAGGTCTCTAATCAAGGATTATTCCGATAGACAAAAATATTTGCCATTCTATCAACTTATTTTTCTTAATTAATATCAAATCGAAATCACTTTTCAGTAAAACAAACTGAAACTGATGTCAATTTGGTATGTTGCAATACAAATTCGATTTCAACTTATTTATCAAAATACGGAACGAATTAAGTTTGATTTAACTCTGGTTCCGAGGAAAATTTGATTATAGAACGTGGTTTTAAGAACAATTCAAAACTTTAAAATCAACAAGCTATTGAACAAATTTAATATTAAATAAAAAAAAGAGTTTTATTTTGAAGTATGATAAATTTATATTGAACTAGTCATTTTTCAATTTTTCAACAACAGACGCAAGCAAGTGTTAACATGGAAATTAGTTACATATGTTTCGGCTATTTCCACATACATACATATTTATATATTTTCATATATAAACATGTATATAGGCTTCATCAGATTAGTTTTAGTTAAATCTTGTCAGAAACCATACTCGAACCCTTGACTCCGATTTTCTAATGAAAGAAAACACTTTATTTTACCGAATACGCTATTGGACACGGATAAAATCTCTGTACAGTATCGCCTATGTGCATAGATCATAAGGCTCACTAGCGCCGTCTGCTGTGAAAAACTGCCAAATTGTTAGTTGGTAACACACTCTGGTTTTGAGACATGCTACGCTAGCTACAATTATTTTATTTTTTTAGTTTTATTTTAGTTTCTTGAAGTATATTTACTTAATATTTTATATTTATATTCGAAAAAAAAAAACGTCCAGAAATTCGAATCATCTGATAAACCAAGTGATTCTAATTTGTGAGCGTCTACTGTATTAAGTTGAATTGATAGCTGAAATTGGTGAATTGCAAGTTCTACAACAAGTACGCCATCTGTATTATTATTATGAGTGTTCGTGTTTTAGCCCTGAAAAGCTCTTGTTTACGTACGTTTTATGCGTTAACAAAAGCTTTTCAGGTAAAAACTTGGAGTAAACTAACAAACAGCCAGATTATTTCACATTTGTTTTAATGGTTCACGTAAAATCTTAATTTCATTTTTAAAGATTATATTAAAGTTGAATTAAGCTTGATGCTGAACTTCATGCCAAAACCAAGTTAGTGCGCCTATAAAAGGTTCAAGAAAAATCTTGATTTCAACTAAAATGCTTATATGTATTACAGTTGATGAAGGAGATGTCGCCCCTGGAAACAGAAACATGAAAAGGTATTTCAATATCTTTTTTTTTCTAAGAGATATCCTAGCTTAAAAGTTTCGTTTAACCCGTGAGCAGGCGCACTAGATAGTAAAAATATATATAGTATTTATAAAAGCTCCTAAATACTTTTTTCGTATAGCTCCGCCACTTGACGACTGATCATCAAGTATATTATATCATTTTAAACGTTTCAATGCGGGCTATATTTCATCCATAGAAGTAATTTATCTCAAATGTTTTTTTCGACTAGTTCTACTCATTATCTCAGTTTCTACCACCCTTAGGTGCCAAGAACACTTCATGGAATTGAAGCTCACAAAAAATTATAAAATCCATCTCTACTCAAATTGTTGAAATTGAAGAAGTTATAGCGAATGCAAAACCTCAGTACAAAATATGAAAAACAGTATGTTTCAAGAACAAAAATCGCCCCCAAAAACTATGCAAGATTCTTTTTTTATTTATTTGCATACTGTTTGAAACGTCATATCATAAAAAAGTACCTGGAGACCGATCCCTGCTCGGTCAACAATCTGATTTAATTATTTTAGTCGATGTTTTTATTCATAGCTATTTCAAAATCCTGCAGGTGTAATGAAAGTTCTGCAATGGAGACGGATTCAGCGTCAAAAAGTACATAAGGCTGCATATAAGAATTAAAAAGTTCATTCTAATGTTTTTTTGTACCAGAGTTATTAACCAAAATTTTTATTTTGATAAAAAGTGGGCGTGGCAATTATTGAACAAAGCCTAATTTTTGTTATGCTTTAGATACTCATGATCCAGATCCGCGTACCATTTGTGAGAAATAGCTTTTAATGTGTTTTACTTGTATGGGAGGTTTCACGTACACCGGCGATATTTGGCCCACTTTCAGGTCATAGGTGCCTAAAAGCAAGTAGACTTCCTACAGTTAAATTCAGAAAGATTGCTTTAGTAGTTTTGTTTTTATATCGTATTATATTTTTTGTGGCCCGTGCCACGCCCTTCAACGTATTTTCCTAATATAACGTTATATTACATATTAATCCTTGTTTGTAGTGGTAACATCTCTTAAATTATCATTAAAATTGTTGGAGTCGTTTTCGAGTAATATTGAATTAAAATTTTCAATGGTCAAAAAGAGGGCGTGGCACTTCTTTGATATCGCCCACTTTTCGGTTATTAAAAGGAATTGATAAGCAGTACCTACATACCAAATTTCATTGAAATATCTTGTAACATTTGCGAGATATAGCATTTTACGTATTTTGCTTGTATGGGAGGTTCCACGCGCAACTGCGATATTTTGCCCACTTTCAGATCACAGATGCCCTATAGCAATTAGGCTCCTCACAGTTAATTTCAAAATGTTTGCTTTATTAGTTTTCTTTTTATACCATTTTATATTTTTGTGGGCGGTGCCACGCCCGTCAACGAGTTTTTCCAATATAACGGTGTATAACATAATAATCCACGTTTGTGAAGGTAACACCTCCTAAATTTTCATTAAAATTGTTGGAGTCCTTTTCGAGTAATATTGAATTAAAATTTTCAAGGGCCAAAAAGTGGGCGTGACACTTCTTCGATCCCACCCATTTTTTGTCTGTTGCAAGGTATTATTAAGTTGTACCCGTTCACTAAATTTAGTCCAAATAACTTAAATGGTTTGCGAGTTATGACTAAATCAATTTTAAAATTTTGGGCAGTGCCCCACCCCCTGGTGAGCATTTACGAAGTTCAAACCTAGCTCATTCTTCATCGTATGTTAATATTTGACACTGTTCTAAGTTTCATTAAAATCGATGCATCCGTTCTCGAGAAAAATTTGGGCACATACTTATATATTTATAAATATATAAATTTATAAATTTATAAATAAACATACAATTTTATCTCGTATAAGAAGAGAAGATAAAAAAATATTGCATAGCCTTAGGGTGCGATTTTCGTATTTGAAACATCCTGTTTTTCATATTTTGTATTTTAGGAGCTTATTTATAGGTCGAAAAAGAGAAAAAAAAATTTTTTTCTTAAAAATCAAAACCGATAAGCTTTCGAAATGGGGGACTTACGGCAAAGTTTTTTTTTTGTGATACTATCCAAGGCGCACCCTTTAAAGTTATACGAGCAAGCGCGCGTGAGCAAAATCCTCACTAGATAGTATCGACCCCCATAAAAAAAAGAAGTTCGAATGACTGTATCGTTGTAAATGTCTCAACATGGGCAACATATCATTCATAGAAGTCATTTATCTCAAATTTTTTTTTCGACTAGTTGCACTCATTATCTCAGTTTCTACCACCCTAAGATGCCAAGGACACCTTATATAATTGAAGCCCACAAAAAATCATAAAATTCATCTCTGGGAAGTTTTTTCAAATTGTTGAAATTGAAGAAGTTAAAAGCTCAGTACAAAATATGAAAAACAGCATGTTTCAAATACTAATATCGCCCCTAAGGCTATGCAATATTTTTATACCCTACACCCAGGGTATATTCAATTTGTCCTTCCGTTTGTAACGCAGAGAAGGAGGCGTGGCAGATATAGAAAAGTATATATATTCTTGATCAGCGTCACCTCCTGAGTCGATATAGCCATGTCCGTCTGTCTGGCTGGCTGGCAGGCTGGCTGGTAGGCTGGCTGGCTGGGTGGCTGGCTGGCTGGTAGGCTGGCTGGCTGGGTGGCTGTGTGTAGAAATACATTTTTTGGGAAAACTAAGCAAGATAATTCAATGAAATTTGGTAAACAGCCTCCGTCGCCAAAATTAGCTCGGGAGATTGAAAATGAGCGAAATCGGTTAACGGACACGCCTACCGCCTATACAAAAAATTTCTTTAAAATGCCACTTTTGGAGTATTTTTCACGATAATGCAACCAAAATACACATAACTACTAAGAATTGTAAGCGCAAGCTCTAAGAAAAAACTGGGCGAATTCAGACAAGAGGGCGTGGCACCTCTCATATAAGCAATAGCTTCAAAACGCTGTATTGAAAGCGTTTTTTGGGATAATCGAACTAAATTTGACTCAAATACTAAAAACTGTAAATGCAAGCTTTAAGCAAAAACTGTATTAAATCGGACAAGAGGGCGTGGCACCTCCCATATAAACAAATGTATGGAAATGCTATACTAAAAGCGTTTCTTGAGATATTCGAACCAAATTTGACTCAGACACTAAGAATTATAAATGAAAGCTTTCAACAAAAATTGGGTGAAATCGGACAAGGGGGTGAGGCACCTCCCATATAAGCAAATGTTTCAAAATGCTATACTGAAAGAGTTTTTTGAGATAATCCAACCAAATTTCAGTCAAATACTATTGTATAAGTGCACGCTCTAAGCTAAAACTAGACGAACTCGGACAAGAGGGCGTGGCACCTCCCATATGAGCAAAATTTCAAAAATACTGCAGTGTAGGGTATTTAATGTTTGGCCAGGCCAAAGGTTACACCCTTATTAGTTTTATTTAACATTTAACATTTCAAGCAGCGTGCAAATAATAAAAAAAAAAAATTGCTTAAGTCTTTCGAGTCTCAGGTTGTTACACTATGTATTGCTAAAGCAAAAATTGAAAATTAAAAAAGAAAATAATATTACATAAAAAAAAAAAAAAAAAAAAAAATAATATTACTTTCATTGTTGTTGGCAACGCCCATTGTAAAATCACTCACGAACGTAGTCAAACTCATTTAGCAACGCGCATTGTTAAAACTGCTATGAACGAGCCATGCTCAAAATTTGGGTCGCAACGTTGTAGTGATAACTTGAGTTCTAGACTAGATATTTGAAATCGGTGATATTTTGAGTTCTAGACTGGATATCGGCATTTCCACAGAGAGGTAAACCGTAAGCCAAAAACATAGATCATCATATCACTGAAGCTATATAGCGTACATAAATGAGATTTAGTACATATGTAAAAAGTACCAAGAAAAATAATGTGTACTGGAAAAAATGGGGGTATCACGTGAAATGTCCCAGTTTAAGCCATTCGATTTGTCGGCTTATGCCGGCGTGTCCGACAGATGGTTATGATGAAGTGTATGATATCTTTAATAGAAACTAAATGTGGAACAAAATATTAAAAAAAACTGGTTCAAAAAATATTTATTGTAATTGATTCTTATTTATTTGCGAATCATTATTAATTCGTTGAACAATTCGCTGCGCTTTGCTTAACATTTTCACAAAATGCTGAAGATCTCCATATCGAGGCAGGGCAATTCATAAAAAAATGCGAATTTGCACACACAACGTAATTTAGTGCCAGAGGAGAACAATTTGTTGCATTGTTCGGCCTCTTACGTGATAACCGTTTACTTGAGCGTAGATGTTTGGTTTTCACAGTCTTTTTACTGAACATATCTGCACATTTCTCAAAACCTTCGGCAAAGACTTTCAAGAAATCTTTGTCGTCATAGAGCTTCGCAAGAAGTGGACGTAAACTTGCTACATCAAGCGTTCCGTTCTTTAAAGAGTGTGTGGCATTAAAAATGCACTCAAAAGAGCACTAGGAAGAAATTAAGAAAAATATTTTTTGAAGAAATTGTAATGGAAAAATATTTTCTGAAATGTCTTTGAATATTCTATGTGAAAACGAACCAACTTTTAGGTCGGTCATCACTGATCTTACTGGGCTTGATGGTCTTTGAAATGCTGCCATATATTTTGTACACTCTTTTGGAAACGCCTCCCAGTTAGGATGTGGTACCTTGCAGCAGTTGACGGCTTCAGAAGACTATTAAAATGAAAAATTAAAATGTTTGATTAATCCTCGCAAAAAGAGTAACTAGAGAAAATTTAAATTACATTTCACATAAGGAAACATCTTGGTTTATTCTCTTACAGTAAAATATGGATACGCCTGGCAATTAACGTCTGCGTCCGTTGCGTGCGATAAAACTAACAAAGCTGCCAAAATCTGTATGAACATCGTTGTAGTTGGCATGTATTTTGACCAAATATGATGTTCTCTTTTTTTATTTATAGTTCAATTTAAAATCATCATTTCCTGAAAAATTAATTAATAAATTAAATGTTTCGGAACGAAATGTTTAATTTAATTATGCCGCTATGACCTTGCTATTTTTTGTACATAGTTTGCTTTTGATTTGTCAATTAAAATAACAAATATAAAGAAGTGCCGCAGGTCTAGTAAGAGTGTTTTATTTATAATTTTAAAAATCTGTTTTATAGCTTTAAAATAAAAAAAATTTATTTTCAAATATTTTTCATCAAAACGTTGCAAAAAGTAGTTGCCCATGTCTAGAATCTTAATCACAGTGGGAGATTTAAGCCTCCAGTCGAAATCAATTCAAATGTCAAAGTTATCATGTGGTTAATGACTTCTACAAAATGTTTGATTATAATCCACTTGACTTGTCCTTGCTTCAAAGTGCAGAAAACGCACACGTATGTGACGCAATTCCGGGAATTCATTGTTTTTTCAATAGTATTACATGGCTATAATCTTCCTCAATAAACGTTACCTTTTGGATCCTTGGGATAACGTCTATCTTCGCTTATACCACGACGCATAATACCTAATAAAACTGCGAAACGAAAAAATCTGAATTTGATCTCGATAACTTTCACTAAGTAATTCAGGGTTTCTGAATCTGGCAACCACTTTTTCCTATCACGTCTGAGATCCGAGTTATCTTTGACTTAAAGTGCAGAAAACGCTATTTTCAGACATATACCGTACATCCAGGAATTAGTATAGTTCACTTTTGTCAGCGGCATTGAATAGCCCTGATCTTCTTCTTGATAGGAAAAAAAGGTTGCCAGATTCGGAATCAGCGACTCTGAATTAGTCAGAAAAGTTATCGAGATCAAATTCAGATTGTTCAATCTGTTGCACTGTGTAAAAGATCTAAGCCCGGAAATTTTGTATAGAGAATTATAAGGTTAATACAATAAATATTTGTGAATATAAAACTAGCAAGGGTGTAACCTTTGGTCTGGCCAAATATTAAATACCCTACACTGCAGAGTTTTGAAAATTTTGCATTTGGTGCCACTCCCTCTTGTCCGAGTTCATCTAGCTTAAGCTCAGAGTGTGCATTTATAGTCCTTAGTATTTGAGTGAAATTTAGTTGGATTATCTCGAAAAACTTTTTCAGTATAGCATTTTAAAATGTTTGCTTATATGGGAGGTACCACGCCCTCTTGTCTGAATTCGCCCAGTTTTTGCTAAGAACTTGCGTTTACAATTCGTAGTATTTATGTGTATTTTGGTTGCATTGTCATGCAAAATACTGCTAAAGTTGAGTTTTGAATAATTTTTATGTATAGGCGGTAGTCTTACCCGTTGACCGATTTCAGTCATTTTCAATCCCACGAGTTAACTTTGATTACAAAGACAGTGTATAAAATTTCATTGAGTTATCTTGCCCAGTTTTTTCATAAAGTGTATTTCCACGCACAGCCAGACAGACGGACATGGCTATATCGACTCAGGAGGTGAAGCTGGGTGTCGTGACATAGTCCCCACGGACATAATCTCCATTCACAATCTCCCAAGAAAAAAAGGACATAATCCCCATAACGATGCTTCCTAACGCTTTATTTTATTATAGACAACAGCCGCAGCTCAAGATTTAGAACTCCCAAAAATTCCAATACCATTTCCGTGGCGGCTTTCAGCTGCTGATCAGTCTATAATATATCCAACAACTATTTTGCTAGCCACAGTAATTTAACATAAGGTAGGGGTAAGTGGGCGGCCTATGGCCGCAGCTCAGGATTTAAAACTCTCAAAAATTCTACACCGGCTTCGCGGCGGCATTCGGCCGCGGATCAGTCTATAATATCTAACACTAGTTATATGAATTTTTAAATGGGGATTATGACCGAAAAATTTTCGTAACTATCAATAGATCGCATCGGGCACACCTGTGACTATATTCATTTTAAAGCACATTGTCTAAGCTTCATTTTTCAGTATGTGTCATTCCACTGAAGTGTAAACAACATATATTTTTTTCTCTGTGAACATGTCGACTTTCGTTCCAACAAAACGCAATTTGCGGGAAGGTTTACTTTTGTGCTTCCATTTGAAGAAAAAAGCGGTTGAAGCACAACGATGAAGCACTGGCGATGAAAAGTGGATCCATTACGATAATCCTAAGCGAAAAAAATCGTGGCGACCACCCGGCCATGCATCAACATCGACGGCCAAGCCGAATATTCATGGCGCCAAGCTTATGCTGTGTATTTGGTGGGATCAGAAGGGTGTCGTGTACTATGAGTTGCTAAAACCTAACGAAACCATCACTGGGGAACGCTACCAACAACAATTGATGCAATTGGGCCGAGCATTAAAGGTTAAACGGCCGGAATATGCCAAAAGACACGACAAAGTGGTTTTTCAACATGACAACGCACGGCCACATGTTTCAAGAACCGTCAAGGAAACGTTGGAGGCACTGAATTGGGATGTGCTATCCCACCCGCCTTATAGCCCAGACATAGCCCCTTCCGACTACTACCTATTCAGATCGATGACGCATGGCTTGGCTGAGCAGCGCTTCATTTCTTACGAGGATACCAAAAAATGGGTCGATTCGTGGATTGCCTCAAAAGACGAGTCGTTCTTCCGGCGCGGAATCCATATGCTGCCAGAAAGATGGGAAAATGTTGTAGCTAATGATGGACAATACTTTGAATAATATACATTGTATCGTTGTTTCTAAATAAATGCTCAAAAACCAAAAAAAACCTTTAAAATTAATTCTAACACCCAATATATACTTTTCTATGTCTGCCAGGCCTCCTTCTCTGCGTTACAAACGGAAGGACAAAGTGAATATACCCTGGGTGTACGGTATAAAAAACCTGCCTACGGACACACCTGGCTCCTATACGAAGTTACAACATGATCGGTGTTTTTTTCAAAACAGTAATATTACTGTACAGCTGTCAAAAAACCCCAAGAAATTTGAAAAGTGCTTTTAGTGTTTTTTGGTCTCCTTAACACAAATATGCTATTCGATTTGTTCTATCGGGACAGGTTCACTGTAAACCCACCGTAGAAGTTATTGCGAAACAGGTGATTTATCTTTAATACGCAAGACAAAAATTTGTCCTACCTTTTTTACTATGTTAGAAATGAAGCACGACTTTGAATTATATACCATTAGAAAGGTATTTGTATGTAAATGTGCAGAAAGTTAAAATTATTTTAATTTTTGCATTTTAACCTGGTAAAATTAAATGCAAATTTTTCAATATTAACAACGACAAAATATGCGGTCACACAGAGCTGAAAAGAGGACACAACACAAAAAGGAAGACAAAAAGCTGACTGACACTGACATCATGTTTTTGTTTTCTATTCGTTTCACATTTGTCATTGTTCTACATAGGAATGATAAATGAGCCTTTCTATTTTGTACCAAATAGCAAAAAAAAAGTACAAAAACTGTCCAAAAAGTAATAAAATTAAGTATTTAATACATTTGTGACGAAATTTTGAAAATTAGGCGATTGTTCCAGGGAAGTAAATAAAAAAGAGCTCCAATTTTTATGCTCGTGAGCTCATAAGAAAGGTACTACACAGCAGATTTTGCTTAAGTGTTAAAAAAATAATATTTCACCAGATGGCGCTTCAAAAATCATTTAATGCCTGAAATTGGTTTTTTAATGCATTTTAACTATGCATTTAACTATGATGCACTTTCATAGTTAAAAAAATGATTGAAAATGGACAATTTTGCTGTACGATTAATCGAACATGACATATTTATTTGATTTTACTACACCATACAATACGATTTAGTTTTAATGAATATCATTATCGCTGCAAAAGTCGTCGTGATAATGTTACTTTCAAGTCGGACACATTGCGCCAGAGTCTTCAACATCATATGCATTGCTCTCAATGTAACCTATAAAAATGTATTTTATTTATAAAGTATTTCATGTTAATTGCAAAAAAAGCATACGTCATACCCTTTGCTAACATTGCGGCATATCTAGGGTCTCGTACTAATTTTTGTATTGCACTGCGCAGCATTGACATATCAACTTGACCATTACGAACATATTTCTGCATGAGTGAATTTTCGTCTGACATCATCTGATTATTATACAAAAAAACAAGATTTTGAATAAAAATAATAAAATACTTAAAAATGTTTCCGAGTATTTAATTTTACATTAAAATCATCAAAGGTAACTTCCTGTGTATCAAAATAGTTGTCAGCATCATCAGCAGTACCATCGCCACCACCGCATTGATCGTACATCATGTCTGCATTTTCATAAGAAAATCCATCATCATCATCATCATAATAATCAATTGCGTTAATTGCTTGACTTTGGCTCTTGACATCTTCCTAAAGAAATAAGTTTCGTTTAAGTATTACTTGTATCCTTAGTAAAATTTGTTTTACTTTACCTCATTTGTTATTATAAAGTCGCTGATATCACCAAAAACTGCGCTTTTGTGTAAAATTACTAAAATAAATATCAAGCAAATGATCTGCATCATGACTGCGCTTAAACTGTTTAAAATAACAAAAAAACCCGTAGCCAAAATATATAATTAAAATTTAAAACAAAAAGGTTATTAAATATCAACAAAACAATAATAAAAATCTTTGAAATTTAATGACAGAATTATAAAACTACATATTTTGTCCCAATACAAGTGAAAAGTACTAAGTCAGTTTTTCAAGTTTTGAGATATTTGATGTGCTAAATATAAAATTTTGTTTTTTATATAAAAATTGTTGTTTTGCTTTTACTTTTATGATGAAAATAACGACTTTTAAACAGAGACATGGCAAAATAAGTCTTATCAAACTAAAGATTATAATATTTGGGACCAGTAATACCAAATAACTCAAAACTAGAAAAAACTGACTTATTGCTTTTCAATTGTATGGGGACGATACGTTCTTTTGTTTATAATTAAAGTAATGTTTGATTATTATCTCACTTAGGGGAGCTATGACATGTAATGTACAATTCGCTTGGATATATAAAATAATATTTAAGAATTTCTAAGTGAGTTACTTAATGACATATATTAGAGCGCCCACAAGATATATGAAATGCGCTAAGTTGTGAATTTGTTTGCTCCCCGTCCATTTCCTGAAACTAGAGGTCAAAAAAATAAGATCTCAAAAAAAAAAAAATTAGGAATCGGTAGTGGAAAAAACTCAGCCGGTTTTCGATCAAAGGTCGAAAAATTGACTAAAAAAAGGCAAGGCGCTTCGACTGCCCGATACTTCAAAACTATTAATTTTTTCGTAATGTTTATAAGACAACTTTTGTAGAGAATAACTAGGTCAACATTATCCTCAAAGAAAGTTTTGGTCCAAAAATTAAATTTGTTGCTGTTTCGGTACAAAAATTTAAATTTTCTAGGAAAATTTTCATGTCTTTTTTGCTATAAATTGGTTTTTTGTAATTTTCGAAGGGCGGAATATTTGTTCTGGAATTCTTATGATGTAGGAAATTAAATGTTGATTAATTTAAAAAAAAAAATTTTTTAAAATATTAGTTTTTAAGAAATAGAGCCCGTTTCAAAGTTATGTTGTACCAAATACTTCATTTTACCCTAATGTAAAACAAAATGCACGTTACTACTTATTTTAAAAATGTTTCGTTATGTTTTTGTAGAAATTCGTGTTATCTTGATCAAAAACACAAATAGGGGAAGCACGTGTGTGTTAGTGGCTTCGACCGATTGTTACTTGGAACAATCATGATATTTCTCTTTATTAAATGCTTTTGACATAATTAATTTATGCTCTAATTGAACTTCTTTAGATTATGTTCCACCGTCAACAGATCAGAATGGTGACGAATGAGTGATTTGCATTCCAAAATTAAGCCAAGCAAATAAAAAAAATTTTCATAACACCCTACAGTGGTCCCAACCTAGTTTGCTAGCCACAATAATTTTACATAAGAGTAGGGGTAAGTGGGCGGCCTGCAGTCGCAGCTCAGGATTTAAAACTCCCAAAAATCCAACACCAGTTTCGCGGAGGCCTTCGGCCGCGGATCAGTCTATAGTATATCCAATAATTTGCGGATATAACACCCATTTACGAAATGGGGATTTTGTGAGTGGGGATTATGTCATGGCACCGCCATAAAAAAAAGTTTTTTTGGGATTTTACGTGAAAGTTTGGTGCTTTCCGGAAAACACCTTTCATTTTTGATGACCTCGAAACTAGCTCGAAACTCGTGTGTCAAATGATATGATCGCCAAATATTCTCATGGGGTCGTCTGGCTGAAAAAATAAAGCAAGCCCTTAAAAATTTGTTTGGACTTTTCGGAGAAATTTAAGGTTTTCCGAAAAACACTTCATTCAAGGTCAGCTCGAAACTAGCTCAAAATTTCTACGTTAAAAGATTTCAGCGCTTACTCTTTCCGCGGATTCGTCTGACTGAAAAATTAAACTAAGCTATGCAAAACAGTTTTCTGCTTTTCCGGAAAATGGAATATTCCCAGACTGCTCGAAATTACTGTTGAAAAGCTCGAAAAAAAAACATCGAAATTCGTCACATCTGTATGGCTCACTTTATGAACCTTGATATCATGCATGATAAGGCTTGCGCACGATGAAACTTGCTTGTTAATTGTTTAAATTTAAAAAATTCAAAAAAATTTTAATCAAGTTGCCTTTGGTAAATATGTATCTTCATGCTACTTTTTTTACTTATTCCTTAATTTATGGCTTCACCATGAGCTGCGAAATTTGTAACATATTTAACGAAAATCCAAATTGGACTTTCAAAGCAATCGCTAGAAAAGCTAAGGTTTGGCGGAATACCGTTTCGCGTGTTATTAAAACTTATAAGGAACGTCTGATCTTTAGTAGAAAGCAACGAAGTGGGAAAAAGAAAGGTTTTGATAATCCTAATGCTGCCAAGAAGGTGATAGCTCTTCTTAAGAAAAATCCAAATATATCGGGAAGAAAAGTAGCTGAGAAAGTCCAATGCTCTGAGGCATTTGTCAGAAAAGTTAAAAAGGAGGAAGGGCTTAAGTCATTTAAAGTCCAGAAAGTTCCGGACAGAAATTCCAAAAAAGGACGTTGAGGCAAAAAAGCGAGTCAAAAAACTTTACCGAGAATTCATTAAATAATTTGACTGTTGCATTTTGAACGATTACTTCAATGACTTTTCGCAGCTTTCAGGTGTCAATGCTTATATTGGAGATCATAGAGAAAATGTTCTAGAAGAGTTTAAGACCCAAAAAAAGACGAAGTTTCTAAAGAAGTTTTTGGTATGGCAGGCAATCTGCAGCTGCGGAAGGCGAAGCAGTTCATTTGTTTCAACTGGGACGATTTACACCGAAATATACATCTAGGAGTGCTTGCAAAAAATCGTTTACCATTTATTAGACAGCATGAGGTCTCAACTTTTATTTGGTAAGATTTAGCTTCATGCCATTACAGCAAATCTGCAGTTGAAAGGTATGAAAAGAACAATGTAGAATTTGTATCAAGATATCCAAATTCCCCTAACTGCTGGAAGCTCAGAACCATCGAAAGATATTGGACTCCGGTAAAAAGGATTATGATGAACACAAAACAGGTTGCTGAAAACGCCAAACATTTTTCAAGAAAATGGTTAGTGTCAAGTAATCAAATTTCTGAAGATATTATTAAAAGATTGATGGTAGATGTTTCTGACAAAATCAATTTATTCATAAAAACCAATGATGTTTAATACTCGTATATTTGTAATTAAAGTAAACATGAATAATCTGTTAAAAAAACGTATATTTCTTGTTTTAATGTCAACTAACTTAAAAGTTATTTGAGTTAATTCGTGCACTACTTTCATCGTACGCAAGCTTTTTTTTTCAATTATGGTATTAACTGCATTGTGTATTTTGGTTAAAAGGACATACAGTAGGTCAAAGCAAAAGTCGTACACCAAACAAACTATTTTTCAATGCCCCAAAACTAAGTACGCAAAAATAATTAAAGAAATTTGAAGTACATTTTTAAATAGCCTATTGAATCCTTCAATTTTAACAAAAAACCAAACTTGAAATTTTCCGTTATTTTTGAAAATAAACAAAAAGTTACAGAAATCAAGCATATTCAGTACCAAAGCCAAAGTCGTACACCTTAACAAAATTATAATTTTTACAGGAGGACAGTTATTAGTGTACATTATTTCGTTTTTATTTGTCATGTTTAGTCCTTTTGGCATCCTTTGAATTAGTTTTTCACAATAGCTCGGATAAATTTTTTCCCATTTTCCATGAATACCCTTTTCAGTTCAGTTTTTGAATAAATATTGTGCTGGCGAACTTTTGCGTCCAGATAATTCCACAAGATTTTAATTGCATTTATATCTGGACCCTGTGCCATACATTGGGATAGTTGTATTGAATCCATGATCTCATATTATAAGAAATATGTTTGAAATCGTTATCTTATTAAAAGTACCTATTACTACATTGACCAAGTTTATCCTTATATTTCATTGGCAAAACATACGATTTACAAGGATTCAAGCAGAGATCATTGTTTACTGCTCACTGACAGATAGCAGATAAGTCCTCATTAAATCTACAACCTAGATCATCTATAAGACCAATTCGACGAGACATGTATTTATATCTGTATGTCATCAGCGTAGGCATGCATTTTAACGTTGTTGAACAAGGGTGTCAGCGTAGAAGAAAAGTGAGCCAATTTTGGCTCGACCCAACAACATCAATATCTCTACAACATTCACAGAAATAATTTTTGTTGTTTTTTTTTTCACGCTAGTCAAAATTTCTCGTTTTTGTTGCTTCTTTTGCGTACACACAAAATCGAACTCGAACCAACATAAAACAACAACAAAGGCTACGTCGCATCAAAAACAACAAACAATATGGGTATTAATGCGTTGATGCGCAGTAGCGAAAATGCAAGTCTTTTACGCACTAACGCCTGAACGATCAATGTGAATATTTCCATCTTGAAAAATTGCAAAAGTAGTGCGAAATTTTCGGCAATATTTTTGTTATTTTACTAATATCAAACTTTAGCAAATTGCACTTTCGCAACGACGCAAGGGCATTGCGCATCAACGCGTGAGTTCCCCTAATTTTTGTGTGTCCTTGTTCTTAGAAATTTAGAAAATTGTTGAAGTATTATTGTTGTTGTAAACGAGGCAGGAGAAAACAACAAAAAATTGTTTTTTTGTTTGTTGTTACTCGAATTTAAAGTTGTTGTAAAAGCAACGCTGACTGCGCTGCATGCGTTTGGCTCAGTGATTTGAAAACGCTGACACCCTTGTTGTTGAAGACAAGGAAAATGTCATTAAATAACATGCTGAATAAAAGTGGCCCCAAAACAGAGCCTTGTGGGACACCGGCAATGCAAAACTTGTAGTCGGAGGCTACTTCACCAACCTTAACCTTTTGGGACCTATTAGTAAAATAACTTTCCATGAGTCGCAGTGCGCTATCACAGAAACCAAAATAGAGTTTCAACTTTTCACATAATATATAATGATTAACACAATCAAATGCCTTTGAAAAGCCAAGAAGACCAAGCAAAGTTAGCTCATCTAAATCATAGGGTATACGAATGTCATCCATTATTTTTTCCATAGCAGTAGAGCAGCTATGTGTAGCACGAAATCCAGATTGCAACGGCGATAAGAGTTTACTACAATTTATATGTTCGGTTATTTGGCTGGATAAAAGTGCCTCACATACTTTAGACAGAGGTGACAAAATACTAATTGGCCTGAAATCAGAAGGAGCAGTTGCTGAGGATTTCTTAGGTACAGGTATTACAACAGCTATTTTCCACCTGCTCGGGAAGCAAGAAGTAGTTATGGCGTGAATAATTATATGAGGCCTTAACACATACGGCAAAATAAGTTTCAGGAACTTTATAGAGATTCCATCTTCTCCTATTGCATTCGACCTTATTTTCATTAAGCCTTCTTCATGTTCATCAACTACATGGAATTCAAATTTGCCTGCAGAAGTAAACAAATTTTTAAGGCTTAAATGCATTTACTACAGCACTGGGCTGAGCTTCCAAAAAACTATCATTTAATAAATTAGGATCAATAGAGTACTCACATTTATCTTTTTTGTACACACTTAGTTGCTTTAAATTGTTCCACAGCTTTTTGGCTGGAAGCGCTGTGTTAAGCTTATTGCTGAAACATTCTTTCTTTGCCTGCCTAACGATAACATTAGCTGCATTGCGTGCAAGCTTATACGACTCCCAATTTTCATTAGTACGATTTCTTTTCCATTTTGCAAGCAACTTACTTTAAGAGATTGTTTCCATAACAAATTTTCGCCGTAATCATGATCAGATATAAATGAAATTTGATCAAATTGAAGTACCTCAGTATTATCTGATACGATAAAAAGGTCTAAAAGACTGGGGCATACGTTGTTAGCAAATCTTGTTGGCATTTCAGCATTGACAACCAACAACCCAGCCTCACTCACCCTTTCCAGAAATTTATCAGCAACGCTGCCCTTCGCTAGAAAGTCACCACAGAGTAAAAAGTGATCATATTCGATCAATCGAACAACTAGATCGGAAAAAAAAGAATCAAGACTGCAGGATCTATTAGGATTGTAAACGCAAGACACCATAATTTTTGAATTGTTATCACGTAACTCTAAACTTATAAATTCAACTGAACCGCTGATTGACTTGCTCATAATTCGTGCATTAAGATCCGATTTGCAATAAATGGCTACGCCACCTCCTTTTTTATGAGTTCTATCATTTCTGTAAAGATTATAATTCGGTAAGTGATAATAGCAGTCACTAACTTCATTAACAGACCATGTTTCAGAAATGCATATTAAATCAATATCGGAATTCTCAAATACATATTTCACATGGTCCATCTTCGCAACATTCAAACTTCTGGCATTAAAATGAACAATTTTAAGACCACTATGCTGTTGACATAAGATATCAATTAATATCTTATGATTATCAACACTATTAGTACCATAATCATCAAAAGCCATTTACAGTTAAAACAACAACATTAAGCATTATAACTTGAAAGAACAATAAAAGAAAATATCGAAGTAAAAAGAATTTGCCTCCAAACATTTTTACAATGAAACAAAAAAAAAAAAAAAAATTAAGTAATATTAATAATAAAACTAAGAACTTTCTGTTTGGTTCTCGGCTAGTGAATTTTTCGGCAAGTCTTCTACAGCTGATACTGCAATCGGAATAGAGCCCTTGACAATTCGTACATGAACTACTCCACGATAAGAAAAAGCACTATATATCTTTTGTTGTCTTCTTAATTTTACAGCTGCTTGTAGTATTTTTCTATTTTCAATGCTTAAGCTTTCATTTATGAAAATGGTTTTATCACTATCAAACCCAAATTCACGCAAAGTAATATTTTTTTTAGTCTCCTTTCTATAATTACCCAACAGAAAATTTCGATGCGCATCCCCAAGATGTAATAGTGATGCGCGTCCTTCTCGCATCCAAAGAGCTGATTTGTATGCGCATATTTTCTGCGCTTCCAAAGAGCATTTCTGAATGCGAGAGCGATGCGAATCCATAGAGCATTTCCGGTAGCGAGAGCGATGCGCATCCAAAGAGCATTTATGGATGCGAGAGCGATGCGCATCCAAAGAGCATTTCTGGTAGCGAGAACGATGCGCTTTCGGTCACGTATTAACGTACAAAACAAAATAAATCAATAAGTCGTCTTCGTAAGAGCGCGATGATAGAGCAGTGGTCTAGCGACTGGCACTGCGATTGAGAGTTGTAGCAACCGTGAGGTCCTCGGTTCAACTCCGGCCCAGACCTAACACAAAAGTTTTCAACTTGCAATTTTTCAATTAGAATTAATTTAGTAAAATAAAAATAATTATAATTACATCAAAAAAAATAATAGTCTGATGTGTCTTTGTTGACGAAAGACATAAAATTTCAATTAAAAATTAATTTTTTAAATATTTTTATTGTCATCCAAAAAGCATCCAAAGAGCATTTCTGGATGCGAGAGCGATGCGCATCCAAAGAGCATTTCTGGTAGCGAGAGCGATGCGCATCTAAAGAGCATTTCTGGAAGCGAGAGCGATGCGCATCCAAAGAGCATTTCTGGTAGCGAGAGCGAAGCGCTTCGTTCTAATGACATGCCAATGTTAATTTCAGCGCTTTTGGCAACGAGAGAGATGCGCTTCACTGCTACTTTAGAGCACTTCAGAAGCGCTATTGATGCGCTCCATTCCCCATTGGGTACTGAAAGCTCCAAGTACACTATTTCTTTCATGTGAGGTGAAGAACTTCAAAATTACAGCAGACTTATTTTTAGATCTGAAAATATCCCTTAATTGTGGTGGTAGGAACTGTATAGTGCAGTTGAGTTATTAAATTCGTTTTTAAACTTCGAAAAATAAACTTTGTAAAAGATGCCATTTAAATAAAATATCATCCATTCGAAGACATGAATTCATAAAAGATTGGTTCAAATTTCACTAACATATCACAAGTTTTATGAATTCTTTTGAACTTGTGTCAATTAAGATAATACGTACATAGTTTTCTGCTAATATACATAGTGGTTAATACATAAATATAAAAGCGTACTAATTTAATACAATATTTGTAACAATATAAAAAACTTTGCATGGAATCCCTTAAGTAATTTTTGCTACAAAAAAAAAAAAAAAAAAAAAACACCAAAGAAAGCAAACTATGGAAAAAAGTTTCTAAATTAGGTTTATTTTTACATTAATATTAACTAATACAGCAAGAACAACAACAACGTTGATGTAAGGAGACATCTTAACAGCATCTATCCATCCGTCGGCATTGATTTTGGCAACATCAAAAGACAGGCAACGGGACATGTGGCAATGGATTGCACTGTTCAGCAAATTCTTTGGCCAAATTGCAATTACGTTCATTTTTCCACATTTTGGGTGGACAATGAAGAAATGTTTCCGCATTGACACAACCAAATATCATGCTGGCATAAGGAGAACATCCTTCGGGTAGTGATGCGTACATTTGAAGGCCTGCAGCTTCCATGTAACCCTTAACTGTGGCGATACAAAAAATGAAAATATAAAATAAAATAACAAACACATGAATGAGAAGAGTTCTTAGAGTAAATATTGAGATTTAAAAAAAAAAAAAAAAAATGGGTTATAGGTTTTTAGAACCTTTCTAAATGGTTGATTTGATTAGACCTGATATTAACCGCAGGTTTCAAAACAAAAGTTATCAGTTGAAGTGATACGTGTGACTAACGTGCTATCTCTTTTTGACCAAAAAATAGGAAAATTTACCAAAATTTACCTTTTGACAGGTTTGACAGGTTTTCATATAAAAAACAGGATTTTTGCAGGAAACAAATATGGAGCCAAAAGGATAAACGTTATTTTAAAGTTTTTTAAATTGAAAATTAATTTTTAATTCTACTTTTAATCATATATTTGCAAAGATCGATTTACATTAATCCGTTCCTTAATTTGTCATAATTTTATATGTTAGAAAATACATTGATAGATTTATATGTAAATCAATATTTGCAAATATATGACTAAAAGTTCAATTAACAATTAATTTTCAATTTATAAATGTCATTAAGTAACACACTTAAAAATTCTTAAAAGTTTTTTAAATTTTTTATGAAATAGGTTTCCTGTGAAAGTAACTTTTTTACACGAAAACCTGTCAAACCTTTTAAAAAAGTAATTTTTGGTTAATATTCCTGTTTTTTTTATCAAAAAGAGATTGTCGCGTTCGCAATTTAATTAACCACATAAATCCACAATGAAGTCGCTATAGAAAATGTTAGACCCGGTTTTTTTAATATCTCAATTCCCATTAAGTGCACTAATATTTTATACTGTAGGGCTATGATTAAACTGTCAACTAACTTTGTCAAAAGTTTTTCTTCTGTGACTTACTATTTGACAAGCATATCTCAAAGGACCTGCTGATATGTGGCACAAAATCTTTGTCACGCTTATTCACATTATTCATTAGGAACTTTTGAACATTCAACAGCTTTATTTCACCATTAACCATAGAGCCAGTTTCACGATAAATACAGTCAGGATAACACTGTGAGTAGAAAAAGAAAAAGAAAAAAAAAGAAAAAAAGTTGAAATTTAATTTGTCTGATGGTTACTCTCATTGGTACATTGGTGTTCTTTTCATAGAATATTCCAATTCAACTGTCTGCTATGGACAGTAGCTCACTTACTTACCACATGTGCATATGTTGGGAAATTTTCATTTTTATCCGACCGTATCGAATTAATATATTTGTCACATTTCTCTGGCAAATTGCCTAGATTTATTTCGGGTATTCGACAGCAAGAATTTACATCCTGTTTATGACAAATTGGAAAATTATTTGTGACAGTTTGACATTGAATATCTCAAAGGTACTATGTGAAGCATGAAGGTTATTGCCAAAACTTGTTGCCAATACTTACGAAATTTGTCAGGTTCGGTGGTTGTGAGCAGTTAAAGAATATTCCATGCGCTTGCAACTGAAAGTAATAAACAGAATTGCTTGGATTAATGTCGAACCCTTCCTGGAACTGTTTGTTTTCTGAAAGTTGTTTGTTTTCACTTCGGTGGATAGTCAAATGAAATGCATGAGTAAGTAAGCAACAGCTTACGAATCTTATAACTATATATGTATTTAAAGAGTTCAGACTTTTGCAAGTTGAGTGATTTTTTTTGTTTCCAATATCACTTTATACACCAGACATGACCTAATCGATTCAGGGAAAACAGACGGTGAATATTCACTTGTTTCATTTCTGTACAATTTGTTAAATTTCAGAGAACATTTTCACAACCGAAAAATGCCTTTGAATTTTGAACATTCAAATTTTTGTATACAAGCCCAGGAAAATTAGAATTTTTCTGCGAAATAATTCCAAGGGAATTTTTTCTTCGGAATTATCTTTATTTATGCATGATAAATAAAGTGTAAAAAGTCCATTGCAAAATCGTGTGCGCATAAAAAGTTATTAAGGCTCAAATGTCGCTAAAAACAGTTTTTGGCAAATACCTCGCTAACGCTAACTTTTGCAGAAAAATATTGGTCTTCAATTTTGTAGCACATAAAAAGTTTTGAACAGTTATGATAAGAAGCTGTGCAAACAAAACTAAAATACCGCTTAAAAGATAATTTTAATTTCTATATACAGTACTAAAATTTTTTTTCGAGCTACTCACGGCCTAAAAGATATTCTTGAAAAACCGTTAAGGCTTCGAAAATACTGGTTTCTGAAGAATATTTCCGAAACGAAGAGTCATTATAACTAGTAAGGGTGTAAAATTTGGCCTGGCCAAACATTAAATACCCTACACTGCAGTGTTTTTAAAATTTTGCTCATATGGGAGGTGCTCCGCTCTCTTATCCGAGTTCACCCAGTTTTTGTCCAGAGCTTGCATTTACATATAGTTTTTAGTGTCTGAGTGAAAAACGTTTTCAGTATAGAGTTTTGAAGCCTTTGCTTATATAGGAGGTGCCACGCCCTCTTGTTCGAGTTCGTCTAGTTTTAGCTTATAGCGTGCATTTATGGTTTTTAGTATTTGCGTGAAGTTTGGTTGGATTATCTCAAAAAACTCTTTCAGTATAGCATTTTGAAACTTTTGCTTATATGGGAGGTTCCACGCCCCCTTTTCCGATTTCACCCAATTTTTGCTGAAAGCTTTAATTTATGATTCTTAGTGTCCGAGTCAAATATGGTTCGAATATCTCAAAAACGCTTTCAGTATAGCGTTTTGAAGCTTTTGCTTGTATGGGAGGTGCCAAGCCCTCTTGTCCGAATTCGTTCAGTTTTTTCTCAGAGCTTGCGCTTACAATTCTTAGTATTTATGCGTATTGTTGTTGCATTGTCGTGAAAAGTACTCCTAAAATTGCATTTTGAATATATTTTTTGTATGGGCGGTAGGCGTGTCCTTTGACCGATTTCGCTCATTTTCAATCCCCCGAGCTATCTTTGACGACGGAGGCAGTGTACCAAATTTAATTGAATTATCTAGCTCAGTTTTCCCAAAAAGTGTATTTCAACACACAGCCAGCCATCCAGCCAGCCACCCAGCCAGCCACCCAGCCAGCCAGCCAGACAGACGGACATGACTATATCAACTCAGGAGGTGACGCAGATCAAGAATATATATACTTTGCTATACCTGCCACGCCTCCTTCTCTGCGTTACAAACGGAAGGACAAAGTGAATATACCCTGGGTGTAGGGTATAAAAAGTAACAGCACCAGTTTTGTAAAGAAGTAAGCGATATGTGTACACATAGAAGTAACCGTTAAGAAGATAGTCCAAACAAAACCTTAAAATGCCAAAAAACCGGTTTTTATTGAATATCTTCTATACGATTACTTCTATGCGTACACATTAGAGCGCCCACAAGATAAATGAAATGTGCAAAGTTGTGAATTTGTTTGCTCCCCGTCCATTTTCTGAAATTAGTGGTCAAAAAAATAAGATCTCAATAAAAAATTTGGAATCGGTAGTGGAAAAAACCCAGCCGGTTTTCGATCAAAGTTCGAAAAATTGACCAAAAAAAAGCAAGTCGCTTTGACTGCCCGTTACTTCAAAACTATTCATTTTTTTGTAAAGTTTTTAATCCAACTTTTGTGAAGAATGACTTGGTCAACAATATCTTCTTAGAAAGTTTTGGTCCAAAAATTAAATTTGTGGCTGTGTCGGTGCGAAAATTTAAAATTTTAATAAAATTTTTATGACTTTTTTTCTATAAGTTGGTTTTTGTAATTTTTTAAGGAAGGAATATTTCTTCTGGAATTCTTATATTGCAGGGGATCAAATGTTGATTAATATAACACAAAAAAATTATTTAAAAATATTAAGTTTTAAGGCATGAAGCCGGTCTCAATGTTGGAAAAAAAAAAGAAGTATTTTAATTTTTTTCTTTTAATCGCTACTTTATTGGATGCAACAAAATGCATTGCTAGTTGTTATTAAATGTATCATTTAGAACTGCTTTTTGCCTTCAAAATGAGCTATGAAATGGGTTTGTGCGAGTTTTTTTAAAAAAGTTATGACCATTTTAAAATGATATGAAAGTTAAGAATCATGTGTGGATTCTCTATAGCAATTGCCATATTGCTATATCTTTTATAATGCTATTTTTAAATGGTCATAACTTTTTAAAGAAAAATCATACAAGACCATTCTGTAACTAATTTTGAAGAAAAGAACCGTACTAAATGACGCATTTAATAGAAGAGACCAAAACGATTTTTTGCGTGTTCGACACAACCTCAAAAATCGTGTTTTTCGAACATTAGGGGTGAGATATCTCACAAACCATAAGTGATATAGCAATTTTGCGTTCAATTTCGAATTCAACATTAATAAATACATTTAAAATGACTATTTTGGTTTTGGTTTGTAGTCGTTTTTTTTAAAATACCGTTTTTCGACCTCATTTTAAAAACCATGCCATGAACCGATTTTGAAAACTTTTTTTCTTATTCAGTAAATGCTCGCGTGTAATTTCACATCTATGTGCAGTTCACGACAACTTGATTGAATTTTTTTCCAGGGCTGCGTGCACGAAATTCGAAATTTTCGATTATCTCTGCTGGAACAGCTCAAAAACGCACTAAAACGAAAATAAAGGCTATTTTCGTGTTCAGCGATCCCAAATTAGTTTAGAAAATTGGACTAACAAAATGGTTTCTTATCAAATTAAAAATTAAAAAAAAAAAAATAAAAAAATAAATTATTTTTCTTAACTTTGAAACGGGCTCCATTTCTTTAAAACAAATACTTTTAAAAAATTTTTCTTTTAAATTAATAAACATTTAATTCCCTACAACATAGAAGTACCAGAACAAATATTTCGCTCTTTGAAAATTACAAAAAACCAATTTATAGAAAAAAAGTCTTGAAAATTTTTTAAAAAAATGAAATTTTTGTACCGCAACAGCCACAAATTTAATTTTTGGACCAACACTTTTAAGAAGATAATGTTGACCTAGTCATTCTCTACAAAAGTTGGCTTATAACCAACATTACGAAAAAATGAATAGTTTTGAAGTAACGGGCAGACAAAGCGACTTGCCTTTTTTTAGTAAATTTTTCGACCTTTGATCGAAAACCGGCTGGGTTTTTTCCACTACCGATTCCAAATTTTTTTTTGAGATCTTATTTTTTTGACCTCTCCTTTCAGGAAATGGACGGGGAGCAAGCAAAATCAGAATTTGCACATATGGGCGCTCTAGTACACATATCGCTTACTTTTTGTAGATCTTGTGATTCTCCACAAAATTGGTCCTGATACTTTTGATCGTAATGCTTACCGATTCGGAGATCTCTTAATGGTTTTTCAAAAATATTTTTTAGGCCATGAGTAGCTGGAAATGGAACGATGGAACCACTGGCAGGCCCACCCTAGTTTTTGGAGGGCTTGTAAGTGACACCTGTAGCTTATTTTACAAGAAAAATAAAAAATATCAAAAATGACGTAACTCAATTTAAAATTTTTTTTTTCAGTGTAAGCTATATAAAAAAAAAACTTTATTTTTTCTAATTTTTACTTCAATGCCCGTTTCAAGACAAATCATTTGACACCAGAAAATTGAGAATTGGATAAAGTTACAGCTTCTCGAAGAAAACTAACCTAAAAATTTCAAAGTCCAATATCTCCGCCATTTCTTTAAATTTTGAAAAAATATTTGGCAGTAATTTTTTTCACTAAAGTACTATTGTTTATGCCAATTTATAGCCAAATCGGGTGCCATCAAAAAATCTTGATCATTTTCAAATGGTTTACACCACTTATATAGTCATTTTATCATTCCCTTTGCAACTCGGTGAATGAGTAGTGGCAGGTAAAAAAAAGATATGTATTCTTAATTAGCGTCACCTCCTAAGTCGATATAGCAATGTCCGTCTTTCTGTCTATCCGTTGAAATCATTTTAATATTTTTTGAAAGCAAGATTTTTTAATGTAGATAATTTAACTGCCTCCTCACAGTGCTGTCACTCCATACAACGGAACGGCATTTCCACAGTTTTGGTTCGATTTCATACTGATACATTTTTTTACGCTGTTTTCAGAAATGCAATTAATTTTCAAATGCAATGAATAGAAAAAAAGATATTCAAATAAATAAAACCACGAAAGTTAACTGGAAAAAATGTTTGTGCATGATTTTAGGCTGTAAAAAACCATATTAAAATTTTAATAGTTCAAAGTGTTTTTGACATATAAAAGTATGCTGTAAAAAAAATCAAATTTAAAAAAATTCAAAAGCATTTGAAAAAAATTTTGTGGTGTAAGTTTTATAAATTCATTGATTTTTACGTAAATACGGGATATTCAGATAAATATTTAAAGTAAACGGGGAAAAATGGGGTTGTGAATTTTTACTATCTTAAAATATGGAATCAGTACTATCTGTATGTTTCAGAACAATGCCCGCAAGTTCCGTCTTTTTTTTTCCTGCTCTAAATAAAATAAGCATTTTCCGGTTTTTAATATTTGAAATTTTTTTTTTATATCTTTTTAAATAACTTTAATTTGGCTAAAAAAATTTGCATACAAAATATATTAAAAATAAATGGGTATGTAAGCTTTTGTATGCATTTCATTTTATAACAATTGCTTTTGAGGTTTAGGAGCAGCAATTATTTTTAACAAGTTCTGCGATTAGCAAATTTTCTTAAATGTTTTTTTTTTACGAAAAAAGTTCGACTTTAACAAGCTGTAACATTTACAAATCAAACTAGTTTTCCATAATTTTCAGGGGATTTCTTAATTGGACTATTTGCTGTAGAATGGCATAAAAAAAATTTTAAATTTGAACAAAACTTTTTTACGCAAATGCCTTCTATCGCAGCGCTGTGCTCCGCCGTAAAAGTTAACTTATTGGATTGAAAATGAGCGAACATTCAAGCATTATTTACGGTAATGCTACCTAAACACACATAAGTACTAGGGACGGTAGAGGCAAGCTCAGACCAAAAAATAGGTGGATTCGAACAAAAAAGCGTGATACCACCTGTACAAGCAAAAGTTTCAAAATGCTATACCGAAAACGTTTTTTGAGACAGTTCGACCAAATTTCACTTAAACTCTTAAAATAGTAATTGCAAGCTTTGATCAAAAACAAGTTGAATTCTGACAAGAGGGTGTGGAGATTCCCACATTTCAAAATGCTTTACTGAAAACATTTTTTGGCATAATCCAACCATATTTCACTCAGACACTTGGACTAGATAGCAATAACCTGTTGGTTTTTGAAAATGTTTTCGGGTCTATTAAATGGTCTCTAAAATTTTGCATAGTGGTTCTGTTATATCAACATGATGTTTTGGTGCACGATAATCGAAATTTCGCATGACTCTAGCAATTTAAACCAGCCTAATGTATGTTTATAAGCAATCAATTTTACGATTTTTCTTATGACCGAGGTGTCTATTATTGAAAACAGTATACGTATGTATATTTTTCAAAAATTCAAAGCGACTTTATTTTCCAATTATTTTTTTCTATACGAATATATCATCGAGTATGCATTTAAATCAAATCACTAACTTTCAAGATTTTCCCAATCTAATGCAGGAAGTGGCCACTCGATTTTGTGAAATAGGCTGTAATTTATTTTGAAAATCTTTGCATAATTTGATATCGCAAGTACTCACAACAAATATGGATTGAATGATAAATAGTAAATGGATGATCTGACACATTTTAGTAAAATATTCCATTTTATATTCCGCACTTAAAAATTATATCCGAAGGTATTCGGCGAAACTTTTCAAACTTTTATCAACAGAAATAAAAAACTGCGAAAAATTCAAAGTGAAAATCTTTTTATAACAAAAATTTTAAATTTTTGTCCAAAATATTCATATACATATATATGTATATATACAATGAATGCTGTACATATATGGAAAACATTGGCAATGAGTACCTATTCAATTATATTTAGATTACAAATAAGTAATTAAAAAAACCTTTCATGTGCGCTAGGGTGACTCGAAGATATGACAATTTTGAATTTTAGTAAAACAATTTTGTCGAATAAAAATAGTGGAGCACATATATTTATCAGGTTGTTATTTTAAATTTGGGCTAATAGACTGATACCAAAGCCGTAATTATCATTTCGCCAATATTTTATTTTATACATATTTTTACATTTTATACATATTATTTTATATATATAGTTCAGTTAGCATTATTCAATAAGGTTATCAAAAACATTTCTATGCATATTATGAAAACATAAAGCGACGCATTGAAATTTGAGAAAAGCACGGTTTTTTGAATCTCCCTAATGTGCTTTTTAGATCTGATCAATGATTCTTACTAATATGTACGATTATTATGTTCTCATGCATATAAATCACTAAATATTAGCTCGCATTTGTCGAAAACAGACAAATCATATTAATATTTTCATGGTTTTAGTCAACGCTATTTAGTTACTAAATAGTGCAGAACGAATGTCATATTAGGTCTGCGGCCCAGTTTCGGTGTTAATCTAATGACTTTGCTTAGACATACACATATCAAGGTGGCACAAATGTTCAAGGCATTTCACTACTATGTGTTTTCAAAATTAAGTTCAAAATAAATTATTCTTCTATGGAAGTTGCCACGCCCTATTGTCTGAGTTCGCTTAGTTTATGATCAGAACTTGCAGTTACTGTTCTTAGTGTCTGAGAGAAATTTTGTTGGATTATCTTGAAAAACGCTTTTAGTATAACATTTTGAAACTTTCGCTTGTATAAGGTGTATTAAAAAGAAATCCATTATTTTCTCAATAGATGGCTTAAGTACTCTGGATCTGGCTTAGTTTTTGTTTCACTGATTTACAACAGATGTCGTTGTAAAGGTGACAGTTATTACTAAAAAAATTTCTCTGACAGTTTTTCATTTGATTGACTAAGTTTCGTTTGCGCACGTGTCACTGTAACAGCCAACCATGCGCAATTTTGGTTTCATGGATTCCGTTCCGGAACCTCAAAGGTTAAAGATGAACCACGCTCTGGAAGGGCAATTGTCAAAAATGTTAATAAAATTATGGAAATCGTTAAAGTCGACCGTCCCTGTTTCGATTGCATAGGAGCTGAATATTGCACAAAAAACCGTTTGACCCATTTGAATAGGGCCGGATACAAAAAAAAAAAAAAAAAAAAAAAACTCGATGTATGGGTACCACGCGAGTTAACTCAGAAAAAGCTTATGAACTGAATTTCTATCTGTGATTTGCTACTGAATCACAACAAAATCGATCAATTTTTGAAGCGTATGATAACTGGTAATGAAAAATGGACCACTTACGGCAACATTAAGCGAAAACGGTCGTGGTCGAATGGTAATCAGCTGGTGCAAACGGTGTCCAAGCCAGTATTGACTGCCAGGAAGGTGTTTGGTGGGATTGTCAGGGAATCATCTACTCTCCTCCGGCCAAACTCTTAATTCAATCATGCACTGTCAACAATTAGGCCATCTGAAGGAAGCATTTGCTCAGAAGTGGCCGGTTTTGGCCAATAGAAGAGGAGTTGTCTTTTATCAGGATAACGCCAGGCCACACACGTCTTTAGTTAGTTATCAGAATCTCCGAGAGTTCGGTTGGTAGGTTCTTATGCATATAGTCCGGACTTAACACCAAGTTATTACTACCTGTTCTTGTCTATGGCGAACGCTTGAAGAGAGGATTGCGGAAATAGGTTGCTACAGTTTTTTGATCATAAGAACCAGGGTTTTTATAAGAGAGGTACAAATAATGATATTACCTTCAAAATTGCAAAAAGTTAGCGAACAAAATGGCGCATATTTGACTTAGATCAGATCATTCTATATATCAATATATAAATAGGCAAACGAAATCGGTTCAGCCCCTGTTTCTATACCTAAATCTCAACCGATTTGCTTGATTTGGTTGTTGGAAAGGTTGTGAGGAGGAGCAGTGCATAGGACTATGTTTTTTTTTAAGTGGGCGGTGCCACGCCCCTAAATGGAAAAAACGCTCTCACGGCTAAACCGCTACATCGATTTTAACGAAATTTAGTATGGAGATAGGGTTAGCACTAAGGAACGATAATATGACCATTATGTTTTTTAGTGGGCGGTGCCATGGCCCTACATGGAAAAAACGCTCTCACAGCTAAACCGCTGCATCATTTTTAACGAAATTTGGTATGGATATAGGATTGGCACTAAGGAACGAAAACATAACCATTATGTTTTCAATGGACAGTGCCACGCCCCTAAATGGAAAAAACGCTCTCACGGCGAAAATACGTCACACGATTTTTATGAAATTTTGTTAATATATAGAGTTAGCACTATATAGCACGATAGCATGATTGATTTTTATGAATTTTGGTATAGAAAGATATCAAAAACTGTTTGCTCTTTAGTAGGAGTTACACGCCTTTAAATGGAAAGTACGATATTGCAACTTAGCTGCTGCACCGATGCAGATAACCCGAACCCTAAGGAAGAATATTAAAGGCTTTTTGTGTTTTATCGACCAAGGAAGGGTATAAAAACTTTTTCCTTTATTTTATGGTCAAATTGAAATGGTCGAATTTCGGCCACAAGGCGAACTCTAGTACTAAATAATTCCTTAAATTTCATACAAAAATAATGGATTTCTTTTTACTACACCTTATAAATGAGGTGCCACGTCCATTCGTTCGAGTTTATTTAGTTTTTTCTCAGAGCTTGCACTTACTGTTCTTAGTGTCAGAGTGAAATTTGTTTTAGCATTTTTAAACTTTTGCTTATATGAGTGGTGCCACGCGTTTTTCTGCGAGTTCGCCTAGTTTTTGCCCAGAGCTTGAGCTTACCGTCCCTAGTATTTATGAGTAGTTTGGTTGCATTGTCGTGAAAAATACTCATAATACACTTCCTAAGTCGATATAGCCATGTCCGTCTGTCTGGCTGTGCGTGGAATTAAATTTTTTGGGAAAACTGAGCAAGTTAACACAATCAAATTTGGCACACTGCCTCTGTCGTCAAAGTTGGTTTGTGAGATTGAAAATGAACGAAATCGGTTTACGGACACGCCTAGCGCCTATACAAAAAATATATTCAAAATGCAACTTTAGGAGTATTTTTTACTACAATTCAACCGAAATACAAATAAATACTACGAATTGTAAGCGCAAGCTCTGAAAAAAAAACTACGCAAATTCGGACAAGAGGGAATGGCAACTCCCATATAAGCAAAAGCTACAAAACGGTATACTGAAAGCATTTTTTGATATAATCGCACTAAATTTTACGCAGACACTAAGAACTATAAATGCAAGCTCTCAGTAAAAAGTGGGTGAAATCGGAACAGAGTGCGTGGCACCTCCCATACAAGCAAAAGCTTCAAAATGCTATACTGAAAGAGTTTTTTGAGATTATCCAACTAAATTTCACTCAAATACTAAGGACTATAAATGCACGCTCTGAGCTAAAACAAGACGAACTCGGACAAGAGAGCGTGGCACCATATAAGCAAAATTTTCAAAACTCTGCAATGTAGGGTATTTAATGTTTGCTCAGGCCAGGCCATTATTAGTTATTTGTTGGTTTTATTTTTTATGATCTTTTCGAATTATATGGAAATTTCAGTACAATTTTCAAAATTAGATTTTTTAAAAACGACCCGAAGGAGTTTTTTTAATTTTTTTCTCCACAGTGCTCAGAAAACTCAGAAGAAAAACTTTTGATAAGAATTTCAACTGAGTACTCACTTTCATGTCGAACAATCCATTTCACCGCCGTGTAAATACATATAATTTTAGCTCGTATAAGTAGAGAAGATACTTATTAGATGTACAGTATGCTGGTGCTGTTTGTAAGTTTGCCTGAACCATCTCATCTACATATCAGCATCCTTGATATTCCAATATTTAAGGCCTTTTAATGAATTAAATTGTTCTATCTTTCTTAGAACATTAGGTATTGGCAGTATGGATGAGGTGTTTATCGAAAAGCACCATGTACAATTTTATTAGTTTCAGAGTTTCCATAATATGTTTCCAATTCAAAAGACTATATTTTTAGTTTCCATGCACAGATTTTATTGATCAAACGCTATAATTGTTGGGAAATGTTCAAATTTTAAGAATCTACTTGAGATTTTCGATATGGCCACCTTTGGCCTTAACTATGGCCCGTAGACGGTCGAAGAACGAGTCGCATGCTGCACGAATTTGATTTTGTGGAAGTTTGCGCCATTCTCGTTGTAGGGCCACTTTTAGCGCATCAACGCTCTGGTATTTTTTAGTCAAGACCTTCCTGTCCAACATACCTCAGATTGAGAAATCAAGCGGATTCGCATCAGGCGAATTTGAGAGCCATTGTTGAGCAGAAATGAAGCTAGGAACGTTTTTTTCTAACCATTCTTGATTCACACGAGCTTTGTGTGACGGTGCCGAGTCTTGTTGGAATGTCCATGGCTTGCGACCGAAATGTTTGCGTGCCCACGGTAGTAAAGCACCCTCCAACACTGATTCACGATACACCAGGGCGTTTAGTTTGACGCCAGCGGCCAAAAAAATGAGTGGTGAGCGCCCATCAGCAGTCACTGCAGCCCAAACCATCACATGCGGTGGTGTCTGCGTCCTGGTGGCCAAACGAACATTCAAATTTTCGTAGAACCTCTCTGTCAAGTAAACCCGATCATTTTGTTTGTTTACATATTGCTGGATACAGTAATTTTTCTCATCAGAGAAGACAATTTGTGACAGATTTCCGAGGGCGTGCAAGCACAACAACTCCTTGGCTCTATCGAGCCTAACTTTTTTTTGAGCAAGAGTGAGATCATGCGCCTTTTGGAACTTGAGGGCCTTTAGTCCGAGCTTGTTTGACAATATGTGTTGCATTCGTTCACGCGATATTTTCAGCTCGGCAGCCATTTGTCTGCCACTGCGTCTCGGATTTCGCTCAATTCTGGCCTTCACCTTTCGAACCATTTCTGGTGATGTTGCAGTTATTTTCCGACCACCACCATGTCGTTTGGTAACGCTGCCGGTACCATTGTAACGTGTTATGGTCCGATACACAAACAATTTATTCACTTTTAAATGTTTCAGCTCACGAACAATTGCTGGTTGCGATTTTCCAGCCAAATAAAGAGCAATCACACTATTACGTTTGAATTCCATTTCGAAAATTTTTAATTTTCAATAAATTGACGCGTAAATGCTTTTGGTTACTTGTTGACAATAGAATGAACTAACATCATGCCAATTTTTAGACAGCTGTCATGTTCCATCTGTCAGATAAGTCTATCTGAAGTTGGTAACAGTTTGAATCAGCCACCCTATACAGATCCATGCAATAAAAATTACGTATATCCGCTAAATGTTAAAGGGATTTGAAGAAACTTTCTAGTTACCCTGAACGATAGAAGGACACAAAGTGTTAATATCATAAATGAAGTAACTCATTGATTCGAAATTAAGATTGATCCATTTCCCGTTGGGTTCATGTTCTGTGAATGGGTGTGCGTATGGAAAATGCACTAAAATACATGTTCCATTTGAGATTGGAAATCATATGCGTTGTTTAAAGCTTAACATAATCAGAGTCACGCGATTATGTTAATTAATTGCAAATATATTGCCACTGGACACGATTCATATATCGGAAATAATATAAACGCTATAAATGATGTTACATATGCACTTGTCAATTAAAGTTGCCGTACAGATCAAGTCCATATATAATAATGGAGCTACCAATATTGCTGATATCCTGTTTATTATTGCTCCCGCTGCATATTACTGCATTTGTCTTTCAGGTAAAAATTTTAATAGAAATGTGGGAAATTAATAAATCTTTTTATTTTAAGAAAAACTTCAACATTCTCGACTCCACTGTTAACAATTCCAGGAAAGATGCCATTGACGTACAGTATAATATCAAGATAATATCACGTGGCAGATTTGTAATAAGCGGATATTTTGACTTGAAAATAGAACTGGATGATGGGCAGTTTATTGATTTGCAAATATTTTATAAAGAAAGAGCATCATCCAATTATAAATCAATACTTTATGCTTTCCCAAATAATACATTGAGTGCATACATAAATGGACCATATCAATTGGTTTTAATGGATACTCTACAGAAATGTAACTCAAATTTCTTATATTTCAAAGGTGTATGGTTGCCACCACTAAAACCCTTGCGTGCTGAAATGAATAATTGTAATCTTACTGCTGATAAAGTGCCAATTCATTATACACCAAATGGTTATTACAAATTCAAATTCACTTTGAGCGGGACCATAGATGCAAGTGCTTTATTTACTGCATTACTGGACTAAAAATGTATTTTTATGGACACAATACAAATGTATGTTATATACCATTTGGCATTTGAATCTCTTATTTTTTTGGAATTTATTTTACTTTTCAGGAGATACGTATAGCTTCTTTTCGAAAAATGTTATCCCAAATTATTTTTTTTTTAACATTTCGGAGTATTCAAAATTTTTCAATAATATCAAATGATAAAATTTGTTTTCTTCTGATTATTTGCACTTCTAGCTTTCAAATTATAAAGTCAAGACTCCTTAAAATAGCTTGAAATATTGTTTTCATTTCTATATTCGCAAAAAAATTATTTGAATTTAGTTAAAGAATATATGGCAACAGCTCATAATGGATCACACCTAGCTGGTCCAACCAAATACAGAGCATTACCTTTGACATCAAAATCACCACTTTTAAACCGTCGAAACCACTCACGACAGCTTAATTCAGCTGGAGCATAGTCCCCATAAACTTCTACAAGAATGCGATGACTTTCGGCAGCTGCTTTCTTTGAAGTAAAACTTTCTTTAGTGAAGTAAAACTTCCCGCAAATGTTGCTTTTTCGGCACGAACTCGGACATTTTGGAGCACAGTAAAATTTATGATGCGGATGAAAATTTTCAAATCTAATGATGCAGAGTTGTTGACAGATGCCTAAGCTTCAGATATGACGTTTGTTTCTGATCTAACATTTAAGTCACCATGTATTGATGGCGACATCTTTTGAAAAACGATGGAAATTAATGAACTCACCGATATAATTCTTCACAAAAGAGATTCTGATACTTTTTATTGTTCGACTCAATGTTTTTATCAAAAAGCCTTCTCATTGAAAAATAAGTGAAATCACTCTGATTTCATCATACCCCTGAGTGTAATTATCGTAAGTAATTTAATTGAAAGATCATTATGTATTATACTCGTAGATAAAGAGTGTTCGGTGTTTATTTTCATTAAATTCGTAAAGTTTATACCTACATACATACAATCGCTTAAATATAAATCTTTTTGCTGTACAAGATATTTTCGTACACTTAGTTTTTGGCATTTAAAGACTATTTAACAATAAAACAGCAAAATACTTTGGTGTTGTGGTGATGTGTCATAAGCGCTAGAACTACCAATTTGGATTATATTCTTCCTTGGTTGAACATAAGCCTGGATAATATGGATTTTTCCCAGTAGTACACTTAGATGCTGGATGTCCGACTTCGTATACCGGTGCATCTTCCGCATATATGGATGCATAGTTACAGGCAACGTGGTATATGTAATGGTTGGGAACATCAGGCCGCGTAAATCGAATTATTCCACAACCCACACGAAAATTTTTATCCACAACCATTTCAACAAAATGTCCATAGTCCTTACTAGAAATGTTTTTTTGAAAATTATTTACATAATTTTTGTCATGAAATTTGCATGCATTCAACTTACAAATATTCGGTAGCACGAAATTTCGTAATGTAGGTACTATCGATAAGCGGATATTCGTCAAACCAGTTAGTTAGCACTTCATCGATTATACTGGTGACATTAACATGTGGTGATCGGAAACGGGAGACTGCAGATAAGTTTTGACCCGAAAATGCAAAGCGGAAGGTGTTGTGGCAACCGTCATGATCTAAAATGCAGGTGCGTAGGTTCAGGTTTGCTAAATATTGAAGCTCGTCATCCCAAACCTAAAAAGAAGAAGCGTAGAGAAAAAAATATGAGTTGTGGCTTAAATATTAAAGCATACTTGTACGAGTATGGTTAGACATACATAAAACTAGTAAGGATACTATCTCGTATTCTTATTAAAATTTCAAATGCAGAAAGTCGACAAAACTCTGCCAAAATATCGTTTGAAATATATGTGGGACTATATATGGCAGCTACTAGTGAAGCTAGTGTATCAAATTATATGCGAAATATTGATTTCCTCACACAGACAGCTCAACTCCACTGATTCAAAAATAACTTTTTTTGGAAATAATGTAAATACTCATGAAAATCTAAAAGTTGGTATCTAAAAAACCGGCTGAGAATATTTTCAGACCCTTTGAGCATGATTAAGAAGTCGCTCAAAGTCATTTTATAACTATACGATATCAGGTTTCATGGCTAAGAATTTTCTTGCCTTGTTACATATTCAAAAAATCTTGGAACGCCTCACTACAGAATAACCCATCTCCATCATGTTGAAAATCTAAAACAAACCACTGCAATCATAACCAAATGGTCATCTTAACAAGGTTTTTTGATATTAAAATATTGTACGCAATCTATTAATTCATACTTAGTCAAGAAATCCAAAAACACTTAAGGTACTTTTGTCCAGTTTTGGCTAAGATTTGTGATAAATGGACTAACATATCCAGAAATATTCCAATCTACCTTAAACTTGTAAAAAAATCAGCGTCGCACAGTGCACTGTTTCATACAATCTAGACGTGAAAAATTCAAAATGCATTTTTTAGTACACAGAACTGTTAAAATATGTCCATTGACCTCACGAAATAGGGTGAAGTGATTTTGGCGGAGGTGTGGGGGTAGCCCACATACGAAAAAAATTAACAAAACCCTATATCTCCGTACATGCAGTAGCTATTATTACAAAACTCTATAAAAAGGAGTGCACTGCAAAAATTGGAGGAAATTGAACAAGGGGACCTTGCACCCCCCATACAAAAACATCTCAATTGCTATATCTCTGCACATACATCAGTTATTATTAAAAAAATTTATACTTCGTTCACCAAACGCCTTGCAAAATTTGGAGGAATTTGAACAAGGGAGCGTTGCACCCCCCATACAAAAAACACAAAAATTGCTATCTCTTTGCACCTGGAGCAGTTATTACTACAATTTTCATATTGAGAATGTGTATTTTATTTACAAAAAATCATACGAAAAGTGAGGTTAAAATTTGGGGGCTTTGCACCCCTACACAATAATAATTAAAAAACTCCATTTAAGTACCTGTATCATTATAAAATTTCGTTCGTAACATCTTTTAAACGCCATGGGAAAAATCAAAAGTGGGGAACACTGTACACCCACACCAAAAACATTTGCAATATTTTACCTTTGCACCTATGTAGTTATTATTGTAAAATCTGGTACAATTTTCATAGTATGGCGAAAATTTTTTCCGAGAAAGTGCGAGGATTTAAACCTCACGTGTCATCAACAAAAAATTACATATTTTCTTAGGATGTCCATTTCTACCCAGTGCGAAGCGGTGCTCATAGATTTTTAGTCCAACATACAACAAAAATATAAATTTCGAAAGCAGAAAAAATTGCAATTCTGTTTAAATTGTTTGTGGCAACACTACGTAAGATTTATATCAACAATATATATTTTTGGAAAGCTTATACATCGAGTCAATTTTGGTTTTTTTTTAAATTTTTTTTCATCGAAAAATTACCACAAGACTTATTGACGTTATAGCGCTTTCCGGAACTGAAATTTTTAAAATTTTATTACATAAATTCAAAATATTAACTTTGAAGTGCAAATTTATGTACTAAATGTTAGCCAAAAACCATAAAAACAAATTTTTGGAGGTAAGTGGACATATTTAAACACTTCTGCATACAAAAATTTAAGATTTAAATTTTGAATTTATCACGTCTAGCACACTATTACGAGACACTGTGCGTCGTTCTGACTAAACTAAAAATATTTAACAACAAGTATATTTTCTCCTAAAAACTTATATTCGAAAAAATCGAGTTTTGTAATTTTTATTATCAAAAAAAATTTTGCCGGATAAATTTTCACACTTTAATTAATATCACCTAATAGTTCCTGAGTCCTGAGTCGATATATCCGACTGTCCGTCTTGCTGGATGGTTGGCTATCCGTCTGTGGAAATATTTTTCACGAGAAAACTACGCAAGATAATTTGATGAAATTTAATACAATGCCTCCGTTATAAAAGTTAGCTCGTGGTATTGAAAATTACCAAAATACGTCAACGGGCACGTCTACCGTTCATAAAAATAATATATTCAAAACGAAAATTTTATGAGCATTATTCACGATAACGCAACCAAAATAGACATAACTACTTACTAGGAGTGGTAAGTGCAAGCCCTAGGTAAAAACTGGGTGAAATCAAAGAAGAGGGCGTGGCACCTCCCATAAAAGCAAAAGTTTAAAAATGTTATACTGGAAGTGTTTTGAAAGATAACACAGGACCACAAAAATAAAAAAAAGTCCTGTAGAAGAAAGTTGAGGTACCATACGGTATGGTTTTCAATGTGCTAAAAACGAATCCAAGGTCAGAATTTAGCCATCACCCTCAGATTTTGAGATATCCTTGCTTGAAGTTGCAGGAAGCTCTTTTTTGAGGCTTATGGTGCAGTTCCAGGAAACGATGTAGTTCCATATTTTCAATGGAATTGAATTGCCATAATCTTCTTTATAAAACTATACGTTCTAATTTTTTCGATTGGACTTTTACTTCCCGTGATATCACCGTTTGAAGTAAACGTATCTCAACCCCCATACAAAGCACTACATTATATTTGTAGCGTAAAATCCATTTAACATATAAAAGTGATAACCCTTTACTTCAAAGTAAGGTAACTCTGAAAGTAAGAGTCGAATCGCAAAAGTTTGAACGCAGAGTTTTATAAGCAAGATTGTGGCTATTCGATGTCATTGAAAAAATGGAGCTACCACATTTCCTGGAACTGCACCATAAGTCTGAAAACAGCAACTTTACGCAGGGATATCTCAAAATCTGAGGGTGATGGCCTCGGATTCGTTTTTAGCACATTGAAAACCATACCGTATGGTACTTCAACTTTCTGCTACAGGAATTTTTTTTTTTTTTTGTGGTCCTGTGTAATCAAACCAAATTTTACTCAAATACTAAGGTTAGTAAATGCAAACTCTAATCAGAAACTTTGTTGATTCGGACTAAGGCTTGCGCACGATGAAACTAGTGGAGACATTATTACTTGTTAGTTGTTCAAATTCAAAAAATTCAAAAAAGTTTTAATCAAGTTGCCTTTGGTAAAAATCTACAAATCTTCATGCTACTCATTTTTTTACTCATTTCTTAATTTATGGCTTCATCATGAGCTGCGAAATAGAAGTACCTACGTGAAAAAAATTGTAAAATATTTATCGAAAATCGAAATTGGACTTTCAAAACAATTGCTAGAAAAGCTAACGTTTCGCGGAATACCGTTTCGCGTGTTTTTAAAACCTGTAAGGAACGTTTCAAAGTTAGCAGAAAGCAAGGAAATGGAAAAAAGAAAGGTTTTGATAATCCTAATGCTGCCAAGAGGGTGATAGCCCTTCTTAAGAAAAATCCCAATATATCGGAAAGAAAAGTAGCTGAGAAAGTCCAATGCCCTGAGGCCTTTGTCAGAAAATTTAAAAAGAAGGAAGGGCTTAAGTCATTTAAAGTCCTGGACAGAAATTCCAAAAAGAACGTTGAGGCAAAAAATCAATCCAAAATACTTTACCGAGGATTCATGAAAAAATTTGACTGTTGCATTATAGACGATGAGATTTACGTAGTCGGTGACTTTTCGCAGCTTCCAGGTGTCGATTTTTATGTTGCAGTTCATAGAGCACGGTGGTTTTTAAAAAATTTCAACTTTTTGAAATATCACCCGCGATTTTTTTCGGGGATAGTGTTGGGGGACCCTTCTAGTATCAGAATCCGGGAACCGCGAAATCGAACGTCCAGCCGTTTTTTTTTTTTCGACATTTTAGTTTTTTTAACGATTTTTGAGAATGTCTCGGATTTATATACATATTATGTACACATATATGTGTATATACGTACATATATATACTTGTACATGTATATATGTGTAATATATATATATGGATATATATATACATACATACATACATACATATAAAAGGTATCGTTTCCGCACCATTTATTTTTTTAAAAAATCGGTTTTTTCGTATTTAAGAAAAACACAAACAAAAACCGGAAACGAAAGTAGTCATTCCAGATGTGATTTTTGATGCTTAATCCGATTCCGGTATTAGAATTGCTCTATTACGTCTGGACTTTGAGATATCTTTACATATATGTTTAAAGGATACCATTTTTTTTCCTATTTTTGAAGTTATATAACAAGATAAGGTAATATTATGTCGTAAAATCTGGTATGACAGTTAATAGCCCTAGTTTTTTCCTTGAAAACTCAATCAAACCGATAACGATATCTTTTTTTTTGTAGAAGATATCTTTGCCTAAAAAGTTAAAAAAGTGCAGAAACACGATTTTTGGCTATATTGGATGTTATATGCAGGACACACAAAATTTTTTTGGGAATTTCTATTACCAGAAACATTTGGTACTTTCCTTTGGCTTTAAATTGAGCTATCAAATGTTTATGTGCAATATTTCTCTGCAAAGTTATGTTAACTTTAAAATCACACCATGAAACTTAAAGCGAAAAATCTCAGTTTTCGGCTATATTTGAGGTTGTATACAGTACGGACGAAATTCGTCTGCTCTTTTTTACTAATCGAAGCATTTAAAACCATTCCTTATCTTCAAAATGAGCTATTAAATGGTCTGTTGTGATTGTTTTGTAAAAAGTTATGACTATTTTAAGACGACATGTTGCAGCAATATAAGGAATACTCGTACACTGTGAGTTTGCACTCCATAGTGTAATTTTTAAATGGTCATAACTTTGTGGAAAACAATCACAAGAGACCTCTTGATAGCTCATTTTAAAGATAAAGAATGGTTTTAAATGCTTCGGTTGGTAAAAAGAGCGGGCGAATTTCGTCCGTACTGTATTCAACCTCAAGTATAGCCGAAAACCGAGATTTTTCGCTATAAGTTTCATGGTGTGATTTTAAAGTTAACATAACTTTGCAGAGAAATATTGCACATAAACATTTGATAGCTCAATTTAAAGCCAAAAGAAAGTACCAAATGTTTCTGGTAATAAAAATTCCCAAAAAAATTTTGTGTGTCCTGCATATATCATCCAATATAGCCAAAAATCGTGTTTTTGCACTTTTTTAACTTTTTAGGCAAAGATATCTCCGACAAAAAAAAAGATATCGTTATCGGTTTGATTGAGTTTTCAAGGAAAAAACTAGGGCTATTAACTGTCATACCAGATTTTACGACATAATATTACCTTATCTTGTTATATAACTTCAAAAATAGGAAAAAAAGTGGTGTCTTTTATACATATATGTAAGGATATCTCAAAGTCCAGAAGTAATAGAGCAATTCTAAGACCGGATTCGGATTAAGCATCAAAAATCACATCTGGGGTGACTATTGCTGTATCCGGTTTTTGTTTGTGTCTTTTTATATACGAAAAAACCGATTTTTTTTAAAATAAATGGTGCGGAAACGATACCTTTTATGTGTATGTATGCATGTATGTATATATACATACATATATGTATATTACACATATATACATATACAAGTATATATATGTACGTACATACATATATATGTGTACATAATATGTATATAAATCCGAGACATTCTCAAAAATCGTTAAAAAGACTAAAATGTCGAAAAAAAAAAAACGGCTGGACGTTCGATTTCGCGGTTCCCGGATTCTGATACTAGAAGGGTCCCCCAACACTATCCCCGAAAAAAATCGCGGGTGGTATTTCAAAAAGTTGAAATTTTTTAAAAACCACCGTGAGAGGAAATGTTCAAGAAGAGTTTAAGACCCAAAAAAAAAGACGAAGTTTCCAAAGAAGTTTTTGGTATAGCAAGCAATCTACAGCTGAGGTAAGCGAAGCAGTTCATTTGTTTCAACTGGGACGATTTACACCGAAGTATACATCCATTATACCAAATCTGCAGTTGAATGGTATGAAAAGAACAATGTAGAATTTGAACCTAGATATGCAAATCCTCCTAACTGCCCGAAGCTCAGACCCATCGAAAGATATTGGGCTCTGGTAAAAAGGATTATGGAGAACACAAAATAGGTTGCTGAAAACATCAAACATTTTTCAAGAAAATGGTTAGTGTCAAGTAAACAAATCTTTGAAAATACGATTAAAAGTTTAATGGGAGGTATTTCAGGAAAAATCAATTTATTCATAAGATTTCTGTTAAAAAAACGTATAAAAGCGCGTTGGTACTTTCACTAGTACTATACAAGCAACAGTCAATAAACTAACTTCATAATTTATCTAGGGGAACATGCCTATCTATCATTAAAATTCTCGTAATTTCGAGAGCCTGCATAGTATGTGGAAAACAAATCCTCCCTTGTAGGTTTTAATTGTGGCTAGCGTAGCATGTCTCAAAACCAGAATGTGTTACCAACTAACAATTTGACAATTTTTCACAACAGACGGCGCTAGTGAACCTTATGATTTATCCATAATGGTGATCCTGTTCAGAGAGTTTATCCTTGTCCAACAGCTTAATCGCTAAAGCACCGTGTTTTCTTTCTTTCATTAGAAAACCGGAGTCATGGGTTCAAATCGATTTCCATGTTAACACTTGCTTGCGTCTGTTGTTGAAAAATTTAAAAAACGTGTATTTCTTGTTTTAATGTCAATTAGCTTAAAAGATATTTGAGTTGATTCGTGCACTGATTTCATTGTGCGCAAGCCTTAAATGGCGTGGAACTGCCCATACACTCAAAGTATTCAAAATGCTGTAATGCAAGCGTTATTTGAGGTAATGTGACAAAATTTCGCACAGGTACTAGGAAAAACTAGTAAATAAAAGCTCTGAGCAAAAACTAGAACACCGCAAAGAAGAGGGCGTGTCACCTCCCATACCTGGAACAGTCAACGAAATTTTTGAGAAAAATCTACATAAGTTAATTCGAACGTGAAGGCATGGCATCGCTATACAAGCAGAATTTTCAAAATGGTTAAGTTTAGGGTATCTAAATTTTGGCAAGGCAACGCAACACCCTTACTAGTTTATATTCCTGAACGTACAAGAATCCTGAAACTCTTGTTGGCAAGCGCTTGAAGAAACCATTTTTTACTTCAATTTAAATGTTAATTTTAAAGAAAGTTTAATTTTTTTTTTTATCCTTTTCGAACCGGTTGGGACAATATATCCCAAAAAATTTTAAATAAATAAATTTTACACACATAACTCGGTTATTTATGTCACTTAAATTGAATGAATTAATAAATTTAATGCAATTTTTAGTAACCACTGTTTTTGCTTATAACCACTCCAAGGATTTTATATTCCAAAAATTCAAATCAAAAATATGTGTTGGGAGTATACCCCGGAAGCGGTTCTGGCGGTGAAAATTTGAATTTTGAGACGGTCAAAAATTTTACTTAAATTAAGTTTCTAAGGTTGACCCATCACAAATATTGTGTACCCCACAGTTTTTTTTCGGGTCGAAAGGGTTATTGTAATCTTGTGTTTATTCTTTCTCAATCAAATCCATTATTAATTAGATAAACCTGTTCAAATCCAATAATTAGGCAAATGTGTGTTTGATAACAAACCGAAAATGAGCGGTAAAATTATATTAAAACAAGATGTTTTTTTACCCAATAAAGATCTGTATCTGCCAAGCAATAAAATTTATTGTTTTTTAAAGATCTTAAGTATAGTGGAGTGCCTGGGGCTTTTAACCTAGGATTTCTACAAGACCGAATGAATTTATATGGTTGGGATGGGATTTTGTTTTAAATGCCATAAAAAAAAAGTTGACCCAAAATTTTTTTGTGCTTTTGATTTGTGTATTAACTATAAAAAGTTAGTATAACACTACATTAAAAACAATTGTAACAATTTGCAAACCATTTTTTCTAAACTAATTTGAGGGCGCTGAACACGAAAAACGCAATTTTTTTTTCCTTCTAACCGTTCCCCAGTTATTCGGCCATTTTTATTTTCGAGATTATAGCATCATATACATCAATATATTTGTATAACGCCAAATCCGATCGAGTTTATTTTACCACGATTACAAAGAATGACTAATGGCGTTTCTAACGGGTGTACCAATGATTATGCTCCGAATAAAATTAACTGAGTTATAGCACGAAAAACTTAGATTTTTTAAAAAAATTTTTAAATTTTTCATACCAACGTCAAATGAAAAACTTAGTTTTTCGCATATATTTATTTAAAAAAAAAATTTTAACAATTCTATTCAATGGCACATTTAATTCCAATCATTTAAGCTAACTTTGAGCAAAATCAAATGAAATCTCGTGAAGATATTAAGGTTTTAGTGCAATAAAGGCATATCGTTTTTTTTCAAAAATTTATATTTTTGATGCAATTGCAACCTGGTCCGAAATGTTCTTCCACAAAAAATGATGAGAGCTTCTTTAAAATGTTCAATGATTGTAGAATGGCCGATGTGGAATCTGAAAAATTGGATCTGTTGACTTAGGCTGAACATTTTGAAAATGCTCTGGACAACTTCTCATCATTCTTATTGCACCAAATCCTTAATATCTTCAAGAAATCGCATTTGATTTTGCTCAAACTAGGCTTAAAATATTTGGAATTAAATTTGCCATTGAATAAAATTTTTAAAAAAATTTTTTTTCAAATAAATAAATGCGAAAAACTAAGTTTTTCATTTGATATTGATATGAAAAATGTTTTAAAATTTTTAAAAAATCTGAGTTTTTCCTGCAATAACTCAGTTAATTTTGTTCGGAGCATAATCATTGGTATACTCGTTAAAAGAGCCATTACTCACTCTTTGTAAGCGTTGTAAAATAAAATCGGTCGGACTTGGCGTTCTACAAATATATTGATGTATATGAAGCTATAACCTCGAAAATATAAATGTCGGAATAACTCGGGAACGGTCAAAAGAAATAAAAAATAAGTGGGTTTTTCGAGTTCAGCGACTCTAAATTAGTTTAGAAAAAATAGTTTGCAAAATGTTACATCTATTTTGGATTTAGTGTTGTATTAACTTTTTATAGTTATTGCTTAAATAAAGAAAAAATCAATTGCACAAAAAAATGTTTGGTAAACTTTTCTTTTTATGGTATAAAAAACAAAATCCCACCTCAACTATATAAATTCATTCACTCTAATAAATATCCTATGTTAAAAGTCTCAGGCACTCCACTAATCGTAAAACACATTTAAAATTACTATTTTTATCTCTGTAACGGGTACTTCTAGAGAAAAATTCTAGTAAACTTCTTCGTAATTGAAGTTGTTTCCAACACCGACTACGGTGTTTTGTCCAAAAAGGCAAAACGAAGAGGCCTACTGCGTTTAACTTTTCATAAAACTATGTTCATTTTCAAATCGCGATATCTCATGAACGGTAAGTCGGACGGAAAAAGTGTTGGTAAAGACATTCATAGAGAATAACATGTTCTGTAAAATCCAAGAAAAAAATTTTTTCTGCGGCATATCGTTTCGGAATATTTAGCAAAAACAGTTTTTTTCTTAATTTTAAGTTTGTCAAAAGATATCTCCTAAACTTTAAGTCATACAAAAATAAAAACCAAATGTTGTTTGCAGAACAAACAATTCCCTATAAGCTGGTATTTTTGTTTTATTGTTGCGATGCTCCGTTCATGTTTTATCACAATTTAAAAGAAAAAATCAGTTTAAAAACTTCGAAAAACTTTCCAGGTAAATCTACCAAATGACCGCACTACAAAAAAGATCACAACTTTTTAATTGGTAAACTTTTTTATTTATATTTTAAGCTAAGCATTCCACTTTTAATAATTAAATTTCATGCGGTCCTGTAGAAGTCCCACGTATACAGTATTTTTTACTCCCTGGGAACTCTACTAGTAATAAAATATATATTTGATTTAGAAAACGTGCGAACATGACATAGCATTTAGTGACTTTAAAAGTTGCAGAAACGTACGGAATTTGAATCACTAGATATCATTAACTATTGATTTTTTGCATGCTTTTTTGTTGTTTTGGTTAATAATTTTTCAGAAACCAAAAATTTTGAAGTAAAAAATATTTATCATAATTGGAGGCATGATGTGAATGGATGAAGGTGAAATCGTCGTGTCAATTGTAAACTATCTTATCTTTTTGTGTAATTTTTTGGAGAGCTAAAAAGCTGATAGAACTCCATAACTATTGAAGTTTCGAAAAATGTTTTTTCTTCTATTTTGTAGATCGCCATTCAGATTATTCAATAGAAGATAAGAATTTATGCAAACCTTTAGCAGAAATGGAGTTCTGAGTTGTTTCTTAGCTCTTCAAAAAATCATAAAAAAAATTAGGATAAAGAAAGATTGACTCGACGATATGTCGAAAAATTCTAATTTCGAGAAAGTTGAATTCAAAGTTTCCAAAATAGCCAAAAACAATATTTTTTTATGGTTTTAAATTGTTTGTATGCACATAGCACCTTCATCCATGCATAGAACAGCGAGAATCCGAAAATGCGACATACACAGAAAAAAAATATCGGTCAATCCAACCGATTTCAACGATAGAAATTGCACCAACCCATAGTAAAGGTTAAATTGACTATGCAGTCCAGTAAAATTACTGTAAAAATAGTACTGTACAGTTGCTGTTAAAATGTTTAGGTACTGTGAAAACAGTTAATTTAACCTAGATTTTCGATAGAAATTGCACCAACCCGGAGTTTTTGTATTTTGACCGTAGAACTCTGTAAATTTACAGTTTACTCGGTTTAGAAACTATCAATCGCAGTTACAGTAAAAATAACCTTCTTTAAAGGTCAGCTAACAATATAAACTGTTCCAAACAGTTAAAACTGTTTTGGAACGGTTTGATAGTTAGCACCCCAGAAGGGCTGTAACTAGCCGTTTCCAAAAACTCGAGGAAAATGGAACAAACAACAAATTTATGGAATACAAAATGTACAGTTGAATTCAACTGTAGAAAAGTAAAGCTGATTCTGAAATTTTGAATTTTTGTTTTTGTTTCCTATAGAAAATTTGAAAAACTATAGAATACAAAATTTATAGTTAATTTTACCGTCAGTTTTTTTTTCTGTGTATGACCTTCTTTCATTCATGTCTTTAATTAATCGGAAAAGGATACAATACATACCATGGTTGCCATTCGCGCAGCTGGATAGAATCCCGGAATTAATCCAAGCGCAATGTAATTTCTCCGCTTATTGTGCGCGTGCACAAAAGTCGATTTAAAGGCAGATATATCAACTTCTACTGAATCAGGCTTACAGCGTTTTGTGAAGCCCTGAAAAAAAGCAAATCAAATATAATTTTCAAATATATGAGGCGGATAAATTTCCAACATACGCCATTATTACGACAAGCTATATGTGTCGAGCCATCTGTACACAATTCAGGATCACACCAGGCATGCGCTGTCGTTGTGCACAAACACACGCAAAGACACAGCAATGTCTGACATAATAAAAGTTGAGCTTTCATAATGTACCCGCCTTGAAATGCACACGCACGCGCACTTAAAAAAAATTTTAATAAAAATTAAAAAGTCGTAAAACCGCCAAAAGAAGACAATTCTCAAATGATTTTTTTTTTTTTTTTGAACAAATGAAATCTAATGATTTTACATATAAACACCGAACACTGCTTAGAACACGAAACTTCTACTTAAGAATGAAATGAACAAATTTCAAGATACTCGATTGAAGTCTTTTATATTTTTGTCCAGAACAAAACAAATGATTGGTATGTAGATAGGTTAGGTATGTTCACAAATATAAAGATTAGAACAATTTTTTAATTTAAATTTAATCAAAAAAGGGGAGAGACCACTAAAATGTAAACTGCTAATGTTATTGGAAGAATCTAATTGGTATGTTTAGTTAATCACATTAAGTAGCAACAGTCGTATTTAAAGGCTAACTTTAAGATAAGATTTTAACTGAAATGAAAAAATGTATGACAAAATTAAAAGAAAAACGCAATAAACAAAACATCTCCTTATCTAAACAAAATTACACAGGGAGAAAATGACAATATCAAATAAAACAAAACAGAGAAGATATCTCTATGATTTTCATCTAAAAAGCAAGTCAAATCAAAACCATAAAGAAAATCTTTTTAAAACTTCTGTAAACATTTATATAAAAACCCCATAATATTAGACTAAGAGCCAGCGCTTGGCTGACCCTCCTCATAGTATCAAAGCTGAATTTTTTTGTGAGTGTTCTTCCAATAGTAGCTATGAACTTCTGTTCTATTGAATTCCTGAGAGGTGGTGCCTACGTGAGATATCGGGCGCAAAAGGTCGACAAAAACAGTTTTTTGCAAATATCTCGCTAACGGTTTTATTTACAAAAAACTTAACTTCCACAATTTTGTAGCTCATTAAATTTCATATCGAAAAGTGGTGCAAATTGTTTTCGCACGACCTATAGTTTAGGAGATATGGTCCAGTGAAATTGGACTTTCCAACCCAACATATAAAATCCATAATTTTTTTTCTTCTAGTCGGCCTATTTTTTAGTTTCAAATTAAGCACCAAAGTTCGAGACCGATTTCACTGTCGTACAAAAAGTTATTCAGGCACAAAGGTCGAGAAAATTAGTATCTCGCTAACGCTTATTTCTACAAAAAAATGGTGCTCCGCAATTTTGTAGCTCAGAAAATTTCATATCAAAAAGTGTTGCAAATTATTTTCGTACGACCCACAGTTTAGGAGATATCCTATTTTAAGGTATTTTCCGCATACAAGTGTACATAGTAATATGAGTGTTAATTTTCAAAGTACTCTAACTACGCCTACGTCGTAGTATCATGGTTGAATTTTTTTGTGGCTATTTTTGCAGTAGTGGGTACCAACTTTTGTTTTAGTCAAACCGTGAGAGGTGGTGCCTTCGCGAGATATCGATTATAGTTATAGAAATTTGAAAATCAACTTTCAAAAAACTGATTTTCTCTAGCTTTCGCACCCGATATCTTACGAAGGCACCACCGCTCACGGTTTGACTGAAACAAAAGTCAGTACCCACTATTGGAAGAATACCCACAAAAAAATGCAGCCATGATACTATGACGTAGGCATAGTTATAGTAGGGGAAAGTGGGGTAAAGTGGGAAACTTTTTTTCGAAGCTCCATAAAATGAACAAAAGTTCTTATTTTTTCATGTTTCAACTTCCTATAATAAAGAAAATTAAATAAGCTATATTTTTGCCGAAGAAACAAACCGAAAATATGGATTTTCTGTTGAGTACGACGCTTTGATCGAGGATGCCCAAAATGGCAAAAATTAAAAATCGTGGGGTAAAGTGGGAAACTTTCAAAACACATAAAAACTAATACAAATGTTGGAAAAAAGTTCTAATATCTTTATTGTAAGTCAAAAAAGGTTCAAGAAACACACCAATAGAAGTAAATATGAAAAGAAATAATGATTTTGCTAGAAAAAAATATATGAAAAAATGTGTTAAAAAAAATTTGTGAAATAGTGGCTTATTCGTCGTTCTCTGATGAAACATCCAAGTCCGAGTCACAGTTTTTGCAATAAAAGAAGCTTGTAGTGAGATTAACGCATTTTAAGTGAAATGGGCGTTGACAATCCTTTAGGTTGCATTTGATGTTATTGTGTCTGGTCATGATTTCGGGCATGAGTTCCATGCAAATGGTGCAAAAATCACGATCTTCATCTGAGCTAGAGCTTCTTTGTTTCGTCTTTGACGCTTTCCTTGCTGGTGGTGCTTTTTTGCTTCTGGTACTCTATTTTTTGTGATTCGTTTCCTTCTTTCTTCCGTTTATTTGCTAAACGTTTTTTCTCAGCTGCTTTTTGCAACTCGCTTAGCTTTTCCGGAGTGTTTACTCACAATATAAATGTACAACACTTATTTGGATCATGAAATAGTATAATACGATGACAAGTGGGGACTAGCAATCGTGAAATAACATTTCCCACTTTACCCCATAAAAAATTTCCCACTTTACCCCGATACCACATTTTGCAAAAAATGTGAGCTTCATTCTTACACTCTATGAATTACACGGAATCCTTTTGCGTAATCAAAATTAAGACTACAAAGAATATTTTAGTGTACTTACAATTGGTTTATCTCCAGAAACAGTAAAAATATCGATGCTTAAAAATTTCAAAATGAAATTTCAAAATCACTTAAAAACTTTGCATGATTCCAGAGATCACGAAAATACGGATGCACGCATCGCTATACCATAAAGATTTGCTTACGGTCATTGCAAGTACATGTCACAAGCGCATGACAGCTATACTTTGCTAGTTTGCCTGAAAAGGGGCATTTCCCACTTTACCCCACTTCCCACTTTACCCCACTTTCCCCTAATATCAAAATCAATTTTCAAAAAACTGATTTTCTCGACTTTTGCACCCGATATCTCACGAAGGCACCACCTCTCACGGTTTGACTGAAACAAAAGTCAGTACCCACTATTGGAAAAATACCCACAAAAAAATGCAACCATGATACCATGACGTAGGCATAGTTACAGTTATATCAAAATCAACATTCAAAAACCTGATTTTCTCTACCTTTTGCACCCGATATTTCGCGAAAGCACCACCTCTCACGATTTAACTAAAACAAAAGTTAGAATTCCTTATTAGAAGAATACTCACAAAAAAATTCAGCCATGATTCTATGACGTAGGCGTAGTTAGAGTACTTTGAAAATCAACATTCATATAACTTTGACCATTTGCATACGGAAAATACCTTAAAATAGGATATCTCCTAAACTGTGGGTCGTACGAAAATAATTTGCACCACTTTTTGATATGAAATTTTTTGAGCTACAAAAATGTGGAGCACCATTTTTTTGTAGAAATAAGCGTTAGCGAGATACTAATTTTCTCGACCTTTGTGCCTGAATAACTTTTTGTACGACAGTGAAATCGGTCTCGAACTTTGGTGCATAATTTGAAACTAAAAAATAGGCCGACTAGAAAAAAAAAAATATGGATTTTATATGTTGGGTTGGAAAGACCAATTTCACTGGACCATATCTCCTAAACTATAGGTTTGCACCACTTTTCGATATGAAATTTAATGAGCTACAAAATTGTGGAAGTTAAGTTTTTTGTAGATAAAACCGTTAGCGAGAAATTTGCAAAAAACTGTTTTTGTCGACCTTTTGCGCCCGATATCTCACGTAGGCACCACATCTCAGGAATTCACTAGAACAGAAGTTCATACCTACTATTGGAAGAACACTCACAAAAAAAATCAGCTTTGATACTATGAGGAGGGTCAGCCAAGCGCTGGCTCTCCGTCTATATTAAGAAGAAATCTTTTTAAAACAATATTTTCGCTCTATTTAAAATAATGTGAAAATCACCAAAATTTTATAAGAAACGATAAAAGTTATTCATAGAAAAGGTTTTGATGTGACTTTCTTTTTGAATGAAAACCATAAAAAAATCTTCTTAATTTTGTTTTATTTAATATGGTCATAATTCAGCCGTTATATTTTCTGTACGCTTCTTAAATAATTTTTAATGTACAATTGCAGCTTGTTCGATAACGACTCATCATATTCAATTCTGTAAGAACAAATAAAAATGATTCAAATAAGAATGTTTCTCACTTTACTTACATCATTCTATGTTAAACTAGAATCGCCCAGTGGTAAAAATTCGACCACAAATGTATAAATATTTTTGGTACTTTTTGGGCACTTAGTACTTTTTTTTTGCTATTTGGTACGAAATAGAAAAGATCATTTATCATCCCTGGTATAATTCAAGCGAAATATAAACAAAACAAAAAACATGAAGTCAGTGCAATGTTTTTTATCTTTCTCTTTATGCTTAATCGTTTTTTCAGCTCTGTTTGACCTGTTTTACCTAGTTTAAAGACAAGATATTAACATAATTTTAACTTTGTACACATCTACACACAAATATCTTTCTAATGGTGTATAATTTAATGTCGTACTCCATTTCTAACATAGTAAAAAAAGGTGGACAAGTTTTTGTCTTGTGTATTAATATATAGATTCCTTATAGAAATTATGCGAAAATCTTTTCGAATTTTCAAGTAACGTCATAGAGATTTCTCTATGTCTTCTACTTTTAATCGGAATTCGTAGTAAAATAGCTTAATATGACAATCTTCTTGTTTTTAGTGGTAATTGTTTGCTCTGTGTAGAAATATGAGTAATTGTATTCTTTTATAATTGAAATGAGTTGTATATAAGTTATTTATATAAGTTATTGTCTTAACACCTTTTAGTTTTGCCAAAAGGCGTCTATAGAAAAATTTTCTGTAGAAAAGTGTACAAAGAAAAGAGACCCAACTAAGTATTTATGTATTTATTATATTTTATTATATCTATTGTGCTTTAAATTATAATTATTGATAAAAACTTTTTCAAACTATTATATTTCAATTATTACCGGACTTATTTTTTTTTAGAAAATAAAAGTTTCTAAAAGTGTGCATATTGTTTAGAAAAACCTAATTTAAACCAACAATAGTGTATATTGTAAGCGGTTAATCATCTGTAACCAGCTAAAATTTGTTCCATTTCACAAAACATATGGATTTTGAGTTGCTTAATTCGAATCTGCAATTAATTTCTTCATATTGGTTATTCTATTTAGTATCTTAATTTTTCACCTTGATTGGACAATATCTTCAAAACTAAAGAACTTACAGAAAAATAAATTGCTGATTCAAACTTCGCATCATATTTACGGTGACCAACCGTCCATTCTGTATTTCGGCTACGTGTCCCCGGAATTTGTTCGAGCAACACGGGACATACAAATGTTCTGTATTTTATTTTGTGTCCCCTATTTGTCCTGTATTTGCACAGTTCATTTATTAATATGTATAAAATATCAATCAAAACCGTAATTGTTGAGCTAATTCATCACAATATGAAGATGCATATTTTCATATTTTTATCAATAGCTTAAACACCTCTTGAGCATATGCAAACTTAAGCTGTGATTATATAGTTTCGCAACAGATAGAATCATTTTATAGACGGCTCTTTTACAATTAGCAACTGAAATAAATGTCAATATCATCAGTATAAAATTTTTTTTTTGGCTTGTAAAAACTGTTGAGTTTAGCTTGTATTTACTAGGATCAAATGCTTCCATGGAAAGAATTTTCTCCATTATGAATATAACGTAGACACAGCTTCGAGCAGCACCATACGCAGGATTTGCTCTGAAAGATTAATTTTATAACATTTTATTCAATTCATATAAAATTTATATGGGAAAAAGATCTTCCTGTGGGAAGGTTGAACCTTCAAATCTCTCTACGTGTTCACAATCCTGGCTTACAATAAAGGCAGTTAAAACTATTTTGATAACAAAATGTAACTATCGTATAAACTGTCCCGAGCTCAAAGAATATTTGAGGTCACACGGAGACATTTTAGAAATAATTTCTTTTGCCAAAAAATACTCAGAGCCGTTTTCACAATGTCCGGGTAAAATTCAACTTGCGGATTGATATACATTTTATATACATAAAATTTAATATCAAAGTGCCAGTTAAGGTTAAAGCCAATTTAAATGTAATACAAGTACAAGAAACAAATGTTTTTATTAACGAGCAATAAATAATGTTTAAATTTTTAAATTTACGAAGAAAATTGTACCGTTGAGGTCCTCGTACGTAGGTATACTTTTGCGCTTTGAAGGAGGCTGCATTTAGAGGTGAAAATCTTTTGTTTTTGCTCACCAGTCATTGTTTGCCTCAATATTTATGTGTCCCCAATTTGTTCCCGATTTTCCCCCGACTGTCCCCGATAGTCCCCGTTTTTTTCTCGCATAAATATAGTTTTGTCCCCGATTTTGCTCACACAGACATGGTCACCGTAATCATATAAGAAGTTTAACAGTTAAAATTTTAAAACAAAAATTTTATTCCTACACGGAGAGAATTTTGAGCTAAAAACAATCCCAAACCAATCAATTTTGGGTGTGATTTTCAGCTTGTCCATAATTTTCTTGATATCAAGTAATAATGTGCTTGTTTATCAAAAAAATGAATATGCCCATTTGAGCTCAATTCAATTCAATCTGGGATTGTTCGTCAAAAATTTATTAAACGCATTTGTGCTTAATTTCAGCCCTTTTGTACTTGTTTAAAAAAAAAAAAAATATTCCCATTTTTTCTTAATAATTTCTTACATATCAAAATATGAATATGACCATTTTTGCCAAATGCAAGAAACATCATTTCATTTTCCAAAATCAATGTACCAAAATATCCAAAGACACCTCAGTACATCGTAACATCCCATTATGGGATGTCAGGAGTATTTACTCTATTATAAATACCCAATTCGACTGTCGAGCAGGAATCATTTAAGCAGTAGATGACATAGTCATATTGAGAATCATAAACTCACAGAATAAACACAAATGAAAATTTATTTTTTGATAAACAATCACAAAAGGGCTTGAATTAAGCAAAAAATGGGCTTATTTTTTTTTTTTTTTTGATAAACAAGTACAAAATGGCATGCATTGAGTACAATTGGTCTTAATTATCAAAATTTATATTATGCCCAAATTTGAGCTTGAACTGCGAACAAGTTGGGCGTATTTTGGGATGATTTTATGCTATATTGGGCTTAATTCTGAATATTTAATTTAAGAACGATTTGAGCTAGATTTAAGAACATTTTTTTCTCTCCGTGTATTTAAGAGCACTTTTCGGTTTTTAAAATGGTTTGGGATACAGCAAATGTTCTTTGAAATTGACCAATATTTACATCAAAGAGAAACTTTTGGTGGTCTGAGAATGAAATTCCGTGCAATTTTAATTTTTTTAACCCCTGTGTAAGGAAAACAATGTTAACAATTAAGATATTAATATGCCCTTATAGTACATAATTTTGAACTTTTTCAAAGGTCTGCAAAACAAAGTCTTAAAACTCCAAATGTTATAGATTTTAAAGCCAGTTTTGGCAAGTATTCCGTAAAATAAAATCGGTATTAAGCAATATAAGCCAAAACTGGCTTTAAAATTTGAAATATTTGGAGTATTAAGAGGTTTTTTCAACTCCTCTGGGAAATTTGGATATCAGGTTACGATATGTATGTATGTTATGTTTTGTCTTCTAAAAAGTACTACTAGATGAGACAACTAAATGCATATGCATTAAAAATAACTTTCTAAAAAATATCAGTTAACTAACCCTCGATTTTAATATCCATAATATTAAGAAGAAATCTTTTTAAAACAATATTTTCGCTCTATTTAAAATAATGTGAAAATCATCTAAATTTTATAAGAAACGATAAAAGTTATTCATAGAAAAGGTTTTGATGTGACTTTCTTTTTAAATGAAACCATAAAAAAATCTTCTTAATTTTGTTTTATTTAATACTAGCATTTACCCGCGACTTCGTCTGCGTAGTACTTATTTGTACTTCCAATAGCCTATTTTTGTCCAAACTTGCATCAATCTTCATACTATTTAAATAATTTAAAAAATTTAAGTGAAAAGGTAATATTCACAAACGAACGTATCAAAATGTGAGGTATTAGGTGAGGTGCATTATTTCTCATCAATTAAAAAATCGTTAATGAATTTTTTTAATTTTTTATTTGCTTTTTATTTATGGGTAGTATACAAAATGAACATAATACAAATAACCCAAAAACTATAAACAAATATTTATTTCCAATAAAATGTTTTATTTTTTCTTCATTAAGATTCGTACAGTTGTTTCGTCGAGAGTCCCGACGGTCTTCTCCACTTATGTCCGAAATCTTGTAAATTTTGTCTAGTATCTATTGATACCTTAGAGCGCTATAGTCCTATCTCCACTTTTTGCGATTTTGAGATTTTTGCAGTTATGAACTTATTTACCGAAAGCAAAAAAGTGGGACTTCAAAATACCACTAAGACATCAAAATATTCGAGAATTAAAAAAAAATCCTATATCCAATACTAAATTTTTTGAAGAGCGCAAATGTGCTATCTCTACTTATTTTCTACGTTTGGGCCATTTTTTTTTTATCTATTTTCACCTCAAGTTTTGACCAAATTTTTTTAATTAGTGATCCACATCAAATCTCAGTATTACTGCTATAGCTCAAAGCTATTCCTAAATATAACATTAAATGTGTTCTACTTGTATGGGAGGTGCCACACTCACTTGTGATATTTAACCAACTTTTATGAAGGAGATACCTTACTTTAAGTAAAAACTCTTTAATAAAATTCAGAAAAATTACTTTATTAGTTCATTTAACATATCTTACAATTATATAAGTTCTTTTAGTAATGTCACGCCATTTTTCGAGTTAAGGAACATAACGACATGCCACAAAAAAATCCTGGCTATCGGAAAGAGCATTTTTAGAGTAATATTGAATCAAATTGTTCTAATTGTCAAAAAAGTCGGCGTGGAACTTCTTCAACCTCTAACAGTTTTGGTTCATTGCAAGGTGTGAACAGTCACCACCCCTCAGCCAAATTTTATCAAAATAACTTGTAAGGTTTGCTCAAATTTGACCAGATAAATTTTAAAATGTCCGCACAATTTTAAAAAAACAAACCTTTAACTAATAAGAGACTATGGAAAGTACGTTTAAATATACTAAAGCAAAATTATAACATAAATCGTAATATTAAAATAGCAGCCAATTCTAAATAACCACTGTTTGAAATCTTCTTTTTTGAATTCGCCAACAATTGAAAAAATGGAAATAACATAGGACTATAGCGCTTATCTATACTAATATTATAAATGCGAAAGTAACTCTGTTTGTTTGTTACCTTTTCACGCCTAAACCGGTAAGCCAATTTCGATGAAATTTGGTATGGAGATAATATGAGACCCTAGGATGGACATAGGATAGTTTCTAACTCTAAAATGATCCTTAAAAGGGGTGAAAAGGGAGGAGGAATTTTGTATGGCAAATCAAAAATTTTTCGAATACGTATATTCTCAATTGACATAGATGGCGTAGATTTTGTTGTTGTATACATTTTTAAAAATAAATAAAATTTGAAAAACAAATAAACAAAAACGTATGTGTGTTTCTGTTTTTAACAGCGGGGCAAAGCTGCGCTGAAGCATTTTTGTATGCAAACATGCGCATCTTTCGTGCTGAATGCTCCCTTCCATTTTGTATAGGCATGTCCGCTTTTAACGCATATCTCAAGTGTATGAACAAGATGCGCTTCCTTTTCCCTTGCGTTGGGAAAATATATGAGCTACATATGTAAGTGTTGAGGAAGCAATGGCATAAGGGCAAGGGCATCTAATTGCTGTTAGGGAAAACATCATCGATGACTTCTTTTGCTAATTAGGCTTTTAATTTTTTTTCCAAAGTCAAAATCAGTTTGTTTGACAGTTTGAACTAAGGAATATAACTTGCCACGACTTTTCCGATTCTTGGATTTCCTCATCCAGCGAATTTTTTGCAATTTATTCTTATTAGGTAGTAATTTATGATCTGGTCAGGCCTTAGATGCCTAGCGTCACGCAACTCAAAGGGCTGCTGAGACCACCGAACAAGCTCAAGCCAAAAAGGTGAATCAACTCTTTAAGCAAAATTCCGACTCTTCAGTACGAGATATTGCTGCAACGGCAGGCAGGTGTGTCTTAAAAAACGTATTTTGCTATTTTTTTTCTGCTCTGCTTAAACAACCTGTCTGACTATTCTTAAGCCATCATAGAGTGGCACTAGAGCACATTTGTTTAAAAAAATTCAAGTCAATTAACTGCCCAGAGCTTTGACTTATGGAGAGGTATCTGCCCTTCGAAATAGTATATAAGCGCTATAGTCCTATGTTATTTCCATTTTTTCAATTGTTGGCGAATTCAAAAAAGAAGATTTCAAACAGTGGTCTCATATTATCTCCATACCAAATTTCATCGAAATTGGCTTACCGGTTTAGGCGTGAAAAGGTAACAAACAAACAGAGTTACTTTCGCATTTATAATATTAGTATAGATGGTCATAATTCAGCCGATATATTTTCTGTACGCTTCTTAAATAATTTTTAATGTACAATTGCAGCTTGTTCGATAACGACTTATCATACTCAATTCTGTAAGAACAAATAAAAATGATTCAAATAAGAATGTTTCTCACTTTACTTACATCATTCTATGTTATACTAGATTCGCCCAGTGGTAAAAATTCGACCACAAATGTAAAGGGTGTTTTTTTTAGAGGTATAGAACTTCGAATTGAAATAAAACACAAGAAAATCGTTTTAATGCCCATCAATTTGACTTAATTGGAAGGATAATTTTATGCCATTAATGTTTAAATATGATTTCGGGCATGTGGCCGCCGCGGCTGGCTCGAATAAAGCCAATTCTACAGGTCCAATTTTCAACCACTTTTTCGAACATATGGGGCCATATGTCGGCAATAACACCACGAATGTTGGCTTCCAAGTCCCCTAACGTTTCTGGTTTGTTGGCGTAGACGAGCGACTTCACATATCCCCAAAGAAAATAATCCAATGGTGTCAAATCACACGATCTTGGTGGCCAATTGACAGGTCCATTCCGCGAAATTATGCGCTCATCGAATGTTTCCTTCAATAAATCGATTGTGACGTGCGCTGTGTGGCATGTAGCGCCGTCTTGTTGGAACCACAACTCATCCACATTCATGCCATCCAATTCGGGAACAAAATAGTCGGTTATCATGGCTCTATACCGGTCTCCATTAACGGTAACTGACTCTCCAGCATTATTTCGGAAGAAGTATGGCCCAATGACTTCACCAGCCCATAGAGCACACCAAACAGTCAGTTTTTGTGGATGTAATGGCGTCTCAAGGGTCTCATGTGGATTCTCTTCACTCCAAATGCGGCAATTTTGCTTGTTGACGTAGCCATTCAACCAAAAATGAGCCTCATCACTGAACAAAATTTTGCGATGAAAATCAGCATCGAGATCAATCTCATTTTCGGCCCATACACCAAAATCACGACGCTTTGCATGGTCTCGCGGCTTTAATTCTTGCACAAGCTGGATCTTGTAAGGTCGCAAGCCAAAATCTTTGCGCAATATCTTCCATAAAGTTGATGGACAAAGCTCCAATTGCTGTGCACGGTGGCGAATCGATTCATTCGGGTCCTCTTCAACATTTTGCTCTACAGCGGCAATTGTTTCTTCGGTGCGCACTGTTCGACGTCTCTGCGGATGCGTATTATCACATAGAGTAAACGTAGTGCGAAAATGATCCATGGTTAACCGAATTAATTGCTCTGATGGACGATTATGTCGACCATAAAATGGACGGAGCTTGCGGTAAACTTCGCGAACTGAACCATTATTTTCGAAATAAATTTGCACGATTTGCAAGCGTTGTTCTTTTGTCAACCTGTTCATGATGAAATGGCAAACCAAACTGAACATAAATGACATTAGAGTTGCCAGATTTGACCACAAAATGCCAGTTTTATCTCTATTCGAAAAATAAACCTCTAAAAAAAACACCCTTTACTTGACATATCTCAGAACTCATTCCGAATATTTTTGCGATCGTTATAAAACAAAAACTGCATCAAGCCGAGGTTTTGCATAAAACGGCGTTGAGCGACCTTTAAATGCACTTCCAAAAATTTTAAAAATTCTCAGCTCATTTTTTTGACATCCTCTTTCAGATTTTTAAGGGTTATTCTGGAATTTCAAAAAAATCGTTTTTGTTTTTAATCCTGAAGTCTAATGTGTCCAACATTGGAATATGTGCAACAAAAACAAAACAAGTAATTTTTCCTATTTTAAGTAAGTAAATAAGTAAATAACTTTATCCGCAATGCACGGCAAATTTTAAATTTAACAGTAGGTTTGTACAAAACATGAGCGCTAACAGACTACTCGTTGCTTTTTCCAATATTCGTTGCCTTTTCCACTGTCTTTATTGCTTTCGCCTTCGTGTTTGCCGAAGCTCATTCCTTTTATTTAGAGCAAGCGTCAACACTGCAGCACACTACTCGTTGCTATCGATTCTGAATGAAAGCACGGCAAAGACAACGAATAACCGAAGAGCAATTAAACGCGAGCTCTTCATTGGAGATCTCTGGTTGACCGAAATCATATTTCCTGAAAGTTAATTGAGCTAACTAACTATAATATGCTTTATAATATTTAGCTTTATTTAAATTCCAACAATGAAAACAAATCGCAAGAAAACGACAAAATTTGCTGTTCGAAATTTTGTTAAATTGATGTTGTTTTAAGAAAATTTTTTATGCGACCTTCCCTAGTGGTAAAAAAATTAGGGGTCGTTAAACATTTTTGCTTTCTCAGAGCTCTTTGTGGGAGTTAAGTTTCTATTACATGAAACATATGTATGTATGTATTCTCCTTTAACTCCTAGGAGGAGCATAGGGCCAATATGAAACATCTCCATTCGTCACGATCCCTTGCGATGACTTTGATCACTTGCCACGACTTTCTCGATTCTTGGATTTCCTTTTCCAGCGAACTTTTCCAGTTGGTTTTGGGTCTACCACGTGCTCTACTGCTTTGTGGATTCAACTCAAGAGTCTAGCGACAAACTTAGGTGCATAAAGTGAGCTATGCAGGTGTAACGAATTTCGATGTTTTTTGGTTGAGAATTTCGAGCTGTTTTAGAGCTTTTCAACAGTAATTTCGAGCTGTCTGGGAAATTTTCCATTTTCCGGAAAAGCGGAAAAATTGTTCTGCATAGCTGAATTTATTTTTTTCAGCCAGACGAATCCGCGGGATTAGTAAGCGATGAAATTTAAAAAAAATTTTTTTTTACCTATGTTTCGTCCGCAAATTATTCGGATTATGTCCGAAAGTTTTTCGAGGATCAGCCTATAATATATCCAACACCAAGTTTGCTAGCCACACTAATTTTACATAAGAGTAGGGGTAGTGGGCGGCCTGCGGCCGCAGCTCAGGCTTTAAAACTCCCAAAAATCCAACACCGGCTTCGCGGCTCAGTCGGTAATATATCCAATAATTTGCGGACATAACACCCATTTCTGAAATGAGGATTCCGTCCGTGGGGGTTATGTCATGGCACCGCCATAAAAAAAGGTTTTTTGGGATTTTCTGGGAAAGTTTGGGGATTTCCGGAAAACACTTTTCGTTTTTGATGAGCTCGAAATTTGCTCCAAATTCATGTGTCAAATGATATGGTCGCCTAATATTTTCATGGGTTCGTTTGGCTGAAAAATTAAAGCAAGCCTTAAAAAAATTTTTTGTCATTTTCCGGGGAAATTTAAGAAAAATACTTCATTCAAGGTCAGCTCAAAAGTAGCTCGAAATTCCTGCGTTAAAAGATTTCATCGCTTACTATTCCCGCGGATTCGTCTGGCTGAAAAAAATAAAGTTAGCCAAAAAAAAATTTTTTTTGGGATTTTCCGGGAAAATTGGGAGTTTTCCGGAAAATGCTTTTAGCCCAAAATTAGTTCGAAATTCCTGCGTTAAAAGATTTCAATGCTAACCCTTCCCGCGGATTCGTCTGGCTGAAAAAATAAACACAGCTATGCAGAACAATTTTTCCGCTTTTCTGGAAAATGGAAAATTTCCCAGACAGCTCGAAATTACTGTTGAATAGCTCGAAAATCCCAACCAAAAAACATCAAAATTCGTCACACCTGCATAGCTCACTTTATGGAGCTGACAAACTTCGCTGTGTGGTTTCCGAAGAGTGCTCGTTAGTTGTTCAGTAACAAGCCACGCTTCGCACCCATATAACAAAACCGATTTCACATTCGAATCAAAAATGTGCACTCTCGTTTTGGTGGATATAACGGATGAAGACCATATTTTGTTCAGTTGAGCAAACGCGCCTTTTGCTTTTGCTATTCTTGAGTTGATATCCTCTTTTGCTCCACCATCCATGGAGATAATGCTGCCTAAATACGTGAAGCCATCGACGTTTTCGATGTCATCACTGCCAGCTCTAAACGTGATGTCATTCCTGTGTGCGTTTAACTTCATGCTTTTAGTCTTGGATACGTTGATTTTTAGGCCGGCATTTTGTGATTCCACGACAAGGTCTTCAATTTTGCTTTGCATATCATAATGTTTGGACGATAAGAGGCAGATGTCGTCAGCGTAGTCGAGATCTTCCAGATGTTCGGTAAAGTTCCATTGGATACACCTTTTGGCCATATTAAGAGCTTTATCTAGAATATCGTCAAGAATGATAAGGAAGAGAGATGGTGATAGTAGACACCCCTGCCGTACGCCTAAATTAGTCGTGAATGTCGGTGACAACAACCCGTTGTGTAACACACTGCATTTAAAGCCTTCATATTGTGCACGTACTAAGTTTATGGCCTTTGCGGCAATACCTCTTCGCTGCAGTGAAACCCAGATGTTTTATCGGGAGACACTGTCAAAGGCAGTGCTATAGTCTACGAAGACAAGTTGAAGAGCAGCACGCCACTCGCATGATTGCGAGTACATATGCACATTTATAATGATAACTTTTCTAAGGGTGAAAAGAGGAGGGAAATTTGTTTCAAGAAAAAGTACAAAAAGGTCATTACAGCTGAACTTTTCGAGAACATATTCGGTTTGTTTTTGTATCACCCTAATACACATATGTATAAAGAGTGGGTATTTCTAATGGATTTAATGTAAATAATGATAAACTTTAGTACATATACCTATAAACTATCTGTATGCAAAAAAAAAAAAAAAAAAAATAATGATGCCAACGTTTTATTTTCAAAATCTGCTAAGCTAAATTAAAAATTACGTTTCTGTAGATATATTAAAATGATTTCAACAGAAAGCCAGACAGCCAGCTACATGGGCATGGTTATATCGAAGAATATATATACTTACTTTTCCATTCCTGCCACGCTTTTTCTCTGCATGACAAACGAAAGGACCAAAGTGAATATGCCCAGGGTGTAGGGTATAAAATGTTCCTCTTGAATTTTTACGAAAATGTTTCTATGGTTTTGTTAAAGTAAACCTGCATATTCATTGCAATGTCTTTGAAATGGAATGTTTGTTTGTGGTTGATAAAATTTTAAAGCATTCGTGAAATTAAGGAAAAAACTTCAAAAAGCACTAAGAATTGACTCACTTTTTTCGCACTTTTATTCAGTTTCAAAAACCAACAAATCTGAATGAAACATCACTAAGTTGGCATCACTGTAAGCAATTACATAATGTATTTATTTAACCTTCGAGTAATGTTCTATCTGAATTCACTCAGAACTACTTAAAAAAAACATTAATTATATGCTTAAAAAGTGATTATGGAATTTTTGGGAATTTCTAGGAAAAGCCTTCAAATTAGTCATTTACATCAGTTTAGTTATCTGATTGCTGTTTAACATGACAACAAAATTCGTACGGAAAGTACGAGTTGAAAAGCGTTTTTGTAAGCCAGAAACTAAAAACAGCGATCGAGCGCAACTGCTCCTAATCTCTTGCACGTATTTAGCTCATCAGAAGTAAATTATGCCAGAGCACATTATATATTATAAATGAGTCAATCTCTTTCTGAATTTTTTTTTCTTTTGTTTAGATTTTGAAATTAAATTTTGTTTTTCACAATAAAATTTTCCGCAGCTGAGTTAATGACGGTTTGCCGTTTCATCTTCTTCTTCACATAGGAAAAAAATTGATTCGTTTGTTTGTTAAGGATCCTTATTTGTATTGCACAACATTTTATTTGTCTAATATAAGTTTAATCACAATGTAATCTAATTTGAATGCTGTGCGTTGGTAATAAAATGTTGAACATATCGATACATTCAACGTAAAAGTTTGCAACTCAAGTTACCAACTTTTTATGTGACAATGATTTTCGAAATCTGCGTATTAGACTCTATCTTGTGTCAAATTTTGTTACCTCTAACTTGAAATTTGAAGGGCTGAGAGCAATTTTTGAGGTTACAACCTAAGTATATTTTATTGAGGTCTCCATGCAAAAACTTGGCAACTTAAGTTGATAACTTATACACGGGACAAAAATAACAAAATGCGTTGGTAACTTAACTGACAAAGTTATTAGTTAGTTTTTCTTTAAAAATCAGTGATTGTAAGTCCTACATACCAACATAATGTCGGTAAAATATTTTTTAATAGTAGTTGGCAAGTTAAGTTACCAACTTTTCTCATGGAACATTAGGTTACTGAAACAGAATAGAAGTTGTAACTAGAGTTACAACTCATATGTATTCATTTTTATCGAAATTATTAATTGAAATTTTTAATATCTTTGTTCATCGATATGGAATAGTGACAACGATTTAATAGTCAAAAAAACTTTATTTGGGCTACAGATTTCCAAAGTATCTATTCAATTTTTATGTTTGGTTTTCTTGTTTTTACGAAAACAATACAAAAATGATCATAACTAAAAACTATGATTTTCGAGTTACCAACTTTTACGTTGGACGTATCGATATGATTCTTAAATTTCTTGAAGGTAATTAACACACCTGTTGCAAATACATAAAATGCAGGCAATAAAAATCATAAACATGTTTATAATTCAAGTCTACAGCATATTTGGTATGTAAAATACTTCGTGTAAGTATCATACTTATACCAGTACAAATGGCTTTGGCTTACTATACCTAAAAACTAGTAAGGGTGTTACCTTTGGCCTGGCCAAACACTAAATACCATACACAGCAGTATTTTGAAAATTTTGCTAATATGGGAGGTGCCACGCCCTTCGAATTCACTCAGTTTTTTCTCAGAGTTTGCATTTATAGTTCTTAGTATTTAAGTGAAACTTGGTTGGATTATCTGAAAAAATGTTTTCAGAATAGCGTTTTGAAGCTTTTGCTTATATGGAAGGAGCCACGCCTCCTTGTCCGATTTTATCAAGTTTTTCCTTAAAGCTTGCAATTATAGTTTTAAGTGTTTGAGTCAAATCTAGTTCGATTATCTCAAAAAACGCTTTCAGTACAGCGTTTTGAAGCTTTTGCTTATATGAGAGGTGCCACGCCCTCTTGTCCAAATTTGACCAGTTTTTGTTCACAGCTTACGCTGACAATTTGTAGTGTTTATGTGTATTTTGGTTGCATTGTTGTGAAAAATACTCCAAAATTTGCATTTTGAAGATATTTTTTGTATGGGCGGTAGGCGTGTCCGTTGACCGATTTCGCTCATTTTCAATCTCCCGAGCTAGCTTTGACGACGGAGGCTGTGTATCAAATTTCATTGAATTATCTTGCTTAGTTTTCCCAAAAAATGTATTTCCACACGCAGCCAGCCACCGAGCCAGCCACCCAGCCAGCCAGCCAGACAGACGGACATGGCTATATCGACTCAGGAGGTGACGCTGATCAAGAATATATATACTTTTCCATATCTGCCACGCCTCCTTCTCTGCGTTACAAATGGAAGGACAAAGTAAATATACCCTGGGTGTAGGGTATAACAAGTTAAAAGCTATTATCTTTGGCATGGCTTAAAGTTAAATATTTGACGAATAAAATATTTGATATAAATTTATGAACGGCATGTATGAGCAATGTTATTGGTTCAATCGTATATTTGTTAATAATTACCATATATGCATATATTTAATGACTTCAAGATATTTGAAATATTCGTTTGAATCTAACAATCGCTTATTACCTATTAATGATCGTTTTACCAAATTGAAACTATAATTGCAATATTTGGTTGGAATACGTCGACTTAAAAAACTAAATAAATAATAAGATGCATGTTTGGGATTCATTTACGTTTTTTGTGCTGAAGTTTTGAGAATTTATTGTCTTTGGTGACACTAAGTTTTTGATAGAACGACTTAAGAAAACCCAAAAAAAGAGATAGTGGGATCCCTAAAAATGTTTTTTGTATAATTTCATTATGATCTTTGGATAACAAATTTAATCCAAAATATAGCTTTAGAATTTTACATGAGGTTGTAATTTCGAAATGCCATTACTTTTGCGAATTTTAGCTAAAAAACAAAACTAGTATTTATATATGGTTGGTGGTATAATTGAATAAAATAATTTTGTAAATGCTACGAATGAACAAGCCAACAGAATTTAAGACATCGCACAACTTATTCCGAGCATTTTTGATATCGTAATAAAATTAAAACCGAATAAAGCCCTGATTTTGCAAAAATGCCTATAATCGACCATCATATGACCTTCAAAATATGTAACCCTTAGTCTATCGAATAGGTACATTTGCGATTTGAAATCATTATTATTATGAGTAAAACTTAAACTTTTAACCTGTGGGGTCAAAAATGCACAATCGCACTCAGTGTATGTTAACCCTTTCAGGACCGTAAGGAATTGGGAGCTTATGCAACCATGTTAGCTATTTATAATGGTCTATTGGGCGTCCAGAAATTATATTTTAAAATAAAAATTCAAAAAATTTTAACTGTTTTTCTGGAATTTTCTGGGACATATGTGTTCCTATGGTCGTTAAGGGAGACTTTTCCCCCATACATTTTTATATGGGGAAAATATGTCCTTATTTCAAAGGGTGATAACTCAGAAAGTAAGGGTCCAATTGAAAAAATTTAAAGGTATGGTTTGATAGGTAAGATAAGGGCTATTTGATGCCATTAAAAGAATTAAAATAAACCATCTCCTGGAACTAAACCGCAAGATTGAAAACAGCGCTTTCTCAGCTTTAAGCATGGATATCTCAAAATCCTGAAGTATATGAGCAAATCTGGCCTCGGATTCGAATTCAGTGTCAAAAAGTACGTTACAGTACATATGTCTCCTAACAGGTCCATTAAATTTTTTTTTTTTTTTGATTGCCTATGAAATTTTTAAAATTGTAGTACAAAAGTGAGTTGAAAAGTTACCCTTAACGACCATAGGGACACCGGTGTCCCATTTTGAATTTTATGTTTTATCAATATACGTAACTTAAATAATGGTTCAATTAATGTATAAAACAACAATTTATTTATATATATATAATATATACATAATATGATTAAAAATAATTAAACACCTATAAATTCTGCTGTAAAGTATAGTTATAGATCACCACACAAACGGTCACATTAGAATGATCAAACAAAAATAACGGTGCTTCTGATGGTGTTGCCAGATTTAATAAGAATGAAGGAAGCGTTTAGGAACTGATAAATGTCAAAATTTCATATATCGAATTCTTACTTATTTAAATATAATTTATTTTTGTCTTGGGACACATATGTCCCTATGGTCCTGAAAGGGTTAAGACAAAAATTTGATTTCAGTAATATACTGGGGATTCAGGAATCGGTTCCAAAATATAATGAAAAGGAACACCTGTACCTTTAAGCTTTTTATGTGGATTTAATAACAAAAAAAAAATTGCATATCGTAGCAACACTGTGCACATGTAAAAAGACAATCTTTTTATTGAAAAGGGAGTGTGGCATTCATTTGTCTACGCCCACTTTTGACTTGTTTATGACAATCATAATCCACACCTTTTTACTGAATAGCTTGTAGTCAGCGAGATGAGATACGATATAACGAAATCTGTCAGGAAGCTATCTTGTCACCCTAAATACTATGTCGCGACCTTTAAATTTTACCCTTAGCGCCCAAAAAGAAGCTTCAGTTCAAACACTGGTACAGGATTCTCAATTATTTCGAGTTTTTTGTAGCTCCATTCGGTAAAATTCTCATTTGCATCCTGGCACTTTCTGAACTGGCGATATGAAAAGTTAGTTGGCCAAGTCTTATAGACTTACCAATATGCCTTCGGATTCTGTAGCTTGGAATATTGGATCATAAATTTTATTTTTGGGTTCACTTTTTCTGCATTTGCAACCACCGTCATCGGCTTTATTATAAAAATTTTCGATTTCAAAGAAAAACTAGTTTTTGATATACAACGGGTAAGCATCGTTTCACCTCGGACAAAAGCTCTGGTTTGAGTAAAAGGAAACTCGTGCTTCACTTAACTTTACCATAATCCACAATATAAAAGAAAAATCTTAAAATTATGTGTGTAACTTTTCAGAAGACGAAAGGTTTAAAAGTTGTCACTAGAATAAGCGTTAAAAAATTCTGAGCTCACTTTTTTGACACTATCATTTGGATTTTCAGAAGTACGCTCAGGTTATATTCACTTTGTGCTTCCGTTTGTAACGCAGAGAAGGAGGCGTGGCAGGTATAGAAAAGTGTATATACTCTTGATCAGCGTCACCTCCTGAATTGCTATAGACATGTCCGTCTGTCTGGGTGGCTGGGTGGGTGGGAGGCTGTGCGTGGAAATACATTTTCTGGGAAAACTGAGCAATATAATTCAATGAAATTTGGAACACTGTCTTCGTCGTCAAAGTTAGCTTGTGGGATTGACAATTAGCAAAATCGGTCAACTGACACGCCTACCGCCCATACAAAAAACAAATTCAAAATGCAGCGTTAGTAGCATTTTTCACGACAATGCAACCAAAATACAAAAATGCTACGAATTGTAAGCACAAGCTCTAAAAAAAAAACTGACCAGATTCGGACAAGAAGGCGTGGCATCTCCCTTATACGCAAAAGCTTCAAAACGCTATACTGAAAGCGTTTTTTGAGATAACCGAACTTAATTTTACTCAGACACTAAGAACTATAAATGCAAGCTCTGCGCAAAAACTGGGTGAGCTTGGACAAGAGGGCGTGGCACCTCCCGTATAAGCAAAAATTTTCAAAATACTGCAGTGAAGGGTATTTAATGTTTGGCCAGGTCAAAGGCAACACCCTTACTAGTTTTTTTAAGTTATTCAATATTCACATACCGACATAAAAGATGGCGCCCCGTACACTTTTCTATATAGGGTGTATCTTATAAGATTACGAAGCGTCTGGGAGGTGATAGAGGAGGCATAGAATAACAAAAACTTGCTACTGGGGTCTAAAATGTACCCTTTGATAGTTATTTGATTTAAACTGATTTTCTGACTTGTTTTACAAAAAAAAATAAAAAATTTCTTGGATCACCCTAACGTTTTAGAGAAAACATTTTTATGGCAAGGTTTTAGCTTGTCGTATGAGCTTTCAGATAATGTATATGGTTTATAGGATTTAAAAGGATTTAGCAAAGTTTGAATCTTTAAAATTGATATTCAAATTTTTTTCTATTTTTTGAATTTGACTGCCATTTATACACCCTGTATTCACGCTTCTGAATTGGGATACTTCACCGCTAAAATGTTCTACAAAATTATACAAGGCTTTTATAAGTATATCTATTTTCTTTTACAAAATATATCAATTTCATTTTTTCAATAAAACCAAAACTAAAGTTCTTAATTTATTCTTTTTGTTTGGCAAAAAACTTGTGCACAACTGAAACGAAATACAAATAAAACTCCTTGAAATCCTTAATGAAACGCACTTCAAAACAAACAGCGAAATAGGATACAAAATCTTTATTCCTTTATCTGCTTCCCACACACAAAACAAAATTCAAATGAAAACAATAAAAAGTAAAAAAAGTTGATGAAATCTAAATCTTTTTTGCTTACAAATTTTCGCAGAATTTTAAGTTGGTGACATAAAGTGATGAAAAAAGTTTCGCAGTTTCACTTTGCTTTGTCCGATTGTTATTCCCTGACAGCGAGAATGTAACACCTGAAGCGATTTTTGAAACAGTGCTTAGAAGTTGAAAATATCGATAACACTATGCAACATAAAAATCTGAATTTGATATCGATGACTTTTTTTTTTGACTTATTCAGGATCGCTGATTCCGAATCTGGTTATCCTTGTTATCCTTGATTTAAAGTACAGGAAATGCTATTTTGGGACATATGGCGTACATCTAGAGAGTTGTGTAGTTCATTTTTGTCAGCGACATTGAATAGCCCATCTTTAACTTTTCAAATTGTATCATTAATTTGCCTATCCATTTGATTGGCGTTTTTGTGAGCACCAAGATCCACAGTTTCAGAATATGATTTTGGACCTACCAGTGATCATGCAATAAAAAATCACAGACTGATAATATCGCATTTAGCATCTATCAATGTTCCACTGCAATCTCCTCTGCGACATCTTGTTTCAGCTGCTCCGGAATTTTGCATGACTGCACTGTTGTATTTTTGCGTTACCACAACTGTTAGCTACTTGCAAGGCTGCAACTGCAACATTTGCATCAAGTGTTTAATTAAATTTTTCTCTTTTTTTTTTTTGTTGCAGTTTTTGTTTTATTCTAAAATGCATTTGTCATGTAATTTTTCACTTTCATTTCATCACATTTGCAGCACTCAAAAGTTTTCCACTGAATTCATCTTATCGTCTCAACTTCCTTCATCTCCAATGTTGCACACAGCAAATGCGTCGTTGAGTCTCTGAAGTGCAAGGAAAGCTTTGCTTTGTAGCTTCTTGTTCATGAATATTTATTTCTGCAGCAAGGGTTAAAAGTCACAGTAGAGAGGCATTTACTATACATCATGTTTTGTAGCGATGTTCTGGTGATATTTTCAACGTTTGCTTTTGGCATCAGAGGAACTAGAATTTGTTCCCTGAAAATCAACAACGATAACAAAAGGGCATTTAACAATTTAGTTGCCAAAAATTTTAAAAATAGCAAGTATTTGCGTGAAGTGTAAATAACTTTCTTGTAACCATGCCCGTCATATCTTTGACTTTCACTGTTGAGATTTAAATAACATTAGAAAACGGGCTTTCGTTAAGTAACACAGTGGGCTCAAAGTTGGACTTTAAACAGCAAAAATGCTCCATGCAACTTTTAACATTAGAAAGTGCTGAATAAACGCTCTTGTTAATTTGTTTTAAGCCGGATGCACTTATGTAGCATATCGTTAGGAAGTATATTGTTTCAACTTTATTAAAAAGAACCTATTTTTATACCCTACACCCAGGGTATAATCACTTTGTCCTTCCGTTTGAAACGCAGAGAAGGAGGAGGTGGCTGGCAGGCTGGCTGTACGTGGAAATATTTTTTACGGGAAAACTAACCGTGATAATTCAATGAAATTTGGTATGTTGGCTTTGTCGTAAAAGATATATTCAAAATATATTCAAAATGCAACTTTAGGAGTATTTTCCACAACAATTTATCCAAAATAAACATAAATTCTACGAATTATTAGCGCATACTCTGAGCAAAAACTGGGTAAAATCGGACAAGATGGCATGGCACCTCCCATATAAGCAAAAGCTTCAAAACGCTATACTGAAAGAGTTTTTTGGGATAGTCCAACTAAATTTCACTCAAATACTAAAAACTATAAATGCACGCTCTGAGCTAAAACTAGACGAACTCGGACAAGAAGGCGTGGCACCTCTCTTATAAGCAAAAGCTTCAAAACGGTATACTCAAAACGTTTTTTGAGATAATCCAACCGTGTTTCACTCAGACACTAAGAACTGTAAATGCACGCTCTGAGCGAAAACCGGGTGAACTCGGACAAAAGGGCGTGGCACCTCCCATAGAAGCAAAATGTTCAAAATACTGCAGTGTAGAGCATTTAATGTTTGGCCAGGCCAAAGGGTACACCCTTACTAGTTTTCTGTTGGTTCTGTGTGAATTATCGTGATTTTTCAAATATTAAAAAAAAAATAAAAAATGGTAAAAATAGAAAAATTGCAAACTTTGACATACAAAAAACAAAAATATACATTTTCCGATTTTCATAATATTTCAATACAGTACGTGGAAAAGTATGCTTAATCGAAATGCAATGTCTCTGCTGCTTTTTTTTATGAACTTTTTCATTTTGTCGTTTTTGACGGGACGAAATAAATTGACTTTTTGGAACGCTATTTTTAATTCGTTTGCATCGATATGTTAAAATAGCATTTTGCCAAAAAGAACAAGTATTACGCTTTTAAAGAAACCTTTGCTTGAGTTTTTATATACAATATAATACGTGAGTTGTGGTGATTTTTCGAAAATTTGAGCTCAAGAAGCCAAAATAGATAAATTGCGAAAACTTTGACTTAGAAAAAAATGCATTTTTGGATATTCATAATTTTTGGCCACATATTACTATATGTATAGTAATATGTGGCCAAGAAAGCTTAATTGAAATACAAAGTTCCTACTGCCTTTTTTCAGAACTTTTTTTCCTATGAATTTTTTCCTGTTGCAGTTTTTGAGAAAACAAATTATTTTTATTTCTTTACATTCTGCAACGTTTAACAATAGTTCTATCAATTTTAGGCTTACAGTCTGCTTTAATCCGAAAGATGTTTTTTTTTTAAAGAAAAAGTATTAGGTAAGGGGTATATTTCCCCCTTTTAAGCCCCCTTGGAAATAGCACTCTCTTTACTTGGACATACCATAGCGAAGCATTTTATCAAATCTTATAATTTGCGCCAAGTAGCGTTAGTATTATGACAAATTTTTTTTTTCATAGGGCGTGGCACTGCCCATTTTTTCATTGAAAATTATTTTTCCAAATGCCCTTTGCATATGTACCAGATTTTGTCTATCTACGTCAAGCAGTTTCTGAGATATGATGAATCAGCATTCAGAGGGACGTGGCACCGCCCACTTTCTAGTGAGAAATTTTAGTTCTAATTGTCTTAACATATCGTCGGGATAAAACTACAACTAGACATCTACATTTTTTCATATTTTGAGTTAAATATACAGAATCTATGAAAAAACAAAGGATCAAGGTCTCAGTCTAGTCAGTTTTTTGAAATGTAGCCCGCATCTAATTTTTTATTAAAATTAAAAAGCAGAAAAATTCAAAATCTCATACCAAAAACAAATTTCGGAAAACTTAAAAATCGTTTTTCTCGAAATAACAAAAATGTAGATGTCTATGTAGTTGTAGTTTTAACCCGACGATATGTACCCAATCATATCTATGTGCGTTAAATATTGTCAAAGAAATTATGAGTTTATTTTGTTGTGGGCGTGGCACCGCCCATTTTTTCAGTAAACATTATTTATCCTCATGACTTTTACATATTTACCAAATATCATTTATCCCCGCAAAAGAGTTTCGAGATATGAATAGTTAATTTTTGGGGGCGTGGCACCGCCCTTAGCTTAGCCTTTTTTGGTACTAACACAATGTAACAACTTCTTTAAAAAAGGTTAGTCAGTTTTGGAGTCAATAAGGGACAAATACACAAACAAACAAAATCTAGTTTTTATAAAGTTGATTTTTGTAATTTTCCCATAACTTGAAAGCTATAAAAGATAGCTCAGAATTTTTAACATTTTTAAAATCAGCAGGATCATTATTATTACTATACATGAATGCCATTCCATACAAACGATCCCACTGTGTGACGTGGCACAGCAGGTAGTATTGGATGTCGTTCTTAAAAGATGTCCCATAATCCACGCAAGTTTTGAATTTGAAGCCAATTTTGCTGTAAAGTGTTGCCATGCAAAAAAAAAAAAAAACAATTTGGCAGCTGATGGCTTAAGGTAAGGTTAGTAAAAATGGAACATTACATGAAGCATTCGTGACGTGCAGGCCCGTATCATTCTGTTTACTGTTTGCAATATTATTAAGTTCACCCATTTTCAAAATATATGAAATTCTTCATTCTAAAGTCTTAGACCAGACCTACTCAACTAGGGGAAAAATTTAAGAATTTGCCAGCAACCAAATTGCCGTTGAGCTATACAAAATTAAAACAGTGGTTTATTGTAATTATTCAAAACTATTATTTAAAAGTAGCCAACAAGGATTTTCGCACTTCACATTTTTAGATGTAAGTTAATTGTATAAACGACAAAACATAAAAAATGTACTCGTGTAATCAAGTGATTGGCACCCGAGATTTACGGATTGGCTTTAAGCAACAAACCTCCCTTAAATAGCTGTCACTTTGTTCCGCTAACTCCACCATACTTCATTTGCATTTGTTTGACTGACTTCTGTGATTACGCATCTAATTTGAAATATGAGCACACACAAATATATTGAAACATACATATGTATAGGTACGAGGATAAAAAACACATTGACACACTTAAACAACTCACTTATGCACTCATTTTAGTACTGACAAACGTGTATGCATAAATTTTGCACATACAATACGCCCATATTTACCATTTCCGCATCCGTTTCTTTATATTCAATGGCGCACAAAATCATCATGTTCTTTCGGCAGTGTCTGTGCTTGTGTATGTGTTTGCGTATTACAGCTTTAGTTACATTTTGAAAACATTTTATTGTGGCATTTTTATTTTTGTTTAATTTTTTTGTTGCTTTTGCTATTTTTTACGTTTTTTTTTTGATTTTATTATTAGCTCGTTTAACGGTGCGCTCTTTTTATTTTTCTCTGTGTAAAGTGAAAGTGACATTTTTTTTTTCATGCTAAGAGGTGTTAACTCTTCTTAACTGCTGACATTTTTAAGCTTCGCGTTGTTTGTTTGGTACACACTTAAGCGTTTGTTCTTCCTACATTTTTATTGCAGTGCTTTAAAATCTGTAAAAATAATTTCATGTAACGCGAGTAGGTACAAAAAACTCGAATTTTGTGAAGGAAGCTGTTCACACTGCGCACACAAGTGTTTGCATTAACAGCTTTAAATTTCATGCTCCTCATACGACGTGTTGTGCTTATGGGATGGATTTTCAGTTTTATGCGTCGAAATCGTTTGCAGCTAAAACATTTTTATTATGTGACATAATGCTTGCGAATAAGAACATAAAGAAATGTGTAATTTTAACGCGTATTTTTTGTTCAAGATTTCAATGCTACAATTTCATGGAAATTTAAGTAACAGCACATTCTAAGCAAACAGGATCAGAAATTTTATTCAAATTTATTCTTTAAATTATCTTTCTAATAAATATCCCTTTGAAATGCCTTTATTTTAATTATTTTTTTAATAAAATCTGCACTACATTTCAATGTTTTTTATAATACTCACATATACTTAATTTTTTAACACAATGCCATTAACATTCACTTTACATTATACAATATAACTTCAAAAACTTAATACTAACAGCACCGTGGTACAATAAGAACTCCCTTTACATTCTAACTTCTAAGTGGTTTTATACCCATCTACTAGTTTTTCTTTCTCTCCGAGAAAACAGAGATATTGGATATTGAAGAAAAAGTTAGCACTATCATAAGAAATATTATTTTTTATGGCTAAAAGTGTTTTTATGTAAAAGTATCACAAAAAATAAACGCTATAAGTAGAGCAACTCTAACAGAAGATTCAAAATCAGCATCGACAAATACTTCAAAAACGTCTAAGATATGTTCACGTAAAAAAGTAGTCGCAATAAACAAAGGGTGTCGCGTGAAATATTACCCAATACCTAATGATAGTGATACGGTCTCTCGGACCTAGTTTCGGAGATATATCCATCAGAGGATCCGGATATATTCTCTTCTTATACGAGATAAAATTGTATGTTTCTTTGTACTTATTTCTGTGCCAAAATTTTTTCTCGAAAACGGCTACAGCGATTTTAATGAAACTTGGAGTAGTGTTAGATATTAGCATACAATGAAGAATGAGCTAAGTTTGAACTTTGTAAATGCTCACCAGAGGGCGTGGCACAGCCTTAAATTTTAAATTTGATTAAGTAATAACTCGTAAACCATACAAGGTATTTGGATGAAATTTGGTGAGCGCGTACGGGTTAATAATACCTCATAACGGACAAAAAATGGGCGGGATCGAAGAAGTGCCACGCCCACTTTTTAGCCTTTGAAAATGTTGATCCAATATTACTCGAAAACGACTCCAACAATTTTAATGAAAATTTAGGAGAAGTTACCCCTGCAAACAAGTATTAATATGTTATATGCCGTTATATTGGGAAAACTCGGTGAAGGGCGTGGCACCGCCCACAAAAATATAAAACGGTATAAAAAGAAAACTAATGAAGCAAACATTCTGAAATTAACTGTGAGGAGCCTAATTGCAATAGGGCATCTCTGATTTGAAAGTGGGCGAAATGTCGCCATTGCGCGTGGAACCTCCCATACAAGCAAAATACGTTAAATGCTATTTCTCGCAAATGTTACAAGATATTTTTATGAAATTTGGTATGTAGGTACTACATATCAATGCCTTGTAATAACCGAAAAGTGGGCGGGATCGAAGAAGTGCCACGCCCCTTTTTTAACCATTGAAATTTTGATTCAATATTACTCGAAAACGACTTCAACAATTTTAATGAAAATTTCAAAGATTTTACCCCTGAAAAGAAGTATCAATATGTGATGTGCTGTTATATTAGGAAAACTCGTTGGAGGGCGTGGCACCGCACACAAAAATATAATACGCTATAAAAAGAAAACTACTAAAGCAATCTTTCTGAATTTAACTATAGGGAATCTACTTTTTATTAGGCACCTACGACCTGAAAGTGGGCAAAATATCACCGGTGCGCGTGGAACCTCCCATACAAGTAAAACAAATTAAATGCTATTTCTCGCAAATGGTACAACATATTTTGATGAAATTTGGTATGCGGACCTGGATTACAAGTATCTAAAGCATAACGAAAAGTGGGCTTTGTTCAATAATGGTAAGGCCCACTTTTTACCAAAATAAAAATTTTAGTTAATAACTCATGCACAAAAAAAAATTTAATGAACTTTCCGAGGCATGATGGTAAGATATTTCAGCCCCCATACAAGAGGCGAAATATTTTGGGTGCGTGGCATATCCCATTTATTTATTTTAGGTCATTCTAATTCTCTTAAAAAATTTGGAGTTCTTGATATTTTTCTATACCATTCGATATTTTCCGAGTTTTTTCTTATTATTTTTCTCATCGGTTAATTTATCATTTTGAAAGCTTTGGAGGTGAAAAGGTACGAATTTCATTGAAAAAAATAGCTATGAATAAAAACATCGACTAAAATGATAAGATAAGATTGTTGACCGAGCAGGGATCGGTCTCCAGGTACTCTTCTTTAAAAACCGCTATAAGTTGGGAACCACTGGATGGATTTGGGAAATATTGATGTCATATGAAAGGTATTTTGTTGTTTTTTTTGTTGCTGGTGTTGTTGATGTATTTATTGTTGTAATTGAAAAATTTCTCAAAATTTCAAAAAAGGTCATATCTCCAAAACTTTGAATCCAATTTTTTAGGTTGTTAAAACACCTTTCATATGACATCAATAATTTTTAAATCCATCTAGGGGTTCCCAACTTATAGCGGTTTTCATAAAAGATATATCCGGATCTTCCGATGGCTATATCTCCGAAACTAGGTCCGAGATACCCTTTTTGATTACATATTTTTTTTTAAGGACTAAGATTTCAATGTTAAAAAAAAAGTTTCTGAATTTTAGTGAATTTTTCACTAAACTACACACGAACCCCATTTTGACCTCCATATGACCTTGAAATCTTTTTTCTTAGACGTTCTGGAAAAAAACGGACCCCGGATTCGGATTAAGGACGTCAAAGTCCTTAAGAAGCACATAATCTGATCAAAACGCCATGACATTTTTTTATTTTGTAAACCTGTGTTATTGTGCTATTTGGACGAGAGCCGAATATTCAGTATTTGGGAAAGTCACTATTAGTGACTTCTCTAGTACGTACCTTATCTAGATAGTGACGGTCAAATGTGCAATAAATGCTTACTTTATCTTTAATTTAAGACTACGTAACAATATTATTTCTATGGCATATGGGAACATTATTCAAGCAAGGTCAAAAAATTATGTACTTTACTTTAATAATTTTGAAGGGTTTTGTTTGTTCTAAGCTTTAAATGCGTAATGTTACTTTCATTAGCTTATTTTGAGAAACACAATTGCCATATCATTTCAAATAAATTTTATAGTATTTTCAAAATTTAACTGAGACTCTCAATTTTCATCTTAAGCAAATTGAAAATAATATCGTTTTTCCTCAGAGGCACTTTGCTGTCAATTTGAATTAACAATTTAATTAATGATTTCATTCAAACTCATTCACTCCTCAGTATAATTTCATTTGTCTTTTCTGTTTATTTAATCATTTTAATTTAATATTCATCAATTACTTTATTTATTTTGTTTTAAAATCAAATGTCACACATTTCCAATAATAAAATGAAATATCCTGAAGAGCTTTCAATATTTGCTCTTGTTGATTTTTGTTACTTTAAGTTTCTAATTTAATTCAATTTGAATGGTTTCAAGTGTCAACATGGCTTATATGCATATCAAAGTAAAATATTATTGAAGGCAAAAAATGTGCAGACATCAAAAAATTCAAGTGAACATGGCTGGCTGGTGTTAGATTTCTACAATTTGAATGATGGACAAATTTTGAAGAAAAAGCGGCTCTTTCCATAAAACTTTTAATTAACAGCTGACACCATTATGAATGCTGTATCATTTTTAAGTTTAGAAAGTACATAAAAATTAGCAATATTTTAATTTTTTTTTTTTTTTTTTTTTTTTAAAAAATGGCGCGTTTTCAACCATTTTTCGTTTCTACTAAATCTCATAAAAAAAACTGGCTCAAACTGTTTCAGTGGTATGACAAAATAAGTAAAGTGTGGGGCTGACACCGCTCATTTTTCCTGGCCCATGATCCTCCTCTAAACGATTCTAATACGCTTTGGAAATTTCATCAAAATCCAGAGAATAGTTTGCGATCCAATAAAGGCCAGATAAAAACAATACCTCAATTTTATAAATTAAGTGACGTAGAAAAAACGGTATAACTCGCAAAACGCAAAAAATTCTGAATGGATCTAATATGAAATAAGCTCAAAAATCATTGGCGTATTTATTTTTGTTTGGTTAGCCGAACCCAGCCAAAATTTTAAAGGTTACATATTAGGGTGGGCCAAATTGTATGGAGGAAATTTTATCGACCTCGGCTACCCCCCTATGTGAAAGTTTATTCAATTCTATGAATATTTGCCCAAGGAACTATATCTCTGCGTTCAACTTTAGTTCGGCGCATTTTTGATCGAAAATTGTACCTTTCATCAATATTTTTTTTTGTTTTCATACTAAATTTTAAAAATTTTTATAAAGACAAAAGTAATGTCATTATATGATTTGGCTGATATTCTGTCAGTAATCAACTAAATTGGGTTCTGTTTACATAAAAAGTTTACCTGATAGAGTGGAATTGATGCTATATATTTAAAAAAATGATATGGGTCAAATAGCCGATTATTATGACCGACTTTCAAAATAAACGATTCATATTTTTGGATGAATTTTTTCAAACAAAATACCAACCTAGGCTGAAAGTTCATTTAATTCTATGAATATTTGCCCAAGGAACTATACCTCTACCTTCAACTTTAGTTCGGCGCATTTTCGATTGAAAATTTTACCTTACGTTCAATATTTATTTTTATGCTTAATTTTCAAAATTCCTATAGAGACAAAAGTAATATCATAATATGTTTTGGCTGGTAGTCTGTCAGTGGTTAATAAAATTGAGTTCTGTTTTTACAAACAGTTTACTTGATAGAATGGAATTGATTATATTTATTCCAAAAAATTATATCGGTCAAATTATATATATTTATTATAAACGATTCATATTTTTATATAGATTTTTGGTATATTGTTCTGTAAAATTAAAAAAAGCGGCTAATTTATTTCCTAAAACTGCCACTATTTGTTGCCCTGGAAAAAAATGAGTGCAAGATTTGGCATCCTAGCATCCAAAAATACTTGGGTTTGGTGTTTCGATCGAAAAAATCCATGTAAAAATTTATTTTGAAATCGGTTATTTGACCCATATAATTTTTTGGAATAAATATAATCAATTCCACGCTATCAGATAAACTTTTCGTAAAAACAAAACCCAATTTTATTGATTACTGACAGAATACCAGCCAAAACATATTATGATATTACTTTTGTCTCTATAGGAATTTTGAAAATTAAGCATAAAAATAAATATTAAACGCAAGGTAAAATTTTCAATCGAAAATGCGCCGAACTAAAGTTGAACGTAGAGGTATGGTTCCTTGGGCAAAACTATTCATAGAATTGAATGTACTTTCAGCCTAGGTTGGTATTTTGATTGAAAAAATTCATCCAAAAATATGAATCGTTTATTTTGAAAGTCGGTCATAATAATCGGCTATTTGACACTTATAATTTTTTTAAATATATAGCATCAATTCCACTCTATCAAGTAAACTTTTTATGTAAACAGAACCCAATTTAATTGATTACTGACAGAATACCAGCCAAATCATATAATGACATTACTTTTGTCTTTATAACAATTTTTAAAATTTAGTATGAAAATAAAAAAAAATATTGATGAAAGGTACAATTTTCGATCAAAAATGCGCCGAACTAAAGTTGAACGCAGAAGTATAGTTCCTTGGGCAAATATTCATAGAATTGAATGAACTTTCACATAGGGGGGTAGCCGAGATCAGTTTTCAAATCGGCCCACCCTATTATATATAGTTAAAATTTTAGATCCGTTCTAACCGTTCTAAGGTTACTTTTGCAAATGGTTCTTTGTTTATATGAAAAAAAAGGAAAAATTTACAACTTTTTTGAAAAAAAATTATTAATGCTTACACTAGTTTACAATTGATTACAAAATTTCTAAACTGTAGGTGTCACTACACATTTCTTATTTACAAACGTCTTGTGATTTCGAAAATCACATAATTCTTTTTTTTTTCATGTCGTTTTCGAGATAACCGTAATTTTCGGTTTTTGGAAAAAAAAGGAGATGGTTACAATTAATTACAAATATGTATATCAAGTACCAACATCTGTATTTAAACGTATCATATGTTAAATTACTTAACATTTTGGACGGTTAACACCTCATGGATACTTGAACCATCATCCAAGGCAGTATAAAAGATTGTACGAATATATTAAGAGATGATTATTTATTTCTTCGTGCAAGCTATTTCTTGTAAAACAATAGAACATTACATATATGAGACATGAAATCTAACATGACGAATCTTCTATTTATTCGAAGTTTTCGTTTGTTTTCTTTCTTTTCTGGAAGTTTTTCTTATCAAGATTTTTCTTAATAAATTTTTTTGAGGTAAGCCTGTAGCAATGACACTCCTTCCTCGTTTTCTTCCCTGTGTTGCAGACTTCCGCGGCTTAGCCTTTGGGAATTCTCGTAAGTCTCCTGGTTATCTTTTTGGCAGGAACCCATGCATTCTGAATATAAACGGAAGAGCATCAAGGTCGATATGAGGAGATGTCTCAGACGGAATTGAGTCGTTGTTTTCAGCGGTGGCACTCAAGAGCGGCCAAAAAAATAGCGGCCAAAAAATAGCGGCCAACAAAAAGGGGCCAAAAAATAGCGGCCAAATAAAAAAGGGGCCAAATATAAAAAGGGGCCAAAAAATAGCGGCCAAAAAAAAGGGGCCAAAAAATAGCGGCCAAAAAAAACCGGCCAAGGGAAAAAAGAGGCCAAAAATGATTAAAGTGTTAAATTATCATTATTTTGTTAAAAATCAAAGGCATTAGGTAAAATAGTAAAGTAAATTGACTAACTAATTAACTAACTTTTTCCATGTATTATTTACACAATTTGTCAATTTACTTTACTTTTTTACCTAATGTCTTTGATTTTTAATAAAATAATGATAATTTAACACTTTAACCATTTTTGGCCTCTTTTTTCCTTTGGCCGCTATTTTTTGGCCCCTTTTTGTATTTGGCCCCTTTTTTTCTTTGGCCGCTTTTTTTTGGCCGCTATTTTTTGGCCCCTTTTTTTTGGCCGCTATTTTTTGGCCGCTTTTGAGTGGAACCGTTTTCAGCAGTAGTGTTCTGAAGAGTAATTTTATTTTCTGTGATCGAGGTTTCTTCAAGATCTTTATCAACGACCTGCTCTGTGTCCATGTGTAAATTCACTTCCAAGAAAGTCTGATGCTGAGAATGTATGCGGATTGAAAGGAAAATTTTCAGTCTTGTAAAATCCAGATTTTATGTTCGTTGTAATAATTGCAGCATCATGTGCAAAGCGTACGCATTCCGCGACCTCATAATTTATTAGTGGCTGTTTCAAACACTTTATCATTGTATCCAAAGACCGGTTATAGGGTACTTTGAGTGGACCGCAGCAAGATCTGTCCAATGCTGCAACTTATGAAAAGTGTGTGGAGGCAAAGTTAAGAGCGTGATGCCATGTTCCATCGCCAAATCCAAAGTCTCGATAGATAAGTGACTTGCGTGGTTATCCAAAATCAATAAGTTTGGAAAATTTAAATAAAAAAGTGGTTTATGTATCCTTACAAAAAATGGTTCATGCATCTCCATAAGTTATCAGCAAATTGAAAATAATTTTAAGGTGAGGTATGGAGGTATTTCAATATAGCAGAATCATTTGTGAAAATGACAGAGTTTGCATGTACTTACGATAGCAAGAAATTGTATTGAGTTCAGTGCCACAAGAAACTTTTTTCGCAATAACTTAATGCCGCGGTTGAAGTACTTTCGGGCGGGTAAAGACTTTGTTTATTGATAAACACGACAACAAACGTTAGACGCAACCGCAAATGCGTGTGAGGTTAGGTTACCGACAGAGTTAACAGCACACATGATAATCGCACGAAACGCCCTAGACAGACAGATATCCCTAGTGGTTCATATATCTCCATGAGCCACCTTAACCCACTCTCCCCTATACTAAGTTGCTTTTTGGTTAATCGATGCGCCATTTTCACTTTCGTCAAAAGGCCGCGCTTTAAAAAATTCAGTTCCACAATACCTACTATACATTGGTATGACCTATATTTCTTGGCTTAAAAATTATGATATAATTTGTGTTAAAATAAATATCATAAAAACATTTTAAAAAGAAAAAAAAAAAAAAAAAAATAAACAACAAAACATTGAAAATACAAAAGTCCCAACATAAAAGAAAATAACCCAACCCTAAGGATGAAGGACATTCATGTTTTTTTATTTTAATTTCGGCGCCTGGCGCAATTTTAAATACAAAAAAAAAAAAACTTTTTGTTAAAGTTTTTTCATGCTCATAAAGGTTTCTTTTAAATTTCATTATTTTTCAACCAAAAATTCAGCCAATACCTTTACCTCCCAAAAACCGTTTTTAAACAACTCAGTAATGGTAGGTACCTATATATTTTATATTGGCTTATGTGCCACCCAATGTTTTTTTTTTTTTTGTATTTTGCTTTTTAGCCTCTTTGACAGACGTCGCTTTGTCAAAAAGCTACACAGCCTATTAATTTTTTCCCCCAAATTTTGTATATTTAAATTTAAAAAGGATTTTTGTATCTCGTGTCCCATCGTTGTTGTGATTTCATCATTTGCATGTGTATGTATGCATTATGTGCGTTGGTATTAAGCATTGGCAAATACAAGGATTGGTGTTTCATTCACCATGGAATATGCCATCGTTGTGTGTGCCGCCTGTTTTTGACAAATATTGACATTTTAATCAATTTGTCGTGCTTTGACACCGGTTGCTTGTTATTGTACGTATGTAATTACGTATATTGTCGTGTGTGTTAGCGCGTTTGTGTGTACGTGGGAAATGCGCCGCGTAACACTTGAGATTCTTTTAAATTAATTTGATTTGATTTGTTTTTGAGTGCTTAATTCTGATCATAAGTGCACATGTGGGCATACTTGTAAGCAAGCATTAAAGCACCTTTTTTTTTGGTTGGTGCCTTCAAGTATGCACCATCAGTTTGAACTTTCAATTTTATTGGTATTTTGTTTGAAATTTTTTTTATTTTTTATTTTCGTCTTTGAACTGTTTTTATTTACGGCACAATTTAACATTTTATTCAAATTCAGCACGTGTCATACGCACATCTATTCCTAGAGATTCTGTTTGAAGAGACAAATACTTTTCAAATATTTCAGTTAAATTTTTACTTGGTATATGACTAGAAAAGTATGTTTGCATTTGAACTGCGACTGTGTTTTCAGTATGAAGTATAATTTAAGAATCGTAAGAGTTTTGAATTTCCTTGATAGTATTCGTCTAGATTTCTTAAATACGGAACACTTTTACCTATACATTTCATTCAAGATTATCTTAAACTCCAATCAAGAAAATGAAAATCAAAGAAATAGTGGATAGCTATGGTGTAATGTGTAAAATTTAACTTTATTAATCGAGCTAAAGGTCAGTAGAATATTTTTCAGTTTAAATTGTTGAAAAATTCAAACTTGTTTGTTTTCTGTATAAATGTCATTCAACGAAAGACAAAATACTGGATAGGTTAGTTAGGGTGGCGGTAATTGCTAAGAGCATAAACCTCACATAGACCGACTAAGTCCATAGCATTACCACAAACTCCCTTCTGTTAGGAGAATAGTTATGTTCTGGCTTCATGATTTTCATCAATATCGAAGGTTCTAAGTAGTTCTTAAAGCGAAAATCATTGGTGTTGACAATGCAATTTCAACTACCTCATTTATGGAGCCGAGCATAGCCTGCTCAAGAGTAGCCATTTTGCGTCTGGCTAGCGCTGGGTAATGGCAAATGATATGTTCTACCGTTTCTACCTCGTCAGGTTCGGAACAGTTTCTGCACCAGTTATTTGATATTAAACCCAATTAAACAGTGTCCGGTTAAAACACCGATCAAAAGTCTGCAATTAAATCTGCTAAGAGAGAATACGTATGTTGTTTTGTTGTTATTATAAGAAGCCCAGAAGTTTTTGGCCGTTTTGTTATTATTATTTGTTACCCATCTATTTTCCGCTAGGGTTAATATTTGCTTGGTTTTTAGCGCGTAATAAGATATAAGTGGTGCTTCTACACTGACTGAACACCTTGACTGCTCCTTTAATGCCAATGCATAACTAGCGCTGTACTTTTTCTAGGTTTTTCAAGTTTCCCTTATTTTCTAGAGCTTTCCACCATATCACCACCACTTATAATAAGATAGGTCTTACAACAGAGGTGTGCAGCCAAAAATTTTTTGGCACGCACAAAAGGCATTATAAGCTTTGTTGGTTTTCCATGTCAATTTCTTATCGAGAACTATTCCCAGAAATTTGGCTCTGACACTCTGATAATTTGCTTAAAATCGCTCGTTTGGTTTCCATTTCCATAAGAATCCATTATTTCTTAAATCCTAAGCATTTCTTGTTTTTGGTAACCCCTAGTGGAGTTTTTCACAAATTATTTTTGTTTAACACTTTAATCCTTGAAAACCCAATTTTATGAAAATCTGGTCAAAATCTTGGACCAACAAGTTTTATCCAAAATGAAGATTTAGAGTTTTAAAGCTTCCTTAGGAAAAAAAAAAGATTTAAAAAACATTAGAAAGATCGAAAAACCTCTAAAGATGAAATGTCGAAAAAAAAAACATAAAAAATGTCAAAAAGTCGAATTATGTTGAAAAACATTGAAGAAGTATTTGCACAATAAGTAAATACCTAGTTGAGAAAAGTTGAAGAGGCCGATAAAGTTGAAACGTATATTGTGTATCGAGAATATAAGAATAAGAATTAGAAAAACTTTGAAAATGTTGAAGACATCCAAAAGAGTTGAAAAATTTATCGAATTTCGAAAAATTTTAGAATCGAAATGTGTTCTATGTTTTTAAATTACATGGCGCCAGTAGAGACATTTACACACTATGTAGACCGTGTCGATTATATATGAAGCTAAATAAAATCATCCTAAATCCAATTCAAAAGTTAAAGGGGCTCTTAAAAATGATAACTGCATCATGATTTTTTCGATCCAAAAAAACAGCCAATGCTGCACTTTTGATTCTACTGAAGGCCCATTTTGGCTGAAAAAACATGTTTTTTGATCATAACTTTTTTTTTATTACAAACAGATACCCGAGGGTACTTTAGAAATAAAGACTATCTAGCATGTTCTGAAAACCGATTCAGTTCGGAATCGGAATGAAAGCAATCTTTAGGAGCTCCGCATTTCGATAATTAACACCAAATCGGATTTATGTTTCGGTAAATTGAATAGGAACCATAAGTAAATTTTATTTGTTGAAATACAATTCCGATTCCATCTTATTTGTCGCAAAGCAGAGCTTTTGAAGATTGCTTTCATTCCGATTCTGAAGTGAATCGAATTTCAAAACATGCCTGTATGTATTTTATAAAAATTTTGGCGTCTAAAAATTGTAAATTTTTTTTCCGTGTATAGATAATATTCGCGTTCCGAAATCGATTTTTTACGTTTTTCAATAACGCGGCCGGGAAAACGATTTTTTACTCAAAAGCGAAACATCTAACGAAAAAAGTGCATGAGGCAAAAAGTTTTTAAAATTGTCCATAAAATTCGAGTGATTTTTTCAGAATTTTTTGAGTCATTTTTATAGTTTTTCAAAAATTTATCAAGTTGAGAGTTTTCAAACTTACGTAAGGTTTACTTAGGTTTACTCAAAACCAAGTCATCTTCAAAAAAATTTCATGAGACGTCAAATGCAATAAGTGGGAATTTTTCTTAGAATTTTTGGATATTGTTTTTTAATTTTTTGACCAAGTTTTGAAAAATTATAAAATGTTTCAAAAAATTCGGAAAAAATGCACACTTATTTTTTGGACAATTCTAATTTTTTTTTTCTATACTTTTTTCGTTAGATGTCCCGCTTTTGAGTAAAAAATCGTTTTCCTGGCCGCGTTATTGAAAAACGTAAAAAATCAATTTTTAGAACAGAATATTATCCATACCCAAAACAAAAAAAAAAAAAAAAAAATGTTTAAACGCCAAAATTTTTGTAAGAACATAATCTTTATTTCTGAAGCACTCCCATACCCATTTTCTAACGAAAAAAAAAAGTTATGACTAAAAAAACATGTCTTTTTTTATCCAAAATAGGCCTCCATTGGTTTTTCTTATTCTCAAGGTGCAGATATCATTTTTAAGAGTTGCACTAAATATTGAGTCGGCTTCGGGATGAATCTAAATTTCGACCCGGTCTATTATACATCAAAAAATCAACTCAACAAATTTCAAAAAATCTCAATAAATGCAAAATAAATTAACTAATGAACTTCCAGACTGTATGTGAGTCAATTAACAAAAACATTCTAGCAAATTTCTGGGAAAATTTATTAACGCAATGAGCGATAACAAGAAACAATGAACTCAATCGCTAGAAGTTTAACAAAAAAAAAAAAATCCATTACAATAAATTCTGAGAAGCATGCAACAATTGGCCAAAAAGTTTTTTAGCCATGAAAATTTAATAGCCATTATCTACAAAACAACAGACAAATAAATAGACATGTCCTTTTGCCAAAGATATAAAATGCTCGCAGAGATGCTGGCATAATTTATTGAAAAATAAAATACAACACACAAAAATCCTGTAAGTAAAATGAAAAATTTAAAAATAAATGCAAAAAGGCAAGAAAAAATTTAAGCAAAAGCAAATCAAAGAAAAATGTTGTCCAAACAAATATTTGTAAAGGCTCCCCATGCTCAACATAAGTTTGAGTTGGTAGTTGTGTGCCAGATATTTCTTTTTAATTTCTCGTATTTTTGCGCACATCAACAAATATTTGCGAAGTATAAACTTTGTAAACATTGCCGAGAAAGGTCGATTTGTATTTAAACATTTGACTCATTTCAGGCATTTCAATGTTTTTTTAGTGATTTTCCGCTTAAAGTTTTCAGGCAAAACCATAAAACACTCGATGTTGTTGATGTTTCCAATTTCGTGGTACTTATTTATATTTCTTTTCATGTAACACGAACTTGTTTCGTGAAATTCCCCATTCGATTTTCACAACTTTTCTTTAAGTTTGTATTTATTCTTTTCATTACCAACTCGTGTCTGTGTATGTGCTTGTATGCCCTTGTGGACAGCTTTAATTTCTTCCTCTGGTCCACTTGGCAGTTGCTGCTGCTCCTTTAACGTTTCCGTAGAACACTACATGCAACAATTTACATAATATTTGCATAGGAAAATATATTATTTTTGTTTTGTTGAGATTTTTCTTATTTCTATAGGAATTTCTGGGTGTTTTTTTTTTCTTTTGGATTAACGTTAAAATTCAGTCATTGTTTGTTATTGGAAATTGTTATTGCTTACAGGATGAGAATGGACGTGCTGAGAGGGGTTTCACGTTGATGGTTGTTATTTTCATATTTTATACGACAACTGTTTGCTTAAGCAACATGCTTGATTAAACTATAATGTGGGTCGAGGGAAGTACTTTGTATGCTGATCATAGCATAAACCACTTATAGTCAGTTGGTAAAATGTATCTGCAAAGCAAAATGATAATTTATACAAGTTTTATTACGTAATCAGACTAAATCTTTTGTCTGAAAAGGAGTGAATTATTATTTAGTAAATGGTAGCTGGATATACAAATAATACCAATTTTAACAAGTCTTAGACAAATGTCATATAAAAAAGGTGTAAATCTCGTACAATGTAGTATACATACAATAGACCGGTTCGATTTTGTATGAAGCAAAAAAAAATCATCCCCAAACCGACTCAAAAGTTAGAAGGACTCTTATAGCCTGTTTCCACCTCAGATTTAAAAGGTGATTTCATGCAGTTTCTGGATTTATCGCCAAACCTGGGCGTTGATACCAGGATTTCCCATACAAAAAAATTAAGTTAAGTCTGAGATTTAAAGTTAAAACTGTGCCTTAATCTCAGCAAGGCTACCAATTTTGGCAATTTTTGACTTAGTATCACCCCTGGAACTTTGAAAATTGGCATAAACACAAAGCAAGTGGAAGATAAATATTAATACGAAACTGAAATACAAGTTTAATTTTACTGCTTCTGTTATTTACTGACAGAAGTAAATCTATTTTGCCGGTGGAAACGGGTAGGATTTAACAATATGATGTACTAATCTAAACTGAGTCTTTGATGCAAACAGGTTATCAAAAACAATATTTGCATTAATTTTTTTTTTCATCTGGAGAAAAACCAATGGAGCACTTTTGGTCATAACTTTTTTTTTTTGTTAGAAAATGGATACCCAAAGGTGCTTTAGAAGTAAGGACTATATTGTAATATAAATTTTGGCATTTAAAAATTATAAATTTTTTTGGGGGTACCTATACATAATATTTGCGTCTCAAAATCGATTTTTTTACGTTTTTCAATTATGCGGTCGAAAAAACGATTTTTTACTCAAAGGCAAGGCATCTAACGAAAAAAATGTTTATGGCAAAAAATGCTTAGAATTGTTCAAAAAAAATATGTGTGAATCTTTCCAGAAGTTTTTGAGATATTATATAGTTTTTCAGCAATTTATCAAATTAAGAATTTCCAGCTGTAAAGCTCACGTTTTTCAGCTAAATGCTAGGTTTACTCAAAACCAAGGCATCAACGAAAAAATTTTATATAACGTAAAATGCTTACAATCCTTCAAAAAAATCGTGAGAATTTTTCCAGAATTTTTGAAAATTATTTTTTATTTTTCTATTTTTTTGAGCAAAACAAGCCAAGTGTACCAGCTGAAAATTTTGTTGTCTCCGATTTCGCTCAAATTTGGCAATATGGTAGTTCCGGTGTGCAAGAGCAGTAATTCGGGAGGATTTGGTCCTAGAACCATTTGTTATTGTTATTTTTTAGTTATTTTCATGAAAAGGGTGTTTTTAAAAAAATTTATACCTAACACCAAAGCTTATAAATTGAAATATATAAATATGTGGTCCCATTTATTTGATTTCCGGATTATTGTCTTTGTACACCGGATCTACCATATTGCCAAATTTGAGCGTAATCGGAGACAAAAAAATTTAAACCTGATACACTTGGCATGTTTTGCTTCATATACCCCCAAAAAAAATTTATAAATTTTAAACGCTTATTTTTAAATGCTCCAGGGTCACACCTCTGCACCAAAGCAATAAAATATTGTTCAATTTGTAACTGATAGTGTTTTTTTTTTTTGCTGACAATGAGTACTTTTTACTTCCAAATATCTATTGATTTACTTACCATAAGTGTTATCGACTCATGCCTAAATATTCATGTATAAAAAATAACCATGAGTAATTCTGGCTCACTGGCTTTCAGATTTCTTTATAATGCATGAAATGAGCCGAAGTGATCGGCCTGGCCTCTATCACTACTCAAGACTCACTAAACAGTGATAGCTGAGACGAAAGTAGTGAGCGGTAGTGAGTCGAATTGGTTTGTGGTTATAATACTAGGGATAAGCTTCCACGCGGCCTCTTAAATTAACTATTCTGCACTAAGCTTAGAGTCAGAATACTCTTTAACAATAAACAAAGCGGTGAAGATTATTTCACACTGATCCAAAAATCATGTGTATTTTATACTTCCCTAATATACACATTTCGGCGTGTATATACACGGTGGTAGGGGTTCGGGAGAACACCAGAAAATGTAAGATTGCAGGGACTATTCTAAACACGTTTTCTTAATTCCGTTTGCAAAATTTGCAAAATTGACGAAGATATAGCCATCAGAAGATCGGGACGTAGCTATATGAAAACCGGTATAGGCTCGGAACCCCTCGATGGATTTTAATAATATTGATGTCATATGAAAGGTATTTTAATTAGCTATAAATTTGCATAAGTTTTAAATCCGAGTCATGATTTTTCAGATATGGTGAATTTTCGGTGTTATGATGTAATGTTTTGGTAAATTGCATGAAAATTTCTTGGGTTAACTTTTTTGTTTTGAGAAGATTAACATAAAATCAAACAAGGAGAAATTTTTCAAAAGATCTCAACCCATTATATCCCGTTTTTAAGGGTCCTTTTGACCCGATTTCCAAAAAATTGGTTAAAATGTGTTAAAATATTCTACAAAAAAAGTTCACTAGGAGCCGCTGAAAAGATAATACCGTCCGGACGGTGGCAACCCTATAAGGTAGCGCACGTGCACCTACGAGTCATGAAAAACACAACATTAAACAACTACAAAAACTCATAACTTGATAACCGTAAAAGATACCACAATTTTGAAGGTCGGTAAAAACACAGTGCAACATTTTTCAAGTCATTGACGGTGAACTAAAATCCGTTATAAGGCGTCGAAGTACTCGCCGAAACAAGTAATTCTGCCAGAGCGTTTTGCAAAGTTGACTCATATAAGGCTTTTATGGTCATTTTTGAGATTTTAAGGAACTAGATGAATTCTTTTCGGTTAAGTTTGTTTGGATTTTGAGCGATTTTTCGATTTTTTCATATGGCTATATCTCGGTAACGAGCCGAGATATTGTTTTGATGACTTCAGCAATATTATAGCTATTATATAGAAGAAAAAAAAAAATGCCAAACAAACTTAACCGAAAAGAATTCATCTAGTGCCTTAAAATCTCACAAATGACCATAAAAGCCTTATATGAGTCAACTTTGCAAAACGCTCTGGCAGAATTACTTATTTCGGCGAGTACTTCGACGCCTTATAACGGATTTTTTTTTCACTTTTCATGTGTCGCACTGTGTAATTATAATAAAGTTTACTTTTAAAATAAAATATTTTTTAAAAACTAAAAAAGGGTGCACCAATCCCCTAAAAGAAGAAAAGCATTTGTTTTTTTCCACTTAAAATAAAATTTTTATTTTTTTTTTCAGTGTATTTATTTTTCTTCAAAAGATCATATTTTTTTGCACAAACTCAGAAAATTTCGCTATGAATTTTCAAACATTTGATTATCTTAAAGTTGAATCGGAGTTCATTCGGAAGGCCTTACAAAAGTTCGCTTAGTTGGTGTCATGTTATAAATTTTTAATAAATCAAAATCGTATGGCCGCCTTCTTCGATTTTTTTGGAATTTCAAAAAATAATTTTACCCCACTTATACGTATGTCGAACACTAACTTTTGACCAATTTTCATAAAAACCGGAGATGTTATCCCAAATCTTAATCGATTACTCAAAGATTGTTCCATTTCTCAACATAGTCAACATTTACATAAATTTAATTTCTTTCGGAACTTCAGAAATATTTTCGACTTTTTCAATACATTTTGGTTTTATTGAAATTTCATGATTTCGTCAAACTTTTTAGACGTGACTGAGATTTTTTGATTTTTCAATAATTTTTTGAATTAATAATTGTTTTTCGAATTTTTCCGATTTTCTTAGATTTTTCGGCCATTTAACATTTTTCAACTATTTTAATTTTTTTCGGCTATGCCAAGATTCTGCAACGAATTACCTTTTTTTTTCTGGTTAAAGACTTCTGCTTTTGAAATATTTCGACTTTTTACAATTTGTTGTTCTATGCACTACTTATGTATGAGTTTTTTAAAATGTTTGTCTTCATTACAATCGCATGTTTCATGTAATACTTATATGGAAACAACAATCAGCTGTGAAAAACCACTTGTTGATTCAATTCTTTTGCTTAGTTCATTTCTGCACTTTAGTCCGAAAGAGCAAAAAATTCTATGTTTTTTGAAGAGTAAACTAATTTGTCTACTCTCTGTTAAATTTATGTTCCACATTGAGTATAGCACTATATCCCCCACAGCATTCCAAACAGCGACGGTTCTGCTGCACAACAGCTTTGAGAACTTTGAAAGCTTTGCTGCAGACAACTTTATTCTGCTGCCATTACACTAACTTGATGAATGATGCCATTTGCAGCTTAGCAGCTTTACTTTCATGCATTCTCAGTTAAATCAACCCCTCATACCACGTATCTCACATTCTGCAGATTCTATGTTTTGGCGAAAGTCTGCACCATTGCTACCGTTTCCTTGACATTTGGCAACACACAAAAATTTAAGCGGCGGCATGCAGTTGGTAGGACTTGCAAAAGGATGTGCAAATTCAGTTACCATCGGTTGGCACGCGCGTTGTGATTGACGATTTAAGCGCAAACGGAAAACGACTACGCGCGGTGGCAAAAAAATAAAATCAACAACAAAATAACCGTTGGCGGGAAAATTATTTAAATTTAAATTTGAGTTTTCTATATTTGTGAAGTACTTTTACCACTAGGATTAAAATAATTAAAACATAATATACCATTACTTTAAATTAAATGGAAAGTTTAAGTAAACTCTGTGGAAAAACATCAGTTTTATAAAAATTTAATGCAAATGAACAAAAAAAAAATTATTAATTATAACATAACGGAATATTGGTTGATCTAAAACAAACCAGCAAGTAAATGCAAACAAAAGTATAAATTCAATAATTTAGTGTCATAGTTGGGCGACTAAAGCCAGAGTTGGTTATCCCCACTCGTTTTTTCATTTTTAAAACTTACACTTAAAGTTCTAGTTGGCAGAGCTATGTTTGAACCAGTGTATTCGAAAAAATTATACAGTGATCAATCGATTCCAGAATTGAACTCATTTCCCAAAAAAATAAAAAAAGAGTTAACCCACTCTGGCGTTATTCGTCTCAAATATGAATCATAAAAATTTAATGGTATCTTAATTAGAGTTAGGGGGATAAACCACTCTTTCATAATTTCCTTGGTAATAAGTATGTATGGAGCTGTCATAAATCTTTCAGGAATAAAATCTGGCAAAATGTTTTTAGTGTGACGGTATCTTATAATAATCAACTGAGTTGAATCGATGTAAGTGTACCACTTGGATATGTAATACAATTGTTTTTTCCTCAATTGAAACCTTTATTTTTTGTAATATGTGAAAAATATATAGGCTGAGATGAGCTAATTCTCTTAAGGCAGAAGAAACCTCGACTTAAAAAAAAAAATCACAACGGAAGGCATTGAAAAAATTCAGTATTTAACCATTGATTGCGGAAAAAAAAGTTTTCTTGTTGTTGAGTCAAATGCCATGTCTTAAAAATTGAAAGTACATAATTTAAATATCGGATTAAAGAGTGTGTCGAAAAAAACTTAAAGACGCTTAAAGTGAAATAAAACTTAAACCGTTCAATTTAAAATTTTTTAAAAATATCTGATTTTATTAATATATTGTAGAAATTCATTAAACATTAAAACATTGGAATATTAATAGGAATTTATAAATCTACCCACCTTTTCCCGGGAAATCTGTCATTAACGATTTTATAGTTGTTTCCGTTAACTTTTTGGAGGAGCCGGTCGATTTACGTTTGTCTGATGTCCTGTGGTAACTTTCCTGTGTTCTTTAGTGCTCTTTTCACGAGCGCCCAATATCTCTCCACAGGCCGGAGTTGTGGACAGTTGGGTGGGTTTGTCTCCCGTGGTACAAAATTTACATTATTATTTGCATAGTGGCATGATGCTAACTCGGGCCAGAAATATGTAGGCACTCTTTGCTGTTTTAGGAAAGGCAAAAGTCGTTTTTGAAGACACTCATTTATATACATTTCTGTACTTATCGTTCCTGATGTCACAAATGCTTGGCTTCTTTTGCCACAACTGTAAATAGAATGCCAAAAAAGAAACTTCTTAGGGAATTTTGTTTACTTTTCTGTCTGGTATTGTTACTGAATATTACCTCGTCCATCAGCCACATAAAAATCTTGACCCGGAAGTTGTCAAAAGTCTGCCAGAACATAGGTTCTATCATCCATCACACAGCACGTACATTTTTTTATAAAATTAGTCCTCGAATTTTTTTGCTTCTAAATTCTTTACCGCATTGCGATCTGAAGCTTTCTGAACTTTATACGACTTGAACCCAGAATTAGCTTTGGTTCTGCGCACAAAAGAATCAGACCATATAACTACACGAGCTGCTTTTCTGACAGAAGTGTTCGGAGTATTTTTTTCTTCCTGATCCAGGTTTTCGTACAATGTTTAAGTCTTCTTTATACAGTTTAATGGCTTTTGGAACAGTGTGACGATAAACCTTGACATCTGTTGCTAGTTTTTTGAAAGTCCACAATGGATTTTTTTGAAAAGTTTTAATTATTTTTTCACGTACTTTTATTTTGCTGTTCATTTTGAAAGGAATAACAACTGAAAATGAATAATTTGAATAAATATATTATCTTATATATTTTTAAAAGCTAACGTGTTTCAAAAAAAAAAAAAATTTTTCGTTGGACACAGGATAAATTATGACTGAAAAAGTGTGTATAAGTTTTTTTCGACACACTCTTTATTATTTATAGTTAATTTAGTTACCTTTAGTTTGACAAATATAAGTATTGGATCTTGAGATATTTGTAATTAAGTGGAACCATCTTTTTTTTTTTGGTCCAAAAACCGAAAATGACCGATATCTCGAAAATGAGGTGAAAGAAAAAAAAAATGATTTTCGGAATCAGCAGCTGACTGTACATAGGAGATAAATAGTAACACCTACAAATGAAATTTTTTCATCATTTTTAAGCTAGTGTTATTTGTATTCTCTGCCCTCAAAAGAGTCCAAGTGAAGTTTTTGTGTATTTGGTATTTGTCTTGATCTGTTGAAGGATTCTTTTCTATGATATGGGCGAGAGCTTGGATGGCAACTTCGAAGGAATTTTATTCCCATTATATTTCGCAAAAAGGTTTAATTGCTCACTATAAAATTATTGCTTATTTAACTGAACGTCTTGAAAGTCTTTTGAATAAACACTCTGAAATTTATTATTTTTTTATATTCAATCTGCAAGAATTAGTATTATTAGAAAATCACTTTTGTGCTAACTTACTGATTTCTAAAAGCATTCTCAAAGTTCTGAGTTCATAGTAAAGTTACTGCCTTAATTTACTCCACACATAAAAAAAAATTCTACTTTGTAGGGGTAGGTAGCCATGTCCGTTGATTAATCACGCCCATTAATAAAATTCTTTTAACTTGCTGTGATTGTTAGGTTAGGGTGGTGGTAATTGCATGGAGCAAAAATCTCATATAAACTGAACAGGTTCATATCGTGTCTGAGTATGCCAAATTTCATTGTCATAGGAGCACTCATTCTATGTTTTTTTACGAGTTATTTCAAATATTCCACTGTGCATTGGTGATTTCAATATGTATATGATATAAATGTAGATTCGGAGAGTTTGTGATAAGAAGAAAAGTGCTTACTTTAAATCCCAATTGTGTTCTCTATTTAGAACAAATCATGACAAAAAATCATAATACCGTCATATCCCGCCCTCAAAGGCACAACTTTCTAAATCCTTTTATACTAAAAGAATCTACTTCAGGTTACAAAAAAAAAAAAACCGATTAAACTTGTAGCATCAAAGCGAGTGCTTTTCACTATTAAAATGCCAAAAATTCATATTTGATAACGCAAAATTTTTATCAATTCCCAAAGGAAAAAATTGATAAAAGACATGTCAATGGCACTTAACTTTTAAAGTATTGAATTGGTCTTTAACCTATGCAATAAACAAAATATGCACATCAGCCAAAGTATTTTTCTAGTGCCTATATAATCGATTCTTAGAAAATACTTTTATGTGGAGTAAAAATTCTCATTTCATTGTTTTGGAAGAGTTAAAAATATTTTTAGCATTTCATTCCACTGACACATAAATGGAATTTTATTTACTGCAAATTTGCGAAAGCTCTTCAGGTTTTTACATCAACTGAATTTGCATAAAAATTTAAAATTTCCTTCAACTTTGGTGAAATTAAGTCAATAAAAACGTACCAACTGTCATAATAAAGCAAAAATAGCATATCCGGTGCGATAGAATTTCTTTTGCAAAAATAAAGTTGAGAAAAAAATTAATTCAAATAAACTAATAACTAGGTTGAAGCTGGTATTTTTTATAATTTTTTTACTATTTGCGAAGAAAAGAAGTTAATATTAAAATTTTGACGGTAAATAAATTATTTTCGCTTCCATTTCCATGCATTCTTAACTGCATTGATGTTGATTTTGTGTACCTTACACCCAGGGTAAAATTTGATTTTGTTATACCTATACATGAGGGGTATAGAAGCAAAGGCAGCAATCTCCATTTTTTTCGTAAACGTGTCTGATAGTGTTTGATCACACGCAATCATCAAACGCAACTAAGTAGATGTAACTATCAAACATGTCCAAGACTTAAGGAGATATTGGGGGTTATCGTGAATAAATATTCCCGGGGAATTTTCTCAGACTGCCGTGCATTCTCTATTGCAGTTTTAGAAAATTCCCCGGGAATCTTGACTCACGATAACCCCCATTGCCACCTTTGTTTCTATACCCCTATGATAGTGCCATCTACTTTTATTTGATGATAGCTTAAGGAAAACTTTTGATTGATTGAGTAAGCTTTTGAAAAGTCATATCTCATCTTAAACCTCAGAGGTATAAAGGTTACAGTGCTTCGAACGTTTCATGTCGGACGTTTCAGATTCTTTTTCCTTATAAAAATGCATTTTTTCTATAGTTTATATTTTATTTATTTAAGTTTCATTTCCTGTGCTGTAATGCCCTTATAAATTGCAATAATTATTATTTCCATTAATACGAACTTGTGCAGTCAAATTTGCAATGAACAACAACCGACGCTACAAATATTAACTTGGAAATTGGTGACATATGTTTCGGCTATTACCACATACACATATATATATTTGCATATATATATATATGTACATAGCCTCATCAGACCTATTTTAGTTAATCTTTGCTTCTTACTAGAATCGAACCGCAGCCTTCTGCATTCTAATGAAATAGTGCAGCAGACCTCTACCACTTAGGCCACGCTACGGAACGATCTACCTCGTCAAAGATCCTCACATAAATAATACTGTTGTTGTTATCTATAACCTTGCGAGAGCAAGAATCTCACTAGCAGTGGACAAATAATCCACAACAGTGGGATATTAATTGTGAATTGTGGAAGATAGCATGTCTCAAAACCAAATTTGAGAGTGCATTCATCATAATAACAATTAAGAAAATATTTCCAATGAACACAGCTGATAGCAACAAGTGTACTTACATAAATAACAACAACAATAGTATTATTTATGTGAGGATCTTTGACGAGGTAGATCGTTCCGTAGCGTGGCCTAAGTGGTAGAGGTCTGCTGCACTATTTCATTAGAATGCAGAAGGCTGCGGTTCGATTCTAGTAAGAAGTAAAGATTAACTAAAATAGGTCTGATGAGGCTATGTACATATATATATATGCAAATATATATATGTGTATGTGGTAATAGCCGAAACATATGTCACCAATTTCCAAGTTAAGATTTGTAGCGTCGGTTGTTGTTCATTGCAAGTTTGACTGTACAAGTTCGTATTAATGGAATATTCAAAAATAGCAGTCTTAAAAAGCAAAATTAAAATCATTTTAATTTGTGAAAAATCCTTTAATAATTATTATTTTATATAATACAATTCAAAAATATAAACAATAAAACAAATGTGCGAGACCAAAAACTATAAGTTTCATATAAAAACAGCTCACAAATAACAGCAAGGTAACAGTCAGCTAGATCCCAAAGTAGTGGTTACAAAAAAAAAAAAAAAAAAAAAAAAAAAATAAGATGGCTCAAATAGTACCGGAACAAAGCATTATTGAAATATACATATGTACAATTTGAGAGATGATTGGAACAGTTTTCTTAATATACTCTTCTAAACTCTTTGCCCAGGAACTATGGCGCAGCAGATAATGGTGCTCGCGAACCCCCATAGCGCTAAAAGGATGCTATGTCTAAAATTGTAGCAAATCCATGATTTTTCATCTGGTCTAAGATATGAGTAAGGAGCAAATTGCAACCATCTGTTTAATAAATCGAAAGTATAAAGCCCATACAAAACGTTAGGTTGCCTACTTTTCCGGTTACAACTAATGGGTTGCCAGGTGTAAACATGTAAATCGATACTGGCGATTCTTATATATATTCTTCAAAATATTTTTGTAATATTCGAGTGATTTCAACAGGTTTCAGCACCGATAAACAAAAATTAAAATCTGAGAAATTGTCTAGAGCATCTTTAAATAGTTCAGTGAGTGTGAAGTCGCCGATCTGGAAGCAGGGAAATTGGATCTGTTGACTAAGGCGGAATACTTTGAAAATGCTCAAGACAACTTCTCATCATCATTATTGCACTAAATCCTTAATATCTTCACGAAATTGCATTTGATTTTGCTCAGCATAAGCTTAAAATGTTTGAAATTTTATGTGCCATTAAATAAAATTGCAAAAAAATTTATTTAAAAACAAAATGTGCGAAAAACTAAGCGTTTCTTTTGAGGTTGATATGAAAATTTTTATAAAATTTTTGAAAAATCGAAGTTTTTCTTGATATAACTTAATCAATTTTGCTCAAAGCATAATCATTGGTATATTCGTTAGAAGAGCCATTACTCACTCCTTGTAAGGATGGTAAAACAAAATCGATCGGACTTGGCATTCATCAAATATATTGATGTATATGAAGCTATAACCTCGAATATATAAATGTCCGAATAGCTCGGGAACGGTCCAAAGAAATAAAAAATAAGTGATAATAAGACAAAATAGTTTGCTATTTTAGATTTAGTGTTGTTTTAACTTTTTATAATTATTGCTCAAAAAAAGAAAAAATCAAATGCACAAAAAAATTTTTGCTAAACTTTTCTTTTTAAAGTATAAAAAACAAAATCCCACCTCAACTATATAAATTCATTCACTCTAATAAATATCCTATGTTAAAAGTCTCAGGCACTCCACTAATCGTAAAACACATTTAAAATTACTATTTTTATCTCTGTAACGGGTACTTCTAGAGAAAAATTCTAGTAAATTTCTTCGTAATTGAAGTTGTTTCCAACACCGACTACGGTGTTTTGTCCAAAAAGGCAAAACAAAGAGGCCTACTGCGTATGACTTTTCATAAAACTATATTCATTTTCAAATAGCGATATCTCATGAACGGAAAGTCGGACGGAAAAATTGTTGGTAAAGACATTCATAGAGAATAACATGTTCTGCAAAATCCAAGAAAAAAATTTGTTCTACGGCATATCGTTTCGGAATATCTTGCAAAAACAGTTTTTTTTCTAATTTTTAGGGTTGTCAAAAGATATCACCTAAGCTTTAAGTTGTACAAAAAAAAGCAATATGCTCTTTGTAGAACAAGCAATTCCCTATAAGCTGGTATTTTTATTCCGTTTATGTGTTATCACAATTTAACCCATATTTCGCCGCTACCAGAACGACTTCGAATTTTTTGATGAAAATTCATACAGGTGCTACTTATGGCTTAGTTAAGAAAATTCCGAAGTTTTAAAAATTTTCATTAAGTTGCTTCCTGGAAAACAGGTGGTAGTTATAATTACCAACGGCGAAAAATGTATACAAAACAAAATAGTTGCTAATTTAATTTGGCACTAATATTCTTCATGCTAAATTGATTTATATGTTATGAAATTTATGAAAATACATATTGAAATAAACAACTTTTGATTAAAAATTTGGGATTTCATACAGAAAATTAACATTTGCTGGAAATTTAAGAATTATGGTATGATACGAAGCATTTTGTAATCAAATGAACGTTGCATTTCTTACATATAATCGGAGTATGCGTGCCGCACAGGCACTCTTAGACTTGGAAGCAAACTTCGTTCATGGTTTTCTTCGCCGTCACTATCAGAAATATCCATTCTTGTAAGTGCAACAATAACAAAGATCTTGGTATCTCAGATCAAAACTCCTACTGAGACATTGATCGAGCTTGTCCCATTTTGGAAATGAAACAGTGCAATTTCCGTGCGTTCAGAACAACAGAATCGATTGCATTCATAAATAGAGGCCACCACCATTTTTTGCTGCGTTTGCTTATACGATAATTTGATATGGCATTGTCAGTCATATCAACACCTCCCATATATGTTTTATAATTTTTAAATATATTTCGCTGTTCAACATTCACGTATTGGTGCTCTTTACGGTTATAATGACGAGCGCAACAAACTGGATTATAAGAATCGAAATTTGTTGTCACTGTTACAACGGAATTATCATGCCAAGAAACAAGAAAAATTTCGTTACCACGATCAAACATATAGCCACACTCACCTTTTGGTAGTGTCTTTTTCTTATTTTCAGTTAATTTTTTGTCAAACGATTTTTGCGTACTGTTCCAGTCACTCGGAATTGTCTTTCTGACAACAAGTTCAATAAATAATATGAAGTAAAGACATTGTCAAAAAATGTATAATGCCATTCAGGATACTGAACATTTTTCAGCAATTCCAGAACAACATATGCTCCAAGCCAAGTTCCTTATCATATGGCTGAGCAGATCCTGCATATGGCATACAGCTATACATGTATCCATTAGATGAAGCAAGCACCCAGAGTTTGAATCCGATACGAATTGGTTTGTTTCTTATAAATATTTTACTAGAATGTCTACCGAAATTAGGGACCATCTGCTTAACAATGGACAAATGCTCACTGAAAATACCAAGTTTTGAGTGGACCCATTTTGGTTTTGGGATTGAGGACTAAGATGAGTATTCCCTTTTATCCGATGTGGAAGCTTGCTCAAGGTTTTCGAATGGAGCACCAATATCAGCATTTACAGCATATTCGATCTACACTTCTCCAGCAATTTCCGTAAGGGGCTTATCTTATCTCCAGCGATGACAGTGTCGTCAATGTCTTCATCATCGCTGAGGCTATCAACAAGAGGTGGGATATAAACCACATTATAGACATTATCGCGAATGTATTCTTCGTCGGAGTCGTCATCGGATCTGCCATTTTAAGCAGTAGTTTGACTCCAAATCTATCACGGCAAGTAGTAAGCATATAACGTAATCACACTACAAATTAAATTTCTGGAGAAATTTATTAGTTTTATTGAACATAAATACTAAATACATACTTACATAAATAGTATGTTTCACAATGCGTGCAAATATTTTATGCAAATAAAACAACTTTATTTAGAAAATACGTATGACCCGGTACATACATAGCGGTATTTCAAAATTGTTGTTCTACATAATATTGTATACGGTTTTCGCGAAATTCAACCTGAGGTGGAAACAAGTAAACACAGTATATACAAGCTATTTTTGGTTAGGTGAAAAGCTTAAACTTTTGACAAGACATTTGAAGACTTTTTTCAAATAAATAATTACTGCAGCAAAAAAATTTATTGACTCTTTTGGAGCTCTATTTTTGGACCTCCGGAAAAACAAAGAAAACTTAGTGAAAATTCGAACAATTTAGAAAATATACTTTCTTAGATAATACCTAAGACAACACAAAATACTTCCACAGTTTTATATTTTTGAAATATGCATTTCAATATTTTTGGCAGATTTTAATTCTGCTGGTAATTATAATTACCGGTCGGCGAAAAATGGGCTAAAAAAATATCTCAGTTTCAAAAACCTCGAAAAACTTTCTAGGTAAAACTACAAAATGACCGCACTACAAAAAATATCACAACTTTTTAATAGGTAAACTTTTATATTTATATTATAAGCTAAACATTCCACTTTTAAAAATTAAATGTCATGTGGTCTTGTAGAAATCCTACGTATATGTGTTTTTAACGCCCTGGGAAGTCTACTATAATTTTTAATTTGTTTTATAGGACTGTTTTTTGAGCATTTTTAATTAATACGAACTTTTCAGTCAAATTTGCCATGAACAACAACTGTGCTGAATAAAACGTTCATAATTATGAACAAAAATACATCATTTATAAATGATATAATCGTATTCTAAATTATGCATTCTTATAAAAATACATAAGGCATCCGTATGTAGGCATAAATTTAATAAAGAAACAATAAATAAGCTTCTCAAAACAAACAAAAAACCGTTCAGACGGTTTTAGGGTGCTTTACACTTTTGGTCATTTTACTAATGATTTTGTAACTTTTATAGCTTATTTTTGGTATTTTAAAATCAATTAAATCTCAAATTTTTGACTAAAATAAAAATTAAAGCTGTTTAGCTCCTTGAAGTACTGAAAAAAAAAAAAAAAAATTAAAAAACATTGACCAATAAAAAGGCGAAAAAACTGAGCCTTTTGTTTTTGGTCCCCATTTGTTTTATGATCCTATTGCTTTATGTAATGGTGAATAAACCCGGCATCGTATTTATGATAAGCATTTATTCATTTTTCAATTATAAAAATATGCATTATACATTTTTCGGTTGCCTTATACTTTTGGCCAAGGCTGTGCATATTATATATTTACTTAAAAAATGCAGCAATTTATTAAAATTAATTTCAATTGATTCTAAATAACAAATGATCTTGTCGACAACTATCATAATCTGAACAAAGTTATAATCACTTTGTAACATCAGAATTAATCAGACCCTAAATAAGCCAAAACTTTATACACAAAATACAGGAATAAGCACATGAAGCACCGCTCATAAACAATTTCAAAGCAATCACATACTTTTACCAAAAATTACCAGCCAAGAAGCCTAACTTGAAAATAATGTCCAAAACGGTATGAGTTATTAGGTAATTGCGTAGCCCATCCCACTAACCAATAGCAGTGTGAAGCATTTCATTTTGTTCGTTATTTTCAAGAAGGATAACTAAACCAAAAGGGACAACTTACTGAAGAAAATCACATTTTATATAATGCCTTAGCTTAGCTCAGGCATAAATTACTTGGAGCATTTCAGTTGCCGCAAATATCTATGGTGGTCTACCCTCTTAGTTAAGTTGCCAAGATGATTGCGGAAAGAGAAAGAGATGAAAGCAAAGAAACTACTTGCATAACAGAAAAAAGTTTTCCTTTTTTATCTAAAGGATATTTAGTTTTTCACTTACTTAGGCAAAGGATAAGTTAGTTAAGTGGTAACTGTGAAATGGTGTAACAAAACCAAAATAGAAAAAAAAAAAAAACGCAAAAACATAAACGAAAAAAATTCCTTATTAACATAACGATGCCCAAGTTGTGCTATCACCTACATACAAATATACTACAGTACATTGTATGTATATAACGTAAAGGTCTCGTAAAACAACTAAAAATGTTATGAAATAACGTAACGAATATAAAGTGTACGAAAATATAAATGTAATAAATTGTGTGATGTAAATAACAAAGAAGTGAATAAATTCCAAATACGATAGTGCCAAATATTGTTATCCGTATCAAGCAAAAAAAAAAGCCATGGATATCCTGTGTACAGTCGAATATAAAAATAGAAACCATTTTTCAATAATAATCAACGGCAAATTGGCAAATAAGGTTTCACGTTCAATGAAATCTCAATATTGAAAGTTTAATCAATTGAAATTTGATTAACGGGTCTTCTTTGCACCACCAACCAAGCAACAGGAACAACAAAAGCCGGGTCGATCGAAAAAAACAACCATGGTAAGCAAATATTTGATGATTTAAAAATGTAAAGTTGATTGTTGTTAAAATTAACCCAATTCATAGAGATGTGATATTAAGAAATATAACTCAAATATATCGATATTTGGCATGCTTATCAATTAAAAACGCTGACACAAAGAACTTATTTAGTTCAGTGATATATGCTAGAAAAGAAAAGTAAAAAAAAAAATGTTGCTCTTCCTGTTAGTGCAAGGTTTGAGTGACAACGAATACATCTTGAGTGATGTGTAAAGTTAATGGGTTTTTTTTTTGTATGGACTGAGATAAATCATCTTGTGAACAGAAGGCTTATTCGGGAACAATTGCAAGTTATTGCATAAGAAGTAAGAAGTACACTTGTTTCACGCAATGGTATTTCATGGATCTGTTTTGCTTAGGGTTCACTATTGGTTTTCACAAAGCAAAAATGAGCTTCTTAGGTTTTTTTGTAAAATAAACTTTATAATTTACAGATAAGCTTTTAGGTGATGAAATCAATATTCTATTTAAACAGAAACTAGCTGCTAAATTGGATGTCGCAGGAAGAGATGTTGCCAATTCGAAAAATAAGCCTCCTTCGAAATACTCTTTATGTGTATTTATATCACGATAATATTGTGGCTAGGTGGGTTTTTGGCGTCGGTAATCCCGAATTTTGGATAAACTTTTTTCAAAATATAGTGGTGGATCCAAAATGTCGAACAATTTTCTTAAAATATTATTTAGTTATGAATTTATGGCAAGATGGGCGTGGCCTTGACCCGATCACGTCCATTTTCAAAAAGTGACTTAATGCTATGAATACTATCTCAAATATTATTTTTGTACTAGGGGTCTGCACAAGACATCTTGAAATAAAGTGAACTTTTTTTTACCCCAACATTTTTCACTGAACTAATGCATTTGATCTAAAAAATTCAAGATTCAAATCATCGTGTATACTGATTTCACTTTGACACTATTTACATTGTCTTGTTTTATCAGTGTGAAAAATAAACTTGATTCTAAAAAATACATCAGTGTACTCTATTTTATAAAAACAAATACTTCAGGTCACTGTAAAACATGCGTGTAGAGAAACTACAATAAAATTTATGATATGGTAACACTTGCAGAATTGTAGTAGCTTTCATACATTTTTGCGACAGAGTGAGAGAGCGTAAACAAAAAAGAGGCACAAAAAGAGAGCGATAAACTACCCTGCCGGCAAATGGACTAGTTAAAGAGTAGTCCATTAACTAGTCCTCCACCAACCAGTACTAGTCCGACTTCAATCCCTTTTGCATACAAGCAACTGTTCTTTTTTGTGTGTTGATGTCCTACGAAATTTCAATTGGCCCCTTATGCATTACTTCTACACCAGCCCAGGGCTAGTTGTGGTATGGAAGTAGTCACTTAACAACTAGTCTTGAACCAGTTGTTTTGTGTGTAGCCCTCCTATAGTAATACACGTGGTATATAGCGAAAAACTCTGACAGTTTCAAATAATTTTGTTTTTATATCAATTTTTATTTTCTAAACATATATAAAATAAAGTAAAATATTATTTAATACATGTTATACATATTTTTTAATTAAGTATTTATGCTCTTTAGATGCCTATCTAAAGTGCCTCTTTTTTGATGCCTAAATCTGGGGGAGACAAAGCCGAATAAATTGCATCTGGAAGTAGGGATAGAAATTTATATAACAAAAGCCATACATTTTGGAATATTATTTGATTTGAACTATACCTGCAATTAACTTGAAAAAGTTTTTAAAAGTTTGTAGACTGGAATTCCCATAAATTGCTTCCAATATTTAAGTAAACCGGTCCTTAACAGTACCCTTAGAGCAGAGAACTATTGAGGAAAACAATGAATTTTTTGTAATTACCATTGAAAAATAAAATTTCTTGTAAAATTACTTACTTTGTTGTTTATCTATTTCCATATTTTATACATATTTATGCTGTTTTTTATGATTTTTCTTGAAAAGTTAAACACAATTTGTTTTGACGCAAAACAATTTGACAGAAAAAATTCATTTCAAAAGCAAATAACAAAAATTTAAATTTGTTTTCATCACGATTCAAATTTTTCTGCGCTTACAAACTACAAACTGAGATCGAACTGGCCTCTACTGCATCCCTTTTTAACTAGCTTTGAGCTAGTACTAACCGCGAACTAGTATTTTTTGTGGACTGTCTCATATTTTTACTGCAGGGTACTCTTATCACACCATTAGCATTTAGTAGTGTACACTACTACTACTACAGTATGCAACTAAAATAACTGAAACAAATCAAACAAGACAAATACGCACAGTATTTGTTTATTTTCTTTCAAATTCTAGTTCTGTCAAGACATTTACTCACGACACTGAACTAGAGCATTTGATAAATAAAAAACGGGTACAAAATATAACGTATCTTGAAACGAAATGTCTTAAAACGCAAACAAGACGTCTTGTGCAGACCCCTATTTTGTACTTCAAATATTTACGAAGTTATAGCGATTTCAAACTTTTGGTTATATGGAAGGTGGGCGTGTCATTGACCCGATCACGCTCATATTCAATAAATAAATAGACGCTACCAATACTATTTTAGACATCGAATTTTATTGCTTTACCTCAAACAGTTTGGCTGTTCTTAGTTTCACGAAACTGGAGCGTTGTAAGAATACAGAAATGACGCTTAAGAAAAACTCTTCGTAGTGCAAAAAGCGGTGTGAAGGGGAAGACAGATAAATGTACAAAAAAATAAGAGAACCTTATGTTATATACTTAAATAATCGAACCGTCGCAACTCCATAAAACTTTTTAGTTAAAACCCACAGAGTGCAAAATTCGTATATTTGGGAAACGAAATTAGAGATTTTTTGTGATGATCTGGATATCCTTTTTATTTTGGAAAAAACTAGTACCTTAGTACGTAAGTCTTCAGAGAATAGATGAAGTTATTCTTACCATAAGACACATATTTTAAGAGATTTTTGGAAAAAATTACCATTTTCTGAAATCATAAATTTTAAGACGCGAAAACTCAGAAATTCTATTATTTCTTGGTATTCTGGTACTTGAAATATGTTATATAGATATTTTACTGTAAATTTGGGCAAAAAAATTATTACTTTTGACACAAAAGTTTTCGGAGTTATGACCGGCTAGCGCTCTCTTATAGACCACTGTGGGCGTTATTCCCGGGAGCCTATTTTATTGCATTTTTTACGCATTCATTTTAAGTTTTGAGCATTTCTTTTCTTTGGCGACCTCTAGTGAAATTTTCCGTTGAACACTTTTACAAAATACTTAACTCATAATAATCCAGTTTTTGGAAAAAAAAAAACCATAAGCAGTATATAATTTAAATTCGAGGTGACCTTGAAACAACCAGTCTTATGAAAAATGAAGACTTCTTAAAGTCGATTGGAACTAAATTGAATCGAGATTTTGCTAAAAACATCTACGCTTTCGTTAGCTTCATATTTCTCGTGTCCTGATTTCTAGATTAAAGTCACTACATTCCTCCTGGATAAGGCTGGGAGGAGTTCGAAACAAACTTTGAGTGTACTGAAGACGGCATTTCAGATTTTAGAGTAACATGACAATACCGACATTAGTAGAAAGACTATCATTCTGTTCGTTTACTCCAAGTATTGTTCGTAAACGAGAGCTTCTCTGGTAAAAACTTGAACAAAATTTGAAGTAAATTAACAGATTGTATAGCTCGATGATGGTATAAAATTCCTTGAATATAGAACGTTTTTCACCTTTAAATTTTTCTGATCATTAGGAGTTTACCACTTATTGTAGCCAAAATTTAAATGAAACTAAGCTGCTTAAGGGTTTTAAAAATAAATTCTGCCTGAAGTCTCCAAGTTATGCAATAGAGTCCAATAAGCTTGTGAAAAGTCTGTTGAGAGTTTCACAGATTATAAATTCTAAATTCCCATATTTAAAACAATTCCATATTAATAAGAGATTGATGTTGTTTTATAAAAGCTCTAGCTCTTGAGGAATCGGTCTTAAAATTCGGCTGCAGCCCAAGAGGTAATCCATGAAAAAATTTAGCAACCGACTGAAAGGCAAAAGACTTCACCTTTTTTCAGTTGAAAAAAAAAAAAACAAAAAAAAAAAAAACAGAAAAGAAGGAATGATTGTTACTGAATTCAAAGAAAGTCCAACAACCATGAGTGCTTTTTTAAATTTTGGACAAAATTCCCACTAAAGTTTTGTTAGATTTTTCCCCGACCATTACCTACTCTTAGGAAGATTGATCTTAATTGAGGTAAGTAAACCTTATTAGTAAATGCTAACAGAATTTTTAACTAATTGCTCCAAAACTTTAAATTATAATTCGGTATATCAGAACTGAACAGAATGGATAAAATATTTTTATGTCTCTAAAAGACAATCATCGATTTGTCTAAATAAACAATGCTGTTTTGCTACTGTAGTGCGAGTAGCGTTAGTAGTTTTGCTTTTTCCAAAGCACATTTTTCACCTTATTTTTGACCTTTAACCTTTTTCCGTTTTTTCAAGTGGTGGCATTAATCTTCTGTCGTATAATCGGGATTTTCACTTGTGCATTGAATGCTTTATGGTTCAGTAAGTTGTTATTTTTCCATCTTTTTTTGTTTTTGATTTTTTTGTTTTTGCCAAAATTTAAGAAAAAAAAAAAATGAAGTGAAACAATAACCATTCATTTTGAAGTGGGTTCGTCCGTTCAACATTTTAATTGGCTTCTTCGGGGCTTTTACCCAAACAAAATTAAGTCAAGCGTGAAATTGTTAGCTTTCAGCGATTTTCATTAAATTAACCAAAGCATAAACATCAAATGAAAGTGTTTACGTAATCATCAATGAATTCATTTACTTGGTTTCCTCACTCAAAATAGCCCACAGTATAAATGTACACGGTGAAAAATGCGCCATTATGCTGTGTTTACTGCTTTTTTCTATAACATTTCATACTATGCTGCAGATTTGAACTCATTATAAGTGTTTTGGCCATAAATCGATTTTCTGATACAAATTCATATACTTACATAACTATTTTAGCCCTTTACATGGTGATTGAGATGTTTTTACTTCAAAAAGCAATAGCTCGGAAAATAAGGATCCAATTGGAAACAGTTAAAGGCGTAGTTTGGTATAGAAGATTATGTCCTTTGGATGCCATTAATCAAATAGAATAACACCTTTTCGCCAAACTGCGCAATAAGCCAGAAAACAGCGTGTTCTGCTACTACAAACAAGGACATCTTGAAATATAGGAAGTATATGAGCAATTGTCGGATTCGAATTCCGCATTGAAAAGATCGTAAGGATACATATGTCTAGTCAAAAATTTTATTCCATTTTTTTTTCTTATGATTGGCTGTGTTATTGGAGTAGAACTCTTAATACAGTCGGGATCGCATTTGTCGAAAAATATTTTGGAAACGTTTATTGGAATATGAAATTCGTTAGCTCTGGAAATATTTTATAGAATTGAAGGCACAATCCGAATGCCATGCACAATAAAAAATCAAGAGGACACAAAAATCTTTGCTCAGTGTAAGCGCAGGTGTCCTTGTTAAAACAATTACAACAATGAATTGCCAAGGAATTGCACTTTTCATTCTCTTGGCCATAATTTGTCTCGCTCTTCTCTCGTTTATTGTTTTCACTTCGTAACAGAAGTTTGCACTAAATTAACTTCAACTCTTTTTGATCTCAAGTTTTCATTCTTCTTCTTCTAATTCTTCGCTGAGGACTTAAATTTTTCTGTTATGGTTGGCAGAGTGCAGCGCAGAAAATGAAAAGAAAACACAAACTTTTTTATTGAACATAAAGTGTGTAGATTTTAAGTGTTTTGCTTTATCTATGAAACGATTACACGATACAACAAAATTTATGTTTTGAAAATCTCCAAAAGTTTTGAAGAGTGTATTTAGATTATCTTAGCACAAATATGTTATTCTAAACAGAAAAAACCGCGGTGTGCTTTGAAATTAGGGGGTGGAAATCGGAAATGGTGGGAATGCACCCTTTACAGTTTTTTCAGTATATCTGGCGAATGAAGCAAAATTTAGATATTTTTTCTAGAAATTTACTCTTTATAACACTTTTAGGGTCAGATATAAACATGACTATACAGATAAAATTAAATGAAATTTCCATTAAAATTCTTTATTAAAAAATTTCTTAGGTTAAAAATTTTCCGAAATGTGGCTACTTGAACATTTTGTTCAAGTGATCAAAAAAAATTTTTTTTACTCAAAATCGAGGCGTCTTACGAAAAAAGTTTATAAGGCAAAAAATACTTAAAAAAGACGATTCTTAGCAGGCATGATATTCAAACTTCTTCAATGGTACTTTTTTTTTAAAAGCCAATAGTACTTTGTGAACTTTTTATTTTTGTAGTCTAAGGTAGGGGAAGACGGGGTAGATTCGTACACGGGGCACCTTCGTACAGTGGCTTTATTTCGAAAACTATAGAAGTTAGCATGTCCGCTTCTTCATATGCAATATTGATGCTTTTGCAGCCATTTAGCTTGTAAAATGTGGCAGTGGTACGATAGTTGACTTGGTCGAAAAAAGATTTTGTATGTTTTTCCAGTACAAAAGTAATTTTATTATCTGACTTTAACTTCGTTTAATGGTAATAACCTTATGCTAAAGTCTTAAAATACTTCTGCTGGTTCAAAAACAGATATGCTATTTTGCTGTTTGTTTACTATTTTTGCGATTTTGCTAATAGTTTTACTAGAAAAAATAACAATCTACATATATTGATCAGTTCGGGGCACATTCGTGCATATAGTTATGGGGTACATTCGTACACACGAATTTACCCTTATGAAGCGTAATTTTAGTTTATTTAGTATACCAAAAGTAAGAGCCGGTGTATAATTACCAATTAATTCATAGAATTACTGAAACACGCCCAAAACCAAACGCAATAGTCCAAAGACAACCTTAATATACAGTTAGTCTACAGCTATGAAAATCATTTCTCAATAGATGCAGTTAATTATGCTTGGGGCAACGGGATTGTTTATTTCTTACTCCTATCACACTTTACATACCGTCTTCAACCAATAGAGGCTTGATTGGTCCTTTTTATTGAAAACTGAGAACTGCATTCAAAGATTGGAATGTGAATAACCATGGAAAATTTCCTATTATGAACAATATTCCAAGTCTGGCTAAAGTTTTCAATCATGCTATGGTAAAAATATTGCAAGTGCATTTGAAATAACAAGGATATGGCCTTTGAACAAACTTTTGTGCAGCGACGAAGATCTTGCATCTGTTGGGATTTACCAGTCAAGTTCTATGGCAAATCTGCATGCGCAAGATGTTCTACACGTTCAAGAGGATACTCTTTCGTTCGAGCCACATATGATTTCATCGCCTTAATTGCTGCATCCACCTTTGCACGTATATGGGGCACATTCGTACGTTTTGAGTATCTTCAGAAAATCTGTCATTGCTCCTAAATGATAAATCGGACCGTCTTTAGCTTACACTACATTAAAAGCTTAATATTGAACTCATTTAACTGCATACTAGTTATTTTGAAAAAGCTGGTGGCTTGCTTTATTTTTAGCCATAAAGTGAAAACTGTATGAATCTACCCCATCTTCCCTTATATGAAAAATAGGAAAAAATCATTAAACATTGTGCATAGTTAATTTATTTGCTACATCCGCGCGTTATTTGATGAGAAGGACTTGCATTTTTATTAAAATAAATTAGTATATAACAATTTTTTAAGTAAAATTTCGTGCCTTCTCTATGTAGCCTCCAAAATAGTCAAAAATTATGTTTTTGTTCCTTTCTAAATTTTTAGGTTAGGATAATTCCTTGAAAAAATAAGGTATTGATATAATTTATATAAGGTTTTGTAGATAAAGATAAGTGCTTTTAACTTACATAACAGCTTTTATGTCAAAGTATTACAGTGTCTTGTTACATAACCTGAAAAGTAGGAAAAAATCACGAAATATCTTACATTTTGGTAATTTTTATGTTAGGATATCGCAAAATTCTGTAGCAATAGAGCGATTTTGTTAATGAATTTAAATTCAGCATCAAAAAATTAGCTAAAAACGACTGTTCTTATTTCTTTTTATTGGTTTCAGTTTTCGCATGTTATTTTTGACTCAACTTTTATTTTTATTTTTTAATGTGACGAAAAAAGTGCCCTAAACAAGAAAATATACAAATTTTCAAAAGGGACTGAAAATTTTTCTCAAATAATTTAGATTTTCTTTATTTGATAATTCTGTTAAGTATTATATATTGAAGGTTTTCATTGACTCATTTTGTCAGTATTAATTGAATAAGTTTATTTTCCCAAAGTTTAGCCTAAGAAAATTTTTAATATACATAACATTTTCAAAATAAACTTTGATGCATCCACCATCGCACAGTGGTCCGAAAGGCTAATCTAGATGGAATAAAGTCATAACTCCTGTTTGGAAGCAGCTAGAAGCCTGAAATTTTCAGCAATGAAATATATTATAGAAAGGGTACTTCACAATAAAAATGGGCGGTATACGTCAAGTGGGCGTAACGCAACTTCTACATGGTAGTAGGTAGAGACCCGAGTTTTTAGGGTTTTACTTTATTATGGAAACAGTACTTTACATCAAAATGAACGGTGTACATCAAGTGGGCGTGGCACATGACTTCTTTGTTTTTTCACTGATTTGAAGTTTAGTGAAAAAAAAAAAAATTTTAAAATTAAAAAATTATTTTTTATTTATTTAATCATCATTATAACAAAGCATCAGATGGTTAACACAAACAATTACAATCTACCTGAATAACTTTCAAACATCTTCTTTCCTCGCTTCTTGTTAAATTGCCCATTATAAGGCTATTTCCATGTAATAGGTGTGTAACCTAAAAATGCAATAAAAATTGAAAGGGCACCTAGGGGCAGCTAATTTTTTCTTCATTATTTACATGATAATTCATAGATAAGAGAAACATAAACAGTTTTGCAATATCGATCAATATATGTAGTTAAAAGTTTAACTAAACTTTGGGCTACACAAAAAACGTAGTACAAAAACAATACACTTTTTACATTAATTTTTTCTCCCCAAAAAATATTTTAATTGAACACATATTTACAGTAAAATTAACTCATACCTGACTTAATTCAGGAAAAAAACAATAATTTAAAAAAGTTTTCTAGTTCACTCACACGAACTCTTCAAAGATGCTGCTAAAAATAGACTGTGGTCTTATAATAACTGCATTGATGCAATTGCTCATGTTTCGATCAACATAGCAAAAAAAATAATGCATAAATATAAACAAACAATATACCGTTATAAACTGTGGTCAATTCTCAATCAACTAGTAAAAAAGTTTCATGCTTTTGAAAAACTAGAAAATTGACTTTATTCCATCTAGATTGACCTTTCGGACCACTGTGCATCGTTTTCAAGTAAACAGGTAGCTAATTCCAAATTCAAAAAGTGGTGAAGAAAATAAACATGATGATATAAAATACTTGTACGAAGGTAATAATAAATTATTAGCTCTAGATGACCGCAAAAAACATAACTTTTCATAAATGTATTCAGGAGTCTGTGAGTAAAAAAGTTTGTGCAAAAATATGCAATTTCAAGCGTTCAAAAAAACTATCCAAATTGCAGCCAAGAAACTTTTAATTCCATGCACTGATGTGATGTGATATGTCATACCTCCGGAGGCCAAATACATATCGTGTGATGGAGTTGAACGCAATTTCGAGTTTATGAAAAGTGGCGAAGTACAATTTGCAATATACCTACACTTTCTGGTAAAATTTTTTACAAAAGAAAACAGAAATACAACCTTCAAATTTGAGCGCTGTAATATATTTTTCAGAGATCTCTGGAGGAGCTTTTTGTACAAATTTCAGCTTTTTGGATTTTGTTCAATGCATTTGACAACGGACGTACGAAATTTGTATGATCTTTAATTTTAGTTGCATTATTTAGTATTATCTTTGATCTACAAAATGAGCTATATAGTGTTGGTCTACGATTTTTCCTAAGAAAGCTGTGATGATTTTAAAACTACCGTTGTACAGTGTTCTTTTACACTTTTTATGACTTTTTAAGTATTTTGGAAGCTTCCGATTTTTAGGATTTTATTTTTAACATTTATAGTGCAAAAAGTAATAATATGTAATAGAAAAGTTTTTAATCGTTGAAATATGCTGTGAGCAGTATAAAATCTTTTAAAATTCACACTTTAATTGATGATAAAGTTTATGATTCAGAAGGATGCATTCTCGTTATATTTTATTTGTAAATTTGAATATAAATAAAATAGTATATAGATATTTATGTACGCTATTTTTTAAAAAGTGTAACATGTAAATAAGTAGTACAGCCAATGCTCAAACAAAACGCACATTGAATTGATTACTTTATTAAAAAAATAATTTTTCCATAAATTGAATACTTTGATTGCTTTAGTAATTCATACTTGAACCTCATAATACTTTAAGCTGAACAGTTTTGCATTGCACTCTGGGTGGAGCATACGGCCAAAACGTACGGATTTTTTTCTCTTGCGACCATTTTCATGTGACTTTTCTTTTAGGTTCTTTGGTCGAAAAAATTTGTTGTCTAAAAATCACTCTTGAAATTAAGTTCAAGCCGATTGGTAAAAAAAACTTAAAAAAAAAATTATTGTCTATTGCCCCTACCCCTGTTCAGTCCAGCCAAGGTTTTCCACGCTCAGTTTTTGTAGCCATTTATTGGTTTTTTTTCTATCACGTCAGGATCCTAAGTTATCCTTGCACAAAAGTCACTGCGCAAAAATCACTGTTTTTAAGTCCACTTAAAGCTATGCAACATTATTTACCCCTGCGGGTAAGGGGTCAGAATATGCCCGAGGTCAGCATGCCTGTCGTAAAAGGCGACTAAAAGCGGGTGACCAGCCAGGGTGTGGAAGGGTGTAGCGTTGGACAGCGTTGCGCCTCGAAAGAAAAACCCACAATGCCCGTAACTGGCACTGACAAGGCGAGTCGATGCCGCCTTAAAATAAGCATCTTGTCGAAATCCTGAAGCGTCTGATCCAGAGTGGGCGGCTCCCAGGTCAGCGTCTGTTCCAGATTGGACGGCTGAAATTAAAAGTGAATTTGGCCACTATATTTGCAGCGCTTGCCGGATCCAGCTTTAAGCTTATAACTTACTGCGTGGGGCGTTGCCGAGAAGATTATACTAATGAAGCATGGATCGGAAAACGATGGGAAATAACTCTCCAAGTGGTACCCACCAGAGTGTGGTTAATCCACCTGCCTCGGCAGCATGCACATCGGATTTGGAGGTGCAAGAAACATGCATAGTTAGGAATGATTCTCCTATAACTGGAACCAATATGGTTTCTCAAAATTTTAAAATCCTTTCGATGAAAACTCGAACACGCATCGGCTCTTGGAATGTCCGAACTCTAAATGAACCAGGCAAAATACACCAAGCCGTTAGAGAACTCCACAAAATTGGCCCTATGCTCCTCCTAGGAGTTAAAGGAGAATACATACATACAAAGCTATGCAACAGGAACAGTAAATAGTAAAATTAATTTTTAGCAAGTCGTGCCTTAATTACTTTTCAATGAGATCACTATTTTTTAAGTTAATAGCCTTTAAAAAAAGGATATCTCGCAATAAAGCATTTTTCCGGACTAAAAAACTTACCAATTACAATATTTTATTGCCGAAGTTTCGAGCGTTTGCGGTACAAGATCGTATGAAAAGTGACAGCATAATTCTAGATTTTGTGAATAAACCTACAAAATATATGAGAAAAATATAAATTTTTAAGAAAATTCAGTAAAAATTAACTTTAAAGTGAGGAAGTATCCGAAAAATTGATTAAAAAATTAGCAACTTCATAATATGCATTTGATAAGAAATCATTTATTTATGAAATTCTTCATAAAAAATACCCATTTCTAGATGAAATTTTCATTTGAAAATTTTGTATGATTGAAGCTATCCAGCAAAACGGTTCGCACCACTGAAATTGTCATACTCCAATTTGGTAAGAATAACATATTTCGCGTCAGACCAAAAAAAAAAAAAAAAGTCCCAAAAACTATAACAGTGATATGTGCTTTTTGAAATTAGTATAATTTTTTTCGCAATTTATTCTTTACTTATTAAATAAATACACAGTAAAAATTTTAGTTTAATTTTAAAACCAATAAATATTTATTTAGAACAATGCCAAAAAATGTATTAGTTTTAAACTATTTTGGAATAAATTTCATACTTTTTTGGAATAAAATTCAAATTTTTCAAATCAATATTAAAGTAAATCAAAAGTAAGAAAAGTAAACTATAATTTTCAAGTGTGTATTAATTTGATTTCCTTTAAAAAGCAAGAAGTGGAAAAAACTGCATATTACCACGTGTACTAAAACAAATGTATACCATATGTAGGGTATAAAAATCTGTATTTATGTCTATATTATTAAATATATACAGCCATACAGTGATGTTCTTTATGTAATTTAAAAAAATAAATTAATTTTCAATTGAACTGAGAAACGAATCACGTTAATCAAAATGTCAAGCAACAGTTAAACTGACAAGGATTTGTATGTTTAATGTGACAGCATTTTCATTTTTTATTTATTTATTTTTTGTTCTTTTCTTGGTTTTTCACGCTGTATGGGAATGTTGTACAAAATTTATGTCCTTCAAAATGGAAAGGAAAAAAAATTTGGTTATCTTGAGTGAAAGTTCATATTGCAGACATTTTAAATTAGGATTGAAATATGATAACTTAAGTACCGTTGAGTGCTGAGAATTCTTTTTATAAAACTTTCCGTTTTGACATTTCAAGAGCCACATGAGTGAACATTTTTCTAATGCTTTTTTATTTCGTTTGGGATTTTATCGAATATTTTTACTGCTACGTTGAAAATTTTCAATTAAAGTATCACAAAATATTTCCCAGTTTTATATTCCAAAGTAGGTAAGTAAACAGTATTGTCTGTTTTTGCCAAAATTATGATATACTAACTAATACTCGCAATTTTTGAATTAATCTTTTTTTTGAAAAACTTTGATAGTTTTGAGAAACTTTGCCGAAGAAAGCATATGTTTTTAGCGCAGCTTACCCCACCCCAAATTACAAATTAGATAAACTAAGCCTAGGAAAATAAGATAAATATTAGCATCTTGCCAAATTTCACCAATGGGCTATAATGAGTTTAAGTACTCTACGGAATATTTCACTAGAGGTCATCAAAGCCGAGAAATGCTTAAAAATTAAGAACAATTTGTTAAAAATATAATAGATAATGCGGAAATTTTATAGCAAATATTTCTGTGTTATATACTGAATCAATACTCCCTTGTTTTAGGTCTCATTTTTCATACCTTTTTAATTAATGGGTAAAAATTACTCATATCGATACGTCCAACGTAAAAGTTGGTAACTCGAAAATCATAGTTTTTAGTTATGATCATTTTTGTATTGTTTTCGTTAAAACAAGAAAACCAATTTCTATTTCTACATATAAATAACCTTAGAAATGAGCAATGGACAAAATTTTTGTCGACGCTAAGGGTAGGTAGTAAAAATTTTTGGAAGATTTCGAAATATTTTACTAAAAAAAAGAAGAACATCCCCACTTTAATGGAAGCCAATTGTCAGATTACAAGCCATGGTGATAAAGCAAATGCTATAGCTGACCAATTTTCTGAAGCCCATTCTACGTCTACTAATTCTACTCACTCTATTGACAGATTTGCCAATAGTTATGTAACTGGTCTGGATAGTGTTCACGTTCATAATGAAGATTTACAATCCTTCACTGACGTTGTAGAAGTCTTGTGCATTATAAATAATCTAAAGAATCGAAAAGCTCCTTGTTTCGATGGAATTAATAATATTCTACTCAAAAATTTCCAGAATCGGCTTTAAATTTTCTCGTTAAAATATTTAATTTTTGCCTTAAGTTTTCCTATTTCCCCCAAATATTTAAGAAGGCTAAGGTTATACCAATGTTAAAACCAGACAAAGATCCAAAACTACCCAACAGCTATCGGCCTATTAGTTTACTTAGCAGTTTAGACAAAATTTTTGAAAAAATTATTCTTGATAGCAATGTTATAAACAGATTTCAGTTTGGATTCCGAGCGGAACATAGTACAACTCATCAAGTCAAAAGAATGGTTAATATTATTAAAGAAAACAAACGAATAAGAAAGTCTACTGGAATTGTGTTTTTAGACATACAGAAAGCTTTTGACTCTGTTTGGCATGATGGCTTAATATATAAGTTAAATATTTTACACTGTCCATTGTACCTAATAAAAATTATAAAAAGTTTTCTCACTAATAGATTCTTTATCGTGCAAGTGGAGGGTTTTAATTCCTCTGAAAGGCAAATTCCTGCCGGAGTGCCACAGGGTTCAGCATTATCACCGCTTTTATATTCTTTATACACTTCTGACTTTAAATCTTCTCCTTATGTTGACTTAGCTTTTTGTGCTGATGACAGCGCTTTGATAATATCAGGTAAAGTATCTAATGCTATTGTGAAAAAAATTCAGGGTGCTCTGTCCAAAGCTACTAAATATTTTGACAAATGGAAAATTAAAATTAAAAAAATTAAAATTAGTGAGAAAACCCAAGCTATAATATTTCCTTTTAACAAATCTCCTAAGAGAATTCCCACTAGACCGTTTTCAGTGCAAGGGAACTTAATACCATTCTCTTACTCAGTCAAGTATTTAAGAGTTATTTTTGATGAGAAGTTCATATTTAAAAAGCATATAGAAAGCATCTGCATTAAAGCAACAAGATGCAGCAGAAGTCTTTATTCGCTTATGAACAAAAAATCTAAGCTAAGCATTAAAAACAAAATGCTGCTTTACAAATTATGTATTAGGCCAATTCTGACGTATGCTTGTCCCGTTTGGAAAAATTGTGCAAATACTCATTTAAAACGACTTCAAGTTATACAAAATAAGAATTTAAAAACAATTTTTGGTTTACCGCTAAGGTTTTCAACATCAGAGTTGCATACGATAGCACAAGAAAAAACGATTTCAAATGTCATTAATGATTTGAGCATGTTATTTTTTAATAAATTTTAAGAATTTTTTAAGTGTGTTACTTAATGACATTTTATATTGAAAATTGATTTTATTGATTTGTCATAATTATGTGTTAGAAAAATGCATTGATAGATTTATATGTAAATCGATCTTTGCAAATTTATGACTAAAAGTTCAATTCAATAAAATCATTTTTTAATAAATGCAGGTTTTCAAACTACGCGCTTATACGGAGTTTACAATAAACAGGTTTTTTGTTCCTCTATTTTTTATAGTGGAACGAATAACCTGACTTGATGATTTCATTTATCTAGTGTTATTGTAATATTATTATAGGTTTTTAGCAATCATTTTCCTATAAATTTTAGTTTTATTTAATTGTTAATCATTAGTATTAAATTTAAACTCATTTGCTATAAAATCCATAGGATTAATTCTCAAAGTTTGTAACTATTAATGTTAATATTGTACTTATGATAGTAAATAAACAACAACAACAACAGTAAAACAAAAATTGAATAAATACTTTTGAGATCTGTAGACAAAATAAAGGTTTTCGACTATTAAATCGTTGTCTATATTCCAAATTGATTTACAGAGATATTAACAGTTTCAACTTATAGTTTGGATAAAAATTAATACATATGAGTTGTAACTCTAGTTACCAACTAATGTTCCTTTTCAGCAACCAAATGTTCCATGAGAAAAGTTGGTAACATAATTTGCCAACTACCATTAAAAAATATTTTACGGACATTATGTTGGTATATAGGACTTACAACCACTGATTTTTAAAGAAAAATTAACTAATAACTTTGTAAGTTAAGTTACCAACGCAATTTGTCATTTTTGTCCCGTATATAAGTTAACAACTTAAATTGCCAAGTTTTTGCACGGAGACCTCTCTAAAATATACTTAGGTTGTAACTTCAAAAATTGCTCCCAGCCCTTCAAATTTCAAGCTAGAGGTACCAAAATTTGACACAAGATAAAGTCTAATACGCAAAATTTCGAAAATCATTGTCCCGTAAAAAGTTGGTAACTTGAGTTACAAACTTTTACGTTGGATGTATCGATATGTAGGGAATATACGGAGTTGAAGTTATCTGCAAAATATTTCTCGTAGTGTGGACATGATACACCTCAAATGTTAAGACTTTAAAGATAATTATATCGATTTGACTAAAGAATTCGGTTTTTTTTATTTTTATTACAGTTAAGGTATTCCTTAAAACGTGTTAATGCTTCGAAAACCTCCAAACTCGTAAGGCTGTCAAAATTTGTATTGATTTTGACAACCATTCGAGTTTACGAGGCTATCGAGGCATAAACCTGAATGTAATAAAATACTTAAAAAAACGTAGAGAAATGTGTATTTTTAGGGTTGCCACCTGGTTATTTTCGAAAATCTTACATTATTCTTACTTTTTTTGACTAAATTGAAGTTTTTGATTTCAGAAACGCTCAGATAAACTTTTCTAAATTTTACAAGACTTTCAGTGTTGCCACCCGATTTTTTTTTTAAATTTAGTCTTAAAACAATTTAATAAACTTTTTAAAAATCCAACATAATTTTTTAGGGTTGCCACCCGGTTATTTTCGAAAATCTTATAAAATTCTTACTATCTCTGACTAAATTGAAATTTTTGGTTTCAGAAACGCTCAGATGAACTTTTCTGAAATTGTACAAAAATTTTCAGGGTTGCCACTTGGTTTTTTTTTTTGTTACTTCGTCGATCAATTTTAACAACTTAGATAATTTTTTAGTGTGTAATGGCGAATGTAATGAAAAAAAAAACACATTTTTTGTTAATTTTTGGTACATAATTAAAGTTAAAAAAAAAAAAATATAAAAAAAAACAAAAAACAAAAACAGGAAGCAACACCGAAAGTTGAATTAAGTGTTGAAACAAGCATATCGCAACTCCGAAAATGTCTGTACAGTTTTAAAAAAGTTTATCTGTGCGTTTCTGAAACCAAAAATTTAAATTTAGTCAGAAAAGTAAGGTCCAAAATAAATTTTTGAAAACAACCACGTGTCAACTCTAAATATTTATATTGGATTTTTCAAAAGTTTATTTAAGCGTTTTTAGACTAACATTTTATTTTAATTTTTTAAATAAAGGTAGGTACCTACTGTTTAGGCGGAAATTAAAAAAAAAAAATATGGCAGCCCTGAAATTTTTTTCTTCATTCTTTAAAAATGTTCCAGAAGTTAAAGTGAAGTGTGGGGTCAAAAAAGGCATATTTTGATACATTTTTCGGAGATGTATGTTTTCCTCAATTTTTGTTTTGTGTAAAAAGGATACAAGTGTTACTTACAAGTATTGCAACTTTTAGAGTTTAACTGCATGTCGTTCTTCGGAAAAACATGATCAGGCTTTTTTTTTAAGAAATTTCCAAATTGAGAAAATCAATTTTTAAATTTTTCCAAAAGAAAAACGAAATTTCTCGAAATGTTGATTAAGTAATAATCAAATTTAATAGCTAACCAAAAAATAATATACAAAACGTTTATGTAATACTTCGTTACCATTAAACTGATGTCTTGCGTTTTAATACGACCTTACTGGTGTACGAGATATTTGTGATTTAATGAGATCATTCCCTCTCGTATTCATAAAAAAAAAAATGTTTTCACAATCAGCTACTGATAAATATGTATGGTGTATTGCATAAGGTTACGAAGCTTCTGTGAGGTGATAGAGAAAGCTTAGACTAACAAAAACTTGCGCACAGAGGAGGGTCTAAAATGTACTCCTGAGGAGTTATAATGTTAAAACTGATTTTCTGACTTGTTTCAGAAAAAACATTTTCATGGATCACCTAAGCGTCCTAGAGAAAACGTTTCTATTGCAAAGTTTTAGCTAATTATAAGGGCTTTTAGGTAGTGTATATGGTTTATAGGGCTTAAATGGATTTTGCAAAGTTCTGGACCTTTAAAGTTAATATTTTAATTTTTTCCCCATTTTTTAAATTTGGCGGCCATTTTAGTATGAAAAAGGTAAAATTAATATAACCATTTATAATTTTTTTTGAAATTCTCGTTTAGTTTTCTTTATTTTAAGTAGTACATTTATCATACTAATTTGTTGGATGGAGGTCAGAAAAAAAATACTTTTCAAGAACAATCCGTTTGAAGGCTCCGCTACTTAGAAAAAGGGTAGCGTATGCAGCTCACACATCATATGCAGCGCAACGCATGCGAGAAGCCCGTGTGTTACATAGAAAAATATTTTTTTTTCGGCCTCAAACTTACATATTGGTAAGATAAATGTACCACCAAATTAAAGAAAACGAGGTTTTCAAAAAAAATTATAAAAGGTTATAATAATTTGACCTTTTTCATACTAAAATTGCCGCAAAAGCCAAAAAATGGGAAAAAAATTAAAATATCAACTTTAAAGGTCCAGAACTTTTCAAAATTCTCTTAATTCTATAAACCATATACACTTTCTAAAAGTTCGTACGACTAGCTAAAACTTTGCCATAGAAATGTTTTCTCTATAACGTTAAATTGATCCAATAAACAAGTCAGAAATTCAGTTTTAACTCCATAACTCCTCAGGGGTACATTTTAGACCCCCCTCTCCAGGAGCATTTTTTTGTTAGTCTAGGCCTCCTCTATCATCTCCAAGAAGCTTCTTAACCTTATGCAATACACCCTGTATAAGAATTTTATAACAGAAATCAGATCACTGAAAAAAATATTAGTTTGTGAACTAGTGGAATTGGTGAATAACAACTTTCTTGTACGAAAGTTGCATAAGATATCTGAATGCTTTAGTTTGCTACAGGTCATTATTTTACTTAATTTCTGTGTGTATTACATTGTATATTATGTATATTATTGTTTTCAAAAAACTACTATCTGTTATGCAAGAGTATTTGAATTCGATGGCATTAATAATAACGAGTTCACCTTATTTTATTTAACCAATCAAAAGTGTAAATTGTAAAAAACTGACCAAAAATTAGTTTAATTTTACCAAAAGACTAAAAAGATAATAAAGATGTTTCCATCAAAGTTACAAGAAGAAAATCATATCAAATGCATACTGCATACAATGTTTCCGTCGTGTGATTTAAAAATCACAAATTTATGTCATGCTTCACACATGCGAGCGCAAGAAGTTCATATGAAACTATAAAAATTCATTTTGTGTCCTTTGAACTTTCAACTCCTTGCTAATGGCTGCTATAAAAACAAGACGATATTTGTTGATTTATACAGTTCATGCGGAAAAATTTTTCAAGTCAACTCAGCAGTTCTCTATAAATAACTAGATCACGCTGAGATGCATGAAATTCACGACAATAAAGTTCACAAATCAAAAAAATAAAATGTTCATTGTAACGCTTTTTAAACGTAGTAGTCACACACGCACACACACTTTTATTATCGTTTATTTCCGGTGTGCACTCACAGTCGATTGCTCACGCTGTGTTGAACTGCTCCTTCGTGCTATTAAAGCCACAAATCTTGGTGAACGACCGCTAAGCGTCTTCCTGGTCATAAAAAAGTCTTAGAGCGAATGAAGAAAGCAGAGGACGGTAAGCAGGATAGAAAGAGAAACTTACTTAGCGAGGTATACGAGTAGCAATAGAGGAACTTTAGTGCGGAGTGGGGCATAAATTAAATGCATTGAAAATAAATCGAATTTCGCGTTTCCGTACTTTTAAGAGTGCGTCATTGTGGAACAGAGAAAATTATTTCAAAATTCTTCTAAGACTAGCAAAAAGAATAATTACAAAAATGTTGAAAATATCAAAATAATTTTTATAAGGTCGCAAAATGTGAGGGAAAATGCTTAAAAAAGACGCAGAATATTCACACTTATCATCCAATTCGAACTTAATCGAATAGAGTGTTTTTGCTATCATATATTTGGATCGGAATTGAACATTTTTGCAACCAAAGTTAAATTTCCTAATTCATTTAGGTTGCAAAAATTTTCGAATCTGGATGTCAAAATATACGATAACAAAATTTCGACTAGATTTAGATCGAACCAAAATGGAAATCCATGGTAAGTGTGATTATTATCCCATATCTCGACGAGTCTAGAAAAAGTTGAGATTTTTTCATGAAATTTTACTGAACGACTGTCACTTTTGGTCTTATAATGAAGATTCTAAACAGAAATAAGTCTTTGTATATTTTTCCGGAAATAATTATATATTAACTTGTATATTTTGGGGTCGGCGAATCCAAATTGGCGCAAATTGGTAGATAGTGTCAATAAATATTGCCTCAAATATCGAATTTTAGGGCTTTACCACAAATATATTAGTTGTTTTAAGTTTTATAAAACTGGAAGAACGCTGAAGAAAAACTCATTGTTCTCCAAAATGCGGTGTGAATAGGGTGGGAAAACCTTTAGAGAAATTTATATTAAACACTAAAATGAGCCGTTAAAAAACTCCATAAAACTTTTAAGTTGTAATCTACTGAGTGTAAGGTTCGTGAATTTTTAAAATAAAAAAAGGGATTTTTTTATTGACGATCCTGACTTCCTTTATATCTAAGCATGCCAATATTGGGGAAATAGACCAAATAAAACTTTCTAAAATTTGGACAATTCAGTTTTTAAGATACACTTTGTTCAACCTTAGCGTTTTTTAAGAGATTTTTGGAAGAAGTTTACATTAAGTTCAATATGCAAAAAAACAGAAACGGTATTATTTATTATATAAAAACTGGATCTGATTTTAACGTATGTAATAATGGATATTATTGTTTGGATACATACATTTTTGGCGTTAGGAAATAAAGCCCAAAAAAAAAAAAATAACGCCCAAACAATTTGAAATGACGCCCAAAAAAAAGAATGAAATAAAATCCAAACAATTTTCATATAAATTTGAGCGTAGTCAAACAATAGCGAAATAACGTCCAAATTATTTTATGTAAATGAATTTGGCGTTAGGAAATAACGTCCAATGAAATATCGTTCAAAAACAAAAACCAAATAAAATGAAATAATGCCCGAATTTTATTCATGTAGATTTGGACGATAAACATTTTGGAAATAAAGCCCAAAAATATGGGCTTTATTTCAAAAATATGGGCTTTATTTCATTTTTTGAGCATTATCTCGTTTTTTAAAAATAAAACAAAGTAACTCCCATAAAAAAAAAACCTAATAGCGCCCAGAATTTATTTGTATGAAATAACGCCATAGAAACAACGAAATAAAGCCAAAATTTTGGGCGTTATTTCTAAAGTGTTTATCGCCCAAATCTATATGAAAATAATTCGGGCATTATTTTGTTTTTGTTTTGGGCGCTATTTCATATTTTTTAGGCGTTATTTCGTTTCGTTTTGGTTGTTTTTTCATTGGGCGTTATTTCCTAACGCCAATAAATTTTGGGCGTTATTTCCAAAGTGATTATTGCCCAAAATTTATGTAAAAATAATTTGGGCGTTATTTCGTTTTTGTTTTTGGGCGTTATTTCCACTTACAAGCCACGGCGCGCCACCGCCTACCAAAATGTGTTACAATGAAAGAACCAAGAAAGAATCTTTCCAAATTTTATTATACAGCTATTTCGGATTTTGCTGAAATTAAGTAAATGTTTTCGTTTCAGGTAAAAATAATGAAAAACTAGTGAGGGTGTTACCTTTGGCCTAGCCAAACAGTAAATACCCCACACTGCAGTATTTCGAAAACTTTGCTAATACGGAAGCACCCAGTTTTTGTTCAGAGCTTATATTTATAGCCGTTAGTGTTTGGGTGAAATGTAATTTCATTGTCTCAAAAAACTTTTTCAGTATGGCATTTTGAAACTTTTGTTCATATGGGAGGTGTCACGTTCTCTTGTGCGATCTTGCAATATTTATGCAGTTTTTAGTATTTGAGTGAAATTTGGTTGGATTATCTCAAAAATCACTTTCAGTATGTCATCTTAAGACTTTTGCTTATATGGGAGGTGCCACACTTTCTTCTCCGACTTCACTCAGTTTTTGTTCAGCGCTTACATTTATAGTCCTTAGTATTTGTGTGAAATAAAGTTGGATTATCTCAAAAAACTCTTTCAGTATAGCATTTTGAAACTTTTGCTTATATGGGAAGTGCCAGTCTTGTCCGTGTTCGTCTAATTTTTGTTCAGAGCTTGCACTAACCATTTTTAGTATTTATTTGTATTTTGTTTGTATTCTCGTGAAAAATACTCGTAAAATTGCATTTTGAATATATTTTTTGTATGAGCGGTAGGCGTGGCCGTTGATCGATTTCACTCATTTTCAATCCCTCGAGCTAACTTTGACGACAAAGGCAGAATATCAAATTTCATTGAATTATCTTGCTCAGTTTTCTCAAAAAATGTATTTCCACGCACAGACAGCCAGCGAGACGAACATGGCTATATTGACTCAGGGGGTGACGCTGATCAAGAATATATTTAACGGAAGGACAAAGTGAATATACCATGGGTGTAGGGTATAAAAAGAGGCAAACAAATTTTTTTGTGAGTTTGAGAGGGGATGGAAAAAATTACAAAATCGGCTATATTAAATTTTCCATAACTTAGACCTTTCTTAGGTGATTTTCAGTTTCAGAATAATTTTAGAAAGGTACTAAATCAGACTATAAGCACATTTTTTTATTTCAAGTATTATTTTTAGTGCTAAGATCACAAAAAGCGCTCCATGATGATAAAGCATAAAAATAGTTACATATTTCTTACAGTTTTTGATTTATTTGTGATACTATCCGAGTTCTCTATAGCTAAGTAGAGGATAAACACTAGATAGTATCGTCCCCATACAAAAAAAAAAGTTCGAATGACCGCCCCCAGTTTGAAAGCCAATATTGTGGTAAAAACTGAGATAATGAGTACAACTGGTCGAAAAAAAATCTGAGATAAATGACTTCTATAAATGAATTGTAGCCCATGTAGAGACATTTGCAACGATATACTATACTTGTTGATCGGACGTCAAAAGGTGGAGATGTAAGAAAAAACAACAAACCGCATCGCATTTAGAGGCCGAAAAAAAAAAATGTTTTTTTCCTTAAAATTCTTCTAATGTTAGCTTTCAAACTGAGGGTGGTCATTCCAACTTTTTTTTATCTAAGATACACCTTTCACGTTGTACACAATATTTTTGTCAGAATCTCCGTTCTCTAGATAATCGAACCAAAATAAAGTAAGAAGTACGAATTGGATGATAACAAATTGACTCCTTGATTTGTTTTTGAGTTTTTTTAAGTAAGGTATTCTCCATGAATTCATCCACCATGAATCAGTTGTACTCGATAGTTGTTGAACCGTATTTTGTTCGCGAAAATTTAACTAAAGTAGCGGCAATGTCTGCAATTCGATATCTCATGCCACAATACAAATTTTAAATGACATTGCACATGCTTTGTCATGTACAAAAATGCCGGCTAAAATTCATCTGCTACCAGTTAGATATCTATTTTCTGCTGAATATTATGCTAATTTAATCCCACTGTAAACAGTGGCGTTTAAAAGACGCTCGCCTAATTTTCGCATTCTGTATAAGTCAATACAAAAGTAGGGCTCCTCAGCATGCGACAACACACAACACCAGCGCTAACTAAATTGGCGCGTGTTTTTTGTATGTAGGTGTTGGTGGTGGTGTTTTTGGTGTTGTAAATGTAATCAGTTTTGTTTTTGTTTCAGTAACACTACATGAGGCTGGGTGTGCGTGTGTGTGTTTTTGTTAAACACTAGAGTTAATAGAACATTGTTAAAGGAAAAAACATTGCTTTTCAATGTCAGAGTGCCGTGTTAAAGTTGACTTTTATGTTTATATTCCTCTGCAAATTTTCTCGCATTTTGTATTTTTGAAATTGCATTAAAAACCTACCTCCATTTTGTTAAGCAATAAATATATAAATGTAAGTAGGTAGTATAAATAGGGGAATTTCCTTTTCGCGTGCGTGCTTGTGGAAAATTTTCAAGACATAAAATGTTTGATTTAATGACAAAAAAGTTGCGCGAATATTTTGCTGATATTTATCTACATATGTATTGTAGGTGTTGTATCTTATTATGTAGTTATCCATGTATTTACTTGTATTACTTAAAAGGTTACTCATAAGTCATGGATAACTGAGAATATGTTTGGTTGAATTTTGACTGAAATTTATTGAACTTTTACTTTTATCTTAAAATGTTTTCTAAGCAACGATCTGAATTATAACACATTGAATATAAATTTTGGATGGATTGAAGCTTGCGAACATTGCATTTTTTAAACCTTTTTTCAGGTATGAAAAATTTCAGAAATTCATTTTGCAGGTAGGCATATAAGTAGTTAGTAAGTACTATACAGGGTGTATTGCATAAAGTTCTGTGAGGTGATAGAAGAGGCTAACAAAAAATTGCGCCTGGAAGGGGGGTCTAAATTGTAATTCTGATGAGTTATAAGCTCAAAACTGATTTTCAGAATTATTTTAAAAAAAAAATTTTTTGGATCACCCTAACGTTTTAGAAAAAACATTTTTGTGGCAAAGTTTTAGTTAATTGTAAGAGCTTTTAGATAGTGTATATGGTTTATAGGGTTTTAAAGGATTTCGTAAAGTTCTGGATCTTTAAAGTTGATATTTTAAATTTTTCTCCATTTTTTGACTTTGGCGGCCATTTTCGTATGAAAAAGGTCCTTTTAGCATACTTTTTTATATCTTTTTTTGAAAACCTCATTTAATTTCCTTTTATTTGATAGCACATTTGTCATACCAATTTTTTTGATTGAGGTTAGAAAAAAAATTCTTTTCCGTTTTGAAGGCTCCAGTAGATAAAGAGCAACACAAGCAGCGCAACGCATGCGAGTAGCCCGTGTGTACACAAAAAAGTATTTTTTTCCGGCCTAAAATTAAGAAATTGGTATAACAAATGTGCTATTGGATTAAAGAAAATTTATCGAGGCTTTGAAAAAAAATTATAGAAACTTATGTTAATAGCTCCTTTTTCATACTAAAATGGCCGCCAAAGTCAAAAAATGTTGAAAATAAATTAAAATATAAACTTTAAAGGTATAGAACTTTGCGAAATCTTTCTAAGCCCTGTAAATCATATACATTATCTGAAAGCTCTTACAATTAACTAAGACTTCACCATAGAAATGTTTTCTCTGATCAAAGAAAATTTTTTTTCTGAAACAAGTCAGAAAATCAGTTTTAACCCTATAACTCCAGGCCCTCCAGGCGCAATGTTTTGTAAGTCTAGGCCTCCTCTATCACCTTCTAGAAGCTTCGTAACCTTATGCAATGCACCCTGTATGTGTACTTCTCTCCACCTGTCTCGCCTTCTTCCCGGAACTTTGAATGGAAGAAAAATGCAAATATACTATTTGTAGTGGGTATAAAAATTGATTGAGCTAAACGAAAACCCCTTTAAGTATTATTACACTATTTTTTCTGAGCGTAATAATACGCACTGGTTTGGATGTTATTCATTCTTTTTAGAAACCAGACATATGTAGTTTGTATGCTTTTGCGCGGATGAGTATTTAAGGTTTATTCATTATTTATTATTTTTTTCCCCATTGCATTAATAGACTTCATACAGATAGATGTTACCATGACATTTTACATCGTGCTAAAAATTAATGTTACTCATACGCCATGTAAAACCACATTTATTTTTTTCGCTAACGCACTGTTGTGTATTTTTTCATTTTGTACAGTAATTAGAAAACTTTTTACCCCAATTATACTCGAAAAAAACCTCTTATTAAAATAATTATTTTAAAATGTTTCAAGTGTTGAATGTTAATGCACAAATGGACTCATGAATATTTAAAAAAGTGCTAATTATTTCAACATTTACTCATTAGCACTTGGTAACCCAAACATATTTTTGTTTTTTCTTTTTCATTTTAATTTTTTAAATTCTTTTTGCAGCCAATACTTTATTTACTTGTATCTGGGTGTATTAAAACAAACGAAACAAAAAAAAAAAAAAAAAAAAAAAACGTTGTAAACCCAAAAAATCTCTACAAAAAGCAACTCTTTTATTTATGGTTTTACATTTCTTGCTTACTTCCTTTGCTGCATTTTTCGCCATAAATTTTTAATAAGTTTTCTTTGTCTGTCTGTTTTTCGTTGAGCCAAGCAACAATACAATAAAACCAAAACAACACAAAAAAAAAAATATATATAAAAAACAAAATGCAAGAGAAAGTAAAAGAAACCCCAATCTGATATTGTAGTCTAACCACACAAAAACCGCCTTTTTGTTTATATCATACTTATGCAAATTTTTGCTGACTTGTTTTCAAAAGGATTTTAGGTGATTTCATAGAAAACTACAAAGTATTTGATTTTGAGAAATTCTTATGAGTATATTTGAATTTGCACTTGATTTTTCAATTTTGCTTGAAATTGTAGTTGTTAAAAAACAAGTAAATTTTCTAAGAAAAATATCCTTTAGTGTTTTTGGCGGCCATTAATTAAAATAATACATTTTTGGAGGCGAAATAAGAATGAACAATAATGTACTGTGCACAAATGCGCTAATTTGCATCGAAACTAAGATTTCCAAGCTTTAAAGACCAGGTTTTTTTTCATTGTACATATGTCTGCAATAAAGTAAAATATCACTCATACGTCATGTGCACCTTTTATATAATTTAAATAATATGAGCATATTTGAGTTATCGAGAAATTTGAGCCTCTCATGCGGAAAAAAATTAATTGATAGTTTATCGTCAAACAGAATGGCAGGGTTCGTTGCACTTGATCTTCATCGGATGACAGCAAAAAGTTTTGTTTTCCACTTTCTTTTTGAGTTTGCCCGCCGAAATTATTCAAACTCATTGTTAACTGAATTTTTTTCCAGCAAAAGGATCTCCTTCTTTTTGCAATACCTACTCCTTTTATTTTAGATGAGCTGATAATATTTTTCTTGCAATTCAACTTATTTGGCATTAATTATGTACGCCCTTAGCTCTTCAAGTGCGAAAATTACAAAGCAAATCGTTGAGACTTTTTTTGTTTTTCGCTTGCTTCCTTAGCTTGAAATTTGAGTAAATAATGGGAATTTAAGAATTTCACACAAATATTCGAAGGAATGCGAGCTGAAGAAGGAATGTTCGAAAACTGACCTTTTCATAAGAATTTTCGTTAATTAAAATCAGACATCTAAATTAGCAATTCTGTAGAGTTAAGGTAGTATTTAATAGATTGAAAAACATTTAAAAGATTGTCGATTTTATGATAAGCAAAACTTTGCCTTTTGTTTCTAGCATACAAAAAGGTAGTAAATAGAAATGTTGAAAAAGGTCTTTTGTGCGTAGTATTTCTAATACTGTGTAGTTTGTTATCCAAAAATTTACTGCCCAAAAAAGTTTTGCCAAATTAAAATATTTTTCTCAAATTTATAATAAATGCGTAAGCAATTGTTTAAAAGAATAATTATAACGCTTGGTGTGTTTTCTCCTTTTTAAGTTGATTCTAATATAGTTACATGATATAAAAATACCTTCATAATTCTTTCGTAATTAAATTTCATATCCTCATGTTCCCTTATATTGGGGTTTGTTATTTATGTATAGGAAAAAATAAAATATTTGAGCACATTCTAAACAAAGCTATTATGATGTTTTAGATTTAACACTTTCCGGGCCGGTGGCATAAAAAATATTCCACATATTGAATTATTTTTTCCAACATTTTATGCGCGTTGGTATACTAAAAACCACTTTTGCAGGTAAATTTGAACTTAGATTTCCTAAAAAAAAAATTACTACTTATATTTTGGGAATAACAAATAATAACAAACATTTTTAATTGAAAATGGCTTTATTGTTTTCCCTTTGATGATCAATACACTTTTCCATTCGTTCAAACCATTTGTCATAGCAGTTTTCCCATTCCTCTTATAAACCTCCAAAACATGGTTTTTGAACGCTTCAACTGCTTCTTTGGCGCTCGTAATTCGTTGACCAAGCAGTTTACCTTTGATGTTCGGGAACAAGAAGAAGTCATTGAGTGCCAAATCAGGACTGTACGGAGGATGAGTTATCAATTCGATATTATGACTGCTCAAAAATTCACCTGTTCCAAGAGATGTGTGAGAGCTCGCATTGCCATGATGGAGAATGATTCGTCTTCGGGGGTTGGTTTTACGAATTTCTCCGAAGATTTCCGGCAAACAAATGGTCGTGTACTACTCAGAATTGACTATCCTACGTTGTTCAAGTGGTTCAGTGGCCACATGACCCATTTGGCCGAAGAAACAAGCGACCATTTGCTTCACTGTCATGATCTTATACACGTCTTTTTAGGCACCACGGTCGAATTTTTTAATCATTTCCTTACACCAAACGATGAGAGCCTTTTTGTGAGCGATTGATAAATTTTGGGGTTTCCAACGAGAACAGACGTTTTTTACAACTAAATGTTCATGCAAAATCGAATTTATTGGAGTGGAACTAATGTACAAGGATGCTTCTATCTCACAATATGTCACATGATGATCTTTCCATTATCAGTTCATGCACTGCATCAATGTTTTGTGGCACAACAACCGATTTTGGACGACCTTCACGGAATTCGTTGGTGACCGAACACCAAATACAATTGAATTCACTATACCAGACATATTCTGTGATTTTTGATGGTGCTTTATCGCCATCTAAAGAACTGAGTTCATCGACACATTCTTGTTGACATAATCCACGTCGAAAGTTGTGAAAAATGTATGTATGTATGTATGTATTCTCCTTTAACTCCTAGGAGGAGCATAGGGCCAAGTTGTGAAAAATAATCCAACGAAAAACTTTTTTTGAAATTTCCATTTTTTGGTCAAATTGATTTTCTTAACTCACTGTTAACAAAACACATAGCACTTGTACATCAAAACGTTGTGAGTACGTTTGTGTTAAAAAATGTCAAACTTTATTATGGTGTTGCTAGATTTTAGCTATTGACATTAGTGTTGCCAGTTCCCGAAATATAAGTAGCGCCCCTCGTATTGAGAGTGAGAAATGGACAAATATACATGTTAATTCGGCTTAAAGGGAGTAAATAAGTTAACATGTATCCCAGCATTTAGCATATTTTGTAAGCAAGCTTTGTGCGACGTCGGTTTTCTTCAATTTTCAATAAAAGAGAGATAAAAGAATGTGATATTAGCAAATTATAATGAGAAAAGTGAAAATTTCATCGTATAGAAAGTTTGCGGATGCTGCGAGAATAATTGCCGAAAAAAAGTGTCGCGTCCTATAATTTGTTTTTCAAATGCAGCTAATAAAGATTCACTTCCATACAAAAATATCGATTAACAATCTCAAAAAATATAAACGTCGATTTTGAACAATAAAAATGATGCTCGTTAGTTAATTTGGAAAATAGCATATCGAGTGCTTGAAACAGCTTACCTCTCTGTTCTACAGTAATATCGTACCTGAAGTAAAATACTCGCAGAAAGAAAGAAGACTTGGCGATTCATACTTGAGCTGACAAGTATATTCATTATAAAGGATGGAAAAGAATGCAATATCGTTTTTAATTAATGACTTTCAAATTATCTTTTACATATTGTAACTGCAAAGTGTAGCAGTGAGTGCGATGAGTAGTCACTAAACTGATCTCTTTCTATTTTTGTAAAAGTCAATTATTATTTTGGTGACTCTGCCCTTCTTTGAACTACAATTTGAGCATGTACAATATGCATTTAGAGCGACTTAATTTTACCTTTCAAATAAAGAAGCATCACTCAAAAATCAACTGAAATAAAAATCTTATTTTATTCCATAATTGATTTGTCTTATCTCTAAAGTGTTATCATTTTCGACGTGTCTTATTATTTATTTCAGCAATTGAACGCCTAAAAGTAGGCAACAAATAATATACAATAGAAAGAAATAAAAATACCAAATGTTGCTTTGCCATTTCCGGTGCTGCTCCTATTTTGTTGACAGCTTGTCTGGAAAAAATCTTCGATCCTTTTTTATACCCTACACCCAGGGTATATTCACTTTGTCCTTCCGTTTGTAACGCAGAGAAGGAGGCGTGGCAGATATAGAAAAGTATATATATTCTTGATCAGCGTCACCTCCTGAGTCGATATAGCTATGTCCGTCTGTCTGGCTGGCTGGCTGGCTGGCTGGCTGGGTGGCTGGCTGTGTGTTGAAATACACTTTTTGGGAAAACTGAGAAAGATAATTCAATGAAATTTGGTACACTGCCTCCGTCGTCAAAGCTAGCTCGGGGGATTGAAAATGAGCAAAATCGGTCAACAGACACGCCTACCGCCTATACAAAAATTATATTCAAAATGCAATTTTAGGAGTATTTTTCACGACAATGCAACCACAATACACATAAGTACTCTAAATTGTAAGCGCAAGCTCTGATAAAAAACTGAGCGAATTCGGACAAGAGGGCGTGGCACCTCCCATACAATCAAAAGCTTCAAAACGCTATACTGAAAAAGTTTTTTGAGATAATCCAACTAAATTTCACTCTGACACTAAAAACTATAAATGCAAGCTCTGAACAAAAACTGGGTGTACTCGGACAAGAGGGCGTGGCACCTCTCATATAAGCAAAATTTTCAAAATACTGCAGTGTAGGGTATTTATTTTTTGGCCAGGCCAAAATTTACACCCTTGCTAGTTTTATTATTCACTTTGCTTCATGTCGAGTCGCCTTCTCACCGTTTTTGGCTTTTGTTGTCATTTTCAGTCAAATCCAACAAGTGTTGACAATACAAATGGAGCAAATGTTTGGCTGTCAACATTGTACTTACATAATTGAAAACTCCTTTTCATGCCTGGTTGGAGACGCAATTTATTTTTAATGGTTTTGACTCAAAAATATCCTTTATATTATTTGGATAGAATTGGTTGTAACATTTTGGGGAAAAAATTTGCAAAGAAAAAAAAGCATTTATTTATTTTTTAAGGCTTCGAATGTTAAAATTTGATTTAGATTTTTCTTTACTTTTGGCAATAAATTTTTATGCAGCCAACAGCATAAAAAGTTTTTTTAAGTCACCTTTTTATAGTGAAACTTTGTAGCATATGAACATTTGATAAATGGTTTTCGTAAAAGTTTTTAAGTGTCTGACATTTAGCGTTAATCGTTTGCACTACACATAGAAAAAAATTACCATAAAAGTTGAGTTGGTAGTCTGAACCACATTTTCTATATTGTCCGATGTGCCAATAACATGAAATTGAAGCTGATCAAGAATTCAAAAACACATTTTTTTTCCATATGTCGTAGAAAAAGTGTGAATTTGATTGAATTCTGCTTTTTTGAGTGTTGACTCGAAAATGGTTAATGTGTACTGGAAGAGAGATTCTGTGGATAGCTTTAGACTCAGCATAACGACTATTGAAATCGTTTTTTTAAACTAGAAAAAATTCACGTTCCAGTGTTATACGCACATCAGTTAATGTGGTGTCAAAATATTTTCGAAATGGTTTTTTGTTCATTATTTTTTTTTATGGTGTGAAGTTTTGTAAAATTTTTCATAAAATTGAAATTTCCATTTGTTTCATACTTCTTTTTGATTATTTGATAAGAACGGATACTATAGCAGTATTTTTGCAGAAAAAAGGAATTATGCTGAAAGTTTCGCTTCTCATACATTTTCTATACATTTTCTGTAATGCGATTTATGTAACATCAAAAATGACGAAAAATCGCGATTTTTTTTGAGGTTAAGATTTTTAAAAAGCTATACGTGATAGAGGTTTTCTGCGACCAGATTCGTATTTAAAATCGACAACTATGCGTACCGAATATGATTACTCTCTTTTCATTTCTTATAAAAAATGTATTTCCTGACTATATATCAAGAAAATATCTATCGTTTGATTTAAAAAATATTTTTTTTCTATTTTGTAATTCGAAAGGAGTCATCTTACACTTTTTTGTTTTGAGTTTTAGGTGCCGTATGGTATGAGGGAAAAAAAGTAATTGGCTGTTACTTGCGAAACCCATCGGGTAGGTTTTTACTGAAACCAATACGAAAACGTTGCCATGACATAGTCCCCACGGATACAATCTGCAAATTTGAATTTGGTTGGAAATAATCCCCTAGAAAAAAATGGACATAATCTTTTTAAAAATTATTTTGTTATTGACAACTTTAATGCGCATTTGCAACATCCATTGCAAGAAGATCGAATGAAAGATTTTATTACATTGGCCGAAAAGTAACCGGTCTGACACACAGATAGCACCACAAATACTTAATTAATTAATATTTTAAGTAAGCATTAACCTTCAAAAGATACAAAGCTGTAAAAATTTTATGACGATCCCCAACGGGAAGAAATGAAGCTACTTCCAAAAAGAGCGCAATTGAAGCACATCTCCGGTAGTAGACAAAATTTTTCAAATTCTATTTTTTTTATTGCTAATACAAGTTAATAAATCTATCAAAAGTTGCTAAAAAAAATAATTTTTGTGAAATGGAACTTAAAATTTTGAAAAACTCCCACGGAAGCGTATTTCATATGCTTCCAAATGTGTGCTTCCATGGTAGCGTATTTGAAGCGTATTTCATGTGCTTCTGAAGATGTGCATCTCCGCAAGGACATGCTGTGTTAAAAAAGATGAGCAGTGAGAACAGCACTGGAAGCAGCTTCTTGCTTCCCTAGAAGCGCAACTGAAGTCGTTTCAATGCGCTCTCGTTTCCCGTTGGGTCTGAAGTTGGTTTCAAAAGTTATAGTGGCCTTATGTTTAAAACCATTAGAAAAAAGAACTACGTGTGTTGATCAAACATTGCATTTTGATTGGAAAAAACACCGTTGAAATAAAAGCTGGGTTAAGCGTTATCCAGATTCTGCACCAACAAAATAACCATTATTGACTGGTTTTCTGAATTTATACACGGTCGTACAAATACCGACGATGCTGAACGTTTTGGTCGTTCAAAATCGGCACCTTGTCCAGAAAACATAAAAAAGTTCACAAAAAAGCTTAAAAACCAAAAAGTGAAGTTGCGTAAATAGCTGACAACTTAGGGATATCATAAGGTAGTTCGTTTGTCATTCTAGATAAAGATTTGAGCACGCGCCAGTTGCTGCATTCGTTACTTTTTTTTTTTTCAAGACAATGCAACGTGTCACAAGTCAATGAAAACGATGATTGAAATAAATAAAGTCCGTTTCCAATTGCTCCCGACCCAACCTATCCTGCTGATTTGGCTCCCAACGCCTATTTTGAGGCCAAAGATGAATCTTTTGAAATGTAAGAGATTTGATGGAATGGTTGTATTGAAGGAACCTCTACCCTGTAAAAATTGATGATTGACAAACATTGAACTTTAATATCTATAAACTTGTGTATTTCATTTTAGGATTTCAAAATGCCATAACTCATTAAATTGTATGTATTTTTGGAAAATGCAATAAAACGGTTTTTTCATTTTGTGAAGATAGGGTACATTTTCCACTGGATATATGTAGCAAAACACGCCAAGCGTACCAGCTGAAAATTTTTTTGTCTCCGATTTCGCTCAAATTTGGCAATGTGGTCCCGGTGTGCGAGAACAATAAACCGGGAGGATTTGGCTCTAGTACCATTTGTTGTTATAATACAGGGTGTTGTAGTTGGCGTTTTCAGTCATTTTCATAAAAAGTGTGATTTTTCAAAAACTTATAGCTAACACCAAAGATGGTAAATTGATATATGTAAGTAACTGGTCCAATTTATTTGTAAATGTTCTTTTAATAAAAAAATATTGCTTGGTGAAAAATGTTTTTTTGAACGCCCGCGGCAAGCAAAACTCTTTGTTTACTCAAGAGGAAGGCATCTTACGAAAAAAGTGTTCAAGGCATAAAATACTTAGAATTTTTCAAGTATACAGTATACGACTATTTTCTACAATACATAAAAATTTACTTCTTCCTAATCAAAAATGGTTAAGAAGTAAGTAATATTACAAAAATTATATTATTGGGTTTTTATAACATCAAGTTTCCAACCATGTTCTGAAATTTTAGAGTCCAAAACATGGAGTTTTGAACTAGATCTCGATGACTTTTTTTTGTAAATTTGCGGTTGCTTAATCCGTATCCGGAAACCGTCTTACTCTATTAGACCTGGGATCTGAGTTATCCTTGCACAAAAGTGCAGAGCACGGTTTTTTCAGGCATATGGCTTTCATTCAGGAAGTAATGTAGTGTACTTTTTCAGTTGAATCATAACTTTCCGAGATATCGTTGAGACAGTTGTAAGCTATCCAATCTTTTTTTTCTAATTTTTTGAAGAGGTGAAAAAACAGATCAGAACTCGAGTTCTCTTATAGTTTGCAGAAATTTTTTTGTCTTCTATTGAATAAGCAAAATGACGGATTTATTAAATAGAAGAACAACTTTACTCCAATCTTCAGTAGTAATGGAGTTCCAAGCTGTTTTTAATACTCTTTAAAATTATACAAAAATATATGAGATAGTTAACAATTAACTTAACGATATCTTTTTTTGAAATAAATGTATCGCATCTATATGATGTGACTAAATTAAACCTGTATGGAATTCAGATACCTTACTAATGGAAAGTAATGATCCAATTTGAAATGTTAAAAGGTAAGATTTATTGAGGATATGCGCCAATTGTCAGAATATAACGTTGTTTGAACTTTAATTAAGGATTATTCGAATCACAGACCTGAGAGAAAAAAACGGTTGCCAGATTTGTAATCACGAAATCTCATTGCTCTGTTCTACGACATTTGCATGAAAAATAATCATTCTTTTCCTATTGAAATTGAATTTTATATATTTTCGGGTCCAAGTTTACTAAATTTGAAAGTTCACCGATTACACTATGCAACAGCCAAATCTCCCAGTGAATGCCACTATCCATTTCATATGTAAAATGGGCTGCTGATTCCGATAATCGCATTATTTAATACAAGAATGCGCTTTTTTGGTTTTTTTCATGTACAGTGGATTAAAAAACTTCAAAAATCGATTAAAAAAATATCTGACGTGCTGGAGAAAAACGACGAGACACGGGTATTTTTTTTTAACGCCTACTTTAAGAATTTTTTGGATTTTTTCATGTGTTTTACAAAAAGTTTTAATTATCGAACAGTTTATTACAAAAAAACGAAAAAAATAGGGAAAAACGCATTTTGGTAACTTTTCAATGAATTGTAACAACTTTTGCATTTTTCTATCGATTTTTTTAATTGGTATCTTATTTTCTTCACAAATATATGGTCTATGATACAAAAAAAAAAAAATTATACAAAAGTTATTTCTTCTCGTATAAATCTGCAGTTGATTTTGATTTTTTGTTAATTTTTTCGAAAAAAAAAAAATGTTTTTTTTAGAAATCAATTTATTTCGCCGAAACTAACAACCCAACCAAAAAGTGATGTGAATATCATTTGTAGGTAATTTAATTACCTTTAATATGACATACAATACGTTTGAATATAAACATTGGTTCTTGAGATATTTGTATTTAAATGGAACTATCTTTTTTTTTGGTCTTAAAACCGAAAATGACTGATATCTCGAAAACGACAGAAAATAAAAAAAAATAATGTAATTTTCGGAATCAGCAGTCCATTTTACATATAAAATGAATAATAGCATTACCTGGGGAAAAAATTTTTACTCATTTGTTGCATAGTGTTACCAGTGGAATCATCAATTACAATATGAATTTTCGGGCAAAATTTGGAATATGATGAATAAAAATTTTGCATAATATGAGAATATGCTCCCTATGATTGCATAAATTTATAAATATAAAGCAATACTCTTAATAACCACAATTTTGTTTGAAGCTTTTGGGGCTATTTGTTTTGGCCAACAACGAATTTCTAATGAGTTTACAGCACAATTTTCAATGAAAATTATAATTATTGCAAATGTTCTACTTCCTCTTCTCCGATATACTGTAGTAATGTTATGTAGCAGTTGGTGTAACTCTTAATAAAATATTCATTGATAATGGAATTTATTTTAGAAATTTATTACAAATTGAAAATTTAATGCTGAAATAGCTATTTCATGGCGAAAGTTTTAAGGTACAAACACACTTTAATAATATATAATGAGCAAAAAATAAATATTTCAACTCTTTTAATGAATTACTTTAGAACTGCCTGAAAATAATTATAACCACGAATTGACAATTAGTGGAAGTAGGTAGGTTATCTTGTAAAAAGTTTATTTCGTTAATCGATTAACAACTAAAACAATTATGAATATATCAGGTATTCATAACCTGCATTAAGCAGGATACTCCTACCCGGATATTTTGTATGTGGAAATCTGTTACCTGTGGTTTAGTTTCAAAAATTAAAGCGTTGCGTGCAATAACGCCCTAAGTCGAAGAATCGCATTTCGAGATAATTCAATTTAAAGTTTCTAAATGCTGTAAAAAGAACGAACCATCATTTAAACCTTGGAAAACAAATTTATTTAATTAACACTAACAAAATAAGTAAATAATTACTGCTATCACATATTACTTATGCATATTGACAGCATTATCGAAAAAGGAAAATTTAAATTATAGGGCGTTATTGCATAAATCCATTTGACTATCACGTTGGTAACATCAGCATTTTGCTTGGGAAATCGGCAAAACTGCTCCGATTTTTTTTTTTTTTTTTTTTAATTTGGGGAATGAAAAGTACATTAGCCTCAACTATTTACAAATGTGCGTTTTCTTTATTTCTTTAATATTTTTATTTTATATAATGCATGCATACATTTGCATCCAAATTTGCACCTGGAAAATATATTTTTACTATTTTGACTATAATTTTCTTAGATCCAAAATAGAAAGAAAATTTTGAAAAATTTCTTTGGTGGTCGAAATATAGAAATTTTTTTAAGCGGTCGGAAAAACGGTTTTTATCCAAAATCAAGGTGCCTTACGAAAAATGTGCATAAGGCAGAAAATGCTTAGAATTGTCCCAAAAATATGTGTGAATTTTTTTGAACATTTTATAATTTTTAAAAAATTGGCTGAAAAAAAAAATCTAAAAAAAAATCACACGTACTCTCTGGACAATTCTAAGCATTTTTAGCCATATAAACTTTTTTCGTTCGGTACCTTGGTTTTGCGTAAAAACAGTTTTTTCTACCGCGAACTGATTTATGCAATAACGTCTTCTTGCACGCAACTCGTCATATAGTATACATATGAAGCAAAACACGCCAAGCGTACCAGCTGAAGATTTTTTGTCTCCGATTTTGCTCAAATGCTAGACCCGGTGCGCAAGAACAATAATCAGGGAGGATTTGGACCTAGCATAATTTGTTGTTAAAATACAGGGTGTTGAAACTGGCGTTTTTAGTCATTTTCATGAGAAGGGTGTCTTTTCAAAAATTTATAGCTTACACCAAAGTTTGTAAATTGATACATCTAAGTGACTGGACCCATTAATTTTTAAGTGTTCTTTGTACAAAAAAATATTACTTGGTGAAAAAAAATTGTTTAAACTTAAAAATACTTTTGAATTTTTTTTACAAAAAACCCCACTTAAATTTTTTTTTAAGAGTACTTAAAATTAAAGCATAATTCATAAGCTCTAAAATGATGTATGAATCAAGATGGGATTCGGTCGCTATATGAGAGTTTTTGGCTATCGAACTCCCGCGGCAGACAAATCTCAAGAGAAAGGCATCTAAGAGAAATAGTTCTAGGCATAAAATGCTTAGAATCGTTCAAGAAATAAGTGTGAATTTTTTTGAATTTTTTTTAACTGTTTTTTTTTTAATTTTTCACCAAGTAATATTTTTTTGTAAAAAACACTTCAAAATGAATGGGTCTAGTTTCTTAGATATATCAATTTACAAACTTTGGTGTAAGCTATAAATTTTTGAAAAAATACCCTTTTTCATGAAAATGACTAAAAACGCCAACTTCAACACCCTGTATTTTAACAACATATGGTGTAGGACCAAATCCTCCCGGATTATTGTTCTTGCACACCGGGACTACCATATTGCCAAATTTGAGCGAAATCGGAGACAAAAAAATTTTCAGCTGGTACACTTCACGGTGCTCTTGAACAGTCGATAAGTTTTTTGGCTATGCGGAGAAAATCTGTGAATGGGGTTTCATTTCTATTAGTTTAGTGGTCTGAAAATACAAACCCCGAAATCGTAGCTGATCATCCCCGCGAAATATCGCAAAAATACATATCCCATATATAAAAAAAAAAAAAAAATCGGAAAAAAACGCAACAAACAAATATAAAAATAGTTATATTTAATGTATTTTGCAATACTTAATCTGAATCCGGCCTTAAAATTGCTATATCTCATATGGTTTTTGAGATATCTTAGCTTAAACAAGCAAAAAAGACCGTTCTTGCTATAATTTGAAGCTTTATACTTAGAATATAGAATATTCATACGCAGAGTTCGAAACATTATCTGAAAGCTCCAGTCTTTTTCTTTAAAACTGCATTTAAATAATGTCAATAGCTTAATTTTTCTTCGAAATATCGTAGACTGAAATAATGACAAAACACGTTTTTTGCACTTTTTAAACTTTTTAGGTTAGGATATCTCCGAGAAAAATAAAGATATCGACATTATTTGAATTAGGTTTAGAAGACTGATTAGAGCTTTCCATTTCTGCATCAGAATTCATGGATATACGTCCTGTTATATAGCTCCAAAACACAGCAATAAAACATAGCATCAGCTTTTTTTCCTTGTTCAGGCTAATATATCTCAAAAACCGTATGAGATACAGCAATTCCGGATTCGGATTCAGCATTACAAAATACATTGGAAATAACTATTTTTATATTTGCTCGTTGCGTTTTTTTCTGAATTTTTTTTATTTTATATGGGATATGTATTTTTGCGATATTTCGCGGGGATGATCAGCTACGATTTCGGAGTTTGCATTTTTCAGACCACTAAACTAATACAAATGAAGCCCCATTCACAGAATTTTTCCGCATAGCCAAAAAACCTATCGACTGTTCAAGAGCACCGTGACTTGGCGTGTATTGCTTCATATATCAAAAATAATACTGGAAGGAGAAAAAAAAAAAAAGAAAACTTTTTGCCAGAACAAAAGTTGTTGCCTAAGATCTTATCTATTATTATCCGAAATAAAATTTACTTTTTTCAAAAAAGTCTAATTTTGGCACCTTGATAATTTTAATGTATGTAGAAATCCATAATTTCGTCGTTGAGCGTTGTATTGACTGAAAAGTGAAAAAACCTCAGCCTCCTGGTCCCAGTTTCCTGTAAACTTATAGATAATAATAATTTGTATTGCTTAGCAGTCAAAATAATTGGTTTTTAACAAAGAGCACTATATAATACCCAGTCTTCATGATCCTTATTTTTTCGACCAGCGCATTTAAGAAAAGAACAAAAGAGACCCGGGCTGAACTTGAACTACTTATCTAAACTCTGATACAAAAATATGTTTGGTGCCGAAAATAATGTACTGAGTAGAATTGCCCTTATGCATTAGGGAAGAATAAGTAAAACTGCTTTAAATACAATATTTTACAAAACTTCATTCTGCAAAAGTGAAACATCAGTCCTAAACATCATTCCTAAAATAAATAAATAAATAAAATTTTCTAGAATCATCAAAAACATGTAAACAAAGGCATTGCAATCCAAAGTAGACCCAAAAATGCTTCGTTTTGACGTATCTACCGCTGCATAAAAAGTAAAGGTCTTACCATTATCAAAAGCTAAAACACATTGAAATAAGAAATTATATCAAAGGCTTCTCTGAAGTCAGTCAGCATAAATGAAATATACCTGTCAACTTTGCAGACAGACAATACTCAAAGAATGAAGTTTAATTACTCAATTTTACATCTAATGGAGTACTTTGTGATTTTGTTTGCATCAAAATCCAGAAAAAAACAATAATTCGAAAGCAAAACTTCGTAACAATGAATGACCAAAATGAATGTCGCAGAAACATCCCTTTTAGAATAGACTAGAATCACCCAATGGTCAAAATTTGACCACAAATGTATTAAATAATTTTGGTACCTTTTGGACAGTTTTGGTACTTTTTCTTGCTATTTAGTACAAAATAGAAAAGCGCATTTATCATCCCTGGTACAATGACAAACGCGAAACGAAAAGAAACAAAAAACATGAAGTCAGTGTGAATCAGCTAGAATCTGCAATTTTTTAGCAATTTATTCTGCCCACTGTACAGCCAGTTATTGAAATTAATTTTTAATTGAACTCATTAGGCAAAATAAAGCCAAATAACAACCGGATAATAATTTAAGCCAGAAGGCAACCCACGTGTTTCTGTTTAAACTCAAACATTCAAATTTAAATTCAAATTTACTTTTAAGCCCAACACTTGAGTAAACAATTTCAAAAGGAAACGAACCGAACCGCATCGAACAGTAGAAGAGTAGGGCAGGAGTAGAGAAAAAGAATATGTTTTACAAAAGGATATAAAAAAAATAATGTGGTTGTTATTGTTGTTGTCGTCGTCGTCGTCGTCGTCATCGTTGTTAGGTTTTTTTGTATTATTTCAGCACCGCAGGCCAGCATGTTGCTGACAGACAATCAAGATAAAACAGCAGGTTCGACGCAGCTGGGTGCAATATCTATATGGCCTCCTTATCTACGCTAAGGCAATTTTGTATGTAAAGTATTATCCTTAAAAGAGATCGAGATAATGTTTTTAATAAAGTTGTCGATGCCTTCGTGGTTGTCGTGGTCACGATTTTTTATTTTTAACTTTAGTGCTAATAAAAATAGAAAATCCATATAATTCCCGCCATGGATTCAATTTTAGCAACGATTTTCTAATTAACATTTTTTATTTGAATTTAAATTCGTTTGTTGTGACAGAAAATTCAATGGCAATGAAAATAATAATAATGATGAGAAGACAAAGGACCTTTATTGTATTGACTCTGTAAATATTTGCTTAAGTTAAATGCTCGCAAATTGTTGTAATTAAAATTTCATTGCATAATAATTTTGTTCAATTGTTTGGACTTTTTATATTCATTGATTCTGTTTTTTTGACTTAATGATAATAAGCTGCGGTTGAGCGATTTCATTTTGAATAAATATTTTTCAGCGCTTAAAAATATTTATACACTCAAACGAATAACATTAGTTGAGTTTCAAAATGTCGCTGTTATTGTCCACAATATCCAATTAATTTGGTTAAAATTACATATGAGTAACATTAAAATTTTATAACTAAAATGCATAAAAACTTTTTTCTTTCGTTTATGGTCCAGTGAAAGATAATTCAATATAATATAGTACACTAACTCCGCCATCAATGTTAGCTTGTGGGATTGAAAATGAGCGAAATCGGTCAACGGACACGCCTACCACAAAAAATACATTCAAAATGAAACTTTAGGAGTATCTTTCACGACAATGCAACCAAACTACACATTAATACTACAAATTGTAAGCGAAGGCTCTGAACAAAAACTACTCAAATTTGGACAAGAGGGCGTGGCACCTCCCATATAAGCAAAAGCTTCAAAACGCTATACTGAAACAAGTAAGACGTGCAAAAAAAGTGCTCCCAGTTAATTTAGAAAAAAGCAATTTATTATTAAAGATTGTTAAAAAACTCTTTGCACATTTTAATTAACAAAGTATTTTCTACAAATTAAGTTCGCAATTGAATGATAAACTCAAACATTTAATAACAATTAACATAAAAGTAATTTCATCTATTTATTAAAAAAAAAGACAATTCCAGTGTAACCTTTGTTCTTGTTTGTTTATCGTCATAATACGATTGACCTGATCGATTCGTCAACCCGTCAACCGAAGAAGTAAAAATAAAAATAAAAACAATGGCAAGTGCAAATAAAAGCAAATCTGAAAAACGCGCGAAACAAAACATTCAGAAATCACTTTCTGAAACTCTGAACACCAGCTGTGATGAGTCATTGCTGCTGCAGTTAGTCGATTAGCGGCTCTCTGCACATAGCGAAGTTATGCAAAAACAACTTGCTACTCAAAACCAAAAAATAAAGAAACAACTTTCTGAGCATAATGACTTCATTGCTGAAAAGCTCAGAGCAAGTGAAAAGAAAATTCTTGATGAGTTCGCGGCGAAAACGAGTGCAATAACAGATGAATTGTTTGCTCTTATAAAAAGAGTCGATAAACTAGAAACAGTAGTGGCTGAAATGGATGACATAAAAACTGAAATTACTTCTTTGAAAATGCAACTATCGCGGCAAGAAAATTTAGCGGTGGCGTGTGAGTTACGCATAAATGGTGTTCCATACTTTGAAAATGAAAATCTTCAAGACATTTTTTTCAAGTTATGCGAGTCTATAAACATAGATCCCCCGGCTATCAAAAAAATATTTAGACTAAAAAACAAAAATAATAATCGCACCACGCCTAGCGCTACAGTTTTAGTAAAACTCAATTCACCGAATGAAAAGAAACTTATATTGAAGTCAATTTCGAAGTTGAAACGCGAAAATGAAGGGCCTTTAGTGTTAACCAATATTGGATTTGATTCTTCCGTACCGTTTTATGTCTATGAAAATTTGACTAAAACTAATATGAATATTTTTTATGAGGCAAATAAACTTCGAAAAGATAAAAAACTTTTTGCAGTATTTACACTAAGCGGCCGCGTTTTTGTCAAATACAAGGAAAATGATACTAAAGGAAAGCAAATCGATAGCGTTGAGCATCTTCATGAGACACTTGGTATCAAACATACATTTCGTAATGAGGCAAACGTTAACACCAACACTGATGAAAATGATAGGAGCTACGTTCTTGCATTTTAAAATTTTTTTATTTATATACGTATTATTTAAATTTATATTATGTAATTTTTTATTTAATTTTTTCATCTTTTATCAATATGCGGGAAACCATAAAAGAAAAGTAATTATTAATCACTGCGTTGCAAAAAAACTTTTAAATTATGAGCTACCAAGATAATAATCGGGGTGGTTCCAAAGATAATGTTCATAATTTGGTTCGAATTTTAGGCAAGCAGAAAGATGGAATTAAAATTTGTCATATCAATGCACAAAGCCTCAATAATAAAATAGATGAATTTCGGTTTATTTTTGAAGATTCAAAGATTGACATTGTTTGTGTTTCAGAAACATGGTTTCGATCAACTACCCATGACGCAATTTGCGAGGCTAATGGATACAAAATTATCCGGGCTGATAGGCTGTCTCATGCTGGTGGTGTGGCAGTTTATATAAGAGAGGGAATAGTGTGTAATTTGCTTTGCAAATCTGGTGCTGAGGATAGCATCGAGTATATTTTTCTCGAAGTGGTTTTTGAATCAAAAAGGTTATTTATTGGCTCCGTTTATAGACCTAACCGTAATATTGATTTTTCAAATTTATTACTTAAAATTGAAACGATAACTTTGCCATATGATGAAATAATTATTTCAGGCGACTTTAATAGCAACTTGATTTTAGAAAATACACTTTTAGAAGGAATGCAATCTCTTGGCTTATTTGCGGTTAACTCCATAACACCAACACATTTCACGCAGACAACAAACACATTGCTAGATTTATTTCTTGTCAGCAACAAAAATAACGTTTTGCTTTATGATCAATTATCGGTACCAATGTTCTCAAGACATGATCTAATTTTTCTTTCTTATAATTTCCAATTAGTGGTTAATGAGAAAGTCGTTCAGTATCGGAATTTTAAAAATGTTAACTACGCACTTTTAACTGAGGAAATAAATACTATTGACTGGGGTCAAATTTATAACATGATCTCGCCAGATCATCAACTGTCATTTTTGGAACAAAACATAAACTTTTTATTTAATAAATATGTCCCAGTCAAAACTAAAGTAATTAAAAGCAGCGAACCGCCCTGGCTTACTGAAAGTATTAAAACTTTAATTTGTCAACGAAATAAAGCTTACAATCGCTGGAAAAGATTTAAGATACCTGTGCTATATACGAATTTTAAAAGCTTAAGAAAAAACGTTGTGCAAGCTGTGCGTGTTTCAAAATCTAATTTTTATGAAAATAAATTTAGTAATGCTGTTGATGGTAAGCAAACATGGAACTATATTAAACAAATTGGTCTTGTAAAGAAAAACGTAAGCTCATGTGATGTGGCAAATCTCAATGAACTCAACAAAAAATTCATAGATGTATCCTTGCCAGTTCTTAACACAAATTTTGATGAATATAGCACTAGCCTTGTTTTACAAAATAATAGTAGACTCAGTTTCTGCTGTGTCAGCCAAGAAATTGTTTTAAAAACTTTGTTGTCAATTAAATCGAATGCAACTGGGATAGACGAAATGAACCCTACTTTTTTAAAAGCAATATTGCCAAAATTACTTCCATTCCTTACGCATTTATTCAATACAATTTTAACGAACTCATCGTATCCTGTCAGTTGGAAAAGGGCAAAAATCATACCGATTCCGAAATCTGATAATGATTTTCGGCCAATAGCGATTCTGCCGTATTTGTCGAAGGTTTTTGGAAAAATATTGCATCAGCAACTTACTGACTATTTAACACAGAATTCGCTTCTTACGGAAAGGCAGGCAGGTTTTCGACCAAAACACAGCTGTATAACTGCTTTGATTAACGTGTCAGAAGATATAAGAGCTGATTTGGATTCTGGCAAGGTCTCACTTTTGGTGTTGCTGGACCACTCCAAGGCGTTTGACACTGTAGATCACAATATTCTCTGTGTTAAGTTATCAAAACTATTTAATTTTTCAGACTCGGCTGTAAGATTAATTCATTCTTATTTAAGTGACCGGTCACAAGTAGTTTCAGTTAATAATAAATATTCTGACTTTCTTTCTGTCTCCAAAGGTGTACCGCAGGGCTCAATCTTGGGACCCTTACTTTTTTCAATGTACATAAATGATCTTCCAAGTGTTCTGACCGATTGCAGTGTGCAAATGTACGCTGATGATGTTCAAATTTATTGTAGCTGTGATGTTGCTGATTTGGATGCATGTGTAGGTAGATTAAACGCAAATCTCAAAAAAATAAGTGATTGGGCAAGATGTAATGGTTTGTGCATCAATCCGAAAAAATCCAAATGTATTATTATACATAAAAAGCCAAAATCCGTTCCAGATAACGTCGTTCTACTTTTAAATAATTCAAGAATTGAAGTCGTGCAAAAAGTTAAAAATTTAGGTATTGTTTTTAATCAATCGTTAACCTGGTCTAATCACATTAATATCACTATTGGGAAGGTTTACGGAATGCTTCGAAATTTGTGGTGTACGCAACACTTTACTCCTTTAAGGATCCGAATGCTACTAGCGAAGGCTTATCTTATCCCGACTTTGCTGTACGGATGTGAAATCTATGCAAATTGTGATTCTATTTGCAGGCTAAAATTAAATGTATTATTCAACAATATTGCACGATATGTCTTTAACATAAAACGTTTTCAGCGCATCTCTGATTTTTCAAAAAAAATTTTCCAAATGGATTTCAACAATTTACTAAAATTTAGATCACTAATTCTGCTGCATAAAATTGTCGTAACTAAGGAACCAACGTACTTGTTTAGTAAAGTTAGTTTTTCTAGTTCGCGTAGAGGAAGATGTTTGACTCAAATCAGACATTCATGCCTAATATCTGAGCGACAATTCTACATTTACTCCATTCGTCTTTGGAACTCACTACCCCATAATATGCAACAATCATCCAACGTCAGTCAATTTAAAAGATTGTTAAATAATTACTTTTCTTGAATGGTTTAAAAAAATTCAAAATTTAAAATTAAAAAAAAAAAAAAAAAAAAAAAAAAAAAAAAAAAAAATAAAAAATATATATATATAATCCCGCAAGTAGTAGTTAGTTTTAAATAAGATATTGAAAAAATAGTTATAATTTTGATGTTTGTTACTACTAGCAATTTTACACTTTATATCCTTAGTGCTTAATTTATAAGATTTATTCTTGTTAGCACTAGTTTCAAATTTTAATAAATAAATAAATAAATAAAGCGTTTTTTGAGATAATCACACTAAATTTTACTCAGAACTATAAATGCAAGCTCTGAGCAAAAACTGGGTGAACTCCGGACTAAGAGCGTGGCACCTCCTATATAACCAAAGTTGTCAAGATACTGCAGTATAGGGTATTTAATGTTTGGCCACGCCTAAGGTTACACCCTTACTAGTTTTTGATTCAGCTTATTTTGTAGTTTTGAAACATAAACTTAAATTCGGGAACGAGGCACCACTGCATAAATGACTACTCAGCCTCAAAAACTATTTTTTTGTAAGATAGGAAAGTCCAATTTTACTGGACTATATCGCGTAAACTATAAGTTAAAGTGATGATTTTAGACATTTGGTTAAACACCAAAATAAAGCGATTCCAAATAGTGAAGCTTATATTTTTAAACAAAAATCTCTTTAGAGTCTTAGTTTTTGTTTGGTCATGGTAAGACAAGAATGTTTGGTCAAGAACCTAACACTTAACCCATATTGGCCCAGATTGGTAGTTTTCTGCACTTAAACTAAAATAGGGATTTCTATGAAACTAGAAATTTTAATAATCACGTGATGATACATATGTATATAATTTGGAATGTTGGTTACCACGCCCACACTGTCCGCTCACATTAACTGAAAGTCTCCAAGAAGACCATTTTTGAAAAAAAAACCGAAAACATTTTGTTATTTAAAATGATAACATCAGAACACGTTTCATATTGCCAAAGGGTGTTAGTTTCAGTATGTAAAAAAACAATTCAAATCGGGATTGCCACGCCTGAGATATCCGGTGTCAAAATTGCTGGGGTGTGTTTTCTACCCCTTGAGCCAATGTGTACACACTTTTCGTATAATTTTGACGTTTTATGAAAGTGACGCCATATTTTGTGAGCAAGACATGTTCTGATTGTCAATTTTGTAGGTTCTTGACATGCTAAACATGATGCCATAACCAGTTTTGTTATATCACGCCAGAGCTTTGAGATATTCTTGTTTCAAAGTGAAAAGTTGTGGTATTTTGGAAATTACCATTTGAGCACCTTGTCATGGATTACAAGAATATCCACGGTTTTCAATGAAACTAACTGGGATACGTAGAACATAAAACAGTTTTTGAAACTATTGGGATCCATAGAATATAAAAGAATGTTTGAAACAGTGTATCAGTTTAGTGTTGTTTCGTTTTCCTAATGCCAGAATTTTAAGCTTGAAAATAAGGACTTTTCATACTAAGAACCCATTTTGACCACTTGCTCACCTGATCATAGACTACTGAGACATGAATGGATTCTGATGAAACTAAATGGAATCTATTTAACATGAAGCAGTATTTGAATAAATATATCAATTTATTATAGTTTCTGTTTCCTAATGCCAGAATTATATATTTGCGAATAAGGACTTTTTTAACAAATGATCCAATGTGGTCAGTTGGTCGCGTGGTCACTGGCCACTGGAATATCAATATGCGCTAATTGAACTAATTAGTTATTAATCAAAATCTTTACAATTTTTCAAATAAACTTCTTACAAAAACCAATTGTGTTCCGAATTGAGTATATGTACATACTCGTATATATTGGTCGAAATCCGTCCGTTTGAGATATCCAAAATATTCCAAAGGACTTTTCTTGATTAAGCTCAAAGTAGCCAGAGTTCTATAATTCACAAAAACATTTCAACGGGATCAGATACCGGGCTTATATGGGTTAATATATCAGTTACATGAAAATTTCAAAAAAAGAAGCTAGATATATTGCTGAGGTTTATGTAAATCACGATTATGAGAATGATTTTATTTTAATACTTTCGTCAAATTATAGTATGTCAATATAAGAAAAGATTTGTTTTTAACCATGCATTTAGTCCCAGCTCTTGCCAAGACCATAGTTTAATGTTGGCGCATATTTATAAAATATAATTGAATGATGTTTTTCCAAAAAGATTTGTTGCTTCTTTCTCATTTTTTTTTTATTTTTCAGCATATCTTGATCTTTACAATTACGACTAAATAAATATTTCTTAGAAAACATTTACAAAAACACATCCTTGAACTTACAGTAAAGTAAACACAAAGCTTTTGGAGTCTTGTAACCATGTTAACATTTGCATTGACATAACAAAAATAGTAACTGAATTGTAAAACAATGGTTCCTTGTTTCCAATTCAAAGGTCAAAGTGATAAAAATAAAATTAAATTTGAAAGAGTGAGTTGAATATAACAAAAGAGACTAAAATAAATAAAAAAAATTCTAAAATAAGATACCAAATTAAATATAAAATTATGTATGCAAAAAATAAATATCAGAGCAAAATGCGTGAGATGATTAGTGAGACTTTTGTTTTAAATAAAATTTCATAAATTCATTTAAGGGGAAAAGCAAATATTGTAATTGATATTTGCCAACGGTATCGGATAATCATAATCTTACTTTTTAAATTCATCTTTTAACCTTATCAATTGAATCATTGTTTTCCACGGTGCGCAAGAAACAATGATTTTTTTCGCTTTTATTCTTTTCCAAATGGTTCCAAATTTAAAAAATTTTTAAACAAAACTAAGTTTACAGAAAGTTTTCTCTATCTAATATTTTTCACGAGATACCAACGCTTTTAAATTAATAAAAGCAACATTGGGCTGAATGAAAGGCAGCCATACCCAACGCTTTTTGCAACGCTGAATCCGACCACAAAATTGCAGTAACACGTTTGTTTTTCGAGGTAAATATTTCGACATAAACGTTTAAAAATCACCGTTTTCGCTATATTTGAGGGTATATAACACAGGAAGTTAACTTTCAGCCACTACTCTTGTTACGGTTGTCAAAATTACTATTATTTTCCTTCAAAACCCTATTCTAATTATATCGATATTTTACTTTTTCATCAAAATATACTTATCCAAAATGTTGGAAAAGTCAAGAAACGTGATTAGAAAAAAGACTTTGAAGAAAAATAATAATACTTTTGCTAACCATAATAAGACTTGTGGCATATGAGCATATCCGAAAATAACACAGGCCAAAATAATTTAACCAACACTCAAGCCAGAGGTTTTTGATGTGCTGAATCCAAATCCGGCCTCAAAAATGCTCTATCAACTCTGGTTTTTGAGATATCCTAACCTGTAACGAACCTTTTTGCCGCTAGCCGGGGTATAGCCTTCGGTGCCCAGGGTTCGTATACAAATATTTATTCCTCGCCGCCGAGAGAAACACTTTTCACAATTTTCACTGGTTTTATTGTCACTGGTTTTATTATTCACTTTTCCTTAACCTGAAAGCACTATTAAAATATCTAGAAAATACACTTAGTACTACGGGTGGTCAATGGACTGAAGAATGGATGAATGAAAGTTATGAATATAATGGAAGAATAAATCAACCAATCCAGGAGTCGTACCACCACTGCCTCCCCGTGGACTTGTTGGGTCGCGACACCGCTGCCTCTCGTTATCCTCTGCTAAACCGTACTCGTCCGTCTGATTAGTCTCGTGAGAACCCGTGACACCACTATTTTGTCGCGTCAATTCTGGAATTTTTTACGGAAAGAACAAAGCCTACGGTCCCAGTCAATGTCCACTGATACGTCTGTATCGGATTTCTCTTGAAAGTCGTCGTTTTGTCCGAGGATGGTTGAAGTATTCTTAGAACAGGTCTTACCTCGTTACCGGCTAAGTAACTAGAGAACGATACCATCACCGTAACTTACGTTCCACCATTCCATTTACATCCACGATCAGCTGTTTCCTTTTTATCGAGATCATTTGACAGTTGGAACTCACTGTTTTGGGACCAGGGCTGCTGCTGCAGGTGATAATCCTACAATTTTCGCACAACTGTTTACCTAAAACTATCTACTTACTAAAAAATCCTTAGGTTTTAAGTTAATTCTAGACTTATTTAACTAGAAATTCATTACTTATTTTAGCCTTAATTAGTTCTTAAAATTATTAATACTTTAAATACAAGTAATTATTGAAAGATGTGGGCACAAATTAGGCTTCCGATTTGTGTCCTCACAAACCTAAAACTGCAAAAAACACCGTTTTTGTCTATTTTTGAGGTTATGTAGCCTGGCGGATTTTCCATTTCACCAAAATTAAAGGTAGGCTTCTTCTTTCAAATAGCGTTGAGTTTGATCAAATATCTTCTGAGATATCGCATTTTGAAGTTTTCCTATTTGTAAATTTTCTTATAACTGAAAATGGATTGAGATAACATAGACATGATATAGTCGATTACTAATTTTCTTGATATCGCAGAGAAAAAAAAAATTATATTTGAGTAAACTCAACCCTACTTAAAGGAGCCAACCTTTAATTTTGGTCAAAATTAAAAATCCGCAAGGCTACATAACCTCAAAATGCAAAAATGGTGTTCTTTGCACTTTTAGGTTAAGATATCTCAAAAGCGAGAGCTTATAGAGCATTTTTAAGGCCAGATTTGGATTCAACGCACCAAAAACTTTCGGAAATATATAGTCTGGCTTCTGGGTCTGAGATGCTGTCGGCCTGTGTTATCTTCCCTTATTTGACACAGGTTTTCAGAAAGTTGTTTTTTCTTATTCTATAACCAAATGTGGTGGAATATATTCCTAGACGTGGAAAATGAAATTCCCAATAGGTGAAAAAGAAAATTTTGACATGAGGGGCTGTCAGGAGGTCGTTTTACCTAGAAAATTTAGCGTTTTTCGTTTTTTACTCGGCGCATGCAACAGCTTAAACTAAAAAACATAATGAACAAAATTCATCAAGGAATTTGCTTGAATTTTTTTCAGAATTTTAGTACCCGCTATGTGACCATAATGAGCGATTTAGACTATAGTATTCAACCCTATTACTCACCGTGTGCCACCAACCACGTTTGGTCGTATTTGTATGGTATATTGTGGTATGGGCTAACGGTCAACGTTCGATTAATCGAGCAGTTGATTTTTCGACAAATCGGTAAAATAAGTGGGAGTAAAGATTTTCTGATGACAGATGTGAAATAAGGAGGTGCCAATTACTCCTGAAATATACATTATATTAAAAAAATAAAATAATTTCTGCAGCATGGCCAAAAATGGGTTAATTCCGTGAAAACTAATTTTTTTATTAAAAAGTAAAAAGATATTGTTAAAAATTTAGTATGTCGTGAAGGGGATCAGGTAAAATTTTACAGTTTGCATTCCTACAAACATGTCGAAAACTTTCTGAACATAAAGCTATAAGATTTGAGAACGAAAAAAAAAAGGATGTACGCATTGGTATTAATCTTGATGCATATTCTTTAGATAGAAAGCTATATAAATTAAACTTAAACTTCCTATTTATATGAAAATATTTTATAATTTGATAAAATTTTTCGATGACTCAAAATATATCCAAATTTCATAAATATAGCATGCTTCAACAGATCGCGCTGATATATGAAATATGGTATGTCAAGTCACACTGATATAGAAAAAAAGTGTTTGTCGAAGATAAAGTAGTTGACAGATAAACAGTTAGAAACGTAAATAGAAGGATTAAAAGGAATCTCTTCTAAGTCTCTACCACTATTATTCATCATATACACTGACAATAATTTAATTTTCAGCCCCCGACCTTTCATATGTAAATATTTTACTTGTAAAACAACACATGCCATGACAAAGTTAAAACTTGAAAATTAAAAGAAAAAAATACCTAACGACCCCCATTTTACGCCACATAATACAAACATGCATCTTTTGGATCCTTGTATAGTAAATAAGTGTATCGTGATATTGTTGTTGTTACTGTTTACAAAATAACAGGCGTTCAGCAGAATAAGGAACTGAGAAAAAGCATAAAGGAAAAACTCACCGCAATAACTATAACAATGAGACAAAGAAAAGGGGGATAAAAAACTAAATGCAGGGACCAGAACCGAGAGGACAGAAAAAATAAAAACAAACCACAACGACAAATGAAGCAACAAAAACAAATGAGCTTGAATACGAAAGGAAAAAGACCAAGAGGAAGTTTATACGAGTCAATGTATGTATTTACTTCCGGCTGTGGTTGGTTCCAGTATTTGTATTTGTTCTGCTTTCTACTTCAGTCCACACTCTGCCGTTGTTCGTTGTAAACTTTTTTGCATTGTCATTTTGTTGTATTGCGTTTATTGTTTCAATCTCCATTCTGAAACGAGAGTTTTTCTGCTTGTTATCATTTTCATGAGAAATCAGTTCTTCTTATAGACTGTGCATTTTGATTTTGATTTTCTTGAAGATAACGCATGCACACTGAAACGTTAGGGAACAAAACCTACCTGTTTATTTTACACAGACATGTGGCAAAACGTTTTGATAGATGAAGATGTATAAGGTAATGAAAGATTAAAATACTGTAATTATTGTATCCAAAAAACAAAAAAATAAAAACTAGTAACACATCAAATACGCTACACTGCAGTATTTTTAAAATTTTGCTTATATGGAAGGTGCTACGCCCTCCTATCCGAGTTCACTTAGTTTTTGCTTAGAGCTTAAATTTATAGTTTCAAGTATCTGAGTGAAATGGTTGGATAATCTTAAAAAATTTTTTTTAGTATAGCGTTTGAAACTTTTGCTTTTATGGGAGGTGCCACGCCCTCTTGCCTTGCCCGAGTTCGTCTAGATTTAGCTCAGAGCGCGTATTTATAGTCTTTAGTATTTGAGTGGAATTTAGTTGGACTATCTCAAACAACTCTTTCAGTAGAGCATTTTAAAACTTTCGCTCATATGGGAGGTGCTTTGCCCTCTTGCGCGATTTCACCCAGTTTTTGTTTATAGTTCTTAGTGTCTGAGTAAAACTTAGTTTGGTTACCTCAAAAAACACTTTCAGTAAAGAGCTTAGAAGCTTTTGCTTATATGGGAGGTGCCACGCCTTCTTGTCCCAATATGCCCAGTTTTCTTTCAGAGCTTGCCCTTACAATTCGATGTATTTATGTGTATTTCAGTTGCATTGTCGTGAACAATACTCCTAAAGTTGCATTTAGAATATATATTTTGATTTCGCTAATTTTCAATCCCACGAGCTAACTTTGACAACGGAGGCAGAGTACCAAATTTTATTGAATTATCTTGCTTAGTTTTCTCAAAAAATGTATTTCCACGCACAGACAGCCATCCTGCCAGCTAGACGGAAATGGCTATATCGACTCAGGAGGTGACGCTGATCAAGAATATATATATTTTTCTATATCTGCCACGCGTTACAAACTGAAGGGCAAAGTGAATATACGCTGGGTGTAAAGTATAATCAATTAGGCGTATAAGCCTAAACACATCGGAGAGTAAGCCATGATATGAAATGAAATGAAATGAAATGAAATGAAATGAAATGAAATGAAATGAAATGAAATGAAATGAAATGAAATGAAATGAAATGAAATGAAATGAAATGAAATGAAATGAAATGAAATGAAATGAAATGAAATGAAATCAAATGAAATGAAATGAAATGAAATGAAATGAAATGAAATGAAATGAATTGAAATGAATTGAAATGAAATGAAATGAAATGAAATGAAATGAAATGAAATGAAATGAAATGAAATGAAATGAAATGAAATGAAATGAAATGAAATGAAATGAAATGAAATGAAATGAAATGAAATGAAATGAAATGAAATGAAATGAAATGAAATGAAATGAAATGAAATGAAATGAAATGAAATGAAATGAAATGAAATGAAATGAAATGAAATGAAATGAAATGAAATGAAATGAAATGAAATGAAATGAAATGAAATGAAATGAAATGAAATGAAATGAAATGAAATGAAATGAAATGAAATGAAATGAAATGAAATGAAATGAAATGAAATGAAATGAAATGAAATGAAATGAAATGAAATGAAATGAAATGAAATGAAATGAAATGAAATGAAATGAAATGAAATGAAATGAAATGAAATGAAATGAAATGAAATGAAATGAAATGAAATGAAATGAAATGAAATGAAATGAAATGAAATGAAATGAAATGAAATGAAATGAAATGAAATGAAATGAAATGAAATGAAATGAAATGAAATGAAATGAAATGAAATGAAATGAAATGAAATGAAATGAAATGAAATGAAATGAAATGAAATGAAATGAAATGAAATGAAATGAAATGAAATGAAATGAAATGAAATGAAATGAAATGAAATGAAATGAAATGAAATGAAATGAAATGAAATGAAATGAAATGAAATGAAATGAAATGAAATGAAATGAAATGAAATGAAATGAAATGAAATGAAATGAAATGAAATGAAATGAAATGAAATGAAATGAAATGAAATGAAATGAAATGAAATGACGCATTTTGTAATACTTAAGTTATTTTCTTCTCCGCATTTTGTAAAAAATGATTTTCTTGTCCGCATTCGCCCAAAAAAGATTTTTTTCGCCGCAGTTTGAAAAAAAAAGATTTTCTTGTCCGCATTTAAAGAAGAGATAGTCTTCGTAAGCACCGGCGATATATATTTTTAACATTGCCAGAAATTGTTCTATTAAGTTAAATGTAATTTTGCAAGTCCGCTACTTAAAATCTTATTTTGCTCATAAACACTTAAACTTTTATCAGCTGCAATTTTCTTCAAGAGCCAGCAGTCAAAGCACCTTCAGCTGCTTTAGGGAACATAAAAAACAGAGAGAACTTTATGCTGCATTTGGTTATAAAATGAAATTGGCTTGGTAAAATGTCTGCGCTGCAAGTGTTAAAATTAACTTTATTTTTAATTATTTTGAATGCAATAAACTGCAAAGTACTTTTTTGCTCTTATAAGCATTAATTTTGTTGGCTTCATTTCAGCTGAAATCTTGAGGATGGGTTTAAATTTTTTGCGGTGCTGTTCACTTTTCTTAAAGAATTTTATAGATAATTTGTTTGCTCACATAGTTTTAAAAGTAAAAGTGTCACGAACTCAAAACAGAGTGCACAAGTTCAGATGATTCACCTCAGGTTAGTTGGCTCAAGTTGGGAGAAAACAAAACATTAATTCACACTCTCAAATATTTCTCACTTTAAAAATTTAAATGCATAAACTTTCCCTAAAAAAAAAATACGTATAAACTCAAACCATGAGAGCAAAATAAATTACCCCAATTTGTCTAAATAGTTAATTTCACACGAACATTTCTGTGAACCTCAATTTAACACATTACTCATCACGAGATAAACACACAGACATACACACACGTACAGATAACGACCCTCACAGATCGATGGATAGCCATACAAAGGCTATTCGCTACAAGCTTGACTGCGTGAGTCCAAATGCCATAATGTATCCCACTAGAAAAAAAAAAAAAATGCAATATGCAAAAGTTTTATCGAAAACTTAACTCTCTTAATAAAACTGTGTGAAATTTTTCATAGAACTATGTTAAAATGAAAAAGAAATGTGATAATTTTATATTGAACTAACTACACAGTCATTTTTGCAATTTTTCAACAACAGACGCAAGCAAGTGTTAACATGGAAATTGATTACATATGTTTCGGCTACTTCCACATACATATTTATATATTTTTCATACATAAACATGTATATAGCCTCATCAGATCAGTTTTAGTTAAATCTTGCCAGAAACCGTACTGCTTAAGCGATTGCGCTATAGGTCACGAATAAACTCTCTGAACAGGATCGCCATTATGAATAAATCATAAGGCTCACTTGTGCCGTCTGTTGTGAAAAATGGCCAAATTGTTAGTTGGTAACACACTCTGGTTTTGAGACATGCTACGCTATTTACAATTAAATGTGTTTTCTCATATACGAGTACAAATTGTGAGAACATTTCACTCAGCTATGTTTAATGTGCTGAGTTACATTTTTTTCACTTTCAGTGACAACTTTTTTACACAAAATATGTGAAATTTTCCATTTTTACACAGAATGTGTGAAAATTTCCACGCATCCGAGAGGTGTGTTTTTGTAAATCGTGCAAAAATGAACAAGGATCAGGGGATCAAGGCCTTTTCGGATGTGTGTTTTATTACAATAAATGTTTAGGAAACTGAAAAAAAGCGAAAACTCGAAAATCGTGGGTTTTTTTCAATGACAGATAGAGTATAGAATTCGCACAAAACATTCAAAACAATTCACCGAATCGTGTAAAAATAAATAGGATCTCTTAAAATATATGGTCTTGCTTATTTTAAACGCAAAGCGGAAATAATCTTCATCCTGTTTGAAGCTTCTTTAAATATTTAAATACAAAAGTTTTCATTAGATGGCAAAAATAATATAAGAAGAACTTAAGGAAATAGGAAAAATTTGGTTTTTTAAAACTGTTAATTTCGCTGAAAAGAATAAGTAAGTGTTCTCATTTAATGATAAAAAATGTTGTTTTCATAAAATTTTTGTTAGTGACTATAATAGTGTGATGAAGCTTTTGCTACGACCTAGGTTTTGGCTCGCCGGTGGCCAAGGTTCGCATCACAAAATATTTTGATTTCGGAGAAAGGGTGAGCAGTTATTATTAGTTCAGTTAGAATTGAATATAAACACCGGTTTTTGTTCTTTTATTTCCTTTATTTACAAATTTCTTACGATAACGAAACCTTATTTACATATTTTCGCACGTTACAATGGATTCGATAGCCCTGCCTTGCTCCTTTCTCTCTTTGAGGCTCTACACTGCTGCCCGTTCCGACTTCACTGTATCGACATAGGTCAATACAGATAAATACGCAACGACCAAGGTTTAGTGTCGTCTCTTTCACACAAGTGCCGAAACACAGTATCGCCCAAAAATGCTTTCTTCTCTTCGTCCCGCCCTTACAGCATCGGCTTGGCTCAATACCATTTTAACTAAATGTTACCAACTACTACGTTTACCACCTTCACAGTATCGGCATAGCTCAATACCTTTCTAGCTAAATACCTCTAACTACTATGCTTACCACCTTTACTCGCTGCAGGTCGTCGTCGGAATGACAATATTTTCTGCATAAACTGAGGTTATAATCATCCCAACTCACCTCGGTGTGGTGTACAGGTGATTGTTGTGACAGCTGTTGACTGGTGTTTCAACATGTTACTAAAACTATAGTACTTAATCTAAGTATTACACTATCACTAAAACATTTTAATAACAATATAAATCTTTTAAACTACAAATAAATGAACACCTTAAGTTGAGTTCACACATTTAAATGTCAACAAACATATGTTTGAACTTGACTTAAGGTGTTCATTTACTTGTAATTTAATTGAATAGAGTTCACGGTAGTATTCAATTTTATGTATTGAAAGTTAATCTTATTAATTGTTATCGCAATTTCCTACCGGCCACCTGCTGAGAGAAGCTGTAATGCAAAAAAGTATAGAAAATGAACAAAACAAAAAAATAAAAACCATCAACCTTATATATAGAATTCAGTACAGCACCTCATTTAGAGGATATCGAAAAAAATTACGTCCAAATTCAAAAGGACTTTTTGTCGTCCTCTTAGCCATGGCGTAATGGAGCGATTAAATCCCCAAATCGATACTTGCCATGACACAGTCACAGTGTTATGGTTACTTTGTAATACCCAGCAAAAGCACCCTCACGTACAATGATATAAAATTGATACCTAAGTTCCAAGGAAGAGGTGGGAATACGTGTAAAAAAGCCACAATGTAAATCAACCATATCACTTACCTCAGCATGAATTTAAAGCGACCACACAACAGCAAAATGATTTTTAAACTTGGGTTGCTGGTAGTGTGAGTGCAGAAGACTGGTGTTAGGATCAAAGGATGCTTTAGATATGTAACTGTATGTTTTTTTCATATAGAAATGGCTAAAAATTTGATTTTGTGTGCACAGCAAATAATAATCCGTGTAAATTGCAGGGATTTTTACGGTGAAATATGATAAAATTTTTATTTAGAAGATGGAAAAATAAAATTCAAAAACTAGAAAACAAAAAGCAAACATATGCCAAACAAAGCAAAGTAACCAAAAGTTTTGTCTCTGTAATATGAAATGAAATAAACAGTAGTAAGTACAATGTGACAGGAATGCAAAACTAATGTTTGCGTTACTTGGAAAATGATGTACAAGAACGATTTACTCGAACCGTCGAGAGACAGCCATCAGATACATTTTTTACTCTAAAGCAAAGAAAAAACTAATAAAAAGGAAGATAAATAGAACTACAAGCTTAAGTTATTTTTATTAGCTATAATACAGGCAAATACTTAAAATTAGGGCCCGAATTTAGCTCAAACATGAGGATCGCTATTATCTCAATTTCGGATTTCATTACAATTGGGCGTGAAACCGTCCATTTTTACAATAAAAGTTCCCCGATGCATTTTGCATAGTTATAAAATTGCATCTATATTAGGGTGGGCCAAATTGTATGGAGGAAATTTTATCGACCTCGGCTACCCCCCTATGTGAAAGTTCATTTAATTCTATGAATATTTGCCCAAGAAACTATACCTCTGCGTTCAACTTTAGTTCGTCGCATTTTTGATTGAAAATTGCACCATTCATCAATAATTTTTTTTTATTTTCATACTAAATTTTAAAAATTTTTATAAAGACAAAAGTAATGTCATTATATGATTTGGCTGGTATTCTATCAGTTATCAATTAAATTGGGTTCTGTTTACCATAAAAAGTTTACTTGATGGTGTGGAATTGATGCCAAATAGCCGATTATTATGACAGACTTTCAAAATAAACGATTCACGGATTTTACCGGAGTTTCAATTGAAAATGCGCCGAACTAAAGTTGAACCCAGAGGTACGGTTCCTTGGGCAAGTATTCATAGAATTGAATGAACTTTCAGCCTAGGTTAGTGTTTTTTTTGAAAAAATTCATCCAAAAATATGAATCGTTTATTTTGAAAGTCTGTCATACGTATAATAATCGGCTATTTGACCCATATCACTTTTTTAAATATATAGCATCAATTCCACATCATCAAGTAAACTTTTTATGTAAACAGAACCCAATTTAATTGATTACTGACAGAATACCAGCCAAATCATATAATGACATTACTTTTGTCTTTATAAAAATTTGTAAAATTTAGTATGAAAATAAAAAAAAATATTGATGAATGGTACAATTTTCGATCAAAAATGCGTCGAACTAAAGTTGAACGCAGATGTATAGTTCCTTGAGCAAATATGCATAGAATTGAATGAACTTTCACATAGGGGGTAGCCGAGATCAGTTTTCAAATCGGCCCGCCCTAATCTATATGCTTTAAATAGTTTCAGAGATATAACAAAATATAATTGATGGCAAATGTGGAACCAAATCTCATCCAGTTGTATAAAATAGTTCAAGAGATATAAACTGAATTACACTTTTCATTCGTCCCGTTTATTCAAGACATTCATAGTACAATCATTTGGGTGAATAAAATGATGTTACCTGGAAAGTTTTGCGGGATTTTTGCAAATGAGTTATTTTATAGATTTTGAGGTGCCCTTTTAGAATTTCAACTTTGCTACCTCGAATCGTGTTCGCTCGCGTCGCCATATTGGAAAAATGGCGCCCAAACTCAGTTTCTTACAAATATCTCTTTAACGGTTACATTAAGAGAAAAATATTGTGGAGCAATATTTAAGCTTATAAAATTTTCTATAAAATTAACTTTTGAATTGTTTTCGTACGACTCAGGAGATATCCTAATTCAAAATTTGAAAAAAATTAGTAAATTGTGCATGCCGCTTATGAATAGGCACAGTGTTGTGTTGAGCTTAAAAATACGTTAACTCATGAACGGTGAGTTACACGTTTAAAATAAAAATATTCGTTTATAGGAAATTACTTGCACTGCAATTTACACATGATTTTTTCAGATGATATTTATTTTTTAAATAAACCTAAAATTTAGAAAAAAACCGTTTTTTCAAAATAGCTCCAAAACCGTTCGTCCTAGAAAAAAAATTGTTCATACATTTTGTAGAACGTTCAATTTCCTATAAGGGTCTTTTCGAACTGTTTTTCCGTTTGACTTACCCTTCATGAGATATCGCGACTGGAAAATCATTCAAAACTGAACATAGTACTGCGCATAGTAAAGTGTTCAATATTGAATGATTTTCAAGACGCGATATCTCATGAACGGTAAGTCGAACGAAAAAACAGTTAGAAGAGATCCTTATAGCGAATTGAACGTTCTACAAAATGAGAAAATAGGTTTTTTTTCTAGAGCTAACCGCTTTGGAGATTTTTTAAACAAACCGTTTTTTTAGAAATTTCAGGTTTGTTATAAAAACATCTCCTAAAATAAAGGTCATCTGAAATAAAAATTATATGTAGATTATAGTGCAAGTAATTCTTAGTAAAAATATTTTTATTTTAAACGTGTGACTCACCATTCATGAGTTATCGTAATTTTAAGCTCAACACATCACTGTGGCAATTCATAAGCGGCATGCACAATTTACTAATTTTTTTCAAATTTTGAATTAGGGTATCTCCTGAGTTATAAGTCGTACGAAAACAATTGCGATGTCATTTTTATAGAAAAGCTTAAATATTGCTCCACAATATTTTTCTCTAAATGTAACCGTTAAAGAGATATTTGTAAAAAACTGAGTTTGGGCGCCATTTTTCCAATATGGCGGCGCGAGCGAACACGATTCGAGGTAGGAAAGTTGAAATTCTGAAAGAGCACATCGAAATCTATAAAATAACTCATTTGCAAAAATCCCGCAAAACTTTCCAGGTAAAACAACCAAATGACTGTACTATCAGTAGTCTTTTTTTTTTTTTTTTTTTTTTTTTTTTTGAGGTATTTTGGAATCAATATCATGTCGAAAGAGATTTGGCGAGCATCTCAAACTCTCCACAAACTTTTTTCCAGCTATCCCAGCTACAATAACATGAATTGGGAAGCCTACATAATACAAAAGTAATCAGAACAACATGACAAAACTTTGCAATTATCAAAGTCACTTTTCGTTCAATTTGCAATCAGGAAGAAAATGCATTCCACACGCCCAACAAAGTTTGTACAAAATGATATGCAAAATTCTTGCAGCACATCATTAATTAATGCATAAATAGAGTTATATACGGAAAAGGCATCGCAAAACTTCATGAAGTGGATGCGCTTCGGTTACGTACCTTAACGAGCCTTATCATTATACCCTACACCCAGGGTATATTCACTTTGTCCTTCCGTTTGTAACGCAAAGAAGGAGGCGTGGCAGGTATGGAAAAGTATATATATTCTTGATCAGCGTCACCTCTTGAATCGATATAGCCATGTCCGTCTGTCTGGATGGGTGGCTGGGTGTGCGTGGAAATACATTTTTTGGGAAAACTGAACAACATATTTCAACGAAATTTGGTATTCGGCCTTCGTTGTAAAAGTTAGCTCGAGGGACTGAAAATGAGCGAAATCGGTCGACGGACATGCCTACTGCCCATACAACAAATATATTCAAAATGTAATAATAAGAGCATTATTAGCAATAACAGAAGCAAAATACACATAAATACTAAGGATAGTAAGCACAATCCCTCAGCAAAAACTAGGCGAATTCCGACTAGAGGGCGTGACACCTCCCATATAAACAAAAGTTTCAAAATGTTATACTGAAAGCGTTATTTGAGATAACTCAACTAAATTGCACTCAAACAATCAAATCAATAAATGCAAGCTCTGCAAAAAAATTAAGCGAGCTTTTGTAAAAATGTTTTTTTAGAGATATTTAACATAGTACGGGAAAAAAAAAGGGATTTTTTTTTTGGACCAAAATGTTTCATTTATTATTGAAAATCGTTATTTCAAATAGGTACATAAAAATAAAGCAACTTCTTCGCCTCTGAGAAAACTATAAATAATATGTGGGCACTCCCCACTTGTCAAGAAACAATATCATAGAAAAAAAATCGGGGCAATCGATATTGGTTCAAAAGTTATTAACAATATAGTGATGTCGTGCAAGTCTTTTTTCAGCATTAGAGAAAACAAGGCATCCTACGATAAAAGTGTATATGGCATAAAATACTTAGAATTATCTAAGGAGTATGTGTGCATTTTTTCAGAATTTTCTGAGACATTTTATAATTTTTCAAAAGGTCCGAAAAAAAAAATTTAATATGTTCCAAAAAACTCACACGTATTCCTTAGATAATTCTAAGCATTTTGTGCCATATACACTTTTTACGTAGGATGCCTTGTTTTTCTCTAATGCTGAAAAAAGACTTGCAGGACATCACTCTATTGTTAATAACTTTTGAATTAATATCGATTACCCCAATTTTTTTTCTGCAATATAGTTTCTGACAAGTGGAGAGAGCCTACATATTTTTTATAGTTTTTTCAGAGGCGAAGAAGATGCTTTATTTTTATGTACCTATTTGAAATAGGGATTTTCAATAATAAATGAAACATTTTTTTACAAAACAAAAACACCATTTCATTCCCCGACCTATGCTTAATATCTTTAAAAAAAAAACATTTTTACAAAATCTTTACTAGTTGATATAAAAAATCATTTTGTTAAAGCCATTTTTACATTTAATTTCTTAGGTGGCTCACTTGAGATATTTTTGCCCATATGAAACATTTATTATATCAAAGTATTTGTATGGATCTCGGCTATAGGTTAATAGGCATAAAAGGCGAAAAATATCACTTTTTTGGGAATTTTGTGCTCAAACTTTCCAAAAATGCATCCAAAAGCACTGATTTGATAGTGAAAGTGTAGATATGAACGAGACAAACAAAACCCCACCACCAAATGCTATAAAACTTAGTTAACTTAAGAGATATATTAAAAAAACCACATACTTCAAGGTGCAAAATTCAAACGGCCTTTTCTCGAAAACTAGAGCCAACTTGAACAAACTGAGCCAAATGGTCTTTTATTTTGGCCTATAATTTCACCCCGCAACGTCAGATCCGAGTAAACTTTTGGAGACCAAATTTTGTTCCAAGTTTTTTTTGAATTTTAAAACTTTTGAAACGTTTAAAGAGTTTTTTGGTTTTTTCATGATTTTTTAAACTAAAGAGTCGCTTTATTTTTCAGTGGTATATTCAGACTTGCATACATATAAAGACCACAAAAAAGTAGAGCTGCTGAAAACTTTTGGGATAAAACTCATTCGCCGGGATTGGTTGGCTGGTTTAAAATGTTTGTGCCAATGAATTCACTTGGCTGTTTAAATATGAATTATTTCACCAGATGATAGATAGAACCATGGTACTAAATTATGTTGTTGTTGTTTTTGTGAATATGGTTCATGTTGATAACTTTATACATATGTATAGCGTGCGGTCATAAAAGTTTATTTCATATTTTTCGTTTCGTTTGGTTTTTTTTTTTTTTTGTTATTTGACTTAACATACTTCCACGCGCCTGCTCCTTGAATGGCATGGCTGAAGATACTTCAGTTTTTTTTTAAATTCCCTAGAGCGGTACGTCATTAACTCTGTTCGATGCGCTTTTTCTGTTATGTCTTTCAGAATTTAGCACCTCCCGCCTGACCTCAACGCTCACTCTACACCCGCGTTTCAATTAAATTACAGCACATTAATTTTATGTTTATGTATGCAGATTTATACGTATGTATGTGTGTATTCGCTCCACTCTCTTGCTGTCTCACTGTTATGATGTGTTGCTGTTATCTGCGTGAGTGATATATGCATGTACGAGTATGTATGAGTATTTTGCATGGCACGTACGAGCATTTTGTGCGGTGCTATTTAACATGAAATTTATTAAAATCCACTATGAATTTATTACGGCGAAGTTTTGTTTTTGTGGTATTTTTTTTTTTTTTTTGTTTTTAACAAAATCGTTAATGAACTCATGGCTGTGAACTTCATCATTACAAAGCCACAATTAACGTTCTTCCTAAGTCAATAGATTTGATTTTACTTGTTTTTTGTTCAAAACAAACACGTGATAAAAGTTCAAATAAGAAATTATCTGTTGGATGGAGTTGAAACTTCAGATGCCGTCAGACATATGTTCGTATCAGACATGTGCTCGTGCCGTGATGTCTGAACATAATTAAAAGCCATCGAAAGATGTTGAAAAGATAAAAAAAAAGTTTGAAAAGCCGAAAAATGCTAGAAAAATATAAATGCTTCATTACGTTGAAAAATTCTGCACAGCTCCCAAAATCGGAAAATTTTATGAATATCAAAAGATTTTGAAAAAGTGTGAAGGGTTAAAGAAATTCCCAAAATATTGAAAAATCCTTCATCAAATCCAGCTTCGGTACGTTGCAGAGTGCTGACATTCCAAATAGTAAATTAGTAAGAGTGTTACCTTTGGCGGGGCCAAAGCATTTTAAACATTTTGCTTGGATGGGAGATGCCACGCCCTCTTGTCCGCTTTCGCCCAATTAAATGAAATAAATAAAGTAGCCAAATTTATACTTTTTTTAATGAGAGTTTAAACTGCATTTTTGAATTTAAAAAAAAAAAAAATTTCGTTTTTTGCAAAAAGGATGACCTTAATTTTTGAAAATTAATTCTAACAAAGACTGTCCTTATAATTTTTTGTAATTTTTTTTCTAAAAATAGCTGATGCTGAGTAGATAATTCTTGCCAAATTTCATAGTGGGCGTGCAAGTCGTTTAGGAGCTAGACTAGTTACAATCATTCCGTCAGCATGATTTAAAACTGTGTCTGGTCTATCTCATAAGCGACTTCTACGCTCGCTACGAAATTTGGCAAGAATAAAATATTCACTATTAGCTCTTTTTAGAAAAAAAAAATTTAAAAATTAAAAGGGAGTCTTTCAAAAATTAAGGTCCACCTTTTCCGAAAAAACGAGATTTCTTTTAGAATACAAAACTGTATTTTAAAGGCTCATTAAATTTAGTTTAAATTATTGCTTTATTGATTTGATTTTAACTTTTCTTAGCTAGAGAAGGGGATTCGAAGCAGTAGGTATCCGCCGGTCAGTCAAAATTTAAAAGCCCTCTAGCTCGTTAACCAGACCTTGGGTTTGAAAAAAATTTTGTATCTGGATCAAAAGTATATGAAACAAAACACGCCACACGTACCAGATGAACATTTGTTTGTCTCCGATCTCGCTCAAATTTAGCAATATGGTAGATCTGTTGTGTAAGAACAATAATCCGGGAGGGTTTGGTTCTAGTGTCATTTGTTCTTAAAATGCAGGGTGATTAATTTTAATTTTTTAGTCATTTTCATGAAAAGGGTATTTTTTCAAAAATGTATAGCTTACACTAAAGTTTGTAAATTGATATATATAAGTAACTGGTCCAATTCATTTTTAAATGTTCTTTTTATAAAAATATATTACTTTTTTAAACTAGAAAATACTATTGAATTTTTTTAAAAAAAATCCCACTAAAATTTTTTTTAGAAGTAAATTTAATTAAAGCAGAATTTATAAGCTTTAAAATGATGTATGACTCAAGATGGGATTCGGTCGCTAGATGAGCGTTTTTGGGTTTCAAAAGCCTGCGGCAGGCAAAACTACTTGTTTACTCAAGAGGAAGGCATCTTATGAAAAAAGTGTACTAGGTATAAAATGGTTAGAATCATTGAAGAAATGCCTGTGAATTTTTTTGGAATTTTTTTAAAAAATTTTTTTCACCAAGTAATAGGGTAAGGGAGGGAAATATGGACCACCCATCTTTCTTTTTAAAATAAAACCCAAAATACATAAAACAAAACAATTAATTTTATGTCATTCAGTAAAGGAAACAATTTACCTTTATTCTGCTTCACTTTTAGATAAATATCTCATCAGGATAAAGAAAAGAAATTAAAAAACTGAAAATACTCAAAATGAAGATTAAAAAAAAGTGTAGTGTTGGTGAAATAAATGGTTTTTTTTATCAAAAACTCTATTGGTTAATGAACTTATGTGTGCTAATAAATTATAAATAGTATTCACTGACTTCATATAATTAACCATTTATTTAAAAACGCGATGTCTTTAAAGTGAAATAATGCAATATACTCAATAGAGAAAAATTATCACTGATCTTTTTTTTAGAAAAATCATCTTTACAGAAACATGCGACCTCACCGAACGCTAAAATCGCCCTATTATAAGCTTTAGGGATTAGCGTTACGTTTGAACATGAATAACGGTAAATCCTATGTATGCAGTGGGAAATAACCGTGTGGTCCATATTACCCGCGTAGTCCATATTTCCCTCCCTTACCCTATTTTTTTATAAAAAGAACACTTAAAAATTAATGGGACCAGTTACTTAGATATATCAATTTACAAACTTTGGTGTAAGCTATAAATTTTTGGAAAAACACCCTTTTCATGAAAATGACTAAAAACACCAACTTTAACACCATGTATTTTAACAACAAATGGTACTAGAACCAAATCCTCCCGGATTATTAATTTTACCGGAACTACCATATTGCTAAATTTGAGCTAAATTTTTAGCTGGCACACTTGGCGTATTTTGCTTCATATATAGTTACAACATAGTCAAAAATTACTTAAATCAGATACATAAACATTTTTTTCCTGTCCGCTACACGTACGTATAATGCTCCAAGTGTTGTGTTCGAATCAGGATGTAAAATTGCTATATTGCCTCAAGTTTTTTGACAGTACTAAAACACAATTTTTCGATATTTTTAAGCTATTTAATAATCTTATAAGTTACAACCGACTGATAAAGTTGTTTGTCTTAAAATCCAATTCAATTTTTTCTCAGATATTTTAAAAAAATATCTTTTTTTCGATATAGTTTATACAGAGATTTGGCGTTAAAGGCTAGTCCTTTAAATTTATGTATCAAGTTTTATGTAAAAAGTTACCTTGTCTAGTTATATCGCTTCAAGGAAATCAAACAAACTGTATTTTTTTGCACTTTATGATATCTCAAAATCCTGTTTGGGCTCAGCATCCACAAATTCATTTAACATTGCTGTTTTTGTTCTTGTTTTTTAGATTTTTGGGACATTGTGCATATTATTTGTTTTGTGCGGTTTTTAAAAATTTTTCGAAAAACGCTTTAATTATTTTTTTTTTTTTTTTTTAAGATCTTCAGAATTTAATAATTTGAAAAATTTGTTTTCAGATTTTTAGTTTTCACAAACGCACCATGTTTTATTATTATTATTAAGCGCGAAAGAAACCTCCCAATATCAAACTAACTAAAATTAAAAACAACAACAGATGTCCCACCCATTAAATGCATATCTAATTTTTGCATTCAATCCCTCAATACTCGTAATCGTCATATAAATCATATTTTCTAAATTGTTTGTCAGCAAATTCCATTAACTGTACCCCGTTTTGAAATCATTTGCAATACATATTTTATTTATTTATATCTTTAATAGGAACATAAGCTGGCGCAAATCACATACTAGCACAAACATTGCAAATCCTAAATACAAACACATGCACACACACACACACGTTCACATAAATAAAATGTGCTTTGCATAAAAAGTTTGTTGCGATGCCGCGTCATTTTTCTGTCACTAACTGTCTCTGGGTTTTTTTGTTATTATTTCTCTATCTCTCCTTTCACTCACATCCCCACATCGCATTCGTTTTCAATACGAAACATTAAAATCCTTTAAAGAGACTCCCATAGCTGGGATGCAGCACATCAGGAGAGACAGTCAAATATAGACAAACAATAGCAAGGACAATAATGTTATACCATAGTAAAAAATCTAGTACATATGTACGTACATATGGTGTACCAGTAGGAAATTTGGCTATGGTTACTTTTTTCGTGGCTTTTGAATATGTAAATCGATAGAAAATAACTAATACCCAATATTGTTATTCTCTAGTCGTGGCATTATCCTTCTTACGTACATCCCTACCAAATATTTTATTATCATCAAGGTTTCCCTTGGGTCTTCATTTAATTGGATTTCTACTACATTTATGTGTCAACGTATCAAATGTGCGTAAATCATATTAACTAAATATGTATGCATGTTGGCGTTGGGTTTTCACGTATGTTCTCATGTAGATTAACGCTTAAAAATTTATTTTAAAATCGTGATTTGAATTTGCTCTTTTAGACAGGATTTCTTTTATGATGCCTCTATATTTCATTCTTTTACAAGCCATACATGATGAATATGTTATTTTTATCAGTTTGTGATTTTTTCTCAACGAGCTTATACTACGACATCAAATAAGCTATAATATGTCAGAAACAGGATTTTGCTTCAAGGATTTAAGCTTAAACACAAAGAAATTTTTGGTGATACCATTACAAAATTTGTATGAAAAGATTTCATTTAAATGAACTCGGAATTCTATTTTTTTTTTAGTGATTACAAGCTTTAAACCTTCTTTTTCATATTCCGAACTAATTTTAAAAAAAGTATTGAATAGCCTGATGCAAAAGAAATCATTTTTGGAAATGCTTAGACAACGCAAAAAATCTGAAATAGAGTGAAAAGAAATTAAGTTGAGACTTTTTTTAAATGTTTTTGAAGGTCATTTAGAGATCGGGCATCGTTGACTAATACTAAATACTGGCTTGAAGTGGTTTTTATTTTATTACGATCTCAAAAATGCTCAAAATCAGTGGTACAATATTTAGGTAACTTTTGACCAAATGTATATTATGCAGACATATAAAAATCAATGGAAAGCTAGAGATTATAGCTAACTACCGGTGAAAAAAGCAAATTGATTTCGGCTGTTGGAAAAATTATATCCAAAAAATAGTGGAGTGATAATTTTTGCCAGAAAAAAATCTTTGGTTCGGTTGTAACTTGTACAACTTGTAAGCACCCTTAGAAAATCTGCTAAAAATGAGAAAATATGAAGAAAAACGCTATCAATTGGAGAAGAAAGCAAAATTATTTTATTCTAGAAACACTGACTCACACAAATTTAACAGATTAATTGATTTGCAGACTAAGCCGGTTAGGTGACGTAATTTCTAGCCCTTTTTGACATTGCTCTTTTTGCCAAGCATGAAATTTTTGTACCACTACATGCCCGCCATCTGCTTCTCGGTCCAATTGTGAGGAAACTCAATACCAAGATTTTTTGCACAGTGGTATGCTACCTTTCGACCCAAACTTAATGAAAACAATTTTTTTCTTGCGATATCTTTTAAGGGGCTATTGGTTCTTTCCTTTCTACTAAGAGAGCGTAAAGGGGCATAAAAACACCATTTAAATTAGTAATGTTGGCATCCAGGACTATGTTTCAGTAAACCACATGCTTTAAATAAAAAACTAGTAAGGGTGTTACCTTTGGCCTGGCCAAACATTAAATACCCTACACTGCAGTGTTTTGAAAATTTTGCTTATATGGGAGGTACCACGCCCTCTTGTCCGAATCCACCCAGTTTTTTCTCAGAATTTGCATTTATAGTTCTAATATTTGAGTGAAATTTGGTAGGATTATCTCAAAAAATGCGTTTTGAAGCTTTTGCTTATATGGGAGGTGCCACGCCCTCTTGTCCGATTTTATCTAATTTTTACTTAAAGCTTGTATTTATAGTTCTTAGTGTCTGAGCAAAATTTAGTTCGATTACCTCAAAAAACACTTTCAGTACAGCGTTTTGAAGCTTTTGCTTATATGAGAGGTGCCACGCCCTTTTGTCCGAATTCGCCCAGTTTTTGCTCAGAGCCTGCAGTTACAATTCTTAGTATTTATGTGTATTTTGGTTGTATTGTGGTGAAAAATACTCCAACAGTTGCATTTTGAAGGTATTTTTTGTATGGGCGGTAGGCATGGTCATTAACCGATTTCGCTCATTTTCAATCCCCCGAGCTATCTTTGACGAAGTCTGTGTACCAAATTTCATTGAATTATCTTGCTTAGTTTTCCCAAAAAATGTATTTCCACACACAGCCAGCCAGCCACCCAGCCAGCCAGCCAGACAGACGGACATGGCTATATCGACTCAGGAGGTGACGCTGATCAAGAATATATATACTTTTCTTTCAGTATAGCATTATGAAACATTTGCTTGTATCGGAGGTGCCACACCCTCCTGTCCGATTTCACCTAGTTTTTTCTGAGAGATGCGTTTATAGTCCTTAGGGTCTGTGTAAAATATAGTTTGATTATCTTAAAAAACACTTTCAGTATAGCGTTTTAAAACATTTGCTTATATACGAGGTGCCACGCCCTCTTTTTCGAACTCGCCCAGTTTTTGCTTAGAGCTTTCGCTTTGAATTCGTAGTATTTATATGAATTTTGGTTGCATTGTTGTAAAAAATAATTCTAAAGTTGCATTTTATATATTTTTTTTTATGGGCCGTAGGCGTGTCCGTTGACCGATTTTGCTCATTTTCAACCATACGAGCTAACTTTGATGATACTGAATTTCATTGAATTGTCTGGCTCAATTTTTCCCAAAAAATTTATTTCCACGCACAGACAGCCAGCAAGACAGACGGACGGACATGGCTATATCGACTGAGGAGGTGACACTGATCTAGAATATACATACTTTTCTATATCTGCCATTTCTCCTTCTCTGCATTACAAACGGAAGGATAAAGTGAATATACCCTGGGTGTAGGATATAAAAAATGTATTTATATAAAGCATTGGTTTTATTCAGCTTAAACACAAGAAATTGTTAGAAACTACCATTTAAATTAACTTTTCGCTGCTAATATTCAGCCAATTCGAATCAAATCATACTTAGTTGTTGGTACGTTTGTTAAAAGCGTAAGATTTTTTCTCTAAAATACCGTAAAAACAAACTCAATATAAAATGGGTTTCTCGAAATATTTTCTCAAAAATGGACCTATAACAAAAAAAATCGAAATTTTCGATTATCTCCAGAACGACAGCAAAGAAAAAAAATATTTAGTTTTTGGACTCAGCTACCTCAAATTAGTGTAGAAAATGTGGTTTGCAAAATGTTACATTTTGGCTGTTGTCTAGTGTAATTATTTATACTGGATGATATCATTCTTTTTTGCATTGATATTGATTGCTTTTCTCCAAGTCGTCTACAACGTAGATAAAATCTGAGAAATCACTTAAAAAAACCTTCTATCAAAACTTCTACCACAATTCAATTAAAACAATTCGGATATTTTTGTCACTTCGCTAATTTACATCATTTACATCACTGTCCAATCAATTGCCAGCGTGAACACCAGTTGCGTCGTTTCCCGTCATATTGCCACTGGCAATTCTGCCACTTTCTGTCTGCTATCAGTCATTGTGTATCTTTCTCTCATTTAAGATTTTATTGATTGTTTGGCAGAAACACAAAAAGGATTTTAATAAGGCTTTCGAATCATAGAAAAAAGTGTAAGAGTGTGAAAATGTCATCACTTCATCTTTTTCGCATTCAAACAAATACACACACACTAACATACACTTATACGCTCATTTGAACTCATTCAACTATGTCCTTCTGGCACAGTTCCACTCCACGGTCAATTAATTAGGTAGAAGTTTACAGACATAAACACTTAAGGTTTGCTCTGATAGACAGAACAGTCTCTGAGGCAAATATACATATGTATATGTGTACATGTGAATGTGTGTAAATAGGAGTATGTTACCATCGTGCCTGTTTTTGAATTGGTTTGTACGCTTTAGATAGCAGTTTCTGATAAAATGCAATCAATTATATCAAGTGTCATTTATGAGTCAGACATAAATGTCAACTATAACAACAATACAACTAACAACAACAACATCACTTACAACAACAACGGGAACAGCGCACACAATAGCAACAACAATATCGGAAGCTATAGCGACAAGTCAAATTAAACGTCAAACGCAAATCTTAAAGGAAATACCTATTGGTGTTGAAAAAAAGAAACTAGTAGGGGTGTAACCTTTGGCCTGGCCAAAAAATAAATACTCTACACTGCAGTATTTTGAACATGTTGCTTATATGAGAGGTAACACGCCCTCTTGTCTGAGTCCACCCAGTTTTTGTTCAGAGCTAGCATTTATAATTCTTAGTGTCTTAGTCAAATTTGGTTCGATTATCTCAAAAAACGCCTTCAGTATAGCGTTTTGAAGCTTTTGCTTATATGGGAGGTGCCGCGTCCTCTTGTCCGAGTTTGTCTAGTTTTAGCTTAGAGCGAGCATTTACAGTCTTTAGTATTTGAGAGAAATTTAGTTGAATTTTGAAACTTTTGCTTATATGGGCGGCGCATAGTGTGACTTTTTTCGATGAAAATGGACAAAATCAATATCCCGACGCTAAAAAATAGCTTAAAAAATGTGGGTGGTGGCATTCGAAAGGTAATTGCATGTAATTTTTGGAAAAATTGGTCCCGAACGTACTTACAAGATCCCGCATCCCTAAAGAACGACCTAAACATGCGTTTTTTTTTTCTTTTTTTCTTACATTATGCAAGAAATGAGTAAAAATTTTTTCCCCAGGGAATGCCATTATTCATTTTATATGTAAAATTGGCTGCTGATTCCGAAAATCGCTTTATTTTTTTTTTATTTCATGTCGTTTTCGAGATATCGGTCGTTTACGGTTTTCGGACCAAAAAAAAAAGATAGTTCCATTTAAATACATATATCTCAAGAACCAATGCTTGTATTGAAACGTAGTATATGGGCAAATCCCAAAAACTTTTAACATCCCGCGTCCGTATACTGAATAGCGATACTGAGCTGAATTTATACAATTTTAGATGACGGATATGAATCATTTTTATTGCACAGGTGTATGCTAACAAGTTTATGAGACAAAAAATCTGAAGTAAAGCTTGTACGAATAGATATAACCACTTGAATGATCAGTTTATTCAAATTTGCCGTGTCTGTTGCAATATTTTATGATTATATCTGTATGCTGTACTCACGCCGTGTACTTTAGAATGTTGGTTTTCAGTAAAAACTCTACTGAATCGATACCACTTTTGAATAGGATAATGCAAATATATGTGCTTAGCTACAGGGTGCTAAAGAAGCGTCCGTCGATTTCAAAATTTTTCTTATGCGAGTCTTTAAAACAACTTTACAGCCACGCCGTCTAGAATTTCAGGATTTTCATGGTGGGGTTAGATTGCATATTCAAAACAGAAAAGATCTACGAAAACCAAATTGGTGTGCCATGCACCGTTTTTGTTACACAGGGCTAAATGTTCGATGCAAAAAAACGTAAATGTGACTGAAAAATCGTTTAAACCGACGGCACACGAGAAACATCATCCTGACATTCAAAAAATGTTTTGTTAACATTTCTTCCTATTGTGGTACAAATATAAAACCATGCGGCGTTGGCTAATTCTACACGAATTTTTCGATTTTTGACAACCAACCTATTTTTGGATTTTTTATTTCATTCAAAATGCTTTATTTTTTACGCCGCATAACTTAAGTGATTAACGTTAACGATTTTTTACTCCTAAAACACATCTCTTGACGGTAGAATACTAGAAAACCATGTGCCTTAAAAAATTTTTCGGACTTTTTTTTTTCTCAAAATGTTAAAAGTTTTTGGGATTTGCCCAGATGTCATATTAAAGGTTATTAAATTGCCTACAAATGATATTCGCATCACTTTTTGGTTGGTTTGTTAGTTTCGGCGAAATAAATTGATTTCTCAAAAAGAATTATTTTTTTCCGAAAAATAAAGAAAAAGTCAAATCAACTGCAGAAAAAACAAAAACAATGCATTCTGGTGTTAAATCGATGAATTTAACTATATGATCCTTTCATCTGAGGTGTATCATGTGTTCAGTAAACTTATGCAGGATATTGCAAAGAATATTTTTGTAGAAAATTTTAACCCTCTAAGACCCTTACAAGTGCGTCATTTTGACCCCCCCACATGTAGGTCAAAATGACCTAAAATTGTCTACAAAAATATTCCTCGTAATATCCTGCATAAGTTTACTGAACACATTATACACCTCAAATGCAAGGATCATATAGTTAAATTCATCGATTTAACACAAGAATGCGCTATTTTTGTATTTTTCGTGTACAGTGGATTAAAAAATTTCAAAAATCGATTAAAAAAAAATCTGACGTGCTGGAGAAAAACGACGAGACACGGGTATTTTTTTTAAAGCCTTCTTTAAGAATTTTTTGGATTTTCTCATGTGTTTTACAAAAAGTTTTAATTATCGAACAGTTTATTATTGTACAAAAAAACGAAAAAAATAGGCAAAAACGCATTTTGGTAACTTTTCAATGAATTGTATACAACTTTTGCATTTTTCCATCGATTTTTTTAAGTGGTATCTTATTCTCTTCACAAATATATAGTCTATGATACAAAAAAAAAAATTATAAAAAATTAATTCTTCTTGTATAAATCTGCAGTTGATTTTGATTTTTTGTTAATTTTTTCGAAAAAAAAAAATGTTTTTCTTAGAAATCAATTTATTTCGCCGAAACTAACAAACCAACCAAAAAGTAATGTGAATGTTATTTGTAGGCAATTTAGTTACCGTTAATATGACATATAAAGCGTTTGAATACAAACATTGGTTCTTGAGATATTTGTATTTAAATGGAACTATCTTTTTTTTTTTGGTCCGAAAACCGAAAATGACCGATATCTCGAAAACGACATGAAATAAAAAAAAAAAATAATGCGATTTTCGGAATCAGCAGCCCATTTTACATATAAAATGAATAATGGCATTCCCTGGGGAAAAAATTTTTACTCATTTCTTGCATAATGTAAGAAAAAAAGAAAAAAAACGCATGTTTAGGTCGCTCTTTAGGGATGCGGACTCTTGTAAGTACGGTCGGGACCATTTTTTCCAAAAAGTACATGCAATTGCCTTTCGAATGCCACCACCCTCATTTTTTAAGCTATTTTTTAGCGTCGGGATATTGATTTTGTCCATTTTCATCGAAAAAAGTCACACAGTGCGGCGCCACGCCCACTTGTCCGATTTAACCCAATTTTTGTTGAGAGCTTTGATTTATAATTCTTAGTGTCTGAGTCAAATTTGGATCGATTATCTCAAAAAGCACTTTCAGTATAGCGTTTTGAAATTTTTGCTTTTTTCAGAGCTTGCACTTACAATTCGTAGCATTTATGTGTATTTTGGTTGCATTGTCGTGAAAAATACCCTTAAAGTTACATTTTAAATATATTTTTTGTACGGGCGGTAGGCGCATCCATTGAACGATTTCGCTTATTATCAATTCCACGGGCTAACTTTGATGACAAAGTCAGTGTACCAAATTTCATTGAATTATCTTGCTCAGTTTTCCCAAAAAGTGTATTTCAACACACAGCCAGCCAGCCAGAGAGACGAACATAGCTATATCAACTCAAAAATATATGTACAAGTATATACTTCCTATATATGCCACGCCATCTTATCTGCGTAACAAATGGATGGACAAACTGAGTATACCCTGAGTGTAGGGTAAAATAAGTCATTGGAAATATTTCTGTTAGTTCGACGAACCATTTCATGAATTGTTGCAATCAAATCTTTTTACCGCTTGCAACAAATCATAAAAATATTTGGCATCCATGGGCGTGGGTTCGAATCCTAGTGTGAGTAATTTTTTTTTTTATTTTTTTTTATATTAAATTTTTTTAAGTTCACTTCTCTATTTTCCTATTTTTTATTTTATTTACTTTTATTTTATTAAATTGAAATTAAATACACAATGAAGCATTCGAATATCAAATTGTGTTTACAAACTGTATAAGTCTTTATCACATACGTCAATGGTGTAGAGTATAAGTTAAAGTTTATCAGTCGGAAGGTCCTAGGTTCAAGTCCTGGTGCGGACATTCGATAATTTTTTTGTTTTTACAGCCTTGTTCTGTACACGTGATCCGTGTTGTTTCAATAACTTTTCATTGAGGAGGCTTTGCATGAACGACAAAGTAACCGTTTTGGAAATATTTTAATAGAACTGCAAAAAGTCGAAAAATTCGACTTTATCGAATATTTCCGAAACAGTTACTTTTTTGTAAATACTAATCAATATTATTTGTAGAACATATAAGTAATTCTCCACAAAAAAGATTCTAATACAGTTCATCGTATGACTCACCAGTTTCATGAAAAAGCCTTCTAAATGAAAAGTAATTGAAACCACACGGATTACAGAACAGGGCTGTTAATGTCAAACATTTAGAGTGTTTGGTTCAAAAGATTATTATTATTTGCTGCAAGTGTAAAAATAGTTCCACTTGTTTACTTGTGATAGACAATTTTTTTTTGGGAGTGCAAGATTAAGAAACAATTCTTTAACTTTTTTTTTAATGTTTCGAACATTTGAAAATTTTCGAGTTTCTCAGTAGTTGTCGACCTTGTCAAATTGTATGGCACATCTTCAGTTTATGATTTTTTTAAGTTTTTAAAACATATGTTCCAAATTCTGCAATTTTCGAATTTCTCGAAAATAATTTGATGTTTTTGCTCTTTATTTTTTCAATTACCAACATTTTTGAATCTCGAATTTCGTTCAAGTTTTCAAAATTTTCTAAAATTTTTTGAGTTTTCCAAAGTTTTATTCGAGTAGAAATATTTCCCACATGCCAAAAACAACACACTGCACTTAACATAAGCTAAATTCATTTATTTAATGCTTTTGCTGCAACAATGTATTGATGTCTACGTCACTCCCTCGTCAATGTCGCCCTCTCTGATGAAACATGACGTCATAGCAGTCTATAAAGTTTGACATACCATAATCATTCCCTGCTGACACCAAGCACTCGACTCAATTGCAAATGGATTTTAACAGCTGCCGTGCTTCTGGTCCAGCAGACTCCCACAAGCAGACCGTTATTTCATCAACTTTTCGCGCAACTTTTTTATCGCGCACTCGTTTCCACTGTGAGTCACTTGAACACGACACACGAAAATCTCACAGTTTCATGATGAACAAACAACAGTGCAGGACGTGAGAGATGGAACAATTATGCGACGAGTAGTTTTGAATGATTGAATCATCGACGACTGTCAGTTGATTGTAAGAAAACAAATTGAACGCCCAAGCGTACAATGAAGGAAAAATTCAATTTGAATCAACGAAAACTCTTTTGGTAAAATTAATTGTGAGTCAACTGTATGGAAACAATTTACATTGAATATAACAACTTTTTCAGAGCCATTTGAAAATTTTAGATTTCGGTTACAAAAATATCACTTTGGTCACGTCAGTGCACTTCAAAAATACACAAAAATCAAATTTCAATTTGTGCAAACAAAATTATTTTTTCATCAAATTGCAATAAAAAAAGAAATCATTCCAAACAATTTCAAAGATATTCATCGACACATGAATTTAACAATTTTGTGCTTTTCAAAAAGCCAACATCATTTAGTAAAACAATCACGCAATTTCGTACAATTGCTTATGGTCTGCTGCCTGACTGCCACGTACGTTTACTGCCTGATATTGCAATTCCTTTGAATACAAAGTACGGTACAATATTCGTTAACATTGAGGTTTTGCCAAATTGAGTTTCATAAAGGCAACCCCTTTGGCCAAAATATATAAACAATGTATGCTGGTAAAGTAAAAGGTAAAGGGAAACAAAACCAATATTTGTTTCAAACTATGAAATTTTGAAGTGAGCAATTTTGCAATATCTAACACATATCCATGTGCAAACTGTTAACATGGCAAATATGCAATGGGATGGATCGAAAAAAGTCAATTTCACTATCAAAATTTTTACTTAAAATACTCAAAAGACTACTTAACAATCATCGAAGGTGAAACTTTGATTTTTCTATGAAGTCCTCATGTATTTCTTAATCAGAAGCCGTTTGAAATAGCACTGCACGCTATTGTTAGAAAGGGAGAATAATCTTTCAGTTTCAGCTGCAAGAAAGCTAAGACAAACTCTTAAGCTAAAAGAAGAACTCAATCAAAAGCTCTTCCAACTTTTCCAACTGGGTTGTTTTGACAGCTGTTATGTGTCAAATGGCCTGACCATATGACGTTTGTGTTCAGTATTAAATACAACTCAATCATGAATAGACTTATTATGTGAACACCGTTTATTAATTGTGGAAACCTACTACCAAAATCGGTCAACAGTTAGAGAATGTTACAGAGTTCTTCAACATCATATTGGTCGTTATGAGCGTCCAACTGAGCGCATTATTCGTAAGACCATTACCAGATTTCGAAACAATTTTACACTATCATCATTCAACCAGAGTGCATAGAGCCCGTAATTTAGAGAATATTGCTGCAGTAGCAGAGAGTGTTCGTGAAAACCGTGAACAATCCATTCGTCGCCGATCTCAGGCTTTGGGCATCTCTTATGGATCATTGTGGCGTATTTTGAGGCGTGATCTTGTTCTGAAGGCCTTACGACAACTTCAAATTGATCCATTATTTTATCGAAATATTGTGTTTAGCGACGAAGCTCATTGAGCGGTTACGTTAACAAGCCAAATTGCCGTATTTGAGCCGATTGAGCCCATGTTACGGTCAATGGTGCTCGCTACAGAGCAATGATAAAATATAAATCAAATAAAAAAATTCAGGATATTAGTGTAGCCGACCTCTGGTTTCAACAGAATGGCGCAACATGCCATACAGCTGGAGAAACAAACGCTTTATTGAGGGAAACTTTCGATGAAAATATCATCTCAAGAAATGCTCCTGTTAATTGGCCACCAAGATCACTTGATTTGACGCCATTGAATTACTTTCTTTGGGTATATGTTAAATCACTTGTTTATGTCGACAAACCCAAACTATTGACGCTTTGGAAACCAACATAACTCATGTTATTCAAGGAATACCGACCGATATGCTCGAAAGAGTTGTCGAAAATTGGTCCCTCAGAATGAACCCTTTAAGCACTAGTCATGGGCAACATTTGAACGAAATAATTTTTAAACATTGAGTTGTAGGAACCGAACTATCATTTCAAATAAAGACTTGCATTATTACATTGATTTTTATGTATTTTATTTAGATAGCTACGAAGAATACGTAAAAAATGCTGGTTTTGCCCAGCATCTTGAATTACTGTTAAAACGAAATTTAACTTCTCTATGATTTCAACTCCATTCTACCAACAATAACGTTTTCAGAGGAATGACACAATTTTTTATAAGTATGGAAGAAACAAAAAAGAAAACTTGATCCAGGAAATGAAAATTTCTCCTTTAGCTCCTGCTTACCTCGCACAATTTTAAAACAGACCTATAAGTTTGCTTTCGTGCCAGTCTAAGCTATCTAAGAAATTACTACCCTTACTTACTCGGCATCTTTTTAAATGAAACCATCAGTTTTGTTTTTGTTAAAACCATGGAACTATAGAACAGATGAACCGTTTAACTAATGAGATAAGGAATGCTTTCGACCTCAAAGGGCACTGTTCTGCCATTTGTCTTGATATTTTCCAGCCTGTGACAAGGTGTGACAGGAAGGTCGTCTTTTTGAGTTAAAGAGCTAAGCCTCTTTTAAGAATTGTTCATAAGATTTGAAGAAGGAGTTCCAAAGATTAATCCAGTTATCTACATATCTCGTTATTCAAATGGATATGCGCTTGGCTTAGAAAAGTCAGATCTAAAAGTTTTTAATTCATTGGCTGAGCCTGAAAAACAATATACTCATGCATAAAAGCATTCTGAAAACTAACATAAACTTACTTACTTATGTCATTTTGTAATGGAAGTAATATTTAACCCAGTCAAAAATACTCAGATTATAACAAATATTCTCAGTCCTAAGTTTTGTTAGAGATACAAGCAACAGTAAATAAAAAATAAAGACATAGATGTAGCTAAATATTTCTGCTTTGCGTATGCATAGAATCAATCATTCATGCCCTGGGTGTTTGGTCGTGACTAGATTACTGACGAATAGAACCATACAGGAAAGAGTATCTCATTCTCTTTTGGTACAAAGTGTTACTCGAAATCTATGTTTCCCGGGCAGCCCGTCTAACATAATCTAAAGTAACTTCCATATGTATATTTTGGAGTATGAAAATATTTCTCAGGCTTCTTGATATATTTGGACTTTTTCAAAGTTTTTGTCGTAATAAATATCTGTATCTTCACTTCTGAAGCATTTTCAAAACTTTTTTAGTCGTTTAGAATTTTAATCATATCGATTTCTCGTACATATTTTGATTTTTTTTGGGTCTAAAAATGTTTTGAAAATTTACTTCATTCCAGAAAGTATAAACTTCCATCATTGTTAAACCCCTTTTTCGCTAGCTACCGTAGTTCTGCTTAGATGCGCATTTAATTATGTAGCTCTTAGTTTAGAAAATTAAAATTTTCAGTCCATCCTAATATTCACCAGAAGAGAAATTTAAATTGATTTTTTCCCAAAGTTTTCTCACTTAATGCACAAGTATGTCAGTATATGCAGTAGTACATAGTTAAGGTCTGTCTTGATTTTTTTTTTTTTACTTTTATTGGTTTGGATGTAAAAGTTCCAAATAATACCAAATTAAAACATAAATGATGGTAATAAAAGTCACACAACATCATGATGACGATGATGATCATCGTGCTTGTTTTGATTCTTGATTATCTCCATCAACAGCTACTAAATAAAGTCCATTATTACGTGCACTGATTACTTAATATGTTGTGAATAACCTTTAACTAACAACTTTGCCTGCCGTGCTTACAACTTTTAAGGATTTTTCATTCAATTTAACTTTCCATATGACCTTGAAATCTTTTTTCTCAGACGTTCTGGAAAAAAACGGATCACGAATTCGGATTCAGGACGTCAAAGTCCCTAGGAAACACATAGTCTGATCAAAACGCCATGACATTTTTTTTTTTTTGTAAGCCTGTGTAATTAAAAGTAAACTTTAATGATTTTCTAACAGACAAGGTTCAATATGTACTCAGAGCTGCATTTTGCTATCCCAGAAGTAGAGTTACCAATTAGCCGGAATATCAATCTAAATTGCAATTGGAAAGCATTTAATAGAGCAAATACCAAGAACTTTGACTTTTTTAATCCATATCTAACCGCGTTTCAAAAATTATAATACCCATGTACAGTCGAGTCCGTTTAACTGCTACGTCAATGGTCCACAATTTCTTTTTCACCCAAGCGGTTTTTTTTTTTTTAACTATTGAAGGGGTAATCTTCGAAAGATACTACTAAGCAGCATACATGATTCATACTGATTACTGGTTTACCACATTCGGGACCATCGCACGGATATTAATCTTAATATGCCGGCTCGCAAAACATGTACAGAGTACATGCAATGTAGACATATACATAAGTTTGTATAGAAAATGGTACATGTTCAGTATGCCTACGTTGTTAAACCCTAACTTAATTTTGTGTCACTGCCCTTTTAGTGCCAAGCGGTACCGCCAATCAGGGCATTTCTAGGAAGGGCTAGAGCAATTAGGCTCTAGTTCTTAATTTCTGTTGTTGCTGTCTTATCTGTTGAGTTGCTCATCTCGTCTCAGTTGCTGCATAATCGCTGATATGACGTGATTAATTTGATTCCATGAGTCCTTGCCCAGCAGCATATGTCGAACAATACTGGTAAAGGTAAGCTCTTCACCCGTTATATTCTTTAGTAATTGTCTGGCCACATTGAACCTTACGCACCTTGTTAATACGTAGTTGGCGTTTTCTACAGCTTCTTCACAAAACATGCAAAAGGGGTCATTCACGTGCTTGGACTTGAATAAATACTCTCTGAAACAGCCATGTCCAGTTAGAAACTGAGTGATGTAGTAATTTGGCTCTCCATGTTTTCGCTTGAGCCACATTTCAATCAGAGGGATCAGATTGTAAGTCCACCGCCCTTTTGTTGATGCTTGCCATCTTTGTTGCCACTGTGTGAATAGTTCTAAATATACTGCTGCTATGCGGATCTCGGTCAAAGTAATTCTGTCACGTAATGCCGCCGATCTTTTTGCTTCCAAGTCAACCGGAAGTCGACCCACAATCACATTTGAAGCTACTTCAGACACTGTTCGGAAAGCACAGCAATCTCTCAATGAGGCTAGCCTGTGTGTTGCTACCATTGTCTTTATATACGATGTAAAACTAGTTAATGGATACCATATTGGCGCTCCATACATCATAATTGAACTTGAAACTGAAGCCAATAGTTTCCTGGCGGCATACTTTGGCCCACCAATATTTGGCATACAGCCTTGTTACCAGCTGCTATGAGATGCTCTCTAAAATTAAGCCTGTGGTCCAGCAGGACTCCCAAGTACATAATTTTGGCACGTGATACTATAATATGAGCCCCAACCCGAATTTCCAGCGACTCAACCTTTTTCCTACTACCTAAAATACCGAATAATTGAAAAATAGTTTCACATAAGAGGGGTTCGGATAACTGGAATAAAAATTTAATTTAAACGGAGCTAATACATATTGCTAAAAACAATTTCAATCATCTAATTTGTTTAAACTTCAGTACTAATAAATCTTTGTATTTTGCACATTGCATTGTTGAATGGAAGTTTTTTGTCAATTCCGAAGAGACTTTATGCGTAAAATCCGACTCTGACTTCAGAATTGGCCCATCAGCTCTAGATTTTGAGACGTTTGAAGTTAAAAACCTGAATACGGTTATTTTTGAGGTTAGATGCTGACTACACAATTTTTATTTCTTATTTTTGTACATAATGTTCTGCTGGAACCTTCGGTGTGGAATCCAAATCCAAGGTCACACCTAGTCCATCAGCTACAGATTCTGAGATATATGAAGTTGAAGCAATGAATACGAATATTTTTGTGGTTCAATAAAGATTGCACAAGTTGTTTTTTATTTTTTTGCTTAATTCATCACATAGTCCTACTCTTTTTCTTCAAAATGAGCTCTTAAAAAATGCCATACGATGTCTCCTTCAAAAGTTATGGTCGATTTAAGATGATATCACAAAATTCATAGAAAACTTCGGGTTAGTCGTTGTATAGGATTTTATGTTATTATCTTAATTCGGCCATAACTCTTAAAGGAAACATCCTACGACACTTTTTAAGAGCTCACTTTGAAGGAAAAGAGTAGCACTACGTGATAAATAAAGCTAAAAAAATATAAAACATTTTGAAAAACATGCATTGAATCTCAAAAATGTTCGTGTTTGTGGCTTCACCCTCAAATATCTCAAAATCTAGAGCTGATCGACCAAGTTTGACCTCGGATTTGGATTCTATGCCGGAAGTTTCTTCAGAACATTATGTAAAAAAATAAAAAAAAATTGTGGAGTCAGCATCTAACCTCAAAAATAACCGTATTCGGGTTTTTAACCTCAAATATCTCAAAATCTAGAGCACATGGGCCAATTCTTAAGTCAGAGTCGGATTCTACGCAGAAATTTCCTTCGAAATTGACAAAAAGCTTCCATTCAACAATCAAAAACCCATTATTTGTTGTGCAGTGTTATTGATGGTGGATGTCCGTACTAACAAATATCGTGAAATCTCGAACTTTATATATGTAAGTATATGTCATTTTGAAGGTACAGCTGTCAAAATCAGTCAACAAAACAATTTTATCTTGTGTGCATCATTATTATTTTTCACGATGAATAACTTCGAAAATTGGACAAAAAGACAGCATTTGCGGGAGGTTCTGTTGGGTCATTTTTTTGCAAAGAAAAATGCTGCGGAAAGTCATAGTTTGCTTGTAGAAGTTTATGGCGACGATTCTTTAGGAAAAACACATTGTTTTGAATGGTTTGAACGCTTCAAAAGTGCCGATTTTGACATCAAAGACAAAGAACGCCCAGGACAGCCAAAAAAGTTTGAAGACGAAGAATTACAGAAGCTACTCGATGAGGATTCGTGTCAAACACAAGACGAGCTTGCCAAATCGTTGGGAGTGACTCAGCAAGCCATTTCGAAACGTTTGAAAGCCGCCGGATACATTCAGAAGCAAGGTAATTGGGTCCCCTATGAGTTGAAGCCGAGAGACGTTGAACGGCGCTTCTGTATGTCTAAAATGCTGCTTGAGCGTCATAAAAACAAATCATTTTTGCATCGGATTGTGACTGGGGATGAAAAATGGATCCATTATGACAATCCTAAGCGCAAAAAGTCATACGTGAAACCCGGCCAACCAGCCAAATCAACCTCGAAGCCAAATATCCATGGCGCCAAGGTTATGCTGTGTATTTGGTGAGATCAGAAGGGGCCGTTATATTATGAGTTGTTGAAATCGGGCCAGACAATCACAAGTGACCTGTACCGAACACAATTAATACGTTTGAAGCGTGCCATCACCGAAAAACGCCCGGAAAATGCGACCAGACACGAAGCAATAATTTTTCATCATGACAACGCTCTGCCGCATGTTGCAAGACCCGTGAAAAACTATTTGGAAAATAGTGGATGGGAAGTTTTGGCTCACCTGGCTTATAGCCCAGACCTTGCACCATCAGACTACCATTTGTTTCGATCAATGCAGAATGCCCTATCAGGAATACGGTTCACTTAAGTTCAAGATATCGAAAATTGGCTCGATTCATTTTTGGCCGCCAATTTTTTGGGATGGAATTCATAAATTGCCTGAAAGATGGGGAAATGTTGTAGCTTCCAATGGACAATACTTTGAATAAAATATCTTGTAACATTTTTCCACAATAAAGCATCAAATTTCGCTAAAAAATTCCGGTTTTTAACTTGTACACCCAATAACAACAAATGGCACTAGAATCAAATCCTTTGGGATTGCCATATTGCCAAATTTCAGCGAAATCGGAGACAAAAAAATTTTCAACTGGTACGCTTGGCGTGTTTTGTTTCCTATATAATATTGAGTAAAAAGTAAACATCGTCCAATTAAAAGCAATTTTCATCAGAAATCCTTGGAGTATGATTTAATTTAGGTAAATCAACTTTCTGGGATCTCTTAAAAATCTATTATACAAAAAAGTATAAATGTAGTACATATTATGTGCAGACGTCTACTGCTTGAGTATCTAAAAGCAAGTAAGGGTAATCAGTACATTTTTTCCATATCATTTTGTCAACGGTACATGCCAGCCGTTAAACGTATTCCACCACCCATGAGGGCTCATGAAAATTTTCTCAATTTTGTTTTTGCAAATGAAGCAAAAGTTTTTGAATTAAATTTTATTTTAATTAAAATTACAGCTGCTTAAAATACCCTTATGACTGGAATGTGGCATGTGTGAATATCCATTACGAAGTCTGTGCTGGTACTTGTGAAAGTCAAAGTGTGGCAAAAATTTTTGAATACATCAGGGAAATGCCTAATAACCTTTTCAATTCGTATAGGAATAAATTTTGTTCACAAGCTCATCGGTAGTTTTAAGCAAACTTTTTTTAAAGTCATATGTCATTCAAGAAAAGGATCAAAATTATATACTTAATTCATTTTATATCAAAATATTTAGCCAGGTGTTAGTAGCTTATAAACTTACTCTTAAAGTTTAAAAATTGCAACCCGAAACCTTAATCTTAACAATGTGCTGTGTGAAAACCTTTCGCAATTTATTGTTGCCGAAATCAGGAAATTACTCTTTTTTTGTGTATTTTTTTTTTCTCATGTGCATATAGACTTTTGTGTTTTAATATGAGACTGCTTTGTTCTTTAAATGCTATACGCTCTTATTTCGACACCTTAAAGAAATAAACGGCTGATGTCTCAAGTGACACTTAGGAGGAAAGAAAACCTTGCAACTCCCAGTTGGAAAAATTGACAGCTTTTAGGCCATAGGTAGTTTTTTTTTTTTTTTTTTTTTTTTTGAAAGTGGAATAAGTTCTTAAAAGGTGCAAAATAAATATCGTAATATGAGTTAACTGACATTTTGTTAGCAATGAATATAATAAGCCATTGTTTTCACAAAAAAAGTTTACATGATGATGGTATTGGTGGCATTCAGTTGAAAATGTAATATCAGTAAAATAACAGATTATAAGGGCACAAAATTTATATAACATTACTTCTGCACCTTGGAAGCACTTACTACTTAAATAACACTATTTTACAAATGATTAAACCATCTTTTTCTTTTTGGTCCAAAAACCGAAAGAAAAACAGCAAATCGCAATCAGCAGCCGATTTTACATACAAAATTAATTATGGTATTCAAAGTTCATTTTGGATGTAAACTAGTGTAATTATTAAATGGTCAACTCAATTCAATTCAGTTAGATTTTAAAAGCACTCGAAGTTCTTCGCTTGTAGCGGAAAACTGTTTTATTTTCTTGGGGAAATGCCATACCCCTTTACTTATCAAAACAAATGTAGCCTTTCCTGTGGTGAACAGAACAATTGAGAGTCGGCCGTAACAAAGGTGTTATGTGCCATTACGGTAAAAGTAATGTCATAATATGAATTGGATGAGATTTTGTTAGATATGATTAAAGTGTTTTTTTTTTTTTTTCAAAGAAAAGTTTACTTGATAGTGTGGAATTGATGGCATTATAAAATGTATATGCGACATTACACACCGTTTTGGATGGCGTTTGGTTTCTGCATCTCCGATCTTTTTGGAACTTTTTTGTCTTATAGTACAGTACTAGTTGAGATTAGCATCCATGTTTTTATACCCTACACCCGGGGTATATTCACTTTGTCCTTCCGTTGTAACGCACAGAAGGAGGCGTGGCACATATAGAAAAGTATATATATTCTTGATCAGCGTCACCTCCTGAGTCAATATAGCCATGTCCGTCTGTCTGGCTGACTGGCTGGCTGGGTGGCTGGATGGCTGTGTGTTGAAATACACTTTTTGGGAAAACTGAGCAAGATATTTCAATGAAATTCGGTACACTGCCTCCGTCGTCAAAGATAGATCGGGGGATTGAAAATGAGCGAAATCGGTCAACAGACACGCCTACCACCGATACAAAAAATATATTCAAAATGCAATTTTCGGAGTATTTTTCACGACAATGCAACCAAATTCGGACAAGAGGGCGTGGCACCTCTCATATAAGCAAAAGCTTCAAAACGCTATACTGAAAGCGTTTTTTTATTCGAACTAAATTTGACTGACACTAAGAATCATAAATGAAAGCTCGCAACAAAAATTGGGTGAAATCAGACCTGGGGGCGTGGCACCTCCCATATGAGCAAAAGTTTCAAAATGCTATACTGAAATAGTTTTTTTAAGATAATCCAACTCCACTTAAATACTAAAGACTAAAAACGCGCGCTCTAAGCTAAAACTAGAAGAACTCGGACAATAGGGCGTGGCACCTCCTATATAAACAAAAGCTTCGAAACGCTATACTGAAAACGTTTTTCACTCAGACACAAAAACTATAAATGCAAGCTCTGAACAAAAACTGGGTGAACTCGGGCACGAGGGCGTAGCATCTCACATGTAAGCAAAATTTTGAAAATACTGCAGTGTAGGGTATTTAATGTTTGGCCAGGCCAAATTTTACAGCTTTACTAGTTATACCCTACACCCAGGGTATATTCACTTTGTCTTTCCGTTTGTAACGCAGAGAAGGAGGCGTGGCAGATATAGAAAAGTATATATATTCTTGATCATCGTCACCTCCTGAGTCGATATAGCCATGTCCGTCTGTCTTGCTGGCTGGCTGGCTGGCTGGCTGGCTGGCTGGGTGGCTGGCTGGGTGTGAGTGGAAATACATTTTTTGGGAAAACCGAGCAACATAATTCAATGAAATTTAGTGCACAGCCTCCGTCGTAAAAGTTAGCTCGGGTGATTGAAAATGAGCGAAATCGGTCAACGGACACGCCTACCGCCCATACAAAAAATATATTCAAAATGCATTAATAACTGTATTATTCGCAATAACACAAGCAAAATACACATAAATACTAGGGAAAGTAAATATAAGCTCTGAGCAAACACCAGCAAATTCGGACTAGAGGGCGTGGCACCTCCCATATAAGCAAAAGTTTCAAAATGTTATACGGAAAGCTTTTTTTGAGATAACCCAACCAAATTACACTCAAACACTCGGATCTACATATAAATGCATGCTATACGCAAGATCTAGGTAAACTTGGAACAGAGGGCGTGGCACCTCCCATATAAGCAAATGGTTCAAAAATATATAATGAAAGTGTTTTTTGAGATAATCCAACCAAATTTCACTCAAACATGAAGAACATTAATTGTAAACTCTGAGTTTAAAGTAAGCGAAGTAGGATTAGAGGGCGTGGCACCTCCCATACAAGCGAAAGTTCAAAATGCTATACTGAAAGATTTTTTAAAGAAATGCTAACCGAATTTTACTCAAACACTCAGAACAGTAAATGCAAGCTCTACGCAAAATCAAGGTAAGCTCGGAGGTGAGGGCGTGGCACTTCCCATATAAACAATTTGTTCTTATACTCTCCTAATAATATACTTGAAATGCAGTGTAGGGTACTTAGTTTTTGGCCAGGCAAAAGATACCACCCTTACTAGTTTTTTTTTTTATTTTTTGTTTTTCAAGGAGATTTTTATAAAAAAAAATAAAATTTTTTATACAATTTTTCTATTAAATTTTCAACTGTTAAAACTAAATTGCTATTTTCATCAATGATTTTATTCTTCGAATTTTTTCAAAACATTTTAAAAAAAACTTTAACAAATTTTAAGGCTTTTTTTGTATAATGGACAAACGATGGAATCTATTTTTTTTTTTTTTTTTTTTTTTTTAAATTTTTAATTAACAAAGCACCAACATATTCTTCGTTGCCGGAAGAGGGTAAAATGTTCACCGTTCCCGACTAATTTTTCCTCTCCAACTTTTCTTTCCGGGGTGCCCCTAGAAAAAATTTATAAAAATATAGACAAAATTCCTCATTGCCGAGAGAGGAAAATAATGTGACGCCCATTAATTTTTTTTCCAATATACTAATCCTTTATATCCACCCCTACAGGAGGCTCCCGTACAAAATTTTGGTTAAAATATAAATAACTATTCCGCATTGCCGGGAGAGAGAAAAAGTGTTCACCGACCCGCATTAACTTTCTTCTCCAATAATTTTCTCTACCATATCGAGCCCTAACCGCCAAAAAGACTTAACCCATTCATTCCGACAGCAGCGTATACGCTTCCGCAGACATATCGAAATGAATTACCGTTAAAACTTTCCGCCCGCAAAAAAACAACGGTGACATGCATTTCAGATTGAACAAAGATATCTAGCAGTCCATCAGAATAAGTTTTTACTTCAGTCGCGATTTGCTTTCAGTCGCAAACAGTGTTTTTTAAGTGAGTGATTTTTAAAAAAGGGAAAATGTACAAAAATGGCAACACGCTGATCGTAAGTGAATATTTTATCTATTTATTCCTTTTCAAATGTTCCAAAATCCAATGGCTTTCAGTTTGAAATTGCTCCACGAATTAAAACTAGTTGTTATAAATTTGAGTTTTGTGGATATAGTGTGGATTTAGGGACCCAAACGTGTAAGGTAGCGTATACGCTGCAGTCGGCCATTTGCAGTACTGCGTGTGTTTTATTTTTTTATTAGCATATACGCTGCGCTCGTCTATTCGCGCTCCGCTACGCAAGAAAAAAAAAAAGCTTCTACTGTAAAATTTGTTTTTTGTCGGTTGAGTCTTTTTAACGGATAAGGCTCGATATTATCCCTATGTTTACATTAATTAAGGGGGCACCCATAGAAAATTTTGATAAAATATATCCAAAAAATTCGTCATTGCCGAGAGAGGGTTAAAATGTTCACAAACCCGCATTAGTTTTTCTTTTCAAACATTTCCTTCAAACATATTAACCCATTTTTTCCACTCCTTAAGATGGCTTTCTTACAAATTTTTGGTAAGAACTTCAAAAAAATTTCTCATAGTCGAGAGGCAAACAAAATGGTCACACACCCCCATTCATTTTTCCTCTTCAACATTTTTTTGGAACTTGCTAGCACCTTTTATCCAATATCCATATTACCACTTTTTTTACCCCTTAAGGGAGCTCTCATACAAAACTTTGATAAAAACATCAAAAAAATTCCTCACTACCGGGAGGCAAAACAATTTTCACCGACTCCCATTAGTTATTCCTTCTAAAAATTTTTTTTTAACATACTAACCCCTTTTTTCCACCACTTAAAGGGGCCCCCATACAAAGGTGATTATTTCTATCTAAATTTTTTATGCGTTGCTAAATGAGTTTCTACCACGTTCGTGAGTGTTTTAACTACGCTTCGTTGCTGATTTGGATTTAACAACGCTCCAAGATCATAGGTATTTGTATGGTGCGTTGCTAAATCACTCACGAACGTGGTTGAAACTTATTTAGCACCGCTGGTTCCCAAGCGTTATTAAATCCATATCAGCTACGAAACGTAGTCAAAACACTCACGAACGTGGTAGAAGCTAATTTCAAAACAAATACACTTTCAGTCAACCTCACAATAATGATGGCTTTGGCTCAGTTAATAGAGAGATTAACAAATGTTTCATTTTTTTTGGTATTTTTTTACCAATGCGCATTGTAAAATCACTCACGAACGTAGTTGAAACTCATTTAGCAACGCGCGTTGTTAAAACTGCTGCGAACGAACCATGCTCAAAATTTGGGTCGCAACGTTGTTAAAATAACAACGTTGCTGACACTTTTGACAATGTTGTTTTCTCTGTGTATGTATGATATTACTTTTGCGTTGAAATGATACTTAGCACCTTTGGTACGGCCCCTTCTTAGTTCTTAAGAAATTTATTCCACACCATGGAAATAAATTTTCGAGATGAGTAAATTTTTTTCGTCACATTTGAATCGGTAAATGTTAAAAGGGCCGTCTGTAACGCCTCTGAATATATTGGTTTTTTGATAAAAAAAAAAAAACATCAATGGGACCGCTTTTATTTTTCAAGTTTCCCGAAAAGTTTACTTTTATTGATTTCCGCTCTTTTAACATTAACCGATAGTTTTTTTGAATTCGTCACAATAGCTTTAGTGCTTCTAAAAAATATCACATATAATTAAAATCGATATTTCCTTACTCATTTTACAAATGACAGGCAATTACATTGTTTCAAGTGCCCTACATACATAACCGTTTCTTGCTAACGCGATGCTAAAATTGTTGTGGAAGTGATTCCCTAAACAATAACTTCCAACTTCAAATTTTAATGCACTAATCAATAGCATGACTGCCATAATTCTGACAGAATAAATACTGGGGGATACTCCGGGCTGGCTAATTTCACTAAGCTTAACTGTTTTATCGTAAGCAATATTTTGAAATGAAGGATGATATTGGTTTGGAGCTGTTTTTGGACATGGCTTAAGAATGGAAAGATACCAACAGGAAAGTTGCTCAAAAATATGGTGCCACGTCACTCTTATATTGAATTCAATTAGAAATTGAAGATTACAACCGCTAATGGTAGAGAGCGTTTCAAGCTCGAAATCAATCGGACTTTTATAAATGAAAGCGTCTGGTCATGCTTCTTGACATTCAGAAAGAGACGACTGATCGAGTAATTTAAAAAACATCTAGAATTGAAGTCAAAAAGGTTTGAAAATTAAATTTCAATTGAAATTTCATAATCTAAGTTTAAAGTTTTTTATTTTTCAAATTAAAGCGCTGAAATGACTTTCACTTTGAGAAAATTTCTACTGGCGTTGCTGATTGTTGCAGTTGCAGGACCAGAAAAAAGTTTTTCTAGTCCCATTGCTGTAGCTTCGAGATCTTTGCAAAAGATCGCCAGGGAAGAGGTAGCAAATCATAATAACGCAAAAGATGCTTGGGTGATCATAAATAATCATGTCTATGACTTAACCGACTTTTTGGCTAAACATACCGATGGTTCAGGAAGTATCCTCGCATATGCGGGAAAAGATGCAACAGAAATATTTAAAATATCACATAAAATAGATCATATTAATGAGCTCAATGAATATTTGATTGGTGAAGTGGCACCAAAATAAAGTCACTATATCACTACGGATATATAGAATGTTTGTAACTCAATGTTTTCTATCGGAAAATAAATTGATTTGAATTGTAAATGAAATTAAATTTTTATCTGTATAAAGATTTTGGCTTAAGTTATCCTTCTGAGGTTGCTCTGAGCATTTATTTGTGCATACATCATGTCTCAAAGTAGTGAAATTTTTAGAAAACTTTAAAGATGATCCTGCAACATATTTGGTTTTTCATTAAAAGTATTTTTAAGAGGGAGGAACGTTCTCCTAGAAGACACGATTTTTTTTTTGGGTGTAGGACTTAGTTTTTTTGTAGATATTTTCGCAATTCCAAGCGGTTTTTTTTAAGCACCTTAAACATTTTTCTTTAGACTTTTCCTCGATTTTGGCTTAATTTTCAATAGGACACTTAAAAGTTGTGACATTCTAAGCATTGTTTTCATTGACAGCAGTGATACAACGTTGTTATTTTCTAGTGTAGAAATATATTATATTATGCTTATATGTATGTACACTAGGCCAATTTGGCCATTTTATAATTTTATAATTCTTCAAAAATTTGTCAAAAAAAAAAAAAACTCAAAAAAGTTCAAAAATTCTGGAAAAATTTGAATTTTTTGGACAATTCTATGCATACTAGGTGTACAAATATGAAACCGGTAATTTTTATTTAAAAAAAACACGTTTATTTTGCGAAAATGGTTGCCAATTTAATCTTCAAAGTACATCCCCTCGCTAGCTACACATCTTTCCCATCTTTTAGGCAATTTATGGATTCGTCGCCAAAAAAATTTTTCGTTTTTTGAGGCTATCCATTCATCGAGCCTTTTTTGCACTTCCTCGTAAGAATTGAAGTGCGAGTCGTTGAGTGCGTATCCCATCGATGAAAACAAATAGTAATCGGACGGCGCCAGGTCCGGTGAGTACGGCGGGTGGGGCAGGGGCTCCCAGTTGTACGATTCTACCAAGTTTTTATTGACCGCTGCTCGATGTGGCGATGCGTTGTCATCTTGGAATACAATTTTGTCATGGCGAAGTTGAAATTCGGGCCTCTTCTGACGTATAGCACGGTTCAAAGCGATCAATTGTTGATGGTAGCGTGCACCAGTAACTGTTTCACCTGGTTTTAGTAGCTCATACCAAATAACACCACGCTGATCACAGAAAATACACAGCATTGTCTTTCGGCCGAAGCGATTTGGTCTTGGCGTTGATTTGGGTAGTTGGCCGGGGCTCAAATATGATTTTTTTCGTTTGGGATTGTTGAAATAAATCCACTTTTCATCGCCAGTGATGATTCGATGCGATTCAAAAGCGTTTTTCTTAAAATGGAAACAGAAAATCAATGCTTCCCGCAAATGAGAGTTTTCAGGCACAAAATTCGACATCTTTTCGAGCGGAAAAAATGCGTTGTTGTATGTAACTTGACAAATTGTGAACTGAATATTGTTGACAGATGACAGAATGAAGCTCATACATATACGGATATCGACCGCTAGATGTCATTTATGGTTTTATATTTGTACACCTAGTATGCCTAGATTTTGGGTAAAAAGCATTTTCCCGATGAATTTTTTACTTATTTTTATTTTAAACTTCGAGCTTATCTAATGTACTTACATTCATATTGTATTCGAATGTTTTAAATGAAGTTTTTTTTTTTTTGTATGTTTTGTGTTCTGCCATCCTTTTGTAAATGGAAAGTTTTTATGGTTTGTCATAGTTTTAGTTTGTACTTTTTTTTGACGCATAAGATAAAACGACATTCCATAATACCGTAAAACTTTTATCAAAAACATCATTGCAAACAGATTTTCTTTCAAAAATTTTCTACGGAAGGAAAACTTTTATTTAATGCATACATTTTAATATGTTTAAAATGCCTTTATACTTTCATGGTTTGTATCAAGTGAAAATGGTAACGACCTTTTAGAAATTCGTATATTGCAAAGTAGAAATAAAGGTAACTTCAGTTTGAGTTCTTGCCCATACACAATTACTTGGTTAATGTCATGTTCTCACTAACTTGGTTAGCCAAGCTGAAATCTAATAAAACTCAAACGTAAAAATTCACGTTCACTCTCCTGGTTTTCTCTGTGATTAAATTAAATTAGATTAGATTAGATTAGACAAGGTAAGGTTATTTTAGTTTAATTGTAAGGCTGGGTTATTTTAAGTTTGGTGACAATTCGAAATCGAACCCAGAAATCATCGGTCAATTGCTATACATATTATGCCGGAAAAATCTGGGACCGTAAAAATTGTTTGTAATTATATTGAAGACTTTATGTACAAAATATTTTTAGCATTCCACACTTGCTTCAGCTAATACCATGCCCACATAATGAAGAAAAATTAATTTCCGCATTAATCACACGGACATTACAACAACAGAAATAATTAACGAACTTAGAAAGGCATTAAATACGCTGTCACATGACGATATCAAGGAGAAAACTTGTCAGCAAGGATAATAAAATCCTACGGAAAGGAGTCGGCTATGGCATGAAAACAATAATGAAGACTTAATGCAAATTATAAATTTCAATTAAAAAAGCATCGAGTGCAGCTCATTAACAAAAGAAAAAAAAAAAGCGAAACTGGCCCAAAGCCAAAACTTTTTTGGTATTTAATTCTGTTTTTTTTTTTTTTTCCAAAAACGTTTGAAATTTATTCCAAAAAAGTATGAAATTTATTCCAAAATAGTTTAAAATTAATACTTTTTTTGGCATTGTTCTACCTTTATAAATAATTTTTGGTTTTAAAACTAAACTAAAATTTTTACTGTGTAGATATAGAGTCTTATCGTCATCTGATTACCAATTCGACATTAGAGATAGCTACCAAATTTTAAAAATTTTTCGTAGATAATTGGTGGTAAACACCTGGAAACTGTGTAGCAATGCTCTATTGGATAACAACGTTTTATGACTCGAAGGTTTTGAGTTTCATTGTCGTTGCTTTATAGACACTTTAAGTCTTCCTAAATCATGCTGACAAGCTAAGCTATTTTAATCAGGAGCAATTGCGCGTTCCATTCCGCCCTCGTTTCTCTAACTTATTCTAAGCTTAAATCCCAAAATCACACATCGTTGTCGCACCAAAACACAACTGTTGTGTAGTTTGTACATTTTCGTGCAACTACGTGATTGCTACTTTGCCAGCTGCATTCGAATTGCTACGCCAGTAGGAAAATTCACTGAAATGACATGATTTCGTAGATCTTACACAAACTTTTAACAATTTGAGTTCATGTTAAGAGAAACTTTTCAAAAATTTATGACCATAAAAAAAAAAAAAAAATAAGTTTAGGAAGTAGATAAAACATCTTTGAAGCACTCCGGACAAAATAAGTGTAAATTTACTAACCCTTACAAAAATGCGGACAAAAATTATACCTGGTTTTCTTTAAGAAAATTATACCGTCAAGAATTTTACATGGCGCGAGTTGCATCACCTTTATTTTGGTGCGTTTTACATACAATACATATGAAATAAATGTTTTTTTATCTACGTCGAATAGATTCGGAGAAATGATGTATAATGCTATATATAGAAGTGACACCGCTAATTTTTTCACTAGGTGCAATTATTCCCAGTGCCGACTATATATTTGTCAAATCTCTTTGTATTTGAAAAATTTTAATTTTGAGGGGCGAGGCACACATATGAAGCAAATCTCATCTTAAAGTGTTAAAAGATTTTAGAGATATATTGAATTTTTTTGTTGAAGGGACTGGCACCACCTATTTCTATAGCCTATAACCTTCAACTTACTGTGAAAATATTATCAAAATCGATTGTTTCGAAACGTCATCTCTTGAGTCAATATACATAGCTGTGTCCGTCTGTCTGTCTGGCTGGCTATGCGTGGAAATACATTTTTTCCAAAAACTGAGCAAGATAATTCAATGAAATATGATACACTGCCTCCGTCATCAAAGTTAACTCGTGAGATTGAAAATGAGTGAAATCAGTCAACGGCCACGCCTATCGTCCATACAAAAAATAAGTTCAAAATGCAACTTATTGAGTATTTTTCACGACAATACAACCAAAATACACATAAATACTGCGAATTGTAGGCGCAAGTACTAAGCAAAAACTGGGAAAGTTCGGAAAAAAGGGCGTGGCACCTCCTATATAAGCATATGCTTCAAAACGCTATATTGAAAGCGTTTTTTGAGATAATTGAACTAAATTTTACTCAGACACTAAAAACTATAAATGCAAGCTCTCAACAAAAACTTGGTGAAATCAGAAAAGAGGCCGTTGCACCTCCCATATAAGCAAAAGTTTCAAAATGCTTTACTGAAAGCACTTTTTGAGATAATCAAACTAAATTTTAATCAGACACTTAAACTATGAACGCAAGCTCTGAGCAAAAACTGGGTGAACTCGGGCAAGAGGGGGTGGCACCTGCCAAAATACTGAAGTGTAGGGTTACACCCTTACTAGTTTTTTATTGTTATGAAGTTTCAGATCAATTTCTGGAACATACGGTATCCAAATCATGAATTATGTTTATACTAGAATCACCCACAATGGTACTTTTTGGACACTTTTAGTACTTCTTTTTGCTATTAAGTGCGAAAAATATAAGCTCATTTATCATACCTGTTATAATTCAAGCGAAATGTTAACAAAACAAAATACATGAAGTCAGTGCTATGCTTTTAATCTTTCTTTTTGTGCTTTATCTTTTTCTCAGCTCTGTATGACCGTATATTTTATATTTTAATATGGAAGAATATGTAATTAATTTTATCTGCGTTTAAGTCAAAATAATAATATTATTTTAACTTTGTGCACATCTATACACACATACCTTTCTAATGGTATATAATTTAAAGTCGTACTCCATTTTTAACACAGTAAAAAACAGACGGACAATTTTTTATCTTGCGTATATCCACTTCCACAATAGCCCAGTTCACATTAATTCACTAATCTTTATGCGAAATTATGTTTGTGGCTCATATACTTTGTACCCACTAGTCAACTCAACTTTACTGCACTGTACTCAGAGCAAGATGCAATTGCAGTTCAAAGTGCTGTATATCAATTGCCTTTTTTGACGAAACTAGTTAGAGGCTGTCTATAAGCTCCGTGACGCTAAAATTCGCTATATTGAACCCCCCCTCCCCCCCTATGTGACGGTAGCTTCATATAAAAAATAGATAAAATACACCAAGCGTGACGCTTGCTCGAACCGCCCTACCTAGGAGCGTCACGGAGTTTATGGACAGCCCCTTACAGCTTCGTATATCTGCCATACATACACAAACCTTTTTTCTAGTGGTTTTGTTTCTAGCTCTTTTTTTATACTGTACTGTGTTGACTTGTTCTATTTTAGATGGCGCTGCTGGCAGGGTGCTTGGATTTATTAATCATTTATAGCAAAATATTTTTTCATTTCCAGCTGGGGCAGAGGTAGTTCGACTATATCGCGCAAGGCGTGCGTGTTACTGCTGTGGAATTTGAAATTTCACTTTGCGTGTAGTTTACTATTCTACTTGATGAAAACTTATGGAGTTGCCTTCTTGACATTTGAATACAACAGCTGTGTTGAAAACTCGGCGTTTTTTGCCGTATTTACAATGTGAATTTTAATTAATCAAGAGGTTTAGAGGTTTTTTCTTTTTTTAGTTGCAGCAACGTGGGAATTTGGTATGATTGCAGATGGTTTCATAACGTTTAAGAACAGAACCACTTTAAACAATATGGTACAATACGAAATCAAGACAGTTTTGAAACAAAGTTTTTGTTTATAAGCTTTAGTTGTCTAGAAGCTAATAATTTTAGGAAGATAAAAGTTTTTGGTGGGTTGGAATATTTAACAAAGTAAGTTAGAGTGTTGCTTTGAGCATACTTGATAACAACATTAATAAGCGCTATTTGGTCGTTTAGAGGTCTTGTCTTAAGTATAATTAGTATAATATACTAAAATACATTTCACAATTTCCACATAAAGTTTCGTTTATATTATTGCTGCAATATTTTTATTACTATTTCATTATGGAAAAGTTAATCAGAAACTTTTTAAAAATATTTAAATATGTAAATCACAACATTAAAAATTCTCTTTTACAATTTGCTTAATCAAAAATAATAATAAATACATTAAATATTAATACTATTTCTGACTAACAATATGATAGAAACTTTCTATTTGAACTTTTTAATTGAAAATAAACAGAAAATAATAATTACTCTGCAGAGTTATGAAAATAATTTTGGCTTAATATCAGAAAGTTGCTCTACTCACACAGTTTCCAAAAGTTGCATAAAAAGGCTTTATCCCAGAAGAGAAGAATACTTAATTTCGAAACAATTAATATTATTCTACAAGTATGTAAGTATGTACCTATTTATTTACGGAAAGATTAAAATTTAATTAAATTCATTTATATTTAATTACCTGCACTGTCCACACTTCGTTGAAAGTAAATACATAAATTAAAGGCACGCAGTGTATTGATGGCATCGGCGATTTAAAAAAAAAATCAGTTTATTCAATAAAAGGAAGATCCGTGAAAGGAACTGACTTTAAAACGAAACCAACTTTGACACAAACACGATACATAGCAGCCTGGCGCTGATCCCTGAAACCATAACCATTAAATTAATAAAATTTTGCATAGTGGTATAAAATGCAAAAAATATTTGACAAAAGTTTTTAACTCAATTTATATTGTATTACAGATAAACAATATACAAAAGAAGTTAAATATATTTTGAGAGCTATTGAAAATAAACAAAAAAATCAATCATATCTACAAATATATAAATAGGCAAACGAAATCATTTCAGTCCCTGTTTCTATATCTAAATCTCAACCGATTTGCTTGACTTTTTTTTTGTTGGAAAGGTTGTGAGAAGGAGCAGTGCATAGGATAATATTTTATTTAACGTGGGCAGTTTCACGCCCCTAAATAAAGAAAGCACTCTCACGACTAAACCACTGCAGCGATTATTACGAAATTTGGCATGAAGATTAGATTAACGCTAAGAAATGACAACATGACCATTATATTTTTCAGTGGGCGGTGCCACGCCTCATAATATAAAAGACTCTCACGGCTAAACCACTGCATCAATTCTTACGAAATTTGATATAGAGATAGGATTAACGCTTAGGAATGATAACATGACCATTATGCTTTTCAGTGGGCGACACCACGCCGCTAAATGGAAAAACGTTTTCACCACATTGATTTTTTTAAAATTGGGCAAACAGATATAGGGCTTACACTAATAGTACGAGATCCGGCAGTAAAAAAACGTATCGATCGAGTTTTTAGTTAAAATCTAGTCTTTACATATATTTAGGAATGGGGAAATATATTTTTGCTGGGTTGCCTCTCGAAATGTGGCCGCAAGTATTATCAAATTGCGATAACTTATGAACCGTGAGTCGCACGAGAAAAAGTGCCCAGATTTTTTTTATGGAGAGTCATATGCTCTACAAGTAATTTTTATTATATGTAAAAAAAAATTTACCGTTTAGGAGTTATTTATTGAAAACCGAGTTTTTTTACGTTTATTGTTTAGTGCGTAAAAAAAATCGGTTTTTAATAAATAATTCTTAAAAGGTTAATTTTTTTTAACATATAATGAAAATTACATGTAGAGCATATGACTCTTCAAAAAAAAGATTTTGACACTTTTCCCCGTGAGACTCACGGTTCATAAGTTATCACAATTTGATAATACTTGCAGCCACATTTCAAGAGGCAACCCAGCAAAAATATATTTCCCCATTCCTAAATATATGTAAAAACTAGATTTTAACTAAAAACTCGATCGGTACATTTTTTTACTGCCGGATCTTAGACTATAAGTAATGACTATAACCTTTATGTTTTTAAGTGGGCGGTACCACGCGCTCACGGCATTGATTTTTGTGAGTTTTGGTATGGGGATAGAATGAGCAGGTCGGAAGGATATCAAAAACTTTTTGCTCTTTAGTAGGAGGAACACGTGTTTTATCGACTAAGGAAGGTTATAAAAACTTTTTGCTTTATAGTCAAACTAAAATGGTCGAATTTCGGCCACAAGGCCAACGCTAGTAAACATAACTAGCGAGTTGTTTAAATAAGATTTCTTTGAAAAATATAAATTTTGTACTTAGTAAACATTATGAGCTTTTAAATACCGTTAAGAATTCTGCACCGGTAATATTGGACGACTTTATGTCCGAAAAATCAGTATATCTCGGGAAGTAGTACGACCTCCACTCTAAACTTAACTGATAATTAAACAGAATTGAATAAAAAATTTATATTAAAAAATTAAGGAAAATTAAAAGACAACAACATTAAGAAAAATCAAATTGTTTATTTTGTATCAATTTACTATCATTAATTTTGACTAAAAAAAATTTTTTTTTACAAATTTCAAAAATGAAGTTAGTTTATTGACTGTTTTTTATTGCTTGTATAGTACTAATGAAAGTACCAACGCGCTTTTTCTAAATTGAAGTAATCCAGTTACTTAACTACTTTTTACTTTCTGATAATTTTTCCCTATATCTAATAGTTTCACAGATAATTGGATTACAAAAAAAAAAGTGTTTTCCTAAACCATGAAAATTTAAAAAATCATAACTCTGCTAATTTTCACTTAAGCGAAAAATTAAAAAATCAGAACTCTATCATTTTTAACAGAGAATCGTTAAAAATTCATGAAACTAAAATCAATTTTTAAAGTGTAAATCTCACAAATAATACCCCATATATATTCTTGATTAACGTAAACTTATGAGTTAATATTGGCATGTACATCTGTCTGGGTCTCTGTCTGTCGTCTGAAATCATTTCAATATTTTTTGAAAGTAACATAATTCAATGAAATTTTGTGCACTATTTCCATTACAAAAGTTAATTTGTGGGATTGAAAATGAGCAAAATCGGTAAACGGACACGCCTACCGCCTATACAAAAAAAAAAAAAAAAAACAACTCAAATGCTATACTGAAAGCATTAACTGTGGGAATGCAACCAAAATACATATTAATACTAAAAATAATAAGAGCAAGCTCTAAACAATAACTTGGCAAACTCGAACAAAAGGGCGTGGCACCACTCATACAAAAGAACATTTTTCAAAATGCCGTACCCAGCAGTCCTCAAGGAGACAATTGGCACAATATCACTAGCGAAGTGGCTAGCGAAACACCGGGTGATGCAAGAAGTCGTCAGTTAAAAAATAAAATATAAAACGTTAGCGATAAAAATGTTTGAATTTCAAATTTTCTCTGAAAAAACTTTTTAGTTTCAAAATTTGAGTAGTTTAATTTATTAAAAAAAGCAAATAAAAAGAAAGAGAGCAAAATTTAAAAAAAAAAAACAAAAATTTGCTTAAATTCGAACTTCACACAACTATGTCAATAAGCTTTATAGACGAATGAGCTAAAGACTTCGTAATCGGGTAAAAACTTTGTACCCTTGGTTCAAACCTCAGTATGGGTTGTTTGTTTCAAAGCAAGCTCAGAGCTAGTTAAATTCAAACATAAAGGGCATCACTTGCAAGCAAAACTGCCACTGTGTAGGGTATCTCAGCTTTGACCAGGCCAAATATAGCACCCTTACTACTTTTTTTTTTCGAAACCCACCTTCTGCAGGTCCTACTTTTGTGAACAGCGCATGGTCGCGGAGAAGGAGAAACAGCTTTGGTCAAGTTGCTAGTTGGTTTTTCTCTGAAGCGCAATATTCTCCGGTGACACCTTTATGCAGATAAGTTTTCACTCTAGTGGAATTTTGTGTATTCTTTTACAGCTTTAAAATAACAAAATCGACATATATGAAGCAATCCAGGTCAAAATAAGCATTTTTTACCTTTCGGAAGATGCTTTCCTCTTGAGTAAAAAAAAATTTTGCCTTCCGCTGGCGTTCAAAAGCCAAAAACTCCCATTTAGCGTCCGAATCCCATATTGAGTCAAACATCATTTTAAAGCTTATAAATTATGCTTTAATTTAAAGTATCTACTTTTTTAAAAATCTAAGGGGGCTTTTTTAAAAAAAATTCAAAAGTAATTTTACGGATCTACCATATTGCCAAATTTGAGCGAAATCGGAGCAAAAAAATTTTGGCCTGGTACACTTGACGTGGATTGCTTCATATATCATTGGACTCGTAATGGCAAGACCTACATTTCAAACTTGGTTTCAAGAGCGTTTGAAAATCGAGTTTGAAATGACGAAGCAATGCCAAAACCAGACAAAAACCAGGTCTTTTCGAACTAACGACTATAATATTTTGAATCAGAAATACCAAATAACTCAAAACTATAGAAAACTGACTTTAAGTTTTTCACTTGTATTGGGGCGATGCATCCTCAAATTTATGGCTGATTTTGAAACAGTAATAGTTATTTAGTTAGTTTGGCAACGGCATGCTACACATCGAGTAGCGAAAACCAGCTTAAAACCAGTTTCGGATGCAAATCCAAATTTAAATTTGTAATAACTACAATTTATCACACCAGTTCTATGGAATGGCTGCCCTATCTGCACAGTAAAAATTTTAGTTTAATTTTAAAACCAAAAAGTATTTATGTAGAACAATGCCCAAAAAAGTATTAATTTTAAACTATTTTGGAATAAAATATATACTTTTTGAGAACAAATTTGAAATTTTTTTGGAAAAAATTCAGAATTTAATGCCAAAAAAGTTTAAAATCAATATTTAAGGGATTCAAAAGTAAGAAAAATAAACTTTCATATTTATGTGTGTAATAGGAGTCAATGATTAATCGTTTTTTGTGTTTTTTTCGATTTTGTTTAACTGGATATATTTGGTTTTGAGTAGAAAATTACCCCAACCGTAACTCGAAAACTGTTTAAGATATCCAAAAAATTCCAACGGATTTTTTCGATTTGGCCCAAATTAGCATGTGTTCTAAAATTCACAAAAAAAATTTCGACAGGATCGTATACCGGGCCGATATGGATTAAAAACGATTTCTTGGCTCAAGTAACCCGTTTTCAAGTTTGCGATTTATGAATAGATTTTAGTTGAAAAATCAGACAAGTCATTTGAAAAAATTCTGATTAATTGTGATTACAGCTATTTAAGTACATGTTTTCACCGCTTATCGATTTGACTTTATTTTCCACCATCACTCTTTTTGCAGAACTTGAGTTTTGATTTTCGCGTCTCACAGTGCGCTGAAATGTTGCATCAATTCATGCAGCAACATGGAATACTAAGAATTAATGAAACGAAAATTCAATCAAAAATTTCATCATCGAAGGTGTTGCAATTGCTGCCACCGCTGTGTTCTGCATTAAGTGCACACACACACCATGAAAAAGAGATCAACTACAACCACAGTAAGAACAGCAACAACAGCAATTGCAGTAGCTGCAGCAGCAACAACAAAAGCTGCAACATCATTTGTTTGTTTAATGTTATAGCTATTTAATTGCAATTTTAATTAAAATAAATAGAATAACAAATTGAAATATTGGCAAAACAAATTAGAAATTTACTCGTAAACGAACATTTTTAATGAAACAACAAACGCTATCTACTGACTTATGTAGAAGTTACTACGCAGTACATAAAGGATGCAACATTGTAATTATGTTTCATAGTAAAAATTAATTAAAAATTATTATCTCAATTATTGCTATGGATTTATGTTTTAACGAAATTCATATTTAATTATTTTGCTTCACTAAAATTTTGTTTACATTTAATTGAGACTAAACTAATTTTGTAATCAACTCAAGAGATAAGAACGCAATCTGAAGATTTACAGAGCGCTTTTGTAGTAAATTTAACACTCGCTTAGTTCAGCTACAGAAATAATAAACTAAGAAAAGAAGTATTTAGGCTATAGTTCAGGATTATAAAATTTAAATTTATTGTAAATGTCGATAAAAATTAATAAAGCATTTGCGACTAAGTACACGTAAAAGAATGAAACTGGTGTTTGGAAAGTAGACTCTTTTTTTGCAGTGATAAGAAAAATTAGTCTTGGTCTCGAAAATTACCAATACCAAGACGCTGATATTATTTCAAGACCAAGATCAAGATTGCTATGGTCTTGGTCACGATGATCATCAAGACAATGACTGCTTTTCAGTCTTGTTAATTTATAGTTAATAAATATGTCACACCCGTTTCAAGCATATAATCATCTTAAAACACCTACTGCTTTATAAACATAAGGTTTGGAAATTTTGAATACTCAACAATCTTAAAAAATTATTTTGAAACCTACACCAAGATCGAGATCAAGACTCAATAATAAAACGAAGACCAAAACTCAATGTTCAGGACCAAGACCAAGATTGCTATGTTACCTTCATTGCTCGGCACCTTCAAGTTCTTGCTGTCAAACATACGAACTAAAAAGTGTGTTGAAAAAAACTTATACACTCTTAAAGTTAAACAAAACTTAAGCCGTTCAATTTAAAAATTCTTAAAAATATCTGAATTTATTAATCTTCTCTTCTTATACGAGATAAAATTGTATGTTTGTTTGTTTGTTTGTTTGTTTTTTTGTACTCAATATTTTTTTTTGAACTTTGTAAGTGCTCACCAGAGGGCGTGGCATCGCATTAAATTTTAAATTTGATATGGTCATAACTCGCAAACCATACAAGATATTTAAATAAAATTTGGTGAGAAGGTACGGTTTAATAATGCCTTGAAACAAACAAGAAGTGGGCGGGATCGAAAAAGTGCCACGCCCACTTTTTAGCTCTTGAAAATTTTGATTCAATATTACTCAAAAACGACTCCAACAATTTTAATGAAAATTTAGGCGAAGTTACCCCTGCAAACAAGTATTAATATGTAGTATGCCTTTTTTTGGGAAAACTCGGTGAAGGGCGTGGCACCACCCACAAAAATATAGTGCGCTATAAAAAGAAACTACTAAAGCAATCTATCTGAATTTACTTGTAGGGTGTCTACTTGCTATTAAAAACCTACGACCCGAAAGTAGGCAAAATATCGCCGTTACGCGTGGAACCTCCCATATAAGCAAACTACGTTAAATGCTATTTCTCGCAAATTTTTCAAGGTATTTCAATGAAATTTGGTATGTAGGTACTGCTTAATAATTCCTTGTAACAGACGAAAAGTGAGCGGGATCGAATAAGTGCCACGCCCACTTTTTAGCCATTGAAAATTTTGATTCAATATTGCTCGAAAACGACTCTGACAATTTTGATGAAAATTTAGGAGCTGTTACCTCTGTAAATAAGTATTAATATGTGATATGCCGTTATATTGGGAAAATTCGTTGAAGGGCGTGGCACCACCCACAAAAATATATTGCGCTATAAAAAGAAAACTACTAAAGCAATCTATCTGAATTTACTTGTAGGGAGTCTACTTGCTATTAGGCACCTACGACCTGAAAGTAGGCAAAATATCGAAAGTGCGCGTGGAACCTCCCATACAAATAAAACACATTAAATGCTATTTCTCGCAAATGATACAACACATTTGGTATGCGAATCTGGATCAGGAGTATCTAAAGCATAACAAAAAAGAAGGCTTTGTTTCATAATTGCCACGCCCACTTTTTTATCAAAATGGTTAATAACTCAGGCACAAAAAAAAAAATGGAATGAAATGTTTAATTCTTATATGCAGTCTTATGTACTTTTTGACGCTAAGTCCGTCTTCATCAGCAGAACTGTCATTATACCTGCAGGATTTTGAAATATCCTTGCTTGAAGTTGAAGAAAACGCTGTGTTCAGATTACAGCGTAGCTACAAGAAAAGGTAAAATTCTTTTTTATTAATAGCATCGAATAGTAACACTCTTCCTTATCCAAATATCCGTTAGGATTTTTTCAATAAGATTCTTATTTTCCGAGTTATGATCCTTTGAAGATAAGATATTTCAGCCGCCATACAAAAGACGAAATATTTTTTTGGGGTGCGTGGCATATCTCATTTATTTATTTTATGCCATTCTATTTCACCAAAAAAAAATTTGAGTTTTTGATATTTTTCTATACCATTCGATACTTTCCTAGTTTTTTCTTATTGTTATTCTCATCGGTTTATTTATCATTTTGAAAGCATGACCGTTAGAAGTAAAAAGATACAAGTTTCATAACAAAAAATAGCTATGAATAAAAACATCGACTAAAATAATAAGATTAGATTGTTGACCGAGTAGGGATCGGTCTCCAGGTACTATATTATTAAAGTTCATTAAACATTAAAATATTGGAATATTAATCGGAATTTATAAATCTATCCACCTTTTCCGGGATTCCTGTCATTAACGATTTTATAGTTGTTTCCGTTGCCTTTTTGGAGGAGCCGGTTCATTTACGCTTGAAGTCAGACTTTCCTGTATTCTTCAATTCCCTTTTGACGAATACCCAATACATCCCCACAGGCCAGAATTCTGGACAGTTAGGTGGGTTTGCCTCCCGTGGTACAAAATTTACATTATTATTTGCATACCACTCAAGGGCCCTTTTTTCCATAGTGGCATGATGCTAAATCGGCCCAGAAATATGTAGGCACTCTGTGCTGTTTTGGAAAAGGCAAAAGTCGTTTTTGCCGACACTCCTTAATAAACATTTCTGTATTTGTCGTTTCTTATGCCATTTTGAAAGAAATAACAATTGAAAATGGATTATTTCAATAAATATAATAGCTTACGTGATGCAATTTGCATGTCTTGGAACTCTGACCCTCCTCAAAAAAATGCAATAGTTTATATTATATTTTAAAACATCTTATTTAATTTTTCCCGAATTGTCTTTATTGATGCTGGATAACTTTTGGTAGATGTTAAAATTCAGCGAACTAACAATTTGAACACATTACATAAGGTCAGATGTATCTGATACAATTTGAAGCTTATGCAACGCCATAATAAGCCATAAGTAAGGGTTCTGCGTCTAAATTTGGGGAAGATTCAATATTTCAATATTTCTAGTGCAGTTTATTTGGGAGTTTATATCAGAAAAGTGTACAAAACATTATTCCATGGACTGCATAACAGTTTGCATTTGAGTTTGCATTTGAGTTTGCATTTAAGTTCTAACGTCTTCTGATAAAGTAGTTACTAAGTAAGTAGTTATGTTTCTCCAATGAAGAATATATTTTGTTCCATATGTTTTATTTTATTTGCGTTGGATGTGGAAAAGACTATGAACAAAGGACTAAACCAAATGATTTGATCCATAGCATAATGGCGTATATGGTCACATGAAACATGTACATCTTAAAAAAAAACATACAACAATTCTGGAAGCAAAAACTTAAAATCTACTTAGGGTGCCAAATAACCCATGATATGGTGCCATATAAAGGCACTTTAAGAAATTGTTTTTTATATACAAAAAAAAAATCTTGACGTTCTTCAGAGTGACATAAGCCGGTACTTTAAAATTAAGTCCGGACAGCTCGAAAGGCCGACCATTCTTCCACATTCCCTTCTATGTTCCTATGGCCAGAAACTTGGGCGAGAATGATGTTGGTCCGCTATTTCAGCTCATCATCCTGCACTCTTACGTCATGGTTGATGCATGAAGTGATTAATTTCTGGAAAACACCAGCACCTACATATGATATAGTTTATATTTGAGGCATTTCTAAACATTGCAATGACATACCCTATTTGTATTTTTTAATGTCCCATTAAGCTCTTATGAGATAATTCATCTTCATCACATTACACTTTCAAAGCCACATATTCATTTAGTTACATAAACTAAATATTTTGTTCTGAAATTTGTATTAAATCTTGTTTAAAGCTCTTTAAATTACATCAAGAAACCACGTCAAATTTATGCGAATTTTTAATTACCTGATCATCTGCTGCCAATAAGCTTGTTACTACTACGGTCTACAATCTACTACTATGCGTACCAGCAAGTACTACTGCCACTGACATTGCGCTGATACCCGACTGTCATAACAAACTTCCGTAAATTAAACGAAAAATACTGACATCTTCAACATCGTTTAAATCACATTATGTAAATTAAGTTAAGACCTCCAGTTCCCAATACCCCCCGCTCCCTCCAACACCATCCGCCTTTAATTTAAACATAATGCCGCCATTAGGCGACATTCAAAAATAGCAAAATAATAAAAATATCTTCATGACACTCCATTGCGTTCAGTGTTTACAAGTGCTGGCATTACGTGGTGCATAACGTAATACGTAATTTAAATGACTTACGTTGAATGGCATAAAATATGCTAAGCTAACAGAAGAAAAAAAGAAATACATGGATATATAATATGAATAAACTTTTGCAAACAAATTAAATGTGATTTAAAATCATATACACCGCGGAATAAGAAAAAAAGTATAAGCTTTGACACACGATGCTCGATACTTTCATCGATATTTTATTTTAAAAAATTGGTTCAAAAAATATGAATATTAAACAGCTCCCAATGTGCACAAAAACGGATGAGGATCCGTTTCGAACCCGTTACGAGTTCAAAAAGGTATAAAAACGTAATCCGCGGTAACGGATCCATTTCGAACCCGTAACTTACGTCAAAAACAAATTCTCTGATGAGAAAAATTACTGTATCCAGCAATATGTAAACAAACAAAATGATCGGGTTTACTTGACAGAGAGGTCCTACGAAAATTTGAATGTTCGTTTCGCCACCAGGACGCAGGCACCACCGCATGTGATGGTTTGGGCTGCAGTGACTGCTGATGGGCGCTCACCACTCGTTTTTTTGGCCACTGGCGTCAAAGTAAACGCCCAGGTGTATCGTGAATCAGTGTTGGAGGGTGCTTTACTACCGTGGGCACGCAAACATTTCGGTCGCAAGCCATGGACATTCCAACAAGACTCGGCACCGTCACACAAAGCTCGTGTGAATCAAGAATGGTTAGAAAAAAACGTTCCTAGCTTCATTTCTGCTCAACAATGGCTCTCAAATTCGCCTGATGCGAATCCGCTGGATTTCTCAATCTAAAAGTGGCTCTTCAACGAGAATGGCGCAAACTTCCACAAAATCAAATTCGTGCAGCATGCGACTCGTTCTTCGACCGTCTACGGGCCATAGTAAAGGCCAAAGGTGGCCATATCGAAAATCTCAAGTAGATTCTTAAAAATTGAACATTTCCCAACAATTATAGTGTTTGATCAATAAAATCTGTGCATGGAAACTAAAAATATAGTCTTTTGAATTGGTAACACTTCTTCTCATCAGCCACCCTGTAGAAAGCTGAAATTTTTCTTTTAAAATTTATTACAATACAAATATTATTTGTTAAAAATAAGCGTGGAAATTAATTAATTACGCCCACTTTTTCACCAGCGTATGGTACGTATGTTCGGCAACTACCTACCAAATTTCATCAAGACAACGTTCGATCCAAACATGCGTGCTCCTTGGGATATTCGGAACACTTAAAAGACAAATTAAAATGATCCGTCTGGCCGTTTTTGAGAAATTTAATTTTGAAACTATGATGGAATTTCCATATCACACGAAAAAAAAAACTCTAAAAAGAACCTACAAACAATAACATGAAAACATTGATTTTTGATCTGAATCTGGAACCAGATTTGTGCTTATCTCTCCAGATTTTGAGATATCCTAACCTAAGGTCTTTAACACAAGGCTGTATAGTTTTTGGTCATGCATCTTTATACAATATATGAAAGTAATAAGTAGTCTTGGAATTAAAAACCCATTTTTGGTGCCAAATTCAGATTCAGCATAAAAAAAAAACTTCTTGTACTCAACACCCAGAGTATATTCACTTTGTCCTTCCATTTGAAATGCAGAAAAGGAGGCGTGGCAGGTATAGAAAATTATATATATTCTTGATCTGCGTCACCTCCTGAGTCGATATAGCCAAGTCCGTCTGGCTGGCTGGCTGGCTGGCTGTCTCTCTGTGTGTGAAAATATTTGTCACGGTAAAACTAGGCAAGATAATTTAGTGAAATTTGGTCGTAAAAGTTAGTCCGTAGGATCAAAAATGAGCGATATCGGTCAACAGCCACGCCTACCGCCCATACAAAAATATATATTCAAAACGCAATAACAAGAGCATTATTCGCATTAACTGAAGCAAAATACACATAAATACTAGGAATAGTAAGAACAAGCCCTAATCAAAAATCAGGCGAAGTAGGACTAGAGGGCGTGGCACCTCCTTTATAAGCAAAAGTTTCAAAATGCTATGCTGAAAGTATTTTTTGAGATAATCCAACCAAATTTCACTCAAACACTAAGAACATTAATTGCAGGCTCTGAGCAAAAAATAGGCAAAGTCGGATGAGAGTACGTGGTTCCCCCCAAAAAGCAAAAATTTCAAAATGGTTTACTGAAAGTGTTTTTTGCGATAACCCAACCGAATTTCACTCAAACACTCAAAACAGTAACTACAAGCTCTACGCAGTGGGTAACTTTTAGCGAATTTTAGCATCATGAGGCTTATGGGCAGCCCCCTTTTAACTGTCATCGACAATATTTAACTTTCGGCTGGCAGATTATGAGGTGTTCACCAACCACGTTTGGTCGTATTTGTATAGGATCTTGTGGTATGGGCCAACGGCCAACGTTCGATTAATCGATCACTAACTTTGACTCATATCTGGGCCTGTCAGATATTGACAGGTGTTGATTTTTGAATTGAAAATGATAGTTTGAAACTAAAACCTCATCATTAATTTATTTCATTGTCATTATTTCTGTGGCAGCAGTTTTTGCTTAAGTCGATTTTTGATTAGAAAGCAAAGCAATTTAAATTATTTTTTATGTATAGAATTTATGTTGCTTTGCTTTTTTATCGAATATCGACTTAAGCAGTTTTTCCTTCCTACCACAGATTTTATACTTTAAATAATCGACAAGGTATTTTTCAAGCACCCCCTCAAACTACTAGAGGATGGTGAGGAAGGGCTAAATAGTAGATTTTATTGAATAGCCAAAAGATCAAAGTAATATATGGTAAAACTATCTTTCTGATATCATTCACCTTCATAGTTTAAAAAATTATTAAAAATGGACAATTTTACTGTTCGATTAATCACATAGCGGCCAAAAATTGGTCAAAAAATGATTGTAAATGGACAAGTAAAGAAACTTCGACCAGTACCAAAAAACATCAACACTTATTGTTAAACATCGAATGATTTGATACAGATTGGCACATATCGGAAAACTGCGAAAAAGTTTAAATAAATCTAAAAATTTCGAAAAATGAGAAAAAACATTGAAAAAGTCAGGAAGTCGCAAAGAACTTTGTTAAATTTGATACTGATTGACAAATATCAGAAAATAATGAGAAAGTTGGAAAATACCAACCTACCATTCAAATCCACCATTCCATGAAATTAAAACAAACGTTCTCTGATATGATAAGTTATATTTGAGACAAGTACATACTACGTAAACGATTCCTAGATGAATCTTTCATGATCGAAAATGCAACGTAAAGTATACAGGGGTAAGTGGAGTAAAGTGGGAAGTGGGGTGAAGTGGGAAATGCCCCTTTTCGGGCAAACTAGCAAAGTATAGCTGTCATGCGCTTCTGACATGAACTTGCAATGACCGTAAGCAAATCTTTATGGTATAGCGATGCGTGCATACGTATTTTTGTGATCTCTGGAATCATGTAAAATTTTTAAGTGATTTTGAAATTTCATTTTGAAATTTTTAAGCATAGATATTTTTACTGTTTCTGGTGATAAGCTGATTGTAAGTACACAAAAATATTCTTTGTAGTCTTAATTTTGATAACGCAAAAGGATTCCGTGTAATTCATAGAGTGAAAGAATGAAGCTCACATTTTTTGCAAAATGTGGTATCGGGGTAAAGTGGGAAATTTTTTATTATGGGGTAAAGTGGGAAATGTTATTTCACGATTGCTGATCTCCACTTGTCAACGTGGTATACTATGTATTTCATGATCCAAATAAGTGTTGTACATTTAAATTGTGAGTTAACACTCCGCAAAAGCTAAGCGAGTTGCAAAAAGCAGCTGAGAAACGTTTAGCAAATAAACGGAAGAAAGAGGGAAACGAATCACAAAAAATAGAGTACCAGGAGCAAAAAAGCACCACCAGCAAAGAAAGCGTCAAAAAAGAAACAAAGAAGTTCTAACTCAGATGAAGATCGTGATTTTTGCACCATTTGCATGGAACTCATGCCCGAAATCATGACCAGACACAATACCATCAAATGCAACCTAAAGGATTGTCAACGCCCATTTCACTTTAAATGCGTTAATCTCACTACAAGCTTCTTTCATTACTAACACTGTGACTCGGACTTTGATGTTTCATATATTTTATATATTTTTTTCCAGCAAAATCATTATTTTTTTTCATACTTACTCCTATGGGTGTGTTCCTTGAACCTTTTTTGACTTACAATAAAGATATTAGAACTTTTTTCCAACATTTGTATTAGTTTTTACCCCACAATTTTTAATTTTTGCCATTTTGGGCATCCTCGATCAAAGCACCGTACTCAACAGAAAATCCATATTTTCGGTTCGTTTCTTCGGCAAAAATATAGCTTATTTAATTTTCTTTATTAAAGGAAGTTGAAACATAAAAACATAAGAAGTTTTGTTCATTTTATGGAGCTTCAAAAAAAAATTTCCCCACTTTACCCCACTTTCCCCTAATATTATTTCTATAAATTGAATTTTGACTACTTTTTTAAATCACCCCCACGAAAAAACGCACCATAGCTTAAAATTTTTGACAAAATATCGATGTTTTTCTGCTCGTAACCTTATTGCGTAAAATGTCAGAAAAATAAGACTCACTAAAGTCATGTTGCATGAACACCCCAAATTGCTGCCATACTTTGATTTCTTATAAATTTTATGCGTTACAATATTCTATTACTCTCAATTAGAGAACACTGTGACAAAATGGGATTAAATTTAGTAGCAAATGGGAGTACAAAAGGCATAAAAGTACGTAAATGAAGAAGCAATAGAACAAAATATAAAGGAAATGGCGCCCTCTTGATACAAAGGCAAGAAATTTGAAGCGCTCATTCCCAATTTTTCATTGAATTAGAATTTTATGAAATTAGTAACAACAACAACAATATCAAGGAAAAATTACAAGAAAAGGAGTCAACTTTTTCTCCTTTTTTGCGTGGTGCGTTACTGAAATGGATTCATAAGATTTGTAAGGAATTTTCTGAACTTTTATGGTGACTGCGATTAAATTAATGTAACTCATTATTAATGACTATGCTGCATGGTATGTGAGTAAATGTAGCAACAGGCGGATAAATTGTCCCAAAATAATTATACATATTAAGTGAAGCAAAAAAAAAAAAACAAAATTAATGTTCGTGGATTAGTGCGTTATTATTTTAAATTTTTGGTTTTATTTAGCAGCTAAATTTATAAGAAGATTTTCTTTTGATTTTTATCTAAAAACTGTAATTTAATACAATTTCGGTGATTTTTTGGTATTTATGGTTCCTCAACAAGTGAAACACGACTGTTAAATTACAATGTTTAAGCGTCACTTTGCATCTAATATGTAAACTCAACATGATACAACTGTTAACTTAATAGGAAAAATGTTAGCATATTATTTTAATATTTAACATTTTTGCATGTTATGGTATTTTTTTTTTGATATTTCAAGAAATTTTTATTGAACCTGGCAAACACGTTGCTTTAATATTCTAAATGTTGTTTTTAGTTTGTTAGAAAAGGAAAAACAAGGGTTGAATCAAGCAAAATGAATAATAAGAAAGAGGCTAAATCCCATATGTAAACCATTTCACCGCCCTTATGCAAAGCAAAACTTTAACCTTTCATTATTTGCAGTGCAATTGTTAAAAATAAAATTCTTTTACATTCATTTATTATTCATTTCATTAATTATGATAATTTATTTTGGGAAATCAATAAAAAGTGACATACTTATATATTAATTAAAAAACGCTGCCTTCTTTGGGCTTGCTTTAAATTAAATACCATGTCTACATCATACTGACAATAAAGTACATACGATGTAAAATTTTAATATCGAAATAATCTCTTTGAAGTATATGCTTATATCGGGTATTCCACGATCTCACAATCAACATGACAAAATTATATACTACTAGCGTTTTCCGGTATACGTTGCTACACCCTGTCTTTTACAAGGAGTGGAGCATCAAAGGATGTATAATGTCAAGATGAAATTCTATATGCGCTAAATAGTTTCAGCGATATTTTTTTAAGGGATTGACACCGCCCATTTTTCCTATGGATATTATTTGTCCCAGTATTCTTAATACATATATTAAATCTCATTTTTGTCCGTTTAATATTTTCAGAGATGTGATGAATTAATTTCTTTGGGGGCATGGCGCCGCCCATTTTTGCACTGAAAAATATTTTTCCTCATGCACTTTAAGTAGGTATGCGTCAAGTCAAGATCCAGAGATATAACGAAATATTTTTTAGGGAGGCATACCACCTCCCACTTTTTAGCCTATAGATCGCCCATTTTCTAGGATGTGCTATTTGGCTTAGAGCTTTTTATATATGTGCCAAATATCATTCCTATGCGTCAAACAGTTTCTGAGATCTGTCGATTTGTTTTTAGCAAGACAACAAAATAAAACAATTTTGAAAATTATTTGTTTACCATTTCTTAAAAATTCGGATTCAGCACCAAAATTATATCGAAAATGATTATTTTTGTTTAGGTTCAATCTGTTTTTCTTAAGTGTACCGTTTTATTTTGTTGTTTTTGCTCAAAAGAAAACACGATTGCATTAAAGTTATGTAAATTTTAGAAAACAGAGTTCTGAGAAAAGCATTAAGCTAAACATACCGTACCAAAAGTCAACTAACTCAACTTGACCTCGCATGCTAGGAGCTGATAAAAAAGTCGAGAAGCTTAAAACATATATATTAGTTATATTAGTTTAAATATGTATGTATAAGTAATCCGAGAGTTACGCAGTCCTTAATATGGCAAAGAAAAGGGTGATCCAAATTACCCGTGTAGTCCACATTACCCAAACTAACTCTATCAAAATGAAACAAATGAATGTATTTCAATTTTGTTAAGATGGAAAAAAAAGGCTCAATAAATTCAATTTCAATTTCAAACTAACTCTACTTTAGCCCAGTTTTTGAGAAAAAGAGTCAAGCTCTGCTTACAGTGTTTTAACTGCTTTTAAATGTACTTATACGTATGTGTATACGTTGGGTCCGCTCTGATTCGATTTGGTTAATTTTCAAGCCCTCATGAAATGCATGAAATTATCTATGTAATATCATTTTTCGATAATCTTGATTTTCACAGACATACAGATGGATGATAGTTGAATCGACTCAGGTGATACGTATTAAGAGTATAAGTGTATACTTTTCTCCACCTACCAAGCACACTCCGTATGCATTTAAAATGAAAGGACACAATACGTTCATCCTGTGTGTAGGGTATGGAATATTTGCAAGTGCAACATGGCGTATGATTGTAATAATAATAAATGTCATTTGCATTTTTAATGCGCTTTATCAAGAATTTTTTCCAAGAAATTTAAATTATGTATACAATATATATTATACGAGTATTGTACATATATAAATATTAGGGTGGGCCGATTTGAAAACTGATTTCGGCTACCCCCCTATGTGAAAGTTCATTTAATTCTATGAATATTTGCCCAAGGAACTATACCTCTGCGTTCAACTTTAGTTCGGCGCATTTTTGGTCGAAAATTTTACCTTTTATTAATATTTTTTTTATTTTCATACTAAATTTTAAAAAATAACAATGACAAAGATAATGTCATTATATGATTTGGCTGGTATTCTGTCAGTAATCAATTAAATTGGGTTCTATTTACATAAAAAGTTTACTTGATAGTGTAGAATTAATGCTATATATTTAAAAATGTGATATGGGTCAAATAGCCGATTATTATGACCGACTTTCAAAATAAACGATTCATATTTTTGGATGAATTTTTTCAAACAAAATACCAACCTAGGCTGAAAGTTCATTCAATTCTATAAATATTTGCTCAAGAAACCATACCTCTACGTTCAACTTTAGTTCGGCGCATTTTCGATTGAAAATTTTACCATGCATTTAATATTTATTTTAATGCTTAATTTTTAAACTTCTCATAGAGACAAAAGTAATATCAAAATATGTTTTGGCTGGTATTCTGTCAGTAATCAATAAAATTGGGTTCTGTTTTTACGAAAGTTTACTTGATAACGTGAAATTGATTATATTTATTCCAAAAAATTTCATCGGTCAAATAACCGATTTCAAAATAAACGAGTCACATTTTTACATGGATTTTTTCAATTGAAACACCAACTTTAGCAGTTTTGGATGCTAGGATGCCGAATCTGACACTCATTTTTTTCCGGCGCAACATCTAGTGGCAGTTTTAGGAAATAAATTAGCCGCTTTTTTTAATTTTACAGAACAATATACCAAAAATCCATGTAAAAATATGAATCGTTTATAATAAATCGGTTATTTGACCGATATAATTTTTTGGAATAAATTTAATCAATTCCACGCTATCAAGTAAACTTTTCGTAAGAACAAAACCCAATTTTATGTATTACTGACAGAATACCAGCCAAAACATATTATGATATTACTTTTGTCTCTATGAGAATTTTTAAATTACTTAAGCATAAAAATAAATATTAAACGCAAGGTAAAATTTTCAATTGAAAATGCGCCGAACTAAAGTTGAACGTAGAGGTATGGTTCCTTGGGCAAATTTTCATCAAATTGAATGAACTTTCAGCCTAGGTTGGTGTTTTGTTTGAAAAAATTCATCCAAAAATATGAATCGTTTATTTTGAGAGTCGGTCATAATAATCGGCTATTTGACCCATATCACATTTTTAAATATATAGCATTAATTCCACACTATCAAGTAAACTTTTTATGTAAACAGAACCCAATTTAATTGATTACTGACAGAATACCAGTCAAATCATATAATGACATTATTTTTGTCTCTATAAAAATTTTTAAAATTTAGTATGAAAATAAAAAAAATATTAATAAAAGGTAAAATTTTCGACCAAAAATGCGCCGAACTAAATTTGAACGCATGGTTCCTTGGGCAAATATTCATAGAATTGAATGAACTTTCACATAGGGGGGTAGCCGAGGTCGATAAAATTTCGTCCATACAATTTGGCCTACGCTAATAAATATCTTTCATACATACCTACTTTCTTTTTACTGAAAATTATAAGCATTTAATTTAAAAATTTAATTTTTTAGCTTTAAAAGCACAAATTTTAATGCGATTAATGTGTTGCGTGCAATAGCGCGTGTGATTGATTTTCTATGGAAAGACAGCTACGTACAAAATATGCGCGTAAAATTTTTGCCCAAAATGAAGGATAAATGGAATTGTGGAAACACTTTTTTGCTTTAAATAGTCTGCCATATAAAATTCAGCTTTTGCTCATTTTAACTTTATTGTTGCAGACGCATTTTATTATTCACTGTTTTTATCCTTAGCTATAGAGAGAAAAGTATCGTTAAGGCGTTTGATATTATATAGAATGTAGGAAATATAGGTAAACCTACACACTGCGATATCTTTCAAAAATGGTACTTGAAATAATTTTAAGAAAAATATCAATGAAAGTAGAAAAATAGTTTAGAAAAATCGAAAGAATTGATTCAAGAATAGCGACAATTATCAAAAATCGCGTATTTCGAGACCCCAAATTTTAACAACAAATAATACTAGCGCATATCAATCTGCCACACATCGGTACTACAACATTGCCAAATATGAGCCAAATCGATCACACCAAACTTTTTCATTTGGCGTATTTTCTTTTTAGATTTTTTTGCTCGTTTTATACCATGACAGTGAATATTATGAATTTAACTTATAAAATATTCTCGCCGCGATATTCTTCAGCAAATATTTGTCCACGGTCTCTATGCCTTTTTTTACTACTCAACTACTTTATTATTTATGGCGTGAATTTTTGTTTTTTTCCACATCGTATTTTGTCTTAGTTTTTCCCATATGTGTCATGTGTGTGAGCTTGTAAATTTTTATTAAGTTATTACTCGTATCCTTTTGTCCTTTTGCTGTTCATTGCTCTGCATCGGTTTTCTCGTTTTTTTTTTTTTTTTTTCATAGCTTGGTAAATAATCTGCAATAATTAAGTTTTATTTCTTATTTTCGTGGTATGAACGTTGACAGTCTTTGTTTGGTAAACGCTCATATTGTTGTGAATTCTATTGTTTATCTTTAAGATTTTATCATCTATCAAAAGAAATTTTGCTAGTTTGGTATTTTGTGTTTTTTTTTTTTTTTTTTTTTTTTTGTTAAAAAAAGCTCTTCTTGTCTCAGTTTGACTTACAGTTTACATTAATCTTTAATGTGTGTACATAAAAAGTGCTAAAAACTAAACACATCTGTTGAAACATATTCGGCTTACCCAATTAGAAGTGTTATATCTTTTGACAAATTCTACACCTACAGCATCATTTCATCACAGACTATTTAAGTAGATTTATATCTGTCTTTATTACCTACATAGTCTTGTAGACACCCAGATTGCATACAGAGATCATTGAGAATTAAATATTAGTCTAATGGGTTTCTCGGAAATGTGCAAATCACGCGAAAAATCGACACCAAATAGTAGCAATTTCTAGTACGCCTATCCTCGGGAAAAACGCCTTTCATATAGTAAAGAAGCCTTAGCAGCACAAAACTTTGAGCTCAAATGATAGTAAATGGTATCACTTCGAATCCTACAGATGCATATAAACTTTCGAAACAAGGAAGTAATAACTTTGCGCCAGAAAACCAAATGTAAAATTTTCATCGACCTTACAGCCAACGCCCAAAAAGGATCACAATCTGCGTAAAGTTTATGAAATACAATAGCATATACATACGAATATAGGCAACAAATTCAAATACAATCGAACAAGCAGAAATAAAAATGCAAAAAAAAAAAAACGGTTAACTATTACAGATGGCCAGATAACCGATTTATTGTATGGAGACCATCATCTGTCCAATTATACCTGTAAGAATTTGCCATACTTCTTTTCCAGAAATGAAAATCTCAGGATCTTGCCTCATTAACAAATTTAACAAATTTTAAAGAAGAACACATACCCGATGACTGGTTCATGGAACCCCTGGTAAAATTTCAAAAAAAGTGACTTTTCGTTATACAAAAATTATAAAGACATAAGTTGTCAGCGGGACTCATTTTTGAAATCAATGTGCAGGTGAATCCATCAAAAGGAGCTTAGATATCGCCATAGTACCCATTGGTGGTGCTGATAAAAATTAATGTTCAAACGAAAGTAACCTCTTATTTTTTATAATTTATATACATTAGGGCTGTTCAAAAAAAAAAAATTTTTCGAATTTCCAAGATCTACTTTGGCATCACGATCTACATCATGACAGAATATCCCAAAAAAATTTTCAGATTTTTAAATTCATATTTAAAGGTGGCTCAAAGCAGAAATATATTTTTATTATTTTTTTTTTCGCATTAATTATAAAATGTTGTCAAACAATTTGAAAAATTTGTTTTAGAGTAACTTAAAAACATTAATTTTGTTTGTTTTTTAATAAACTTTAAAACCTATGTTGTAATTTTGACAAAAAAAATTTTACACTTCTTAAAAAACGAAAAACTGCCCTAAGAAGGCGAAATTTTACGGTTTTTCAAAGAAAAAAGTCATCGTGCTTTAAACGAAATGAACATTTTTTAATTTACAAGATCTCATTCAAAAGAGCTCTTCAAAACCTTCAAGACAAGATATGTTAAGACACTTTTCGGCCAGCAGGCTCGATGACATAACGTTTGAAACATAGTAATGCAGCCCTGTGAAAGGCAAAACGCTTTTTACTCAAGAGGGAGGCATCTTACAAAAAAGTGCCCATGGCATAAAATGCTTAGAATCATCCAGGGAACAAGTGTAAATTGTTTTTTTTTTTTTTACTTAATTTTAGAAAAAAATTTTTTTAACGTCATTGAGTGGAATCCACAAGGCAGTAGAGGACGTGGTAGACTCAAAACCAACTGGAAAAGGTCGTTGGAAAAGGAAATCCAAGAATCGGGAAAATCGTGGCAAGAGATCAAAGTCATCGCAAGGGATCGTGACAAATGGAGAGATTTCATATTGGCCCTATGCTCCTCCTAGGAGTTAAAGGAGAATACATACATACATACATATAAATAACTGGTCTAGGCAACACTAATGTCAATAGCTGAAATCTGGCAACACCATGATACAGTTTGACATTTTTTAGCATAAACGTACTCAGAACGTTTAGACGTACGACCATCATTTGTGTTGTTTACAGTGACTTGAAAAAATCAATTTGGCAAAAAAATGGAATTAACTCGTAAACATTTTCGTGCGATCATTTTCCACAACTTTCGACGTGGATTATCACGATAAGAGTGCATTGATGAACTTAAATCTTTGTATGGCGATGAAGCACCCTCCTATAGCACTGTGTAAATGTGGTTTAATGAATTCAATCGTGGCCGACGCTCGCTCAAAGACGAATTCCGTGAAGGTTGACCAAAAACGGCCGTTGTGCCAGAGAACATTGATGCCGTGCGCGTACTGATAATGCAAGATCATCATGTGACATACCGTGAGATAGAGGCATCCTTGGGCATTAGTTCCAATCCAATACATTTGATTTTGCATGAACACTTAGTTGTAAAAAACGTTTGTTCTCATTGGAAGCCCCATAATTCAACAATCGGCTAAGTTTTCAATGGAAAAATTGATTTTCTTAACTCACTGTAAATAAAACAAAAAGCACTTGTACATCAAAACGTTGTGAGTACGTTTATGCTAAAAAATGTCAAACTTTGTTATGGTGTTGCCATTAGTGTTGCCTAGGCCAGTTATATATACTCGTATAGCAGCCCACGTAGAGTATGAAGTGCTCGCTTTCTGATTGTTATTAAAACGAATTTTATTCTGACCTCAAACTAACAAATTGGTAAGACATATGTTCTACAAAGCAAATTAAAAGAGAATTTTAAATAAAATTAAAAAAAATTTGTTAAGAGGACCTATTTCATACTAAAATGGCCGCCAAAGTCAAAAAATGGAGAAAAAAATTAAAATATCAAATTTAAAGGTCCAGAACTTTGCGAAATACTTTTAAACCCTATAAACCATATACATTACCTAAAAGCTCTTGCAATTAGCTAAAACTTTGCGATGGTAGTATTTGCTCTAGAACGATAGAGTGATCCAAGAAAATTTTTTTTCTGAAACAAGTCAGAAAATCAGTTTAAACCCAATAGCTCCTCAGGGGTACATTTTAAACCACCTCCAAGTGCAATTAATTGTTAGTCTAGGTCTGTTCTATCACCTCCCAAAAGCTTCGTAGGCGTATTAAATTCTGAAGATAACACCGTTTGACAAAATTAAATAAAAAAACAGAGTAACTGAGTAATTTACGTATATTTTGTTGTTGTGGTTGTGCACTGCTACTCTGTTACTCAGGACGTTACTCTATATCGTGAATACTTCTAATATATTCTGAAAATATGGCTAAAAATAACTTATATGTGTCTTTCGGATTTTCTTTGAAGTTTTCTATACATGTGTTGAGTCAACACACTAAATTTTACGATCCTAACATCTGAAATATATCATGACTTCTGAAAACTTATGGAGGATATTAAGGGGAATATTTTTGTAGAAAACTTTAACCCCCTACATCCCCTACATCCCCCACATATGAAACAGTTTTGACCATTTCTCAAAAAGGAACAAAAAATACCCCTAAAACGGGGGAATAATGGATCAATATATGTTTGCAATAAAATTTCACTAATAGCTGCCGAACACTAAGAAGTCGAAAACTCACCTCGAAGGCCAAAAACTCGTCGATATCAATAAAGACCACACAAATTTCATGTTAAATAAAATTTTTTAACGTATTATTCTTAGGTTTTATGCATTTCTCGACTTCGGTGACCCCCAATGAAATTTTCCGGAAAATATAAGGTGTAGTATTTTAACCCATTAAAACCGGTTTTTTTTTGGAAAAGAAGTCAAACAGACCCACAAAATCAGGATAAAATAGGTTAATGTTTTGTAAAAACTTTTCCTTATTTCATCCAAAAAGTGGTTTTAAAGTTTTACAGTGGGGTGAAATTTCGAAAATTCGTTTTTTTTGCCTATTTTAGCTAAAAAAAACAACATATGTCTAATGTTAAGTATCAGATTATTATTAGTATTATAATTATTTTTCTAAACCTTGACTTAAGGTGAAAAATTTGAGATGTCGTACGATTCACTCCAAGTATTTCTGAGATCGTAATTAAATAAAAACCAAATCATTTTTTGAAAAACCTCGGCTTGATGCAGTTTTTATTTTAATAAGATCTCAAAAATACTGGGAATGAATATCTAATACTTAACCTTAGAAATATATTGTTTTTTTTTAGCTAAAATACGCAACAAACCTATTTTCGAAATTTCACTACTGTGAAACTTTAAAACTACTTTTTGGATAAAACCATAGAACGTAACGAATGGACTGATGTTTGTATTCCGAGAGATTCAGAAATGACACTAGATCACATGATGACGAAAGTTTGTACATACAAAAGCAATAGTTCTTCAACATTAGTTGAAGCTGCAAAAATAAGGAAGAAGTTGAATCGAAACATGGGCATGGTACCATTCGAAAAACTTACCAGATTCGTTTGAAACTTTCAATGATTTCAGGAAGAAACCTAAGCGGGATTTGATGTCTTTTTCAGCAAGTATGTACACAACACGTATAAATGCAATTAACAGTCTTCACTTTAATTTCACAATGCAACATTCAAGTACAATCATAATTAAGTTTTCATACTTTGAAATTCTTAAAATTCCTTATCGCTATTAGCCTTCAGTGCACTTTCTCTCCTCTCCAATTTAACTTCCCTGAATTTTAATCAAATTGTGTAACATTCATTTCATTCAAAAGACAAAAGAATGAAAACTAAAATTTTTCCACAATTTCAATGCATTTACATTTCATCTTTCTTTTCTTCCTTACAGGAATATATGGATGCAAGTGACTTACTGCTTGCAAGCAATGACCATCTACACTTTACATCGTCGTTAACTGAAATGCATGACCCGTCGTCCAGTAGTGGCAGCAACAGCAATATTAACACTAATCCCAGTAGTAGCAACAACGAGTATCACAGCAGTAGCAGCAACTTGAGCATGAACAACAACAACAGCAGCAGCACCGACCATCATTTACTGCTCGCTGCTGCCGCTACTGTCGACAATCTTGATGAAATCAATCAAAGCACTGAGCTTCAATGTCTGCTGCAAGAACACATCGAAACAACGACCTTTGGGAATACCAGCGACTATTGCTTGACGCAATTTGATACCATACTCTGTTGGCCTCGTACAACGCGTGGCACATTGGCAGCGTTGCCGTGTCTCAACGAGCTACAAGGCATTAAATACGATAGTTCACGTAAGTTGGGTAGTGGAGGATCGAGGATTTTAACCCTTTTGGTACGCCATAATATACGAGTATTGCTGAAGTCAGAAAAATAATTTCATCGTACTTATTTTGATAATACTGAAGAAGGGCGTCAGCGTAGAACGAAGTGTGTCAATTTTGGGTCGCTTACAACAAACGCAGTATTTCAATATTTTCCAAATTTCTCGGAATTACAACACCCATGAAAAATGGTTTTTTTTTTTTTTTTTTTTTTTTCAACCAACATAAAACAATAACAACAACGACTAATCATCCATTTTTTCTCATCAACTTTGAGTTCGATTCTTGTGTTTATGAAAAAAACAAAAAAAAAAACGACAACAACATTTTTCTTGGGTGTTGTAGTTCCGAAAAATTCGGTAAATATTGAAATATTTTGTTTGTTGTATACGAGCCAACAACCTAAAGTAGCCGTTGATACCATTAAATTTAGAATGTCCCCTATGAATACAATGTAATGTGATGGCTTGACGATAATTAGCTAGTTTACAATGGAATAATAAGTATGTATACTCCTAACTTTCAACAATAGGTGCCCAAGAGAAATAGAAGCGAAAACGATATCTGTCTCCGCTATTAGTTTCTTAGTTTCTCAGTTGAAACTGATCTTCTCGCAATTTAACTTTTTCCATATTACTGGCTAGCATCTTAAGGGCCGATTTCATTATGTTCTTTAACTTTAACTGGCACTTTTATACAAAACTTTTAGTTATTTGGATGTTAGAATTTAGCTAGAAATAGTGAAAACGGCTCTTAAAAGGGACCATATTGACTAGCGTCAGAGATATGTTAACATTAGCAGTTTTAGAACAGTTGAACTCAAGGTGATATGTTGCTAGAATAATGATCGATGGATTGACAAGGCTTGCCTTCTTAACTTTCGAGGACTTAAAGCTCATGAACACTATACCATATTTTTAGTTATCTGAAATAAGAAGGGAGTTATGCCCATAAACTATTTCTCATAAATATTTACTCTTGGTTTAATGAGATTTGCAGAACTGCACTTAGGTCAGGTTGAACAGCAGATTAGAACTGGCCTTTCAGTAAGATTGCTGATACTGAAAAACTTCACAAAAAAGCTGGAAATTACGCAATCAATTTACGAAAAAGAATCCTTTTACTACAGATACTAGAAACTTTTAGACATTGATTAAGATATTTTAGAATCAGAGTCCATCGTCTAATCAAATTCTCTCAATAAGTAACCAAATCTTCAGTGATTCTATCGATAAAGTAAACTTTTTACTAGCATCGTTCCCAATAATGCTTCACTCCCGAATAGTGTTGAGGAAAATCAGACTCGTCTTAGTAATTTTTCGAAACCAAGCACAAGACGCTGATATAATTTCAAGGTAAAGACCAAGACGTAGTATTCAAGACCAAGACAAGACTGCTATGTTCTTGGTCTTGGTCAAAATGATAAACAGTCTTGGTCATTTATAGTTAATTTATAGACCATAGTAATGGGTGTGATTTATTCATCACTAATCCCAGATAGGAATCATTATGTGCTTGGATAAAGTTATATTTCGTTGGACAAGAGACAAAGATAAGAAGTGAATGCACACAGGTTGTTGCAATTTTTCCAATACCATATCTTTATCTATATCATCTTTAACGTTCAATAAAGTATGCCGAAGAAATTGGATTATTAGGGGAATGTCGTCAGGGTTGGGCCGCTGTCAGGGTGTGGCCACTGCTATTTCTCGTATATGACATGAGCTGCCATCTGTGTTATAGCGTCGAATTATTCTTTTCGATGCCAAAAAACTTTTTTAAGCATTGCTTGTCGCCGGGATTGTCAGTAAAAAAATGCCTTTGTGTTGTTTGCGATAGTTCAAAAAATTTTGCAATAGCAGTGAAAAACGACTCAAAACTTGGAAAAGAACAATGCCACCGCAAAAGAAAGTATATAAGGACTGCGTTCGATAAAATTGTCCGATACATTTTATCTAATTACTTGTTTTCAAATTACTCAATTTCAAATTTTTTTCGCAGTAGGCTTTGAAATGAATGTACCAAAGCTATGGTTTTCAAATTTTGTCCCTAGTCAGTCATATTTACTTAAAAATGGCAAACGAGCTAGAAGTTCGAAAGTCTATAATAAAAATTTTTGAAGACCACCCGCGGTAGACTACCATTAGAATTGCTCGGAATAGCAAAGTTAATGTGAAATTGGTATCAGGAGTTCTGAAAAAATTTAAAGAAGACTTGGATGTCTTTCGAAAGCCAGGTTCCACGAAAGAAAAAGGCTTCCGTGACCTAAACAAAAAGAAGAACTTCATCACAATTTTAAAGAAGAACCCCAACATTTCATGCAGAAAACTGGCACAGAAGGTAAAGTGTTCCGAGATTTTAGTTTGCAAGGCCAAAAAGGAAGGTTGGTTTGAACACGAATGCTGCATCATGAACGACGAAACATATGTTTTAGCCGATTTTACGCAGTTTCCAGGCCAAAAATTTTACACTGTAGACTCGCGGGGGAATGTGGACGAAAAGCTTAAGTCAAAAAAGCAGTCAAAATTTCCTCAAAGTTCTTGGTTTGGCAAGCAATCTGCAGTTGTGGCAAAAGGAGAAATTTTTTTGTAACCACTGGAACAGTAAACTCCGAATTCTATATTAAGGAATGCTTGAAAAAAAAAAACTTAAGCCTTTCCTACGAAAGCATGAAGTTTCCACTTTCTTTTGGCCAGATGAAGCATCTTGTCATTACAGTGAATTGGCCTTGGAGGGGTACTCAAGAAATAATGTGATTTTGGTGCCTCGTGAAGCAAATCCTCAAAACTGTCCAGAACTCTGGCCAATTGAAAAATACTGGGATTTGGTTAAAAAGGAAATAAAGGCAATAAAAAAAGTTGCCAGGGATGCTAAAAATTTTTGAGAAAAGTTGTGTTCAGCAGATAGAAAGTTATCAAATAATACCATAAAATCCTTAATGGAAGGAGTGTCAGAAAAGTTACAAAAAAATTTGTAAAAAAAATATAATTACAATTCTAGATACGTTGTAAAAATTATAATAAAATCGCGGTTCAAGAATGAGTCTAACTTTTAAAATCGGACTACCAGTTCTAGAGATTTTTCCTTATATTCATTAAGGAGTGAGCCATTACCAAGTTCCCAAAGGGAAAGTTCGATTCCCTAACCTGTTCGCATGTAGTATTGAGCGATCGAAAAACATGCTAGTCGTCAGGGTTGGGCGACTCGTGTAGTCAGGGTTGGGCCACATCAATTTTTATTTCGAATCAGTGAAATAACATTACCCAATCGGTGTTTCGGAACGCAGAACATGAGTCCACCATTTCTACGATTTTGTCATTGGTCGGGCCTTCGCAAGCGGTCGCGCCAACAGTGAAATCTAATCGGGAGCGCCACCCAATAAAAAGCACGGTCTTAACCTCCCCAGAGAACCGCGAAAAGTTATATGAAAAGCAACAGATGCGCGATGCTTCGAAAACGCTTAAAAAACTTCCGAAATCGGACGCCAAGAAATCGAATGCAAAAACAACACCTGCTGCACGAGGTCGCCTACCGAAAAAAGCACAAAAAACCTCATCCGACGAAGATGTGGATCAAGACTTCTGCATTATATGCTTGAAACCGATGTCCGTGAAACTGAATCGAAACAACTCAATCGCATGCATTGAATGTAAGCGAGACGTGCACTTGAAGTGCGTCAATCTCACAAAAAGTTACTATGTATGCCCAAATTGCGATTCAGATTAATGTTATTATGTAGATTTCTCATCGAAATTTTGTATAATCAAATGAAAAACAATACACACTATTTAAATACATGTTTCATCGACTAACTACTTTTTTTTTCAGTTTCGTCAAAAACTTTTTTGTCCGAAATCGCAGCGAGTTGTCCTAAAGGTATGTTACAGATAAAGGTCCAAACTTTTAAATAAGAAAAACAATTTGGTTATATTCGAATATATTTATAAAAAAGATACAGAGGAAAGTTAAAAAGTGGCCCAACCCTGATGACATTCCCCTACTAAATTACTCGCTTCCTGCTTGTTTCTTTCTCCAAATCCTCCGACTGTTTTCAAAGCACTCAGAAAATGTTCGGTAACTATTTGAAATCAAGAATATATTGATTTTATTTCAAACAATAAATGGGTTAAACAAAGCAATAAGTCAATATAGGGTAAAGATGTTGAAAAAGGTCAAATGTCTGCTGAGCTGGTTAACAGGAAATTGTGTCTTTAAAGTACATGAACAAAGTAACAGCAGCAACTGCTGTTGCATTTTTAATGCCCTAGAAGTACAAAATACAAACAGAACATAATCTTTACTTACCCAACCATACGATTTCATTATGAGTGCAACAACTTTAACCCTATGATAACTGCATAGCAAAATTTTGTGGAAAAAAATGTAAAAATAACAAATTGTGGACTTTTGACAAAACAACCTATCTCGAGATAAGACAATTCTAAAGGATTTAAGTCATACATATGAAATTTAAATGTGTTTTTTTTTTTTTTTTGGTGTAATCACTATATCTCTACGATTTGCAGTTCCAGAGATATATGAAATTAGCGTCATTCGTGCGATAATCTGTTGCTTACTAAAAAAAGAAAATAATTTGACAGCTGACAGTTCAAGATTAGTTAAAATGTATTGAAAGAGGAGATTCAACGCTGGATCAACAAAATTGAGGGACATTATTGAAAAGTAGTTGCCAATTTTGAGTTAGGTTGTTTTGTCAAAATGCCACAGAAATTAATGTCCAAATTTCTGTATTTATCATGATAAGATTTTATGCAAATGCTTAAATTATAGGCTGAATTTCTATATGAACTTTAAATCAAAATTCTAATCGAAGTCATTACAATAGACATGAAGGGTTAATATGCATTTGCGAAACGCAATGGAAAATTTTCTAAAAATAAAACAGAACACTTTGCAATCATCTTCATCACTAACTTTGTCTTCGTGATAATAGAGTGGTTACCTGTGGTGTTACGTGATACAAATTTGGTCTATAAAGTTTATGTACTAAGTACATACATATGAACATAAGACCGTATCACCTTACGGGAAAAAAAAGGAGTACACCGTAATCCATCGAATCCGAAGCATTTTTGGAAGGCAATTTGGAAATTTTTTTTTTCATTTTTCATCATATCTTCAGCATTTATAGTCTAATCTTAGAGTATGATATATTAATTTTCCAGGAGACCTCTTTTTTTGCGCCGAAGCGCATTGATACCTAGATCCTGAAACCATAATCTAGCCCATCCTAATCTACCACTCTATTTCAAAAAACGTTTCCAACTTTTTTTGCCGAACGTATGTAAGTCTCCAGACCTTACCAGAAATAAAAAGTCAACTGTACACTTATTATCTATATTCCAAAAAAAAATTTATAATTTTTGAACGTCACAATTTTTGTAAGAACAGTTTTTATTTCTAAAGCCCCTCGGGTATTCATTCGGTAATGAAAAAAAAGTTATGACCAGAAAACATATCTTTAGCCAAAAAAGACCTTCAGAAGAATCAAAAGTGCTCCATTGGTTTTTCTCGGAGTGAAAAAAAAGGTGCATATATCGTTTTTAAAAGTCCTCTTAACTTCGGAGTCGGTTTTCGGATGATTTTTTTTTTTTGGCTTCATACAAAATCGAACCGGTCTATCAAATTTCGACCGAACGTATGGAACTTACAGTCCTATCTTAAGGTATAACCTCTTTGTTTTTGCTTTATAGGTCTTTAACATAATGTGCCCCTTTATAGTACTGAGTTAACAGATCTCAGTTCTTATCAGCCCAATGTACCACCCTTATATCAGAAAATAAAAGCTCACAAAAAGTCATTACACTGATATCTAATCAAATGATAGCTTTAATCAGTGACGGATCCAAGGGGGGCGGAGGGAATTATGGGGGCAATTGGCCCCCCTCTCAAGCCAAGTGATTAAATTTTTTTTTAAATCATGTGTACAGATTTTAAAAATCAATCGGCCCCCGCCCCCCTCTTGACAATGCTGGATCCGCGAATGGCTGGAATAATAACGTTACTACTCTTTAACTTTGTTCTGCTATTGCTATTCATTTAACTGTTTAAAAATCTATTGGGAATGCGTCTATATTTTATTCGGCTCAAGTTATATTTAATTTAATCCTTATAAAAATATTCCTAATGAAGTAATCGAAATACCTTCTCAGGAAAAGTTTAATATTTTTTTGCGAGGTTTAATTTTATGACATTTGTATGGTAAGAACTCAGATCTGGCGAGTCAGTACTAGGACTTGATGTTAATGACTTCTGAAAAGGCCTTTTTAAGACATAAATTTTGATATATGAGGAGTTATTTTTAAAAAGGGCGTAAAACCATGTTAAACAAATTTTCAGTAATAAGAAAAAACTTTTATGGGCTGTTTACAATAACATATTTTTTTTTTAATGTCTCCTGTATTATAGTGAGTTGACCAAAGACTCTAACCCCCTTAACATTTTTGTTGTAACATATTTGCAGTAATTGCAAAAAGTAAAAAACTTTTGGAAATAAGCCCTTTCGTTCTGAAGCGTTTGGAAATAAGCCCTTTTGTTTCAAAATGCCTCTTATTTCACCATTTGGAAGTTTATTTTGATGTCTATAGGCATGGTATGTAAGCACCTATATAGTAGACCGGTGCGTTTTGGACGAAAGTTTAAAATTCGTCGCGCAACCGGCAGAATTGTAAAGTTTAACTATCGACATGAAGATTGCCGCCACTCTAGCTCTGAGAGATGACGGGAAGGGGTGTCGATATATTTTTGAAGGTTGAAAAACGTGGTTTAAAAATGCTTGCTTATAGGTCTGAAGTGAATCAATTCTCAGCTTCGTAGTAGGTCGAAAACTGAAATACAAGACATGGATTCTTATGTATTTTTTCCCGTAGAATCGAATGGCATCATTAGTTTTCTGATTAGATGCCCATTTTTGGCGTTAAGTGAACTTTTCAGCTCAAAAAAGTCGAAATTTTTCCAAATCTCCTGTTTGAGCACTCCACAATTGAACAGAAAAAATCTTAGAAAAATTCTAAATGTATATTTTGTTAGGATTTTTTGTGACAAGTCCAGTGGTACCACTTTTTTTGCGCTACGACATTATTTTAATTCATGAAAAACGAATTTTTGATTTTTATTATCAAAAAATATCACGAAATCGGGCGTAAATATTTAGTCAACGACGGTTCCCAACGTCCGGACGGTTTTTTTTTTAACGGTGCCCCCTAGCAAAATTTTTTTAGAATATTTTTGGAATTTTTTTAACCCATTATTAACAAGTTTTTGAAAAAGGGGTCAAAAAGACCCTTGAAAACGGGATATAATGGGTTAAGATGTTTGCATAACTTAATGTAGAATTAAGCATGGAACAATATTTTAAAACATCTTAACCCATTATAAAAAAGTCTTCGAAAAAGGGGTCGAAAAGACCCTTAAAAACGCGATATAATGGGTTAAGATGTTCACAAAACTTCATGTAGAATCAAGCATGGAACAATATTTTAGAATATCTTAACCCATTATAACACGTTTTTAAGGGTCTTTTCGACTTCTTTTTCAAAAACTTGTTTATAATGGGTTAATATGTTCTAAAATATTATTCCATGCTTGATTCTACATTAAGTTATGTGAACATCTTAACCCATTATATCCCGTTTTTAAGGGTCTTTTTGATCCCTTTTTCAGAAGCTTGTTTAAAATGGGTTAAAAAATTTCCAAAAATATTCTAAAAAAATTTTACTAGGGTGCACCGAAAAAAAAAAAAACCGTCCGGACGTTGGGAACCATCGTTGACTAAATATTTACGCCCGATTTCGTGATATTTTTTGATAATAGAAATCAAAAATTCGTTTTTCATGAATAAAAATAATGTCGTAGCGCAAAAAAAAATGGTACCACTGGATTTGTCAGAAAAAATCCTAACAAAATGTATATTTCGAATTTTTCTAAGATTTTTTCTGTTCAATTGTGGAGTGCTCAAACAGGAGATTTGGAAAAATTTCGACTTTTTTGAGCTGAAAAGTTCACTTAACGCCAAAAATAAACGTCTAATCAGAAAACTAATGATGCCATTTGATTCTACGGGAAAAAATACATAAGAATCCATGTCTTGGATTTCAGTTTTCGACCTACTACGAAGCTGAGAATTGATTCACTTCGGACCTATGAGCATGCATTTTTAAACCACGTTTTTCAACCTTCAAAAATATATCGACACCCCTTCCCGTCATCTCTCAGAGCTAGTGTGGCGGCAATCTTCATGTCGATAGTTAAACTTTACAATTCTGCCGGTTGCGCGACAAATTTTAAACTTTCGTCCAAAACGCACCGGTCTACTATATAGCCTGGGGTATATAAAAAATATTAAAAGTTTTTTAAGCCACTATTCAAAATACGACTTTTTGTATCAAACTCTAAAAATTTCTATGAAATTATATGGAAATAAGCCCCTTTGTTCTGAAATATGACTTTTGATCACGATTTTATCTTAGAAAAATGCATTTTTTGTGATGAATTTTGAACTAGAGGATGCATTTTAGCATGGTAATGGCGATGGCATCCTTAGGTTTGTTCATATCATACTTTAAGATCGAACTGTAAATGCCGATGATAGGATGAAAAATGTTTATCGGTGACCATAACGTTCAATCAAAAAAAAATAAAAATTTTTCGAAATAGCCTTTGCAAAAATGCTTCAGAGTCGGTGGTGAACGGTGGACTTTTTTTTTTTTTTGTGATACGGTCTAATGTACACATGTATATAGTACTTGATAGGTGGCTCATAAAAGTCATGTTGCAAAATCCTTCAAAGTCAAATACTTTGTTGACTGTTGACAGCGAAAAACTTGTTTGTGCTTTTTGACAAAATTACTGTTTGCAACTTTGTAGAGGACATTTATTTGGCTACTCAGATGTACTGTATGAGTTTTTTTTAATGTAATGGAGTGCGGTTGTAAAAATTTTTTTGAAGAAAATAGTACTGAGAATGCATATATCGTAATATTTTAGATTGAGAATGCATGATTTTGTATACCTTCACACAGGAGGTATTCACTTTGTCCTTCCGTTTGTATTGCAGCGAAAGAGGAGGGGCAGGTATAGAAAAGTGTATATGGGGCATTATATACGTAGCCGGATAGCACTTGGCTTTTGCATCACCGTTTTTTTGAAAGTTTTTTGCCTTATAGTAGGGGAGGGGGGGCTAGTGTGGACAATTTTAATATAATTACAAAATTATATATGTAAATACATCATTTTTGTAATAAAGTAAATTTTAGCGATTACTTATACCTCTTGCCTTCATAATTGCATCAATAGTAATGATTTTTTATTTTCATAAATGCACTATTAAATTATTTTAAAAAGAGCTTACATTTGTCCACACTAGCCCCGTATGTGTGGACAACCATTGATTTAACTGGGGGTTAATGTGGACACCATAAGAAACTTGATAATTCATACAAAAACGTTAAGAAAGAGTTCAGATACATGTTTATTCAAGAAAATAATGATGTAATACAAATAATAATACAAATAAAAAATTTAACTGATATCCCATGTGGTACTTGGAGAAATTTATATCAAACTTCATATAACTTGCTTATCGAGATGTTCCCTGCAGTTGTTGTGCTTGTGGCAGCTTCGCCACTATTTCATTTCGGTAAATTTCGCTGGTATCCTTTAAATCGGGATACGTGGATCTGTCGTTCTTTCTTTTTAGTAACGTACTTTCTTGGAACGGCTTTTAGAAATGGTCTGATGATTTCTGGAGTCATTTCAGCTGCTGCGGACATGTCCACACTAGCCCCTTCATATCTTTTTAAACAAAAATATTTTTTTTTTGATCTTACGGTAAGTTCTTCAAAAATAATTTCAATGGTTTAAATAAACACTATTTTAAGTTGTATTATCTATTAGCACTACAGCAGAAGAATAATTAGTTTAAAAGTATCAATAAAATTACGAAACAACAAAAAAAATTACTTTTTGCTGCGTAAAACACGTTTGGTCACGTTATCATGGAAAGCTGAACTGTCAACAAATGAGTTTTTTTTGGTGATGCAGAGTGAAAATACCAACTTGAAAAATATAAAACAGAAACAAGAAATTCAAAACGGCGCGAGAATTTGAATTTGTCCACACTAGCCCCCAGTCCCCTACTAGTTGAGACTTGCATCCATGATTTTTTAAAATTTTTTTTATCAAGCCGAATGGGTTAAAAAGTCTAAATCACTCGGCCACATAACAGGTCCTATAATTCAGAATAAATTCAAGCAAATTCCTTGATGAAAAATAAATTGGGGCGCTTAAATTAAAAAAATAACATAAGCAAAATCAATTTATTTTTCAACAAAAAATTTGTTTGAGTTTTATCAGAATTTAAGGACCTATAATGTGGCAGTAAAAGGTGATTTAGACTTTTTAACCCATTTTTTCGCCACGACCTCACATACGATTTTTCTGAATTTTTCTCCAGAATATTTGGAAAGATACCCCGTAACATATCTACTATTTCTGAAATGTGTGCTCTTCCGTATATAATCGGAAATCTCGATTTTTCCAAAGTTTTCAGATAAAACGACCTCCTGACACCCTTTCGGGCCGAAATTTTTTTGATCACCAATTGGAAATTTCATTTTATACGTTATTTGGTTATTGAACATGAAAAGAAAAATTTTCTTAAAACCTGGGTCATTTAAGATATTATCCAATTTCTTGAGAATTCATAAAATTTAAGCAATTTAAATGAAAAATATGTAAGAGCAAACATAAGTTACCAACTTGGGTATTAGCTATGGGCTTAATAACAATTTTTCGATATTTATACCCTGCGGTGGTTTTTTATGTGAGGTTCGATGAAAAAGTAAGTGAGCCAAAATTTGGAGGGGGTAGAGTGGGTCTAACCCTTGCCATATTTGAGTCAAAGTTCGAGTTTCGGGGGTAAAATTTTGAAAAAAGCTCCTAACTGCCAACCAGTTGTACTTACAGGCATAAAATGTATGACCAACCCCCATTAAATTTTCCACGTCAATATTTTCACCGAACATACTTACCTCCTATCTTCACCCCTTAGGGTCGCTCCCATATAAGCCTTAATTTTCATGACATTTTTATAAATTCGACCTCCACCACCTCCAGGCTGCCCCTACATTGTTCAAAGTATGACCTCCACCCCCTAGGGGTGCTCCCATACAAAAAATACTCATATATATTTTAATTAATAAACATTTTTGCTCTCATCACCCCTACTGCCCCCATAGTGCTACTTAGGAAGGTAAAATGTATGACCGACCCCCATTAGTTTTTCCAGCCCGACAATTTTACTAAACATACTTGCCCTCTATCTCCGCCCTCTAGGGGTGCTCTCATACAAAAGCACTCAGCGGTGCGACTGTATACTGGTGTACTAATATTGGTTCTGTTACAAAAATTAATTGACACAGTAACAGTGGTTTTGAGATAAAAAAAAAAACGAGTATCACGTATGACTGAAACGAGCAGTTACTGGGTGTGCCGACCGTACCATCTGGTAAAGGTAAAGGACGGAGATAGAGGGCAAGTTTGTTTAATAAAATTGTCGGGCTGGAAAAATTAATGGGGGTCGGTTATACATTTTACCTTCCTTAGTAGCACTATGGGGGCAGTAGGGGTGATGAGAGCAAAAATATTTATTAATTAAAATAAATATGAGTATTTTTTGTATGGGAGCACCCCTAGGGGGTGGAGATAGGGGGTAAGTATGTTTCGTGAAAATGATGGGGTGGAAAAAATAATGGGGGTAGGTCATACTTTTGAACAATTTAGGGGCAGCCTGGGGGTGGTGGAGGACGATTTTATAAAAATGTCATGAAAATTAAGGCTTATATGGGAGCGACCCTAAGGGGTGAAGATAGGAGGTAAGTTTGTTCGGTGAAAATGTTGGGATGCAAAATTTAATGGGGCTTGGTCATACATTTTATGCCTGAAAGTGCAACTGATTGGCAGTTAGGAGCTTTTTTAAAAATTTTACCCCCGAAACTCGAACTTTGACTCAAATCTGGCAAGGGTTAGACCCACGCCACCCCCTCCAAATTTTAGCTCACTCACTTTTTCATCAAACCTCACATAAAAAACCACCGCAGGGTATAAAAAGTTAATTTTTAAAAATGTCCATACAAACTAGCCCATAGCTATTGGGTATTTAATAAGAGGCAGGCCTTTCTTTTGTTTTAGTTTTTATGGCACAATCAAGAAAGATACAGTTTTATTATCTCGAAAACTTAATAGCAATCTTATTCAATCAATGAGTTCCTTAATGCTTCATCTATAACGGATGGTTTTATTAAAATTTATGAAACTCATACAAGCACATGATTCATGCAAACAATTTTTAAATCAAACTTGAAAATCTCAATTCAACTACATATCCTTTGTAATTAATGTAAAGTAAAATACTTTTTTTCTCAAAAAACAAGAAATTTCGTGCAATATTTCAATTGTTAAACTTAAATTGAAAACAAATTCAGCAGAAAACTGCTACATCAAGACCGATGAGACTTGGGGAGAATTCTAATAACAATATACTGCCATGTTAGATAGAAAAGAATAATGTACTTTATATTGCAGCAACAGCAGAGTTTAGTTTGCTCCCATTCCGCTTCGAACACGAAAGGAGTATTTTACAAAAGGAAAGAAGGCGGTGGTGTTATGGACATTGTGAAAACAGTAACTTTATTTATGAAGTTTTTGGTTGACGGCGAATTGAAAAAAAAAAAATCAAAAATGGGAGATGCAACTATGGTCAGTTACTTCTTATGGTAAAAAATGCAAAGAACTCGAAAACGAAAAATTCTCAGATCACAGTGTAAAAAAAATACTCAATTTACATACATTTCAAAAAATGTTTTTAAATATCATCGCTACACTATAGACAGCACAACTAACAATGTGCCAAAACCTCAAAAAATGCACTTTAATGTACATACATAAACCTTTAAGCATCAACGCTTGTGAAACTTGAAAAATACAACGCAGCTTAAATCAACATAGGAAGCTTTACACACACAACAAAAAGTTCAATGGAAAGAATGCAACTGAAGCACTTTGGTTACGTAGTGCAGAAGCAGGTTTCATTGAAGCACCAACGACGAGCATGATGTGTTAATGTGAAAATGGTATATGGTGTTAGGTTGGTCATGTTGCTGCCAGTTGATGGTGATGGTGATGATGATGATGATGTTGTTTGGTCATGATGTTTAAAGTGGAAAAAATGCAAGAATTTCACGAAAATCAAACAAAAGTTGTATTTTCCAGAGAAGAAAAGAACACGAAGCAAATAAACACAAAGAAAAAAAAAACGGTAACCAGTTGTTACTGCGTGTGGAAATTTTAAGCCTCAAGGGGAAATGTCTGTCCATCTGTTGGTTCTAGTTTGTTTCTTACGATGCTTTGGTTATTTAAAACCATTTTTTTTTTTTTTTTTTAATTTACTATTTCAGTTACTGCATGCAAAAATCCGTAGTTATGTCTTCTTTGGCATGAAATCACCCACTGTGCATCAATTTGTGTTTTTTTTTTTATTTTGTTGCCATTTCTATACAACTTGTTTTGGTTTCCCAGAACCATTTTTTTTTCTTGGTTTCTTTGAAACTACGCGTGATAAAGATTGATGGGATCGCTGTTAACATTACCATGTATATGCGTTGTCTATTGTTACTTTATATATACAGAGTCTTGTTTCATGCAATCAATTTTATATTGCTGACCAACTGCATTAATAAGAATGAAAAATTTTCTGCAGTTTTATTGAAATTTGTTTTTTTTTTTCACTGTGCAGCTGGTTTTGAGAAATCCTTAAGGTCAAAGGTCACTAAAAATCGTTTTTACGAATACACCACTAACGATTATTTTCAGCAGAAAAATGTTGTTCAACAATTATATAGCTTAGAAACTGTACTCTTTTTTTTTCAATAAAACCTGATAAATTTATTTATTTATTATTTCTTCATATTCTTACAGATAAGTTAGGCATGGGTTAAATGTGTAGTCGGCAGCAAATGAAACGTAGGGCAAGGCAAACTAGGGTACTTTTGACACCGGCGAACATTAAACTTTGTCATTTTTCTGTATGAAAACGGCTTTTGACACAAAAATCTGATATCAAGCTTTTTGTTTTTTAAAAGTTAGTATCAAAGGTTGTTAGCGATAACCTTTATAAAATAAAAGGATTTTTATGCAAATACAAAAACAAATGTTTAAAAAAAGATAAAACATCTTGAAGGAGTTTTACTTAAGTCGCATTTGACTTTGACCAAAGGGTACATTTGAATTTGCAGAATTATTTATTTATTTCTTTTCGTCCCAACGTTATGAGACATACGACTTTTACATTTGAAACATTGGTCGCATTGTAATGTTCATATTAAGTTTTTTTTTTTTGACATCTGTCCTTAGTACTAATATAATTCAGGATGTGTTTGGAATACATATACTAGATTTTCTGCTTATACTTATGTTTTAAAAAACATAGTTTATTACTTAAAAAGATGGCAAACCGATAAAGAGAGCTAAGTGAATATCAAAATGTGACCCGTGTCTGAGACCCTATTGAATTATTAGAAAATCTGCTATGCAATTTCATAAAATTGTTTGTCTAGTTTCAATATTGACTAATATATATTATATGCTTTTATTTTTGCTAGTATCAACTTTTGGTCATTGACCTAAAGATAGATGCACTTTTTCCATGTTGTTGAGTTCTTTGGTCTCCTGACCGTCAAATGTTCCTATTAAAGTTGCGAACTTACACTCACTTTTCACTCCCGATTAAAATAAGACGCACAACCTCATTAGTTTAATTTACTAATCAAAAGACCATTTTATTAATTCTAAATAATGCTTATATAGTTTACAAATCTTGTTCTCGTATACTAATCTTAAACATAATGAACTTGAGAAAAGAATTCTGCTTATCTCACTACTTTCTCTCGGAGGTCGGAATGCATCATATCTCATGGTTGGACTCTTCGTGGTCAACCAAAAGATATGCCTAAAACTATGCCATATTATTGATACCACAATAATATAACTTGAAATACTTAAAAGATGCCTCAACTGAGCATCGCATGTGGTTTTAACCCACAACAGTGTGACATTTTGTGTATAAGAAAGCAAAAACATTGAGTATTGACAGAATTATATACTCGTAGTAACGTTTTTGGGAGCAAAACTAAAATTTTTCTCACTTCACAATCGATAAAAGTGGAAAAATTTCAAAAAAACATCTAAAATGTTGGTAGAAGTCCAAAAGTATCGAAAAACTTTTGAAATATCGGTAAAAGTCGAAAAGTATCGAAAAAAATCCAAAATATCGGCAAAACACCATAAGTATCGAAAAACATCTAAAATATCGTTAAAAGTCCAAAAGAATCGAATAACATCTAAAATATCGATAAAAGTCCAAAAGAATCGAAAAACATCTAAAATATCGATAAAGGTCCAAAAGTATTGAGAAACATCTTAAATATTGGTTGAATTCCAAAGTATCAAAAAAATCCAAATTATCGGAAAAAGTATCGAAAAACATTTAAAGTATCGATAAAAATCGAAATACAACTGTAATGTCGGGAAAAGTCAAGATTATCGAAAACTTTTTAAACATCGGTAGAAGACTAAAAGAATCAAAAAACATCTAAAATATCGGTAAAAGTCCAAAAGTATTGAAAAAAATCCAAAATATCGGCAATACTCCATTAGTGTAATAACATCTTAAATATCAGTAAAAGTCGAAGAACAACTGGAATATCGATAAAAGTCAAGAAATATAGAAAAACTTCTTAAATATCGGTGGAAGACCGAAAATATCGAAAAACATTTAAAATGTCGGTAAAGGTCCAAATGTATCGAAAAACATCTAAAATATCGGTTGAAGTCCAAAATATCGGTTGAAGTCCAAAAGTATCGAAAAAAATCATAAATATTAGTCCAGAAGTATCAAAAAAATCCAAAATATCGGGAAAATTCCAGAACTATCAAAAATTTCTTAAACATCGGTGGAAGACTAAAAGTATTAAAATATTTTAACTGTAGGTAAAGGTTCAGGATTGTCGAAAAACATTTAAAATATCGGTATAAGTTTGAAAGTATATAAAAACATTAAATATATACCTAAAAGTCCAAAATAATCAAAAACTAGTAAGGGTGTAAAATTTGGCCTGGCCAAACATTAAATACCCTACACTGCAGTATTTTTAAAATTTTGCTCTTATGGAAGGTGCTCCGCTCTCTTGCCCGAGTTCACCCAGTTTTTGTCCAGAGTTTGGATTTATAGTTTTTAGTGTCTGAGTGAAAACGTTTTCAGTATAGCGTTTTGAGGCTTTTGCTTATATAGGAGGTGCCACGCCCTCTTGTCCGAGTTCGTCTAGTTTTAGCTTAAAGCGTGCATTTATAGTCTTTAGTATTTGAGTGAAGTTTGGTTGGATTATCTCAAAAAACTCTTTCAGTATAGCATTTTGAAACTTTTGCTTATATGGGAGGTGCCACGCCTCCTTGTCCCATTTCACCCAATTTTTGTTGAGAGCTTTTATTTATGATTCTTAGTGCCTGAGTCGAATTTGGTTCGATTATCTCAAAAACCGCTTTCAGTATAGCGTTTTGAAGCTTTTGCTTATATGGGAGGTGCCACGCCCTCTTGTTCGAATTCGTTCAGTTTTTTCTCAGAGCTTTCGCTTACAATTTTTAGTATTTATGCGTATTTTGGTTGCATTGTCGTGAAAAATACTCCGAAAATTGCATTTTGCATATATTTCGACCGATTTCGCTCATTTTCAATCTCCCGAGCTATCTTTGACGACGAAGGCAGTGTACTAAATTTCATTGTAATATCTTGCTTAGTTTTCCCAAAATGTGTATTTCAACACACAGCCAGCCAGCCAGCCAGCCAGCCAGCCAGCCAGCCAGCCACCCAGCCACCCAGCCAGCCAGACAGACGGACATGACTATATCGACTCAGGAGGTGATGCTGATCAAGAATATATATACTTTTCTATATCTGCCACGCCTCTTTCTCTGCGTTACAAACGGAAGAACAAAGTGAATATACCCTGGGTGTAGGGTATAAATACAAAATATCAGTAAAAGACTAAAAGTATCGAAAAACATACAAATTGGCTAAAGTCGGAAAGTATCGAAAAAACACTCAAAATATCGGCAAAAGTCCAAATGTATCGAAAAACATCTAAAATATCAGTACAGAGCGTCGACACAGTGCAACAAAACCGGTTTCTAACAAGCAAAAGAAAACTACAACAAAAAAATTCTTTCGCTCCGTTGTCTTATCCACTTTCTTAACAACACACCATGCCACTGTGGGTGCTATTGTTTTTGTATTTATGTGAGAAGTTTTGATCCAATTTTTAAATGCGTTAGTGGCAACTTATGAGCATAATTTTCGTGCATTCTACATCACATCGAAATTCGGTTAAATAGTTCACGTATTCATACATTATTTATTGTGTTATTTAAGTGAATGTCGAGTGTACCCCTCATTAAGTCAGGTGTGATCAGGTCAACTTTTGAGAAAATGGCTTTTTTGGAAATATATTTAAATAAAATCTTAATGCAGTTTCTTTTTTAATTTTTTTTTTTTCCTACCTTTATTCTTGAATAATCAATGTTTTGAAAGCAGTATGGACTGACAAGATTGTGCATTTATTGTTGAAAATACAGAACTTCAAAAATTAAGAGTAAAACTTACCCCAGTTCACCCTATGCCACTTTTTCCTTATATTTTGCTTTTCTAATAGAAATAAAGTTCGTAATGACTACATCGATAAAAAAAAGCGTCAATAACTTAATTTCTCATTAACTTTCTATTAATCTCATCATTCACTGTGCATTGTATTCGGCACCAACATCAAAGGCAAAATTGAAGCTTTAAATGCGTTATCATTTTACACAAGCCATTACGTGAGAATTAACCAGCGACAACAAGAACAACTTAGCAATTTCATTGCAATTTGCAATGACTTTATAATAACGAGGAGCGAACCATTTTTCCAGCCCATTCTATTGCTAATAGCTTATTCTTGTTTCAGCTTTAAACTCAAATGCCCACTAGCTACTTACTAAGTATATCAACATTAAAGAGGGAGGAGTGATGCTTGCGCTTATGAGCGTTAGTAGGTTAACGCAACTAAAATGCGGGCGCATAAATTTCTTATCAGTTTTGTTTTTTCCTTGGGCTGCTGTCTGCCATCAAGTCTAACTCACGATATTAATCGCGGTTTTGCTGCTACTGTTCCCTATTTGTGGCTTCTTAATAAAAAGTTGTTTCGTTCTTATCCTTTATCTCTTACCACAATGTATGTATGCTTGTGTGTATATGAAAGCGCGCACTCCTTTGCGTTTTCAAGCCATAAAGGCAACGCCACACCCAGCTTTTTGCTTGCGTGCGTAATTTTGCTTCTTTTTTCTTCAGCAGCTGCTTAGCGGTTTTAAACATTTTTCTGCTTCAACGATTTTAAATTGATTTCTTAATGCAGTTTTGTGGAGTTTCGTAATCCTTCATCCCATTGGCACAGCTCCTTCCGTCTGCATCGTCTTATACTTTGGTATCTTTTGTACGAGCGCTTCATTCTTCTCCTTCTTCTTCATTTATTATCTTGTGAATTTTCTCACATCAAATCAAGCGTGTTTCAGTCTATTTATATCTATTACTCGTATCCATTGTATTCATTTGCCTTCTTCCATTTCAGTTGTAGGGGTCACTTGCTGATGAAAAACGTTGGGGTAGCGTATTCATTTGCGGTTGAGTCCTTGAATTTGTTCACTGTCAGTGTGTCGTTGTCTTTTGTTTTTCCCCTAAAACGCTCTTTCTGTGCTTAAATTTTATTTCAGATAAGAACTTTGTGAAGATATATTTTAGGAAGTATGTGACGATATTAGGACAACAAAGTTATAACTACATAAAAGATGTATAAATGATGTCCTAAGACCACGATATACTTATACTTATTACACAGTGCAATACGAAAAATCCAAACAACTTTTTGACAGCTGTTCCGGAAAGTTCTTGATGCCACTAGCAAATGCTGTCTGAGTTTTGTTAGTTTGGCTCCAGGTCGGGTTTAATGGCAATATACATAAATTAGGGTTCAAACTGGCTTTTTCAAAGCTTCTTCGGCTATATATCCTAAGTCCCTCGATATTTTGTTTTTTTCTCTGCAACAAAGTTTTAGCTAAAGACTATAGGAAAAAAAGTGTTCAGCACACTAATTCGAAAAAATTGCATATGGGGCCTCAAAATCACAAGAATGTCGAAAACCGTTTCATATTTTGCCAAGGTGGTTAAACAATATTGTAGCCAAGTGTCCCGTAAGAAATCTTGTCAGTATGTAGGGGAGAATGGGATTAGGTGGCTCACTTAGTTTACTGTCATATTTTTTTACTGATTCGAGATAGAATATATTTTTATGAATAATATCAAAGTATAAACATCTCTCTAAATACATATAACAGTATTATTCAAGAATAAGAAGTTACTTTTTCATAAAACTATTCACAGTTTAAATATTCATGTAAGATAGTCCAAATATCCCCGCCCCACAATGGGAGGGTTTGTATGCAACGGCGGTCATATGTAGTAATAATAGAGCTAGACTATTGAAATTTGGTACATATGTTTTTTACATTAAAATAATAAAAATCTGTGATTATGAACAAAATCCGCCGACGGAAACGCCTACCTCCCATACAAAGTTGGGGCGTGGTCCGAATTTTTTTTCAAAATGGGTATTAATTTTCAATAACTTGACCCCGCTAATTTCAAAAATGTTAAAAATTTTGCGCTATCTTTTATAGTTTTCAAGATATGAGGAATAAACGAAAATCTACTTTATAAAAAATAGATTTTGTTTGTTTGTGTATTTGTCCCTTATTAACTCGGAAATTTAGTATCCGATTTTAAAGAAGTTTTTATATTATGCTAGTACAAAAAAAGGCTAAGCTATATACTAAAAAAGTGGGCGGTGCCACGCCTCCCAAAAAATTGACTTATCATATCACCGAAACTCTTTGACGCTGATAAATGAGATTTGGTAAATGTGTAAAAATCATCAGGACAAATAATGTTCCCAGGACAAATGGGCGGTACCACGCCTTCAAAAAAAAAAAAATTCATCATATTTCTGAAAATATATGACGAAGATAGATATTATTTGGTATATATGAAAAGACCATCAGAACAAATAATCCGCACTAGAAAAATGGGCAGTGCCACGCCTACCAAAAAATTAATTTATTTTAATCAGTTTTTTCATTTAATTGCAACACCTCTTGAGCTTCTGGTGATAACTCTTTATATTTTTTATCACGTTTTACTCGGATTTGGCTAATAATCGGATCAGAAGAGATCAGCATGTAATGCAAAACGTCTTTGTTGTTTGCTGCTCTAGAGCACAATCTGCTGTTGTGTAACCTAGCGCTTTTAAAAACTTTGTTTGATGCTTCCTGAGCTTCTTCGGAAAGACTACCAATTGGTATTTGAAGTGCTTGTATGATATTATACCAATTATAATGTTTTTTGTATACCCTTCAATATGCTCTTGGCTTATTTTAAGAAAGGGTGAGTCCCAAGGGGGGTTAAAAGGAGGAAATATACCCCTTATCTGTCACCCTTCTCTTATAATTTTTTTTTTTTTTGGAATTTAAGAAGACTAAGCTTAAAATTGATAAATATATTGTAAAACGTTGCAGAATGTAAAGAAATAAAAATATTTATTTTTTCTCAAAAACTGCTACAGGAAAAAATTCATAGAAAAAAAAGTTCTCAAAAAAGGCAGTAGGGACTTTGCATATTGATTAAGCATACTTGGCCACATATTATATTGGAAAAAAATGAAAATCAGAAAATGTATTTTTTTTTTTTTTAATGTCGAAGTTTGTACAATTTATCGATTTTGGCTTTTTGAGCTTAAATTTTCGAAAAATCACCATAATTCACCTATCATACATAAAAACTCAAACAAATGTTTTTTTAAAAGCTAAATGCTTGTACTTTTTTGACAAAATGCTATCTTGATGTATTTCGATGCAAACGAATTAAAAATAGCGTTCCAAAAAAGTCAACTTATTTTGTCCCGTCAAAAACCACAATATGAAAAAGTTTATAAAAAAAAAAGTTCTCAAAAAAGGCAGTAGGGACTTTACATATCGATTAAGCATACTTGGCCACATATTATATTGAAAAATAATGAAAATCAGGAAATGTATTTTTTTTTTTTTTTTAATGTCAAAGTTTGCAATTTTTCCATTTTTACCACTTTTTTTTAAATATTTGAAAAACCACTATAACTCACATAAAATCGGCAAAAAAAAAAAAAAAAATATTTTTAACAAAGTAGAAACAATATACTTTCTAACGATATGCTACATTAGTGGATCGGGCTAAAAACAAATTAACTAGAGCGTTTATCCAGCAGTTCCTAATTTTAAAAGTTCTGTAGAGCATTTTTTCTGTTTAAAGTCCAACTTTAGGCTCACTGTGTTGCTAAGCCAAAACAAAATTTTAAACTTTTATAGTTTTTTTTTTCGTCCCTAAGTATTATCTGACGATTGGCGTAAAAATTTTTTAAATGCGTAGCACTTTCAATTTTACCTATTTATGGCCACAATCTCCCATTGTGCGCCCGTGGGAATATGAATCATGAAATCTAACATGACGAATCTTTTATTTATTCGAAGTTTTCTTTCTTTTCTGGAAGGTTTTGACAATTTTTTCTTATCATGATTTTTCTTGATCAAGTTTCTTTTAGGTGAGTCTGTAGCAATGACACTCCTTTCTCGTTTTCTTCCCTGTATTGTAGACTTCCGTGGTTTAGCCTTCAGGAATCCTCGCAAGCCTTCTGGTGACCTTCCTGGCAGAAACCCACGCATTCTGTATATCAACGGAAGAGCATCAAGGTCAATATGAAGAGATGTCTCAGACTGAATTGAGTCGATGTTTTCAGTGGAGGTGTTCTGAAGAGCAATTTCATTTTCGACGATCGAGGTTTCTTCACGATCTTTATCACCAACCTCCTCTGAATCTGTGATTCTGTTGGTGAACTAACTTATGAAGTCTGATGCTGAGGATGTAAGCGGAGTGAAATTAAAAGACGGTTCATGTATCCTTACAAAAAATGGCTCATGTATCCCCACAAGCTATCAGCAAATTGGAAATAGTTTTAAGGTGACATGAGATATTTTAATGTAGCAGAATCATTTGTGAAAATGACAGAATTTGTATGTACCTACGATAGCAAGAAATTGTATCCAGTTCGTGCCACAAGTGGAACGCAAGAAACTTTTTTTGGTATAACTGAATCACTTTCGGGCGAGAAGAAACTTTGTTTATTGATATACGCGATAACAAACGTTTGATGCAACTAGAAATGCGTGTAAGGATAGGTTACCGACAGGTTGCCATCCTTGAAAATCTGCACACTGAACTTACCAGCTCAACAGATTACACCTGTCCCATACTCAGTTTTGATAATAACTTTCGGGTATGGATTCCAGATAGAGCTCAGTAAGAAGATGACAGTGTCAACCTAAACTTTGAAACATTGATGGCTCCGAGATGAAATGTGGTGTTGGCACGGGAATATTTTCAAAAGACCTGAAATTATCTCAATCATTCCACTTGCCAGATTCAGCAAGCGTCTTTCAGGCCGAAGTTTTTGCCATCCTCAAGGACTGCAAATCATTAGAGAATAATGCCATTTTCGGAAATGTGGCAGTTCTCTCAGACAGCCAGGACGCTATCAAAGCACTGAAATCAGCAATAATAAGGCTTAAATTGGTGGGGAACTGCAAGAAGGAGTTGGACAGGCTCGGGTTTCGGTTTGATCTTGCTTTTGTTTGGGTTCCAGGCCATAGGGACATCGAGGGCAACAAAAAGGCTGACGAAATTGCAAGGCATGGTTCCTCCCTTAACGTATCCAGCGCGGTGCGGGTACATATCCCGCTAGGTCTAGTAGAGAAGCGGATCTTCTCATATGACAACCGAGGCGAACACTAATTGAAAAGCATTGACTACATGTAGGATATCCAGGTTAATCTGATCTTCATACAGCAGTTCAAAAACAATTTATTAACTAGCTAATAACCGCATTAATATAGCAAGGGCCATCGGCAAGCATGCTGAAAAACTAGGTACCAATTTCAACTCCTTTTGTCGGAGTTCCGAAGATGCAAACGAGCAGGAATCTAACACTTTTTCTGTGACTGCGCAGCTCTGGCTAGAGCTAGACTTAAATCACTAGGAAAGCTTTTCCTCAATACACTCAGCAAATTTGCCGACATTGAAATTGGCTCGCTGCTCAGTTATCTTAATAGTACTAATAGTTTGTTAGGTATTAAAATCGGAAACATCAACATTTTTTACCTCGTACTTCAAAAACTCTACATAATTTCCCGGAAAAATTGGGGGACCCATTTAGATATGTTATTCAGGGCAAAATTCTCTATCGATTGGTATAGGTTTTATGAAGTTTGGAGTTTGTGCAAGACTCACATATTTAGATAGGATCTAATTTGACTGCTCTACATGTAAAGGGCCGACTTCGAGGTAAAACTGAGTTCAAGCGAGCTACGATTATCAAATCATAATGTTAAGTTATGGGATACTTTAAAAAACAGTTTGACAGTTAGTTTCGTAGAAATGTTTATACGTGGATTAAGTTTAACTGAACACTATAAAAATCTTAATAAATTTGAAAAATATTCTATTGAGGTCAAAGTTGCATTTAATTAAAAAAATAACCCCCTTTGCAATGATTGAATTAAATTGTGGGTTTTGTGTTTTTCTGTAGCCACTCAAAGCTGGCAAGTCCTTGTTGAATCCGAATTCGAACTGAGAAATGCAACAAATTGTTTTAATGATTTCACAGACATACACGCACACCAGACGCATACACTTGAGCACTTCCCTACCCACTAGCAATTGAATTCAATACTGAAAATGGCAATTGAGTTGGTAATAACTTGCGGGGCAAGAGACGAGGATGATTGTTTAAGTTCTGAATATTTCAGCGAGTTGGTAATAAGACAATTATTGCTGCGATTTTTTTTTGTTTACTTTTGCTCTAGTTATGAAAAACGTAAGCGAGTTGGTAATAGCCCACTAGCAAAAACAAAATAAGTCAATAAGTCAGCTTCGCAAGAGCGCGAGGATGGAGCAGTGGTCTAGCGACTGGCACTGCGATTGAAAGTTGTAGCAACCGTGAGGTCCTCGGTTCAACTCCGGCCCAAACCAAACACAAAAGTTTTTCAACTTGCAATTTTTCAATTATAATTAATTTAGTAAAATAAAAATAATTATAGTTACATCAATATGATGAATCTTTGTGGCGAAAGACGTAAAATTGCAATCAAAAATAATTTTTTAAAAATATTCAATTAGTTATGTAATTTTTGTTCTTCAAAGTAATATGAATAGGTAAGAGGTGAATATGTCATAGGAGTTGGCATATGAATAGGTAAGAGGTGAATAGGTCATAGGAGTTGGCATATGAATAGGTAAGAGCTGATACACTCCTACACCCTTGTATGCGAGTTGTTCACATCTGAGTTTTCAATGACATCGCTGTGTTAAAATTCAGCGATGCGGTAATAGGTTAGACCCTCACTTTTGCTATTACCAACTCTTATGCTAGCTATTACCCATTGCTACTGGGTATGCACATGCACACACACACGCACACAGGCATTCCCACTAGCAATTTAATTCAATACTGAAAATGGCAATTGAGTTGGTAATAACTTGCGGGGCAAGAGACGAGGATGATTGTTTAAGTTCTGAATATTTCAGCGAGTTGGTAATAAGACAATTATTGCTGCGATTTTTTTTTGTTTACTTTTGCTCTAGTTATGAAAAACGTAAGCGAGTTGGTAATAGCCCACTAGCAAAAACAAAATAAGTCAATAAGTCAGCTTCGCAAGAGCGCGAGGATGGAGCAGTGGTCTAGCGACTGGCACTGCGATTGAAAGTTGTAGCAACCGTGAGGTCCTCGGTTCAACTCCGGCCCAGACCAAACACAAAAGTTTTTCAACTTGCAATTCTTCAATTATAATTAATTTAGTAAAATAAAAATAATTATAGTTACATCAATATGATGAATCTTTGTGGCGAAAGACGTAAAATTGCAATCAAAAATAATTTTTTAAAAATATTCAATTAGTTATGTAATTTTTGTTCTTCAAAGTAATATGAATAGGTAAGAGGTGAATAGGTCATAGGAGTTGGCATATGAATAGGTAAGAGCTGATACACTCCTACAACCTTGTATGCGAGTTGTTCACATCTGAGTTTTCAATGACATCGCTGTGTTAAAATTCAGCGATGCGGTAATAGGTTAGACCCTCACTTTTGCTATTACCAACTCTTATGCTAGCTATTACCCATTGCTACTGGGTTCCTCATTAACATTTCGAATGCAATCGTTGCTGTGAAAATTATTCAACACACACACACACATGCAAATCAACTTTAATTACATTTACATTTTTCCATTTAATTTTTTTCTCCTTCTTATTCTGCATGCATTCGGTCTTTTTAGAGGGCGTCTGTCTACCTAGGCTCACTTCTACACACGGACACACACACACCAGTGTCTTTAGGGATCTGTGCTATCTTTTCAATTTTAATTCTTTTAATTTTTCCCTTTTCTTTTTCTTTTGCAGAAAATGCCACACGCTATTGTGATCTAAATGGGACGTGGGATAAATACACCAACTACGATTTATGTATGCATCTGCCAGCACCATCACCAGTACCGGAATTTGAGCCAATCATAGAGTTGCCAACTATCATTTATTATGTCGGATATACAATTAGTCTGGTGTCACTGACATTGGCGATTATAGTTTTTCTCTATTTTAAGTAAGTGAAACCGCATATTGTTTGGTGTTGCCATTGTGGGATAAAAGTTTTAAACATTTTATTGTTTATGTGTAACAATATGAGTATGAACATATGTAATCGTATTAGGGTGGGTCAAACAAAATATTTCGAGGTAAATAACAAAAAGTTCTTCACTTTGATATTTCGAAAACAATTTTTTTCGTTCAACCCTAATCCAGTTCTACAAAAATTTTGATTTGAAAAAAAAAATATTCTGTTAAAAGTTTTCGAAGTAAATGTAGGAATTTTTTTTTTTTTTCTTTTCCATGTAATTTTCGGAGTAAATTAAATTTTAACACAAAATATCCACGGTAAAGGCATCTTACAACTAAAATGAGCGTTCAATAGAAAGTATTAAGTTTTATTATGCTCAGGATATTCTGCGTAGGTTTGGCTCGTAAAAAGAAACTAAGTTTTGTGCCACGGTAAAGCGATACTTTGTCGCAGCCGTCAAAATTTAAGAAATGTGCAAAGGAACAAAAAAATATTGTAATTAATAATGTTAAAGATGTTCTGTGTAGGTTTGGCTCAAAAAAAAAAACTAAGTTTTATGCCACGGTAAAGCCATACTTTTTCCCAACCATAAAAATTTAAGAAAAAATAATATTGTAATCAATAATGTTCAAAATATTCTGTGTAGGTTTGGCTCTAAAGTAAAAACTAAGTTTTATGCCATGGTAAAGCCATACTTTGTCCCAACTATAAAAATTTAAGAAATGTGTAAGGGAACAGAATAATATTGTTATTAATAATGTTCAAGATGTTCTGTGTAGGTATGGCTCTTAAAGTGAAACTAAGTTTTATGCCACGGTAAAGGCCTACTTTGTCCCAACCAAAAAAATTTAAGAAATGTGTAAGGGAACAGAATAATATTGTTATTAATAATGTTCAAGATGTTCTGTATAGGTTTGGCTCGTAAAGAGGAACTAAGTTTTATGCCACGGTAAAGGCCTGCTTTGTCCCAACCATCAAAATTAAAAAAATGTGTAAAAGAACAAAATAATATTAAATAATGTGGGAAAAATTAAAAATCAATAGAATTTTGTTATCCACAGTTATTCATATTCATAATATTTTTGAGTGAATTGTGCATTATTATAAGCTTCTGATAAAAGAAACTTTAATAGCATTATTATAAGAAAGTTTTATGAAACTTTCTAGTTTTTGAACTTCAGATTAGTTAACCTTAAGAATTAAATTTTTGTCGATTGTGGCATTTTATAATTTTTCAATAATTGGTTCAAAAAACAAAAAAAAAAATCCAAAAAAACTCGAGGATATTTCTAAGGCGATTCTAAGCATTTTATGCCTTATGCACTTATTTCGTAAGATGCCTTGTTTTTTTTTTTTACAACTGAAAAAAGAATTGCACGGTACACTATGTGTTTAATAACTTTTGCACCAATATCGATTTGCACAATTTTTTTCTGGGAAATAGTTTCTAGAAATGTGGAGAGTGTTGACATGTTTTCTATAATTATCTCAAAGGCGCAGAAGTAGCTTAAATTTTTATTTATTTGAAATAGAGATTTTCACGATTAAATGAAAAATTTTGGTCCACAAAAAAAATACTGTTTTATTCCCTGGTCTATATTAAATAAAAATTTTAAAATTGTTTTTCCTAGTTGCTGCAAAAAATAATTTGTCTTGAAAACCATTTTAACGTTTTTACGTTTAAGTCCTTAGGTGGCTCACTTGAGAAATTTTTGCCCATGGGAAGTAGACCATGACTCTAAGTATTGTCTGCACTAAATGTGATGTATCTAGCTTTATATGTTTGACTGCAATCGTAATTTTAACAGACAGATGCACAAATATACCAAAGGTCCGATCAAGGCGTAATATGAAAATCTGAAAAAATCAGGAAATCACCATCATTCTTAAGCTTTAAGTATTTCTTTTCCTTGGTGACCCCAAGTGCAAAAATACTCCTCGTAATATAATGCATAAGTTTTCAGAAAACGTGATTTATTGGGTGTACAACTTCAAAACCGGAATTTTTTAGTGAAATTTGATGCTTTATTGTGGAAAAATGTTACAATATATTTTATTCAAAGTACTGTCCATTGGAAGCTACAACATTTCCCCATCTTTCAGGCAATTTATGAATTCCATCCCAAAAAAATTGCGCCGGCTTGGCGGCCAAAAATGAATCGAGCCAATTTTCGATATCTTGAACTTAAGTGAACCATATTCCTGATAGGGGATTCTGCATTGATCGGAACAAATGGTAGTCTGATGGTGCAAGGTCTGGGCTATAAGGCGGGTGAGGCAAAATTTGTATAGATTTCCCATCCGTTGTTTTCCAGGTAATTTTGGACTGGGGCAGCAATATGTGGCCGAGCGTTATCGTGGTGGAAAATGATTGACTCGTGTCTGGTTGGCCGCTCAGCCTGCATTTTCTACTTCAATCGGATCAATTGTTGACGATAGAGTTGAGCATTAATGGTTTGGCCACCTGGCAACAGCTCATAATGGATCACACCTAGCTAGTCCTGACCAGGACGTTCTTTGTCTTCGACATCAAAATCACCACTTTTAAACCGTCGAAACCACTCACGACAGCTTGATTCAGTTGGAACATAGTCCCCATAAACTTCTACAAGCAAACTATGACTTTCCGCATCAGTTTTCTTTGCAAAAAAATGACCCAACAGAACCTCCCGCTAATGCTGTCTTTTTCTCCAATTTTCGAAGTTATTCAGCGTGAAAAATAATAATGATGCACACAAGATAAAATTGTTTTGTTGACTGATTTTGACAGCTGTCAAATGTACCTACAAAATGACATATATATAAAGTTCGAGCTTTCACGATATATGTTGGTACGGACATCCACCTTCAAATTCCGGTTTTTAAGTTGTAGTCCAACTCCATAAAAGTGTAACTCTTATATAAACATACATTTAGTGAAAACGATTGGTAAAATGATAAAAATTGCTAGGAGAATTTGTTGCCTCGCATTAAAATGATATACGAACATTTTATTTTTCCTTTTAAATTATGACTCCACTTTATCATAATTAGTTGGGAAGCAAAAATATCATAAAAATATCATCTGGCGACTAGGTGGTCTTTTGCAATGCAACAAATAAATTCGGGCTTTTATTTTCTCATCCTTGAAGACAGGAGAAAAAACTTTAATGGCAGACCACAGACTCCTGGTTTTGTTCGAAAAAAGTTGCAACATCAAATTTCGCAAACGCATTTGTCTTCTTCTGTGGGTGTATTGTAATCAAAGCGGGTACCTACCACCTCTTCAATGGTGGCAGTAGTAGTGGTAAAAAATTAATGTCTTTGTCCTTGCACATTTGTGCGGGTACATCTCTGCGCGTTATTCAGAGTGTGCGGCAAAACAGCCAAAACAATTATCCTGACTTTGTAACCTCAAGAACAGAGTACACAACATACACACAGTGCAGAAAAGGATACACTATAATGGCGACACCTACTTAAGTGTGCATGTGTGGCTGCTGTAGTGAATGAAAGAAAATCCGGAAAATAGCAGTAAGGTACAAAAAGTCACATTGTTGCATACTTGACACTACCACAATGAAGACACGTTTGTCATTAATTACACATTCTGTGTAATTTTATACTGTACCGCACACAAAAAACACAAAAAAATATATAAAAAAATATAAAGAAATGACATAAAATCAGAGTACAAATTCGAAAAAGACAAAATAGAGCAGAGTATGGTGCGGGAGCAATGAAACCGGATATGAAGAAAAAATTACTACTTTCATTTACAAAGGATGTAATTTGTTGCGTTGCGTTGGGGGCATACATAAGCCATAGAAATAAAAGAAACAGAAATGAATTAAGGACACAATGTAGCAACACCTCGTATTTCTGCGAATTATTTTGATAATTTTAATGTTAAACACCAAGCACAGACGCATTTCATAAGAAAAAAGATATTCTTACTTTTTCTAAATACTTATGTAGGGGAAGAGTATCGCCAGCGGGCATGGTTCGGGTGTGGGCACCCCCCGTAACTTTTGACAGAAAACAAATGCGGCTGTTCTGGCAAATGACGAAGTTCTTGTGCATTTACCGGAGCAAACAGACGCATTTGCTTTGTGCTGAGAAGAAAATAATTTTTGAATAAGTGAAAGTCAACACAAAAGGTTTTTTTAATAACTTTCCAAGTGCGATAAATCGAAGTGAATCAATCGAAAAGCTGAATGCAATCTATATGTATGCAGTAAATTTATTATATTTTGCGATTCAAAACCGAATGCAACCAAAATGTTCACGCAACACAATTTGCTCATTGCTTTTCAAAGTGGCTGTCAAAGACGAGTATGGGCCCCGAATTGGTTCGGGTGTGGGCACCCCTCTTTTTTTTATTTGAAGCATGAAATGTCGTCGTGGATGCCAACGTTACTAATCAAAATGGTATTCTTTGGCCTTTTTATGCTTTTTTAGTGAAAAGGAACGATCCGAAAGGTCCATTCAAGATATCGCTGAAGAAACTGATTCAAAATTTGCTGGAAAAAAAAAAAAAAAAAAATAAAATCTTAAGAATAAATTAAGGTGTTTTCATTAAGTATGGCTGTTAAAATCATGGTATCATGCCATTTGATCCAGATGTTTTCGTCGACGCTGATTTTGTTGAAGCCGTTGAGCAGAACACAGAAGCTACCACTGAGAATGAAATGGGCTAGGGAGATGCTTTCAACATACTTAAGCCATCTACGTCTTCCGTTTTCCGAAAGGTTACACGCCAATAAAACATGTTTCAAAATTAGTTTTGACAAAAAAACAACTTTTGCTTAAAAAATGCGACATATTTTCTTTAATAAAAAAAAGTGTGCGAAAAAGTATAAAACATTCCTTGTACTTTTTTTAAAAATTTTTTCAACCAAACAAACAATTTGCAACAGGCATTTTGCATTTCATTTAATTTTTTACTGGCCCCAAGCTATTTGTTTCCTTATTTCATTTCGTTTTTTTCTTCCCGTCATTGTGGCACTTTTTATGCTCCACACTTTTGCAAATTATTTACATGCTTAACATTTTTATGCGCCTAAAAATAGACAACATATTTTTATATTTACATAAATTACTTTCTTCTTTTCCTTTTTCTGCCGCCATCGCTATCTCTGCCGCACCTACATTTTCCTTCTGCAACAACATCGTTTGCCTCCACCAACGTTGGTAAATATCAACAACTTTACAACAACAATAACAATGACAACTACAACTGCAACTGGAACTATCTAGGGAATTACGCTGTTTGCGAAATTCAATTCATGCGAATTTATTTTTTACATATATAATGTCAGCGCTCTTCTGGATACTGACATTATCTGTACAGGTATGTACATGTGTATGCATGCATTAATATGTTTGTGTTTGTGTAAAGTAATTTTATAGTTAGCAGGTAACATTTTCTATAAGTATGAGTGTCAATATTTGCAAATGCATTCATTTCAGCGCTGTAAACATTTGCATATATTTACCTACTGTCAATAGGACAATGCCTTTGATATTGATTTTTCCATGTCATTGAAGTCATCAATGACAATTAAGAGGCATGAGATGAAGAAAGCGGCTTGGTGAAAAACTACATTTAAATTCGTGTTTCAATGTCTAGATGCACGAGGTCAAACGTCACAAAAATAACTTTGTTTTCAAAAATCCACTTCCTTTAAATAGAAATGCATTAATCGATTAATTGTTTTACACAACTTTTTGTTTTTTTTTTTTTTTAAATTGCATTGTTATTGGAATAGCAGAAATGCATTTTTTTATGGCAACAAGCATGGGTGAGATGACATTGTTGGCTTAAGCTTATTGTTCAGTGTGTTTATGTTAAACACCAACAAAATCACAAAAGCTTCTTTGATTCTCAACAAGTCCATGCCTAAGATTATATATGGTATGCTTGTAAGTTCTTCTGGATGTCATCAAATTCGTCTGATGATGGAATCTGTAGTAGGCCTTGAAACGTAATAAAAACCAGCCTTCTAATAAACTTTTTATAGCCTACACCGAGGGTATAATCACTTTGTCCTTCCGTTTATAACGCAAAGAAGGAGGCGTGACAAGTATAGAAATGTATAAATATTCTTGATCAGCGTCACCTCCTGAGTCGATATAGCCATGTCCGTCTGTCTGTCTGGCTGTCTGTCTGGCTGACTGGCAGGCTGTCCGTCTGTGGAAATATTTTTTACGGGAAAACTTCGCAAGATAATTCAATGAAATTTGGTAGAGTGGATTTGCCGTAAAATTTAGCTCGAGGGATTGAAAATGAGCAAAATCGGTCTACGGACACTCCTACCGTCCATACAAAAAATATATTCAAAATGCAACTTTAGGAGTATTTTTCACTGCAATGCAGCAATAATACACATAAACACTAGAAATAGATATTGCAAGCTCCAAAAAAAAACTAGACAAATTCGGACAAGAGGGCGTGACACCTCCCATATAAGCAAAAACTTCAAAACGCTATACTGAAAAGGTTTTTTGAGACAATCCTTCTAAATTTCACACAGACACTAAAAACTATAAATGCAAGCTCTTAGCAAAAACTGGATAAACTCGGATAAGAGGGTGTGGCACCTCCCATATAAGTAAAAGTTTCAAAATGCTATACTGAAGGAGTGTTTTGAGATAATCCAACAAAATTTCACTCAAATACTAAGGACTATAAATGCAAGCTCTGGGCAAACAATGGGTGAACTCGGAAAAGAGGGCTTGGCCCCTTCCATATAAGCAAAAGCTTCAAAACGATACACCGAAAATATTTTTTTAAGACAATCCAACTAAATTTCACTCAGAAACTAAGAACTATATATGCAAGCTCTAGCAAAAATTATGTGAACTTGGGCGTGGCACCTTCCATATAAGCAAAATCTTCAAATCGCTATATTGAAAAGGTTGTTTTTGAGACAATCCTTTTAAATTTCACACAGACACTAAGGATTATAAATGCAAGCCAAGCCAAAGGTAACAAAAGGCACTAGTTTTTTTTTATGGATGTTGCCTTGTTTTTCATATACACACTGAACAGTGAGCTCAAACCAACAATGTCTTCTGGTCCATGCTAGCAAATAATGTCAATCATTTTCTCTGCCGTAAAAAAATATAAGGCCGCAACTTAAGTTACGGCCTTTCGAACTTTATTTCATCATCGGATTAAGCAATTTTTTATCTATATTTTAGTCCAATCGCCAATTTTGTACGTTTTCCACTTCTCTTGCAAATTGCAAATAAAGAAATGTAAACATTACACCCTGTTTTCATATTTTTCAAAATTAAAATCATAAAAGGCAGTAACTCCATACAAAAAAGATGAAAAATTAAATAGATTTTATAAGAAAGAGAAGTTGCTGCCTTTTCTGAATAAAAATAAAATTTCGATTTTCTCAAAACTATGAAAAACGAGTTGCGTCTTTTTATAATTTTACGGCAGTTCTGTTCCAAAAATATAATTAAAATTAAAATTAAAAATGATCTCTATTACTTTTTGTGATTTGATTTTCACAAGAAACGTAGTATAGCAGAATGTGGCATATATTGATTGACTTACTTCAATTTTAAAAAATATCACCAACAGCTCATTAACGATAAACCTCAAACGTCTATCAAATTATGCTTCTGCTTACAACTCTGATTCATATGAATAATCATATGTCACCAATCATGTGTATGGATTTTTTGCATCAAAGATATGTGCTAAGCCATTAAGTACAATATTGCTACATCAAAGCAAAGGTTAATATGAGGATAAATCGTACTTTACATAAGTAATGATACAAGACTTTGTGATAAATGCTTTAACGTCAATTTTAAGTCATTTCAATTAAAATTAAATTTCTTAGGTGTGAATTTGACAAATGTAAATTTTTGCCAACCTTAGATTAAACACCAAATTCACTCACGATTTCTTTTTTAAAAAGTTCTTATTTTTTAACACCGTCTAGGATATTTGAATTTAAAGAAATATGTGGCCAAGGTTCGATTTAAAATATATCAACCCTCTATCACTTTTCCTACTTAAGAGCACAATGTCAGAGTTTAAGAATATTTCCATTTTATGTTACGCACAAACTTCGCCCTATGTAACCAAATATAGTTTTAACATGAATCCAAACTTGTTCATTATGCGACTATATAGCTAATATTAAACTTCTTTCATGCAAGAGGCCACATAGAATGAGACTTTCCATCTAAACTGAAATAAGTCTTCCAAATGAATTTTATTGCTTCTCAAACTTTATTCTGTCTGAGCAAACTTTGGAAATGGGAAATGTCCTTCAGTATTGAATTTTGATGATTTTGAAATTTTTACTGAATAATCAGGGGCGGATTAAGGTCATCTGCCGCCCTAGGCAGTTGCGATTTTGCCGCCTCAGACAGCAGCCTTATATCTGTTATTGATTAATGAATTGACCTTGAAAATGCATGAACTTGTAAACTTGTACATTTGGAAAATATGTACAATTCAAAAAGGTGAAAGTGATTAATTAGAAGAAATTAATTCAAATGTTTTCAATGTTTATTTACAGTTGCTCATACATGTCATTTATTATTTCATCGCACTCTATGTGACGCAAAACTTCTGCTTCTATAGTCAACAAGGCCAAAGAATTCAAGCGATTTTGTCTAATAGTTGATCTAAAATAATTTTTAACTCGTTTCAAACAAGAAAACGATCTCTCACCGCTGCAGGTTGTGACAGCTAAAAACAGAAAAATTCTGAAAGCAATGTCGACATTTGGAAAAACTACGTCAAGATCTTTATTTCTGAAAAAATTGAAAGTTTCAATGGGTGTGACTGTTTTCGAATCCAGATCACATGCAAGATATGCTGTGAAATGAATCAATTCATCATCCAATGAAGTCTCCAAATCTTCACTAAATGCTTCTTGTAAAATTTTGGCTTTTTCCCGGATGTCAGCATTATTTAAGTTTCTCAAATCAATCAAAACAGCAAATTTTTCGTAAACTTCTTCATATTTTCGGCACCTTTCCCGTAATTCAATCAAAAAATTGTCAAAGATGACATTGTATGTGTTGACTCTAAAGTCATCTTTCCCAAGCAATGTTACCTCCTCTGTTCTTGTTTCATCGTCGTAAACATTTCTACGTTTAACCCTCTTCTCGAGTGTTTTGTATTCTTGACTTATAAGTCAACTGTCAATATCCGGTGGAAAATGGTAAAAAATGTCAACGATTTATGGAAAAAAGCGTTGCCACATGTTTTTTTTTTTTTTTCCAAAATGTCTACGAAATTGGAAAAAATCAGCGTTCAGATTGGTTGTTTGCGCAAAATGTCAAAGATATGGTTCCGGTAAATTAAACTTCACAGTATTTATTTTCGTAGAAATACTTATAAATACGCTATATTTTATCATACGGAAAGAAAAAAAAGAATATTCAACAATATGTTGGACTGGAAAACTTTTGGGTAAAAAGTTTTATAGTCTCGCATTCAAAAGTGGCATTTTGTCTAGTGTAAACGGTCGAAATTTGCCGCCCCTAAAAATTTTCCGCCCTAGGCAGCTGCCTATGTTGCCTATAAGGTAAATCCGCCACTGTGAATAATGTTGGCAACCATCATTGTAAACAATGCTTAGGAAAAATATGTCCAATGGTGTTCTTATGAAATTTCAAAGACTATTGTTGGTTTCGATTATCAATTTCAACCAAATATTCTTTAGACATTGTTGTAAAAAAATTTTAACCATCTTATTGAACATATTTCAAACTTAAAAAATCAATTATTACCTACCATACTTGGAAATATTGCAAGACCATTTTGATGTCTGTTCATGCACATGCAACATTTGTGTTTTTAATTACAACAGCAACTACTTAAAAAGAAAATCACATAATACTATCTGTTGTACAATTGTTTTATTTAAATCGATTTTTATTTAGGTACTATTTATTATGACATACTATAAAAGGAAGTATATTGATGACATGCAAATACTTATTTAAGAGTATAATGAAAAAGAGCATCAATATACAATGTATTGATATGGTATTCATGGAGATTTGAGATATTACATATGCAATAGAGATAGAAGTTGCATAATGAAAATGCATACATCCTTTAAGAGTATTTGTTCATGTATAAAGAGTCTCCATTAAAGACAAACGCTTGTACTTTCGGATCATTTCACTTAAATTGTTTTTTCTATTACTATTAAAACAACTCAAAGGAATTTCTAAATCATTAGAACCAAATTTAACTTGTCTACTAACATTAAGAATGTACATTAACGTTACATTATGACGTTTTATATGATATCAAGTTTTAATAAAAATTTTAAAAAAATTTTTCATAGCCCCGATGAAATTGTCATTCCCTATACTGCCGTCCTGAGCAAGAATGAAGTAACTTTGATGATGATGTTTTGTTATAAAATTTTCAATTTTCAAAACTAAATTGCTATTTTTATCAATGATTATACTCTTCAATTTTAAAAAAAAAAAAAAATTTACAAAAACTTTATAGCCCAGGAAAATAAGACGAAAAAAGAGCTTCTGTGCGAAAAAATTCCCAGTGGAAATTTTTCACCGGAATTGTCTTTATTTCTGCATAATGCACAAACTGTGAAAAGCCCATTGCAAAGTCGTGTGCGCATAAAAAGTTATTCGGGCTCAAAGGTCGCTAAAATCAGTTTTTTGCGAATATCTCGCTAATGCTAACTTTAACAGAAAAATGTTGGTCTCCAATTTTGTAGCACAGGAAATTTCCTACAAAAAATACGTTAAAAGTATTTGCGTACGACTTCTAGTTTAGGAGATCACCCAATTTAAAAAGTTGTTAACAGTTGTGATATGAAATACTACCTATGAGTTCATATTAAAATATCGTTCTTTTTAAATTGCAATAACTGTTTAGTGAGAAGTTGTAAAAACAAAATTAAAATGCCGTTTGAAAGATAATTTAATTTTCTATATACCGTACAAATTTTTTTTTTCGACCGGCTCATGACCCTAAAATATTCTTGAATAACCGTTAAGGCTTTGATAAAAAGTAATGGGACCAAATTTGTAGAGAATTACAAGATCTACAAAAATTAGCGATATGTGTACACATAGAAGTAACCGTTTAGAAGATATTCCGTTCGAAAAAAAAATTTTTTACGGTACATAGAAAATTAAATTATCTTTCAAACGGCATTTTAATTTTGTTTGTACAAATTCTCATTGAAGAGTTATTGCAATTTAAAAAGTAAGATATTTTAATATGAACTCATAGGTAGTATTTCATATCATAACTGTTAACAACTTTTTAAATTGGGTGATCTCCTAAACTAGAAGTCGTACGCAAATACTTTTAACGTATTTTCTGTAGGAAATTTCCTGTGCTACAAAATTGGAGACCAACATTTTTCTGTAAAAGTTAGCATTAGCGAGATATTTGCAAAAAACTGATTTTAGCGACCTTTGAGCCCGAATAACTTTTTATGCGCACACGACTTTGCAATAGACTTTTCACAGTTTGTGTATCATGCAGAAATAAAGACAATTCCGGTGAAAAATTTCCACTGGGAATTTTTTCGCAGAAAATGTCTTATTTTCCTGGGCTATTAGTGTATTTGACAAATTTCAAGACTACCTTTAGAATGGGCAAACGATGGGATCTATTTTTTGTTTTTATTTTTTAATTAACAAAAAAGTGAGTGAAAATGCACTAAAATATTATTCGTTGCCGGAAAGGGTATAAATGTTCACCGACTCCCACTAACTTTACCTCTCTTATATTTCTCTCAAACATACTTCCCTCTTTTTCCACCCATTATTGGGGCTCCCATACAATATTTTGATAAAAGTACCAAAATAGTCCTCATTGCCGGTAGAGAGCAAAAAAGTTCACCGCCCCTCATTAATTTTATATCTTCAACATTTTTTCGAATGTACTCACCACTTTTGCAGGGAGAGGGAAAAAATCTTCACCGACCCCCATTAAATTTTCCTTTCCAATATTTCTTTCAAACATACTACTCCATTTTTTCCACTTCTTAAGGGGGCTCCCATACAAAATTTTGATAAAAACATCAAAAATTTCTTTAAGAATTTTTAAGTGTGTTACTTAATGACATTTTATATTGAAAATTGATTTTATTTTAATTGAACTTTTAGTCATATATTTGCAAAGATCGATTTACATAAGTACAAATCTATCAATGCATTTTTCTAACACATAATTATGACAAATCAAGGAACGGATTAAAAACACGGCTATAGTGACAAAAATTTCTTCATGGCCGGGAGGCGAAAAAAATTTTGACCGACCCCCAATAATTTTTCCTCCTCAATATTTTTTTAACATACCATTCTCCATCCTCCCATACAAAATTCAGATAGAAACAATCAATTTTGTATGGGAGGCCTCTTAAGGGGTGGATAAAGGGTTGGAGAAAAAAAATTAATTTAGGTGTGCGAAAATTTTTTTGCTCTCCCGGAAATGAGGAATGTTTTTTGATATTTTTATCAAAGTTTTGTTTTGGAGCCCTCTTAAGGGGTGGAAAAAATTGGGTAGAACGTTTTAGAAAAATGTTGGGGAGGAAAAATAAATGGGGTTCGGTGAACATTTATACCTTCTCATGGTAACGAAGAATATTTCAGCGCTCTTTCACTCACTTTTTTTGTTAATTTAAAAACTTTTGATTTATTATCGACCTTTTATTTGATTTTAATTGTATTAGATGAGCTACAGGTCAGTGCTGACCTATAGCTCATCTAACACAATTAATTTAAAAACTATAACAAAAACTTGGCCAAAACCTTAATACCCTACACTCCTGCAGTTTTAAATTTTGCTTGTAGGGTAGGTGCCACGCCTTATTTTCTTAATTCACATAGTTTTTGCTCAGACTCTGCGCTAAATATTTCAAGCAATTGTGCGAAATTTGGCTGAATTACCTCACGCCTTCTTGTACAAATCAACCAAATTTTTGCTCAGAGCTTGCATTTACTGTATTTAGTGCCTGAGTGAAATTTGATTGAATTGTCTCAAAAAACACTTTCAGTATAGAATTTTGAAATTTTTGCTTATGTGGAATGTGTCACGCCCTCTTGTCCGAATTCTTTTAGTTTGTATATAGAGCTTGAAGTCACTATTCCTAGTATTTATGTTTATTTTGGTTGCTATATTGAGAATAATGTTCATAAAATTGCGTTTTGAATATATTTTTTGTATGGGCGGTAGGCGTGTCGCTTTACCGATAACACCCATTTTAAATCGCGCGAGCTAAATTTACAGCAAGTACAGTGTAAAAAATTTCATCCAAATATCTTGCTCAGTTTTCCCGTCAAAAATATTTTCACAGACAGCCAGCCAGCCAGCCAGCCTGATAGAACATATTGCTATATTGACTCAAGAGGTGACGCTGATCAAGAATATACATACTTTTCCATATCTGCCACGCCTCCTTCTCTGCGTTGCAAGCGGAAGGACAAACTGAATATACCCTTTGTGTAGGGTAAAAAAATATCGTTTGCCCATTCTAAAAATTAGAGTTTTTTCCAAAATTTTTAAAAAAAAACAAAGAGTGTAATCATTAGGGTGCACACTGCGTTGGCTAGTGGGCAAAAATCAAAATTTTTTGTGACTCGAAACCTAATAATATTGGTATCAATCGACAGGTAATTGTATCAATAAAATAAAAACACAATATTTAGGGGAAAAACTCAGTTTTGGCTACGCTGTGACACTTCAAAGTTGAGATATTTTTCAAAAAAAAATCATGTTTTATTCACTTCGTTTTGGGTTCTCTTAAACAAATAATTATTAAAAATTTGTCTTTTGATTAAACTAAGCGAAGTAAAGTTTTTTATTATAAATAATATTTGAGTAAATAAATAAAACTAAAAAATTTTGGAAAATATATAATTTGATGTAAGTATATTGTAGTGATTTTAATACACGATATTATCAAATGAAAAACTTCAGAAATTGACAAATTTCGATGAAAAAAAAAAACAAATCTTATAAAAATAAGTGCCGTTTTTTTTCTTAATCTACTAGTTCAAATTCTATATAATCAAGAACTGCAAATAACTTTTCCTATTTCGTCCTACAAATATTTTTTTTCTTTTTTTAAAAAATGCTTAAAACGAAAAATTTGTATGAAATATAAAATTTATGTTGAAAATTTTTTTTTTTGTTTTTATGAACACAAATTGTCTCACAAGTACAAAAAACATTATTTCTACTACGTAGATTTCATTTGTTAACATTAAACATTACTTTTTCATCATCGTTATATGTAGACCTTAAGAAAATCGTCCTAAATACCTGGTTTTTAGCAAAACTATAAAGTTTACAACAAATCTGAGATCATTTTTGAGCTCAGCGACCCCAAATTACTTATAGTACCAAATTTCATCGATATCCAACCACTCCTTCTATTTTTGACCATTGCTTGTATGGGCTCAACGCACTGTGGGGTGGGCCAATTTGAAAACTGATCTCGGCTACCACCCATGTAAAAGTTCATTCAATTCTATGAATGTTTGCCCAAGAAACCATACCTCTGCGTTCAACTTAGTTCGGCGCATTTTCGATCGAAAATTTTACCTTGCGTTTAATATTTATTTTTATGCTTAATTTTAAAAATTCTTACAGAGACAAAAGTAATATCATAATATGTTTTGGCTGGTATTCTGTCAGTAATCAATAAAATTGGGTTCTGTTTTTACGAAAAGTTTACTTAATAGCGTGAAATTGATTATATTTTATCGGTCAAATAACCGATTTCAAAATAAACGAGTCATATTTTTACATGGATTTTTTCAATCGAAACACCAACCCAAGTATTTTTGGACGCTAGGATGCCGAATCTGACACTCATTTTTTTCCAGGGCAACATCTAGTGGCAGTTTAAGGAAATAAATTAGCCGCTTTTTTTTAATTTTACAGAACGATATACCAAAAATCCATGTAAAAATATGAATCGTTTATAATAAATCGGTTATTTGACCGATATAATTTTTTAGAATAAATATGATCAATTCAACACTATCAAGTAAACTTCTAGTAAAAACAGAACCCAATTTTATGGATTACTGACTGAATACCAGCCAAAACATATTATGATATTACTTTTGTCTCTATAAGAATTTTGAAAATTAAGCATAAAAATTAATATTAAACGCAAGGTAAAATTTTCGATCGAAAATGCGCCGAACTTAAGTTGAACGTAGAGGTATGGTTTCTGGGGCAAATATTCATAGAATTGAATGAACTTTTAGCCTAGGTTGGTGTTTTGTTTGAAAAAATTCATCCAAAAATATGAATCGTTTATTTTGAAAGTCGGTCCTAATAATCGGTTATTTGACCCACATCACTTTTTTAAATACATATATAGCATCAATTCCACACCATCATGTAAACTTTTTATGCAAACAGAACCCAATTTAATTGATTACTGACAGAATACCAACCAAATCATATAATGACATTACTTTTGTCTTTATAAAAATTTTTAAAATTTAGTATGAAAATAAAAAAAATATTAATAAAAGGTAAAATTTTCGACCAAAAATGCGCCGAACTAAATTTGAACGCAGAGGTATAGTTCCTTGGGCAAATATTCATAGAATTGAATGAGCTTTCACATAGGGGGTAGCCGAGGTCAATAAAATTTCCTCCATACAATTTGGCCCACCCTAATAATCATTGATAAAAATAGCAATGTATAATAAGTTTAAGAAAAAAGCCATTCCGGAATTTTGTAGCCGATCGCGGGGGTGAAAAGAACTTAATATTTTTCTATCACGATAGGATCTGGCTTAAAATTTGTTTTTGAAGCTTTGTCACACCTACAGCAAATGGCGTAATTGATGACTGCCAACGCTATCATATAACCATAATTTTACGCTCTAAACTTTGTTTTCAAACTTTTCCAATTGGTTCAGTACTTTTCATCCATTGTAATAGAGGCTTTTCAACTCCATTCAAAGAACTATATGTTTTATACTTATGTGGAATTGAGATTGAGATACCTGTACTTTAATGGATGATAACTCGAAACATTAGGATACAATTGGAAAATTAAAAAATTTTATAAAAAAAAAAAAATCCATGGCTATCCGATGCGTTTGACTAAAATAAATTACACTTTAACCTGGAAGTGCGCCATATGACTGAATACAATGCTTTCCACAATTTGAAGCAACGGTTATTCAAAATCCTATCGTTATAGAAAAAACCAGTTCTGCAGGTCTGTGTTATTTATGAAATAAGCCATAATATGAAAAACAAAAAAATAAAATGCTAAAATAAAACAAATCGAAAAAAAAAATAATAATAATAAATAAAAATGACAATTGCTCTATTTTCATTACCATTCGTTCGTTCGTTTGCTGCTTTATCGTGGTGGTAAATTTTACCAAAAACAACAACAACAACAACAACCATAAAACAAATACCAGATTTATATACGAACTGGACTTGGATTCTGCATTGTCCTGGTGACGCTTTTTCATTTCTTTACATTAACAAATTTCTTTTGGATGCTCGTAGAGGGTAAGTTCGCATATCAAATATTTTTGTATAAGTAATATAGTGAGCTTAGTATACACATACATACTTACAAATATATATAATATAAGGATGGTAAACTAAATTTTTAAAACTTTTTTTATTATAAGAGACACAATATTTTCTGATTCTTTTTAACGGCTCCATAAATTATAATTAAAATTTAAAAGTTTAATGCACAACATCAAAGTTTCTAAAACTTTCGGAGCACCCTAGTCAATTTATATTTATTTATTCGTCAATATACTTATATAGTATCTTTTAAATCAACATTTTTGACGTCATTTCTGTTTGTTTTGTTTTGGTGGCTCATCATTCGTATCCGAATAAATTTATGAGTCAATATATTTGTATTGGTAATTTTTGAGAATAATACTATACAAATGTACAAATAGCCAATGCATACAAATGTATACACTTAATATAAACACATACATATAAGTATATTCATAAATATATGTATAGATTCCCAACGGGAAATAAAAGCGCATTGAAACGAATTCGCATCCATGGGTGCAAGAAGCTGCTTCCAAAACTGTCTTCACTGCATATATCTTTTAACACAGCATGTCATTGCGGTGATGTACATCATCGAAAGCACATGAAATATGCTTCCGTGAAATATTCTGAAATATGTACTGAGAAAAAGTCAAGAAATACTAAGATATTTTTTCTCGCACTTTTGGCAAATTTTTCAACTTTTAACAAGAGTGAACAAAAAAAAAATGTAAAAACTACAAAATGCTACCAAAGGTGTGCTTCTATTCCGCTCTTCTTGGAAGCAGCTTAATTTCTTCCAGTTGGGTCTATACTATTTATATTAGACCGCTTCAAACTTTTGTTTTTGGTTTTCTTTTTGCTTTCAAAATTGGTTTTATACAAAGTTGCAAGGATAGAAAATTATAATTGTGGTGCAAGGACAGCGCATAATGTTAATATTTCTTTTTTGTTTTTAGTATGAGTTGTAAGGTAAAAAATAAGGGAAGAGTGCCGCCTGCGGGCATGTTTCGCGTGTGGGCACCCCCCCGTAACTTTTGACAGAAATCAAATGCGGCTGTTCTGACAAATGTTAAGCGCGTGTTATGACAGCACGAAGTTTTGTGCATTTACAGGAGCAAAGTAACACATTTGCTTTATGCTGAGAAGAAAATAACTTTTGAATAAGTGAAAGTCAACACAAAAGTTTTTTTCAATCATTTTCCAAGCGTAATAAATCGAAGTGAATCAATCGAAAAGCTGAATGCAATCTATATTTATGCAGTAAATTTATTATATTTTGTGATTCAAAACCGAATACAAAATGCAAAATGTTCACACAACACAATGTGCTTATTGCTTTTCAAATTGGCTGTCAAAGTAGAGTGTGGGCCCCGAATTGGTTCGGGTGTGGGCACCCCTCTTTTTTTTATTTATAGCGTGTGCTTTACTGAATTATCGTCATGGATGCCAACATTACTACTTTAAATGGTGTTGTTATACCTTTTTATGCTTTTTCAGTGGAATGGAAGGAACCAATAGGACCTTTAAAGATATCGCAGAAAAAAGTTGTTTTCATTAAGTGTGGGTGGTAAGGTGGCATATCACTTTGCAAAAAATCTCGGTATTAAGTTTCCCGATAAGTGGACCGAGAATCAGATGGCAGGCATGCATTGGTATAAAAAATTCATGTTTGGCAAAAGAGCAATGTCAACAAGGGCTAGATATTACGTCACCTAGCTTGCCGGCTTAGTCTGCAAAACAATTGTTCTGGCACTGACGCCGATGGCAATCAAGTCTGGTTTAAGGGCAACAGGCATGATGCCATTCGATCCAGATATTTAGTGACGATGATCTTGTTGAAGCCCTTGAGCAGAGTTTGTTGAATTTGTGTGATTTCTAGCTTTCCTCTGTCGAAAACAAAACGGTGCCCACACCCGGTACTCTTCCCCTACTCTTTTCTTTATTTTTAAAATGATCCTTAAATTTGAACAATAAAAAACCAATGAAGTAGCATCTTCACGAAAAAAATTATTATAAACTTTTTTATGAAAAATTTTATGTTCTTTCTAATGGTATCCCCTCCCATTTGTCTAAGTTTTCTCTTTCCAGAGATATAAAACAAAGAAGTAAAATGCGACACCAGTAAATATTTCTATTATGGGCTATCCTTGCACCAGAATTATTGATTTCTCTCCTTTCAACTATTAAATCTGTTGGAAAGCAAAAAAAAAATAAAAAATGTTTGAAGCAGTCTAATGCATATACGAGTATTAAATTTATATACTTCAAATGTATATTGTGAATGGTGTCCGGAAATTTACCGAAAACGAAGACATACATAGATTTTTGTAAATATATTTGTATGTATGTATGTATGTTACTTAAGCTGCTAATCTGTTTATGAGGATTTTATTATTGTTTTCTTTTTCCGCTTCGATTTGCAGGTCTTTATCTTTACATGCTCGTCGTCAAGACGTTTTCTGGTGATAATATACGCTTTAATATCTACGCCATGATTGGTTGGGGTAAGCAATTGAATTGTTTGTTTGTCGTAAGGTGTTCGTTGCATGAAATTGGATACATTTTTAATGTTTTATTTTTGATGTGGTTAGCCTAGATTTTGTCATAAAAAGTAATTGGTATGTAATAAAATTAATTATGTGTATGTGTGTTAACACTATGATGGTGTAGGTGTTAAGTTTTTTGGAGAAAGTAATATTTTATCAGAACAATACTGAAACATAGCATAGTTGCTTTAGTTACCTTGATGGTGCAATATTAAAGTATAATCTTATCCATTTCTAAGATCACATCGACGCATGATACGAAAAGTAGGATGATTCATTTCTTCTATGAAAAGCAGGATGTTTTATATTCTCGGAAGAAAAGTAGGACGTTTCACAATTTTTAACAAAAAGTATGATGTTTCATATTTTTTTATGAAAAATAGGATGTTTTACATTCTTGGACGAAAAGTAGGACGTTTCAAACTTGTTTACGAAAAGTAGGAAGTTTCATAATTTGTTACGAAAATTAGGTTGTGTTAAACTTTTAGACGAAATATAGGATGTTTCATATTGAACGACAAAAAAAAAAGGGTGAATCATATCATAAGCGCATACAAAAATTTGTTAACTTATTTTATGTATTAAATGAACCCTAGCTTTCCCTGTGAACTTCTTTTAGTTTATGCATGACCTAAAACGCTTGTGTCATTAGCAAATCTGCTTAAATATTTATTGTTTTGATGCTCGAACTGAACATACAGCAGCGAAGATGTCTAAAATGAAACGTGGATTAGCCTAAACAAAACTACAGCAAACTAACAATCACATAACAGATGAATATGATTAAATTCAGAATATTTTCAAAAATGATTATCCGTAAAGTATAACCCTATTTCTATCCTTAGATTTTTTGAGAATCTCTTGCACAGCACCTACAGGAGTTGATACTCAGACCTTGAGAACGTGCACATTTTTCGAATTATATGAACCGCGTAATTATGCTGTATACTAAGTGTCGAAAAAAAAGTAATTTTGATTTGGTGGACTCATTATATAAATGTTATAAGAAAATTAAGCCACTGTGTGGGCGTGGCCCCGCGTATCTAAAACATTATGGTTATCGTTCCTAAGTGCTAACCCTATCTCCATACCATATTTCATAAAAATCGATGCGGTGGCTTGGACGTGAGAAGGTTTTTTCTATTAAGGGGCGTGGTACCGCCCACTTAAAAAAAAATATCCTATGCACTGCTGCCCTTCACAGCCTTTCCAGCCAAAAAAATCAAGTGAATATGTTGAAATTTAGGCATAGAAAGGGACTGAACCGATTTCGTTTACCTCTTTATATATAGATATGTTATGTTTTCTCATCGTTCTTTCGTTTAATATAAATATTTCATTAACATTAGGAAATTGACGCAACAAAATGAGAAACACCATAGTTTTCGCCAAAAATATGCTGCAAGAATCAACGTCAACCTAGCTTTCTTGCAAAGCATCGAAACGTCCTAGTTTTCATCCAAAATGTTCAGACATCCTATTTTTCGACATAAAAACTTTAACGTCCTACTTTTATACACAAAACTTCGAAGAAACCTAGTATTCGTCACACATAATGAAACAACCTAGTTTTCGTCCAAATAAGTTTGAAACGTCCTACTTTTCGTCTAAGAATTTTTGAAAACCTACTTTTCATAGGAGAATTGAATCATCCTACTTTCCGTATCATGCGTCGACATATACGGAGGAACAAACGAAAGTTCACTGAATTGGTTAGAAGAAAAACATGAAAAATATTTTTGTTTATTAATTTTTAAACTTCATCCTTTTTTAATTATCTCTACATAATCGCCAATAATGTTTATACATTTTGTTAGCCTTTAGATTCTCTTATTAAAATAGTCGTTAATATTGGAGATTATAGTGATTAAATATTCCTGGAGAATTTCTTCCAGACTGCCGTGCATTCTCTATTGCAGTTTGAGAAAAACTCCCAGGGAATATAAATTCAGGATAGCTCCCACTGTGTTTTTGAAGCTTTTCGATTTCTGCATTCTGCTACACCATCAAATTTTTTTTAAATTTTTTATTTTAGTTTCAGCTGTGGTTATGCACGGGTCGTTCGAATTCGGCTAAGCACAGTGTTCCTACCACTGCAGGTTTTTTATGCAAAGTAATTTATTGAGGTCAAAAAATGTGTACAGAAAATGTTTTATTTAAAATCGGGTCGAATTTCTGTTACCAAATCGCATCTTGTATAATTTTTCTTAAAAGCATTTTCTTTATATTTGACAAAAATGATCTGAGATCAAACTAGTTAGTGTAATACCTCTGGCCTGGCCAAAAAATAAATACCCACACTGCAGCATTTTGAAAAAAGTGTGTGTATTGGAGGTGCCATTCAATTATTTTTTGCTCATAGCTTGCTCTAACTATCCCTTGTTTTTGTACGAAATTTGGTTGCATTAATTCAAGCATTTTGAAAGATTTAAAAAGGAGGTTCCACGCCCTCTTATCTGAGTCAACCGAGTTTCTGATCGGACGTTGCATTATTATCCTTAGATTATGGGTTAATTTTGGTTAGATTACACGGTCCTGCTATGAAAAAAAGGATCAGATCGATTTTTATAGATATATAATTGCCGAATCCAAATATGACCTCCAATTTGCTCCATCACGTCTGAGATCCGAGTTATACTTGATTTAAAGTGCAAAAAACTCTATTTTCAGACAAATGGCGTATATTCTGAAAGTAGTCTAGTTCACTTTGGGCGGTATTGAATAGCCCTGAGCTTGCTTTTTAAAGCGTACTTTTAATTTTTTCAATTGAATGACTAGTTTCCGAGATATCATCGATTCAAGTAAAGGTATCGCTAATCCCTGTAAAGGGATTAGCGATACTTTTACCATTTTGTCAACCATTTTGAATTTTTGACCGCCATATTGGGACGGCCATGTTGGGCTTTGTTAAAAACATTATATTATTGATAAAGTATATTTGCTATAGTAGCTGCATAGTAATTCATAATTTCCAACACTAAAAAAAATAAAATAATGCAAAATCATGACGGAGGGGACATTTCATGAATAATTGAGCATAACGCACACAAAGCAAATCGCCAACTTTTGCTACCAGGCACAATCGACTTTGATGGTGCACCAAAAAAATTTCACGTTTCACCAATATTTTCACCATGACGAAGGGGACATCGACTTTTTTCATGAACTTATGTCATTTTGTTTCGACCGAACAAATACAAGGGAACATTTGGAGAAAATTCCTCTATTGGGCTTGGTTTCGGTGTTAATGGATTTGAAAAAACACGGCGCGGAAGCCTTCTAAGTCTAACAGGGCGTAATAATGGCGGTAATTTAAAATTACCTACGGAATATGAAAAATGCGTGGGACAATAGTGATAAAGCCATCAATGAGCATCGGAGGGTCAGTATTGGGCTTGCTCCACGAGAAAAGCATTTGCTATTGTGGAACTTAAACATGTTCACACGTAGAACAGTAGTGGAATATTGTATTTGGCTAAATCGAGAGTGGAAAAGGCTTGATTGGCAAAAAGACCATGACGGAGGGGAAATTTTCGGTAGTTTTCATGCGATTAAACATTATCAGGACTTCTTTTTGATTCCGGGATGTATGTACATTACCAAAAATGTTAATTTCGAAGCAATGTCATGGTGGGATGGTCGAAATTTTGCTTCGATCGCGCAATACAGGGACAGGTGTTTTTCGGCATTTCGTGACTTTCACCCATATATACTTTCAATACCTACCACTCCTCCTTCTCTACGTTAGTGAATATACCCTGGGTATAGGGTATGAAAATATTGCTCTTATTTTTCCAATGGCAAGCAAATTGTAACAGATTTTGTTCTGGATCAAAAAAGGAAGCTATTTTTTTCGCCAATGGAAAACGACATTAGTGTCGAATGGTAAATATGTAAATATCTTGAAATTGTACTCTATAAGATCACACAATCAATTACTATAGCTTCTTTGAACATTTGGGCCATTTATTTTGAAAGTGGGGTCCATAACCAAGCAAAAGTAATGTTATATTATGAATTGGCTGACATTTATCTCTGTTAGTGGTGTAGAATCGATGGCATTAAATTGAAAAAATTATATCGGACAACTAACAGATTGTTATGGCACATAATGTGTATCAGTGGCGGATCCAGCATTGTCAAGAGGGGGGGCCGATTGACTACATTTCTGGATAATAACAGAATGTTTTCAAAATCTTTACATATTGCATAATTTAGGTTTGACAGAGGGGGCGATCGCCTCATCGGCCCCCCCCCCCTCTGGATCCGCCACTAATGTATATTACATTGACTTTAAATGATTCATTTATCGAATTATTCTCATTAAAATTCTACTGATGATACTTCTCAACTCAAATCAAAAGTTTTCAAGAATTTATTTAAAATAAAAAACACTAAATCACTGGCAAATTGTCAACGCTGTTAAAGAATATTGCCCCGAAAATTAAATCAATAATTTCCTGTAATGAAATTAAAAAGAATTTTTTCGAAAAATAACTTAAGTATCTAAATATATGTAGATATATTAAGACTATGTCTCTCCAATCGCTTATTTCGCAGAAGCTGTTCTTGATTTATATTTGCTACAAAGTACTTATTATGCTTGTTATCATAATTAGTATTTTCTCATTCATTTTCATTATCATTTTCTGCATGCTTTGCTTTTGAAATATTCATTAGCATCTACTTAATTAGTTGGCCAAAATATTAAGCCAACTTCAGTAGGACAATCACAGCGAATGTCATAACTACAAGCATAAGTAAGACATTTCAAAGCAAAACATATTTGATTTTTAATTTTCCGCTTGTGTTTCTCTGCACACACACTCATTCACATCCTGATAATAATGTTGTCCTTTATGCTTGAATAGAGTCTGCAAACTCAATAACAACAATAGACCGAACTGTCAAATCATTTGATAGCAACAAAGCCATCACAAATAACGAACTAACTAACCATTTAAGCACCCTTTCCATTTCATACGAGTATCTCCCACTGTCTCCAATCATACTCGTAGTCTATGCTCTTTGTTGTTACAGTGTTTCATTAAATTTATAGTAATACCGTTATATTTTTGTATCCCACAGGCGGACCGGCAATTTTTGTTGTCATCTGGACAATTGCCAAGGGTTTGACGATGTCGCATAAAATTGAAAAGGTATGTATGTATGTATTTAAGGGACAATTTGAGTGATGGTACAAACGAACGAAAACTTCCGGGTTTTACCAAGATGTAATATAAATCTCTTATGAGATGAGTTAAAAACACAAGGCAACATAATTGTTGTGTTTTTTGTCGTAAATTTCCGTGAATGGCGTTAGTTGTAGAATATAGGAAAATTGATTAAAAAAACATTATGTAGGGGAGATGTGTGTACCTTGGTCCAAGTGTACCTCGGTCCGAGTGCCGTTTGCCACTCAACAGCTGCACGTGTACGATAATGTTCTTCTATGGAATTTTCCACTCATACCGGTGACTCATATTAGTTGACTTCAGACCGTCAAGCTGCATGCGTGTATAAAAAGCGACGGAAAAAGTGTTTTTTGTGTGTAAAAATTTGTTTTTGGAGTAAACTACGAAACGTTTTTTGAGAAACTTACATGAAATATTTCAGTTTTACGACATCAGAAAGGAAGTTTAGTTATTGTTTTAAGCTTTTAGTGTGTTTTAGATGTATTTTCATTAATATTCGTATAGGTGTTGACAGTTTTTAAAACATGCTGTTTGTGTGTACCTCGGACCTATGCTTATTGACCAGGAAGCCTTTTTCGACGGGCAACCAGGAAGCCATAATCGCCTCTCAATATAATAGTATTATTATTATTAACGTGATTGATGTTTTTATTTGCAATCATTTTTGTTTAATTAATTGTTTTTTACTAAATGCTCTTTTTTGTGTTATAATTTTTGTTTATGAAAAAAATTTTTTTTTATTGAAAAAAGATGTTACTTTTGATAACATAATAAATGGTTCTTTCATAATTTATTACCTAAATACAATGTATTCTTTTTTATTTTTAATAGTCCAATGTACACTTGCATGGTGTACCTTGGACCGTTTGAGATTGCAACGGAAAAAGTAATATTTCTACTCAATGGTAAGACATAGAAATATCATTGTCACGTCATTTGATGCTGCAAGCATTGTAGAAATTTAATTTAATCAAAAAACTAAAGAAACTTTTTTAGAAAATCCTGCACATTGAAAAAACTGAAAAGCGGACCAAGGTACACACATCTCCCCTAGTGACAATAAATGCTAGGTACACAAGTGTAGAAGATACATAAAAAACAATCCCATTAGTTTTTATGTCTCTTTTAAACATCTTTTTCTAAAAAACTTGGTTTTAATGTTTTAAAGTGTTCTACAGAAACATTGTACGGAATCGTTTTCTTTGGATCAGTCCTACTACTTACGAGTATCTTTTAAACTGAAGAGATTAGGGAAGCATTTTTAGTAGTTAAAATTTATAATTTCGAAAGAAGTAAGAAGATATATAAAAAATTCGTAACATCCACAATTTCCAACCAACTTCAATGAATGGTAATTAGTTTTATTTGGAATCGAATGCACTTTGTGAATAAATTAAAATACATATATTGTACCTTACGCTTTAAAGTCGTGCTTTCAAAATATAATTAACTGAAGAAAAAATTCCCGAATTTCAACTTTTGTCCAAAAAATCTCCATATAGTTCCATTATACTTAGGCAACGATATATATTTTTAGAAATAGCATATGAGCATGGCCACCGTTGGTAACGTTACGTTCGCACCCACATTTTTGCTCATTTCTCTTAGAAAATAATTAAAAATCACAATTCTCTTAAGTTCCCGAGACTAATATTTCATAAAAACAAAGTTTTTGACTATCATTTGTGGCTTTAGAGTTATAAGAGAATAAGTGGCATTGGTAACACTAATTCATTTTAGAAGTAAGTTTTGAAGTCAGTGCACATTTTCGAAAAAGTCTCCAAATCTAGTAATGTATTTTCGCAAGCTTGGAAAATTATTTTTGGTAGATTTACAGACTTTAAAGCAGCGTTGGTAACGTTACGCATACAAATTTCTAGAAATAAATTAAAAAAAAGTATGTTTCCCTCACAGAAATATATTTGACTGAACATTATAGAAAATATTTGTTAATAATTAACGAATTTCGCTAAATTTTAATATGCCTTTAATTGGACCTTGAAATATTGTTGATTGGACCAAAAATAATATTTATTTGATGGCATGTCAAATATCTGCTATAACTTAAAAAAAACCTTCTCTGGGATTCGAATGCAATGTAAAAAATAAAATAATTAAAAAAAAATTCTTTCTTGTCTGGGATTTAAACCTACTCCCCCAGGTTATAAGTCAATCGTCTTATGCATTGAGCTTAATCTATCTACATTATTCAATTTGTATATGTAGAACGTCTTTGGTTATAATATAGTTCTGACTGCTAAGCTGTAAGATTCAGTAATTTAGAATCGGTCATTGCGTCCAGAGTTTTAAAGAATTCAATACGCTCGGAATAGTTCCAATTCGATGTACATGGATTTCCTCTTACGGTTGGAATGAACCAAGGTTACAAATGTAGCTGGTAAATATATGGTGGAATCTAACAAAGAACAAAATGCCCTGGAGGAATGAGTTCGATCCCCCACACAGACAAGATTTTTTCTTTTTTTTTTAATTTTTTTTGCTACTTGGCGAGTACATTTCAGAGAAGAGTTTTTTTTTTAGTTTGTAACAAATATAATATTCTATGATGTTGCCGTGATCCTAGCAAATATTGCCATGTTAGTTCCTAATTAATAAAAAGATTAATAATAATATTGGTCTAAATAAAAAATATAAAGATCTTTAAATTCAAACATATATTTGATAATTATTAACAAATATAAGATTGAACCAATAAAATTGCTCAAATATGGCGCTCATTAAATAATATCCTATATTCGATTCGTCTATATCAAATATATTTTTTGTTAATTATAACTAAATTTTTATATAAACAATCATACTGTTTTCTCAGTGCACAGTCCAAATATTGAAAAAGATAAAAAATATGTGAAAATTTCATTCCTTGGCAGGTTTCGTTAACACTACACTACAAATTTTATGCTCCAAGACTTCGATAAATCTGTTTTTTTTAGTTACGACTACGCCCAAACGAATAAAGCTGTATACGTGAAACTTGGTACAGATAACACCGAGTGCCATGGTTTAATTGGGGTTAAAAATTAGCGTGATCGATTGATGTTCACGCCTACCTCTCATAAAGCCTAGTTGAAACATTGCATGGGAAGTATGTGTGGAGATTAACCGATCATGTCCCATTTTAGTTCCAAACAGCCCAGTAATATTGTTTTTATCTGTACCAAGTTTCATGCATCGATCTTAATCCGTTTGGCCGCCAGATTTCTAAGAAAATTCGGAAATTTGTGGTAATGTCGAAAAGTTGTGAAAAAGGCGCTGAAAAGGTCAAACAATGTTGAAGTATCAAATAATTATTTGAATTTGAAAAAGGCTCAAGCATTAACACTTGAACCAAATAATACCTTACATCAATATTTTAAATTTTTTGCCTTGTGTTTATGGATTTTTGCTACTTCTCCAACTTAATGTTGTTCATTTCTTTATTTTATCTTTCGCTTTCGGATGTCATTGCTTGAAACTTACATAAATCTGCTGCTGCACAGTTTGACATTGGTTGTCCATGGATGCATGAGACACCTGTCGACTGGATATTTCAGGGACCCGTATGCGCTGTGCTTATTATAAATTTAATATTCCTACTAAGGATAATGTGGGTAAGTACATGAGTGTATCCTTGAAAAAGTTCGAACAGTTGCAACGTCAAGTGCAACTGTTTCAATTTTTCATTGCTTCAGTATTATTGTTGCTATTGCTGTTATTGTTATAGCAATTGGTTTATTACTTTTGTGATTGAATTGATTTCATTTGATTTCACAAAAAATAAATTCATTCTATGTTTTATGTATCTTCAATTATGGTATATAAAAAATAAGACCTACAACCTAAAATCAACCAAATATTGTTTTCTTCAGCTAACATCTTAGCCCATTACATCCTGTTCTTAAAGGTATTTTTAACTGCTTTAAAAAAAGTGTTGTAATGGGTTAAAGTGATCTACAAAAATGTTCTCCAGAAAATTTTATTAGTGGTCAACTAAGACTAGAAATGCAACAACCTCAACAGTAAAACGCCTTTCTCGTGAAGAACGCGTGAGTCGCACAGCAGAATACATCGTATCAACTTTTGATCCAGCAGAAAAAGAAATGATAGTGACTGAACTCATCGAGAATAATATTTCGGACCAAAAATTAGATCCCAAAAAAAACGACATCAAATTATCCGTGCAACAGCCGCATGGTGGAAAAAATTTGAACCTTATTGTTAAACCTAGTGTGAGCAACAAAACCGACAATATTCAAACTGCTTTTAATATTTCCAACAAAACTATGGCTGGAATCGTGGTTGTGTTTCGAAAAATCACAAAAACTAAGAAACTCTTTGAATCGGGAATTAGAGAAAGACTTACAGCTAACAATCGCATTTTAGATGATTATTTTAATTTTAAGGCAATAAATATCGTTTTAAAACTGAATAATGATGTAAAAGAATCTCCAAAAATTGCAATCTATTGTAATGATGTAGAAGGACTCATAGAAAAAGTGATGGATTATCTTAACATATCTAAAGGCACATTAAAATTGGGCATAGATAGCGGAGGAAAATGTCTCAAAATCTGTTTGAGTATTCAGTCGAAAGACAAAACAAATTCCGACGAAGGTGTTGCAGTATCAAAATCTTATAAAGGTAAATTTGAAAAAAAAAATCATGGATACAGGTGTAAAACGTTTATTTGTGATCGGAATAATCCAAAATGCGAAAGAAAATTATGATAATTTGAAAGAGTTGTAGTCATTGCTGAAATTAAATACCCTGCATGCATTTCTCGCAGTTGATTTGAAATGTGCGAACATTCAAAGCACACATTCGAGTTCTTTCCCATGTACATGGTGCGAAGCATCACTGCAAAATTTATTCGAAAGTGGGCCTCTGCGCACAATTGGAAGTATTCGGAAGAATTACGACAAATGGAAAAGAATTGGATCTCAGAAAGACAAAGCAAAACTATTTAAAAGTTGCGTTGAAGATCCTCTTTTGAACAATTTCGAAGACGACACAGAAATACTCGACATTATACCACCACCGGAACTCCATTTGCTTATTGGAGTTGTTAACAGAATGTACACAGAGATGTCAAAAGAGTTTCCTGAAATCAGCGATCGATTCGCAAAATTATGTTTAGTCAAACATGAAATCAAAAGAACGGGATCTGCTTTTAAAGGAAACTCAATAATGTAGACAAATTAAGATTTCTTTGTTATATTGAAATTTCGTGCCTCAAATATGTTAATGCTTTTCAAAAATTTGGAAAAGTTGTAGATTCGTGTTTTGCAAAAAAACTTCATAATGATTATGTTGAGCAAATCCAATTATTTAAAGACAGCTATAAAAATTTAAATATTAATGCCACTTCTAAGGCTCACGCAGTTTTTGTCCATGTCCCAGAATTTTGCAAAAGGAAAGAGAGCGGGTTAGGAGTCTACAGTGAGCAAGCTATGGAAGCGGTTCATTTTGATTTTTCTAAAACCTGGGATAGTTATAAAACAGATGACAGAAAGCAGAATTACGGAAAACGACTCCTGAGTTCTGTATGTGCATACAATAGTAATCACATGTAACTATTCATATTGTATAAGTAAGTAATTACGTTGAATTCTAAATTTTTTTTTATAATTTATGTATCTATATAAATAAAACTAACAGTAAGAATCATATACATATTTGCTTAAATTTGATTTAAAATAAAAATAACTTATTTTTATAAAACTAAAGCACTAAAACTTTTATTTAATGTTTTAAAACTATCGTCCATGATATGTAATGACAGAAAAATTGTAAAATTGAAAGCCGACCAATTTTTTTGAGACCATTAAATCTGTGGCAATAAGGAAAAACTGCTTGAGTCGATATTTGATAAAAAAGCAAAGCATAAATTCTATACATATAAAACAAAATATAAACTGATTTACATTCTAATTCAGCATCCAAAAATTAGTTAAAAATAAGTATTCGCGTTCCTTTTTATTGGTTTTAGTTTTCGCATGTTATTTTTGACTTAACTCAACTTTCCCAAAAACGGAAAGTTCGATTTAAAAAAAAAAGCGCGCGACGGATTTTCTTAATTTTTTTTTTATATGATAAAGAAAATACCCTGAACAAGAAAATATAAAAACTTTCCGAGTGATGCAACTTGAGGGTTAAAAAAGTTTTGAACCCCCGTGCGCACAATAAATTCCATAATAAAAAAATATCATTCAATTTCCAATAATCGCTTATATTTATTTTAAATAAAATATTTTCAACTACAAAAGTATTTCCTTAAAGTTTTATGTGAAATGGGTCTTCAAGGACCTAGCGGCAGACCTTATGGTTATCCGATCGACACCAAATTTTTTATTGGAGGTTTGTAGGCTAAATGAAAACTTTTGCGCCCCGGAAATCAAGTACTGAAGCAACTTTCAGTTGTTGCCCTATATGCTATAAACGATCTAATGTGTAAGTATGAGTATGATTTTAAACATTGCTTAGTGAAATATGGCTCCATTTATACACAGTTTATATGAAATTTTAAACTTATTCTTTTTAAGTATTTCGCATTTACACAACAATACATATGAAAAGTTTTCATGCTACACTCGCATTAAAAATGTTCGTTAATATTAAATTCCTAAGGCAAACAAACAAAAAAAGAAATGCATGAAAGCAAGATTTAGTGAAAGTAAAAGGTCAACGTTCGACAAACACGTGTAAGGGTTGATTAACTTAATTATTTATTTAAATATTTGCTGTCAACATGAAAAGAGGCAATAAAAAACCACGCGTGTAGGCCGCATTTTTTCTATATTATTTAACCAAAAATGTTTTCGCAAAGGACCTCCGGCTGCTACGTAGATGACAGCAGAAATATTTGTTTCCTAACTGTTGTTGTAACATACCTACCACAACACATTAGTCTGCACCACAAGACATGTCGAAAACTTGTCAAACTCTTTGAGTTTAGAACCCATGAGTCCTTCTGGCAGTTTTCATTTGTTTTTCCTTTTTGTCTTTAATAAGGATTTGTTGCCATTATTTGTGTTTGTTGTTTGATCCCTTTCACTTGGCTTGGTTCTTGCCTGACCTTTGTTTTTTGTTTTTTTCCACAATCATTTTTGCCTGATTATGCGCGCCCAACACATAAAACATACAACCCGTATACTAAGTAATATCGTTATCAATGTCTGTGTGTTACCAATATTATTCTCATCATCCACAGCAGTAGCGCCAAGCAGTTTTGTGCTAATTTTCCATTTATTTTTTTTGCTTATGTCTGCGTGAAGTTTGGGTGTGCCAGTATGACATTTGTTTCCGCTTTTAACTACAGTTTTCTTGTTAGCAGCTACCAACGCAATTCGTCCTGTCTGAGGATTTGCAGTATTTATTGTTTTCGTTAACCTTGAAAATTGTGACTTATGTTCATTTATTTATGTACAAATGGGCAGACATTAGTGCAGCGTCCCAGTAGTAAATGCAAATTAGGATGATAAGCCTTCTTCTCATGAAATATAAGCCTTTCTTAAGATTTTTCATAAACATATATTAGGAGTTAACTCAATAAATATTATATTGAATTTTAAGAATATAAACCATTAAAACTTTGAGTGAGTTATGGCAAAAGCTTCTATTTAAGAATATAGGTCAAAAATTTCTCAAGTGAGCTAATTAAGATTTAACCCTTTCGCCCCGGAGTTTTTTGCCGAAAACGGTTGATTTTGTGTCAAAACTTTATTCAAATTACACTAGCTTACAGCCAAAATGTACAAGAAATGCCATTTTTTTCTAATGCCCTGTGGTCCCCTAAACTCGAAAATCACAAAAAAAAAAAAAAAATTTTGTTTTCGAGACATGAATTTTTGAAATTTTTGGCCATTTTTTTCTAAGGTGACTTTCTAAGTCAAATCTCAAGCAATAAGCATTTGATTTATTTATTTGCTCAGAGCTTGCATTTATAGATCTTAGCGTCGGAGTGAAATTTGATTCGATTATCTCAAAAAACGTTTCAAGTATAGCGTTTTGAAGCTTCTGTTTACATAGGTGGTGCCACGCCCTTGTAACGAACCTTTTAACCAGCGGTTTTGCTCGGCGGTGGCCAGGGGTTCGACTGAAAAGTACGGCCTCTTGGTTAAATTCAAAGTCACGGGTTGGGGTTTTATGAATTTACTTCAATTTCATTTCTTTATTCGGTTTCTCTCAATATATATATGATAATGTAATAACTAAAGCACGTCTCTCTATTACCCACCACTCTCTGCTCCTATGCGTCGCTCTCTCTCTGCCGCTAGCCGTGATCTAGTTGAGTGCATTAGTGGTTAGTTGTCTCGCTCTCACCTGCTACTTCTGCTTACTGTTACTACTGCTTAATGCTGCCACTGCTGTTGTTTGCCGGTTGCCGGCCACGCAAAGACTGTCCCGAACAACTGCTGTGTGTCTAAATGTATGCTATCATTCTTTGAGAATGAACAAATCGAACGACAGCTGTGTGTCAGAAACAGCTGTTGTGCGGTGTTGCCGTTTATATCACTTTAAGTGATGTGGTGGGGATTTTACTTTGAACTAAATTACGCTTATGTTTCTTAGCTATCTATTAAGACAGTAAATCATTATTTTAATTAATTATAATAAAAATAATTACATTTCATTTGTAATTCAGAAATAATTGTTACTTTGTATATATTAATAAAAATACATGACGCGGCTCCGCCAACTTTCTTCCTCACACCCTTTTGTTCGTGTTCGTTTAGTTTTAGCCCAGACTGTGCATTTATAGTGAAATTTAGTTGAATTATCTCAAAAAACTCTTACAGCATTTTAAAATGTATGCTTATATGGGAGGTGCCACGCCCTCTTGTCTGATTTTACCCAGTTTTCGCTCAGAGCTTGCATTTATAGTTCTTAGTGTCTGAGTAAAATTTAGTTCGATTATCGCAAAAAATAATTCGTAGTACTTATGTGTATTGTGGTTGCATTGTCGTGAAAAATACTCCTAAAGTTGCATTTTGAATATACTTATTTTTTGTATGGGCGGTAGGCGTGTCCGTAAATAGCCAGCCAGACAGACGAATAAGGCTTTATCGATTTAGGAGGTGACGCTGATCAAGAATATACATACATACTTTTCTACATATGCCACGCTTCCTTCTCTGCGTTACAAGTGGAAGGATGTAGTGAATATACTCTGGGTATAGGGTATAAAAATTTACATGTATGGTAAATTTCATGGAAACCGAACCAAAACTGTGGAAATGTCATTCTGTTGTATGGAGAGACAGCACTGTGCTTTTCTACCAAGCAATGACTTTGACCACCTGCCAGTCAGAAGACAATGATAATGATTTCTTGAAAATATGGCTTTCACAGACATTTCTATTGGGTGACTGCTACTCAGTGGTTACATTTTTATTTTATTTTTTTTGTGGCAACCTTGACTTTAGTTCAGTTCTTTTTTCTGTTTTTCTTAATTCTCTTCTGCTTGTTTTTTCTTTACCGCAATTTTTCTCATTTTCTTTTTAACTTACTATCTTTAAGCGCCTAATTAAGTCACTTGCTGAGTTCGTTAAAAGATCCTGCTCACCACCATGCTGTCAACAGTGTTTGTTGCATGACAGAAATCCTTTAAACCCAACATTTTAAGGTTTGTGACTGAAATTCTTTTGTTTTGCAATTTGTGTTATATTTAATTATTTTAGCAAATTGCTACAGTCTGCGAGTACATATTCGCTTTATTTTATGACCCCCTAATGGCTGACTTCATTAACACAATTAAAATACGAGGAACCGAAAAATGTTAATTTCCATTGTACGTACTTGCCTGCCTGCCTGTCTGCCTTCATTCGTTTTCGCTACTTTTTTAAGGGACTTTTGCATTTTAGCAGCGCTGTGGGTAATGTAACCGCATTAGCTTTTGCGGTCAATGGTATGCCGCAAAACCTAAAAATTTACCACAAAATGTTTTTGGTTAAATAGACTGCTGCTTTTAATTGGTTTTAAATGCGTACAACATTATTAGTGTCTCTAATTATTAGCGCATTTCATGTGTGACTCTAATTAAAATTTAGTTTGTAGCCTTACAGCAATAAAAATATGTGGTATGTTAACTAATTGTTTAACTTTATTGCCAAGGCGCCTGAAACTATGCAATATTGAATTTGAAATTTTTATGCATAGCCGCGATACGTACATGAAATTAATTTATATACTTACGTCTCTATATACTGAGCATAACAAAATTGTAGTTCATATATTTTACGTATACGTATACGTGTTTCCTAGGGACTTTGATGTCCTGAATCCGAATCCGAGGTCCGTTTTTTTTTTTCAGAACGTCTGAGAAAAAAAATTTCAAGGTCATATGGAGGTCAAAATGGGGTTCGTGTGTAGTTTAGTGAAAAATTCGCTAAAATTCTGAAACTATTTTTTGTATCATTGAATTCTTAGTCCTTAAAAAGAATATGTAATCAAAAAGGGTATCTCAGACCCAGTTTCGGAGATATAGCCATCGGAAGATCCGGATACATCTTCTATGAAAACCACTATAAGTTGGGAACCCCTGGATGGATTTAAAAAATATTGATGTTATATGAAAGGTATTTTGACAACCTAAAAAATTGGATTCAAAGTTTTGGAAATGTGACCTTTTTTGAAATTTTGAGAAATTTTTCAATTACAAAAACAACCTAAAAAATTGGATTCAAAGTTTTGGAAATGTGACCTTTTTTGAAATTTTGAGAAATTTTTCAATTACAAAAACAAATACATCAACAACTCCAGCAACAACAAAAGCAACAACAACAAAATACCTTTCATATGACATCAATATTTTCCAAATCCATCCAGTGGTTCCCAACTTATAGCGGTTTTCATAGAAGATATATCCGGATCTTCTGATGGCTATATCTCCGAAACTAGGTCCGAGAGATCGTTTTTGATCACATATTCTTTTTAAGAACTAAGAATTTAATGATAAAAAATTAGTTTCAGAATTTTAGCGAATTTATCACTAAACGACACATGACCATTTTGACCTCCATATGACCTTGAAATCTTTTTTCTCAGACGTTCTGGAAAAAAAACGGACCCCGGATTCGGATTCAGGACGTCAAAGTCCCTAGGAAACACATAGTCTGATCAAAACGCCATGACAGTTTTTTATTTTGTAAACCTGTGTTATTTAAGGCTACTAATAATAGTCAGTACATGAGAGAATTTAATTTTTTGAACAAATTTCTCTACAAGCAGTATATTTTAAGGTGTGAAACTAATATAAAGGCTAATCCTAAGTCGTTTTGGACTTTTATCCAATTCAAGAAAATGAATCTGGTATTCCAAATTCGATGCATTTTAATAATGATCAGTCTTTTTTAATTCAAGAGACTGTAAATTTATTTGCTGACTCTTTCAAAACTAATTTTGAACCAATTAAACCTTGGTTTAGTGAGTCAGTCCTAAGCAATGTAGATTCATTTTTGGACTTAGGTCATGTTGAGGTTACTGAGGATAAAATTGTGTGTGTGAAGCTTAATTTGAATAGTTCAGTTAAAGCTGATATTGTTAGTTTCTCATCCATTTTGCTAAAAAAGTGTGCACACGCCTTATCTAAGCCTTTGCGTCAAATTTTGAATCAATCTCTGATGACTGGTATATTTTTAGATTGTTGGAAAATAGCGTCGATTACGCCTGTACTTAAAAGTGGCTCAAAAAGTGATGTCTCCAATTAAAGGCCGATTTCTAAACTCTCAAATATTTCGAAGCTTTTTGAAAGCGTGGTAAAAAATAAATTATTTTTTTTTGGCTAAGCATCATATTTGCCCTGAACAATATGGTTTCGTTGCTGGACGTTCAACTGTGACAAATTTAGCTCTTTTCTCACGTTATTGCATTTCATCTTTTAAAGAGGGTAAATCAAGTTGATGTTATTTACACAGACATTTCTAAGACATTTGAAAAGGTTTGTCATAATGCTCTTAAGTATTTCTAAACTGGCTAAAATAGGTTGCCATTCTGCATTTTTAAGGTGGTTTCAGTCATACTTACAAGGTAGAGTTTCTTTTGTTGTTATCAACAATGTTAAGACATATTCTTTTCTGGCCTTTTTAGGGGTTACTTAAGGAGGTATTCATGGTCCATTGTGTTTTACGTTGTTCATAAATGATATTAGTAAATGGTTTCGATCAGTGAAATTTTTACTCTATGCTGATGATTTAAAATTATTCAGTAAAATTTCTGATGCAACTGATATCGAAAATTTGCAAAGCGATATTAATCGCTTGTTATCGTGGAGCGAAAATAATCTATTACCTCTTAATATAAATAAATGCTTTTCTGTTTCATTCTTTAAGGCCAGAACAGTTAGTATCTCATCATATACTTTTTTGGCTTATCTTTAAAATCTGTTAACTCTATTCGGGATCTTGGGGTAATTTTTGACGCCAAGATCACTTTTGCTGATCATATTAACTATGTTGTACCAAAAGCTTATTTCTTACTTGCTTTTGTTCGTAAGGATAGCTCTGAATTTACGTACCACCATACTCTATTAAGCCTTTACAATTCTTTTGTAATGTCAAGATTGAAGTATGCTTCCTTCATTTGGAGCCCTTTTTTCATAACTCACTACTCGAGACTGGAAAAAATCCAAAAATCGTTTACTAGGTTTGCCTTCCTATAATGCTCGATGCTTACTATTAGGTTTGAAATCTCTCGAGTCTCGAAGGAAAATTCAGTCTCTTTTGCTTATTCATGATCTTATATTCAACAAAATTGACTGTCCTCATTTGTTGGAACTAGTCGATTTTAATATTCCTGCAAGATCTTTGCGTCATTACGTCATTACGTCCATTTTTTAAATACATATATTGGGTGTACAACTTAAAACCAGAATTTTTTAGCGAAATTTGATGCTTTATTGTGGAAAAATTTTACAATATATTTTATTCAAAGTATTGTCCATTAGAAGCTACAACATTTCCCCATCTTTCAGGCAATTTATGAATTCCATCCCAAAAAAATTGCGCCGGCTTGGCGGCCAAAAATGAATCGAGCCAATTTTCGATATCTTGAACTTAAGTGAACCGTATTCCTGATAGGGCATTCTGCATTGATCGGAGCAAATGGTAGTCTGATGGTGCAAGGTCTGGGCTATAAGGCGGGTGAGGCAAAATTTGTAAAGATTTCATATCCGTTGTTTTCCAGGTAATTTTTGACTGGGGCAGCAATATGTGGCCGAGCGTTATCGTGGTGGAAAATGATCGACTCGTGTCTGGTCGCATACGTTGGCCGCTCTGCCTGGATTTTCTGCTTCAATCGGATCAATTGTTGACGATAGAGTTGAGCATTATTGGTTTGGCCACCTGGCAACAGCTCATAATGGATCACACCTAGCTGGTCCTGACCAGGACGTTCTTTGTCTTCGACATCAAAATCACCACTTTTTAACCGTCGAAACCACTCACGACAGCTTGATTCAGCTGGAGCATAGTTCCCATAAACTTCTACAAGCAAGCTATGACTTTCCGCAGCAGTTTTCTTTGCAAAAAAATGACCCAACAGAACCTCTCGCAAATGCTGTCTTTTTCTCCAATTTTCGAAGTTATTCATCGTGAAAAATAATAATGATGCACACAAGATAAAATTGTTTTGTTGACTGATTTTGACAGCTGTCAAATGTACCTTCAAAATGACATATATATAAAGTTCGAGCTTTCACGATATTTGTTAGTACGGACATCCACCGTCAAATTCCGGTTTTTAAGTTGTACACCCAATACATTGACTAAAAGAAAATTTTCCAATTCAGGGTCCAAAAAAATCGAAAACATTAAAAACAAGATTAATTGTGAATAGCATCAGCTAATTAGAATTTTTTTGGTCGGCAAACCGTCTTAATTCTACACTTGGAAATGTTGTTAACTTTGCCTAAACTTTTGCATAGCTTTATTTGCTAGATTATGCATTCTTTTGCTGTAGTTGAGTATTAGTAATGTAACGAAAGTAGCTAACTCCAAAGTTTTTGAAATGCATTAATAGCAAAAGTTCGCATAATAAATAGATAGTTTCAAATAGTAGAACTTCAGAGCATAAAAAAAGTTTGTGTTTTTGTTTTTATTGCCTTTAAAAAACAATGACTGAAAAATATGTATTTCACTATATTTTTTTTACTTTTAAGAAAAACAAAAGTTTTTCTACTTTTGTACTGTTTTTTTTTCATAAGCATATACGTGGATTGTGCAGAATTGTGAACTCATGCGGTAGAATCAAAAGTTTTAAGAAGCGTCTTATCTTATTTAGTATGTGCCGAGCTCTTAACTTAAGACAATAATTAAATTACCCTTCATATTGTTAAAATATTTGTATTTTTTCCAAAGTTTACCTAAGGGAAAATAAAAGAAAAATTTTAAATTTCATTAAAAATCTGCTAACAAACAAATCCTGCGAAAATCAGCTCATCATCATTTGCTGAACAATAAATACACACAAATATAGATATACAAACATACGCTATGCACCATATTATAGCACATTTATTTAGATTTGTGTAATACGAATAAAATACAAATTTTATTATGTTGAAGAAAGAAAAAAAAATCGAGAAAAGTACCAGAAATAAAAACGAAAGCGAATAAATTTAATAAATAATGTTCATCATACGCCCCGCAGCACAATTGTGGCAGCAGTTCAAAAGAAACAAGAAAAAAATAACAAGAAAGCAGCAGATAAAATACGGAAAAAGTACTTGAGTACTTCGCATTTTAGCACCCAGTTGTAAAGCGGATAGTACTTCTAAAACACTTACGATGTTCAAGAACACTTTTAATCATCATACTTGACGATCGGTCCACCATTGTTTCGCAAAAGTAAGCAAGTAGATTTTTTTAGTTATACACTCCAAGTTAAACCCTTTCCACATAGAAATTTTTGAAATCAAAATAAAATTTTTAAACTTTTTCCACGAAACTTTTGCTAGAAATTCATTCAAAATCTTTTAGAGAGTTTGATTTAATCCCATTTTGTTTTCATTCTCAATGCAGGGAAAATGCATGCCCTCTGAAAATCTCCGAAGAAATTGAAATTTATCGCTTGAAAAAATGTTTATTTTTTTTGTTATAACTTTAGATTCAAGATACGTACATAGACTTTAGATCCCAATTAAGATAGAAAATATAGATAGACTTTAGATACAATATTAAAGACTCACTCGACCTCAAGAGAAAATTACAGGATTTTCATATTCTCGAAGATGAAATTATGGTATCATTTGATGTGATATCACTTTTTCCGAGCATCCCAGTAGACTTTGCTCTTAACATAAAATACAGAAAATGGGCATTTTTAGAACACCACACAAAAATGACAAAAAAAAACTATTTTTAGAGGTTTTACAATTTTGCATAAAGGGCAGCAGATAATTCAGATAAGACAATAAGACTTTTTTAAAACTAAAGGGCAAGCCAATGGGGTCTCCAGTGTCTCCCATTGTAGCTGACATCGTTATGGAAGGGCTTTTAGACAAATGTATAGACGACTTGCAGGTAAAACCAAGACTCATAGTAAAATATGTAGATGATCTCTTGGCTGTAGTAAAACGTGACCAGACGCAAAACACTTTGGACATACTCAACACATACCACAGACGGATAAAGTTCACTATAGAAATGGAAAGCGACCAAAAACTGCCCTACCTTGACATGCTATTGATACGTAATGACCAAATTATTGAATCAAACTGGTACCAAAAACCGACAGTGTCTGGACGTATCTTTAATTACCATTTTAAGCACCCTAAAAATACAATAATAAATACTGCCAAGAATTTGATCAACCGAGTTCTGGACATTAGCAACAACAAATTCCATTTTCAAAACATAAAGAAAGTCAGCACAATCCTGGAAAAAAACGGCTTTCCTGAAAATACAATTTGCAATCTGTTCAAAAACAGAAAAAAGACAGGTCTCCAAAAATTTATAAGTCAATAACTTATATACATACCATCCTTATCGGAAAAAATTTAAAAATCAGACATTTTCAACAAAGACAAGTTCAACATTGCTTTCAAAACAACCAACACACTAAGGACACTTTTTACAAATACCAAATCCAAAATAGACAAACTAGATAAATCAAATATAGTATACCAAATACCTTGTAAGGGACGTGACGGATCCAATTTATGCAATAAGATATATGTTGGAACGACAAAAACAAAACTTAGAACAAGAATATCGGGACATTAATCGGACAACAAAACATTAAAATCAACTGATCACAAGACAGCATTATCGGCCCACTGTGTAAAAATTTTTTTTTAAGGGTAGAGAAATTTTTGTAGTCAAAAGCAGAAGATAGAAGTCTGCTCTCTAGAGACTGCCGTTCCTTAGAACTGCAAAAAAAAACATTACACTGAGCAAAAAATTACCCCTTAAAACAAGAAAATTGTCGTATTAAGCTATTTTACTATGGATTCCGACTAAAAGTAGGAAACAATAACAAAATCGATGATGACTGTATAATAAAAATTAAAATTTATTTTTCCAAGTCTTTATTTCAAATTTCTTTGGCACCTTAAAATTGAAAATTGGATAAAAGCAACTAAAGTTATTGCTTCTTAAAAAAACTGACCTTAAAATTTCAAAGTCCCATATATTCGTCAGTTTTTGAAATTTTTAAAATATATTAGTTAGTAATTTTCTCCACTACACCGTAGCTTATGTCAATATATAGCCAAATTAAATTCCGTCAAAAAGAAATTTTGATGTTTTGACATGTATTCTATCTACTCGTATTATGATGTTTAGATAAAAATGTTTACAGAAATTTTAAAAAGATTTTCTGTATGGTTTTGACGTGACTTTTTTTTTTGGATGAACACCAAACAGATAAATTCTTACTTTTGCTTTATTTTATGTGGTCGTTCTGGCTCTGTGTAAATTTTGGCATTGAGACCTTCAATCAAGTCTCGGGCACCTTAATATGAAGGAAAACATGACAAGTGTACCAGTTGAAAAAGTTTTTGTGATCAACTTAGCTCAAATTTGGCAAAATTGTAGTAACCATGTACGAATATGACATTAATAATGCGGGCGAATTTTGTCCTGGAATCATTTGTAGTTTTTGAATTTAAGAATACTTTGGCATTTTTTTTTTTTTTTTTTTTTTCTGAAAAGTAATTTTTTTAATTAAACTTTAAGTCATACATTTGCAAGGATCGTTTTACATATTAATCTATCAATGCATTTTCTAACACATAATTATGACAAATTAAGGAGCGGATTAAAAACGCGCCTATAGTGACATATGTTTCGTCTTTCGCAACAAAGACTCATCAGACTATTTTTGTTGTAATTGTAATTATATTTATTTCACTAAATTAATTATAATCGAAAAATTGCAAGTTGACAAACTTTTGTGTTTTTGGCCTGGGCGGGAGTTGAACCGAGGACGTCACGGTTGGTAGTACAACTCTCAATCGCAGTGCCAGTCGTTAGACCAATGCACCATCCTTGCCCGTCTGCGAAGCCGACTTTTGCCGGTTTTGGTTGTGTGTTAATGCGTATAATTTGGTATACCAAATATAAATAAATAACACAAACAACAAATATGACATCAATTATGAAGTTTCCACAAATTCCCTTCAAATTCAATTCATTTATTTATTTTAAGACATCAAAATTTTCACATGCAAAAAGTAATAGATTTGCCATAAGGCTGTTTTAGTAAAAAGTTGTTTATAAATGTGCAGTGGAATAATTTCCACTAAGCCAGAGAATAGAGATGGTTGTTAATATTTGCTTATTTGTCCTTTCCGTATATATAAACTCTTGCACCAATCCCTTTGCCTATTGAATTTTTGAGTGTTATACGTAGTTCTGCCGGATTATTGTATAACCAAGCAACCCCATATGTCGCTCCTTCGTACTTTGGATCTTCTGACAACAGTATCTCATAATAATTGACATATTCTCCATCCTTAAAATATTAAATGTTATTTTAATAAAAACTTTATAAATAAAAAAACAATTTGAATATGCTTTACTTTAATATGATAAGTAAATACTTCTCTGGGTGGTTCAAGAGATTTCGAATCTGGAAGTATTATTACATATAGTGAATCAACGAGCCTATCACCCGGTTCACGTTTACCATAAACTTTTTTCACATAGTTATCGCTGGCATAGCTTTGTTCAGCCAAAACCACAATAATTAAGAGACCGATAATGAATTTCATTGTTAACAAATCGATATAAAAATCTTTTGAAACACAAACTGAATGAGAAACAACACTTGCCATAGAATATATATAGGAACGAGAATATGAAAGAAACATACTTTATCGCTTTAAATTCACATAACAAATCATAATTATCGAAATACTTTAATCAAATTTAAGTTGGAACAAAATATTTGTTACAGTTGAGTTAGTTTATTTACTATTTTTGCTTGTATAATACTAATGAAAGTGCCAACGTGTTTTTTTTTTAATTGAAACATGATAAATTTGTATTAAACTAATTAAACTTACATATATTTCGGCTCTTTCCACATACGTAAGTATTTATATATTTTCATTTATATCAATTCTAGTTAAATCTTGTCAGAAGCCATACTCGAATCCTTGACTCTGTGTTTTTGATGAAAGAAACGTAGTGTTTAGCTTTTTAATCCATCCTCAAGAACAAATTCCTCGGTACAAGAACGCTCTATGCAAAAGTTGTAAAGCACACCTGACATGTCTCAAAACCAGAGTGTGTTACCAACTAAAAGCAATTAGCAATTTTTCACAATAAACTGCGCCAGACAAGCTTTATGATCTTTAAATGGAGCGTTTTTGTACGGAGGAATTCGTCCTTGGCTGTGGTTGAAAAAGCTAAGCACGGCGCTTCTTTCTTCAGAAACACGGATTCGAGGGTTCGAGAGTGGCTTCTGACAATAATTAACTAAAACTGATCGGATGAGGCTATATAGATGTTTATATACGAAAATATATAAATACGTATGTGGAATTAGCCGAAACATATGTAATCAATTTCCATGCTTACACTTATTTGCGGCTGTTTTTGAAAGATTACAAAAATTACTGCTTAATTAGTTCAATACAAATTTATCATTAGTTACAGTGTTCGTTGGTAACAAAAGTACACGTATTGGCCAGTGATTTGAGCGGTTTAATCTTTTTCATTTTCACTGTGTATAATAAGTTCTCAAGGCTAAGTTCATACTTAGTTAGGATTAGAAGTGTTCGCATGGTATTCTTACGATTTTTTTATTTTTATTTTTTTGAGGTATGTACGAACAAATTTTGCTTTATAAACGCCCCATGTCCTACTTTTTCTTGGAGAGGAAACCAAATTACCTTTCATACAAAATCAAAATCTAAATAAAGTCTTTAACGGTTTTGTAGTTATGATTTTTTCATGGCTTCATAAAAGTACCAACAACTTTTTAATAGAAAGTCAAAAAAATAAGTAAATTTGCAATATCTTGTAAACGATATCAGATAGATTTTTCCGGATTACAGTCTTTTAGTTTGCGTATAGTCACGAAACTTTCCGCAAGCAAATTTTTGTATCAGTTGTTGTCAAACATTTTTTTTTCTTGGTTTTAATACGGAGTTCAGGGCTAAAAATGGGTTTTTGGCTCTGGATTGGAAAAAGTGCCGTTTACTTTTGAAAATGAGCCAAATATGTTTTATTTTAGAGTCAGTCCAAATATTTTCTTGAAGAAATATTTTGGTTGCAAGTTCAAAGCTACTTAGAAGAAAATATTAAGGTATTAGCATAGGAAAAATTATCAAAAAGGAGAGTAAAAATGACTCAACAGATATACAATTTCTATTTTGTTTGTTTATTAGCAATTATAATTGCTAATAATACTTAATTATTTTTAAAACAGGAGAAGCAATTTAAATAAAAAAAACAATCAAATCTAAACAGAAATACAAAGTTGTTTTAGCATTGGGGGAGATTTGAACCGGAAAAACCTGTCGTATGATAGACACGTGAGGTGTAATAGATCCACGCATTAACAAAAGGGTTATCAAATACGAGGTCTCTTTTCCAACTGGGTTGTTTTGACAGCAGTTATGTGTCAAGTGGCTTGTCCATATGACGTTTGTGTCAGTATTCAATACAACCCAATCATAAATAGACTAACTACTGAACAACGTTTATTAATTTTTGAAACTTACTACCAAAATCAGTCATCACTGAGCGCGCTATTCGTAACACCATCACCGATTTCGAAGCAATTTTACACTATTGGACATTCATCATTCAACCATAGAGCCCGTCATTTAGAGAATATTGCTGCAGTAGCAGAGAGTGTTCGTGAAAACCGTGAACATCTCTTATGAATCATTGTAACGTATCTTAAGCCGTGTTCTTGGTCTGAAGACCTATAATATAGTTCGTACAAGAATTGAATCCGGCTGATCTTGGTGTACGTATTAATTTCGGTTTATGGGCCTTACAACAACTTCAAATTGATCCATTATTTTATCGAAAAATTGTGTTTAGCGACGAAGCCCATTTCTGGTTGAATGGCTACGTTAATAAGCAAAATTGCCGTATTTGGGTCGATGAACAACCAGAAGCAATTCAAGAGCTTCCAATGTATCCCGATAAATGTACTGTTTGGTGTGGTTTATTAGTAGGAGGCATCATCGGACCGTATTTCTTCAAATCTGCGGTTGGAGCCCGTGTTACGGTCAATGGTGCTCACTACACAGCAATGATCAATGAATTTTTGTTGCCAAAAATTCAGGATATTAGTGTAGCTGACCTATGGTTTTAACAGGATGGCGCAACATGCCATACAGCTGGAGAAACAATCGCTTTATTGATGAAAACTTTCGATGAAAACATCATCTCAAGAAATGCTCCTGTTAATCGGCCACCAAGATCATATGATTTGACGCCATTGGAGATATTTTAAATCACTTGTTTATATCGAAAGCCCAAAATTATTGACGCTATGGAAACCAACATAACTCGTGTTATTCTAGGAATACCGGCCGATATGCTCGAAAGAGTTGTCAAAAATTAGACCCACAGAATAAACCATTTCAGAGCTAGTCGTGGGCAACATTTGAACAAAATAACTTTTAAACATTGATTTGTAAGAACCGAGCTATCATTCCAAATAAAGATTTGCATCAATACGTTGATTTTTATGTATTTTATTTAGAAAACAAAGTAGGAAGCTCTTGTTGAATCACCGTTTATAATGAAGTTGACTAAAAATTATTAGTTTCAAAATGACCTTTTACCAAATTATGAAACAAAAAACAAAATTTGCTAACCTGTCCAATAAAGTTTTATTCAAAAAAATGTGGCTTATAACTGAATCTAGCTCAATGCTCCTCCTAGGAGTTAAAGAAGAATACAATACAATACAATAACTGAATCAGATACACGGTGCTCTTGAACAGTCGATAGGTTTTTTGAGTATGTGGAGAAAGTCTGTGAATGGGGTTTCATTTGTATTAGTTTGGTGGTCTGAAAAATGCAAACCCCTAAATCGTAGCTGATCATCCTCACAAAATATCGCAAAAATACATATCCCGTATAAAATAAAAAAAAAATTCAGAAAAAAAAAACGCAACAAACAAATATAAAAATAGATATATTTAATGTATTTTGTAATGCTTAATCCGAATCTGGCCTTAAAATTGCTGTATCTTATACGGTTTTTGAGATATCTTAGCCTAAACAAGGAAAAAAGACCGCTTTTGCTATATTTTGAAGCTATGTAACTATAATATAGAACATTCATACGCAAAATTCGATACATTATCTGAAAGAACCAATTTTTGCTTTAAAACCGCATTTAAATTACGTCAATAGCTTAATTTTTCTCCGAAATATCGTAGACTGAAATAATGACAAAACAATTTTTTGCACTTTTTTAACTTTTTAGGTTAGGATATCTCCGAGAAAAATAAAGATATCGACATTATTTGAATTAGGTTTAGAAGATTGAATAGAGTTTTCCTTTTCTGCATCAGAGTTTACGAATATACGTCCTGTTATATAGCTCCAAAACACAGCAATAAAACATAGCATTGGCTTTTTTTATACCCTACACCCAGGGTATATTCACTTTGTCCTTCCGTTTGTAACGCAGAGAAGGAGGCGTGGCAGGTATAGAAAAGTATATATATTCTTGATCAGCGTCACCTCCTGAGTCGATATAGCCATGTCCGTCTGTCTGGCTGGCTGGCTGGCTGGGTGGCTGGCTGGCTGGCTGGCTGGGTGGCTGGCTGGCTGGGTGGCTGGCTGGCTGTGTGTTGAAATACACTTTTTGGGAAAACTGAGCAAGATAATTCAATGAAATTTGGTACACTGCCTCCGTCGCCAAAGTTAGCTTGGGGGATTGAAAATGAGCAAAATCGGTCAACGGACACGCCTACCGCCCATACAAAAATTATATTCAAAATGCAATTTTAGGAGTATTTTTCACGACAATGCAACCACAATACATATTCTAAGTACTACGAATTGTAAGCGCAAGCTCTGATAAAAATTTGAGCGAATTCGGACAAGCGGGCGTGGCACCTCCCATATAAGCAAAAGCTTCAAAACGCTATACTGAAAGCGTTTTTTGAGATATTTGAACCAAATTTGACTCAGACACTAAGAATTATAAATGAAAGCTCTCAGCAAAAATTGGGTGAAATCAGACAAGGGGGCGTGGCACCTCCCATATAAGCAAAAGATTCAAAATGCTATACTGAAAGAGTTTTTTGAGATAATCCAACTAAATTTCACTCTGACACTAAAAACTATAAATGCAAGCTCTGAACAAAAACTGGGTGTACTCGGACAAGAGGGCGTGGCACCTCCCATATAAGCAAACTTTTCAAAATACTGCAGTGTAGGGTATTTATTTGTTGGCCAGGCCAAAATTTACACCCTTACTAGTTTCTTGTTTAGGCTAAGATTTCTCTAAAACCGTATGAGATACAGCAATTCTAAGGATCCGGATTCGGATTCAGCATTGCAAAATACATTAAAAATATCTATTTTTATATTTGTTTGTTGCGTTTTTTTTCTGAATTTTTTTTATTTTATATGGGATATGTATTTTTGCAATATTTCGCGGGGATGATCAGCTACGATTTCGGGGTTTCATTTTTCAGACCACTAAACTAATACAAATGAAACCCCATTCACAGATTTTCTCCACATATTCAAAAAACCTATCGACTGTTCAAGAGCACCGTGGATACGAATATTTCGTGATGCATACATACAAGTTTTTGAGTCGGAATTTTCTTTTCATTTTCTTAATATTTTATTTATATGACTTCTTATAGAAGTTTAATCATTTGTTATAAAAATCGATATGCTGCTGCCTAATGTTTCCTGACCTGACTCACAAAACACCTCTCACTCTTTGCATGCCACTAAAATGTTTCTTAGTGCTTGAAAATAAAATTAATTTTTTTTTTTAAAAAATATTTTGGGTAAAATTCTTTGTTAAAAAGTTTCGAGTGCGGAAATTAAATATCCTTCAGCAAATAAAAAAAAAACAAATAAAAAATCAGAGGTAATATAACAACAGCTGCTAGCAACAATTATACTTTGTTTTTCCCTCTCACATGATTATAAAATAGTTCATTATCCTTTCGCTTAAATGCATTGCATAGTAATAAGTCGCTGCTCTTTTCTCTCCTTTTTCCACATAATATTCTCTTTTTTCTTTTCGTCCGATAAACAGGTGCTCATCACAAAATTACGCTCGGCCAACACTGTGGAAACACGACAATACCGCAAGGCTGCCAAAGCGCTGCTCGTCCTTATTCCTTTATTTGGCATCACATATTTGGTGGTGCTGGCCGGTCCAAATGAAGATGGTGTCATGAGTCATATGTTTGCAGTTGTGCGGGCGGTGCTGCTAAGTACACAGGTAAAATACACAAAATGTTTAAGTACGTACACATGGAGAAAAGACGTTTTAATAATGCAATAACTAGAAAATCGAATTTTTTAAATGTGAATATATCTCCAAACCCGGCTCAAAATTTTTTATTAGATCTTGACAAATAGTAAAAAAAATAATGTTTTCAAGATATTGCGCACGGCGCACAGTGGTCTAGAATGCTATTCTAGCCGGTCATAAGTCTTTCTTGGTTATTTTTAATGAAAAAAAAATCAGATTTTATATTTTTGGGGACGCTGATTCTAAATCTGGAAACCATTTTTTAAGAATGGCGGATACCAAAATGGCGGAAAATTTTTCTTAAAAAATGATTATATCATAATAACATTGCAACGGGGGTTTTTGATATCGCTGATTCAAAATTCGAGATCATTTTTTTTGAAAATAAATTTCGAATACAAAATAGTGGATAGTTTCTCAAAAAATAGTTATATCACGACAAAATTGTGGATAGGGGGGTATTTGAAGTCCGAATGTGGGATTCAATTTTTTCAAAACTTAGTGGTAGTTCTAAAATGGCGAGGCAATTTCCTCAAAAAATTATTATATCAAGACAAAATTGTGGCTCGAAAAGTTTTTGAACCTGCAGATTCCAAAAAATGAATAAAATGGCGGACAATTTCGGACTACATGTAATGTGGGCGTGTCCTTGATCCGATCACGTTTTTTTCAGCTATGAGCTAGATGATACCGATTGTATTTCAGATATCAAATATTATTGTTGAATTTCAAATATTCCCGATGTTATGGCGCTTTAAAATTTCGGGCTTTATGTTTAGAAGGTGGGCGTGTTCTTGATCCGATAATGCCCATTATCAACAAATAACTGTATGCAAATAATTATTTCTCGGATATCAAATATTATTGTTGAATTAGAAATATTTCCGAAGCTATGGCGATTACAAATTTTGGGATACATGGGAGGTGAGCGTGTCCTTAGCCTGAGTGGGCTCATTTTCAACGAGTAGCTAGATGCTACCAATTGTATTTCAGATATAAAACAAAAAATGACTATATGCTACCAGTACTATCTCAAATATCGAATTTCATTGGTCTACATAAAACAGTTTGTCTATTATTAGTTTTACGAAACTGGAGCTTTGCAAGAATACAGCAAAGTTGCCGAAGAAAAACTCACCGTAGTCCAAAATGCAGTGTGAACGGGATGGCTTATAATTGCATAGAACCTTGAGAGAACCTTAAATTACACCCTTAAATGATCGAGCCGTTGCAACTTCATAAAACTTTTAAGTTATAATTCACAGAGTGCAAAATTCGTAAATTTTGGAAATGAAATTAGAAAAATTTTGTGGTGATCCGAATATGCTTTCCATATTATAAAAATCTATTTTCTAAGTACGCAAATCTTCACAAAATAGGCCAAGTTTTAAATACTGCAAGCTTTAGAAGGTAAGGTCATTCAGTTTAAAAGATATACTCATCTTAACTCAAACATTTTTTAAGGGATTTGCGGAAGAAATTTACATTTTCCGAATTCATCAAGTTCAAGACGCGAAATTTCAGAGATGGTATTATTTTTTGGTATTTTGGTACTTGAAATATGTTAACTAGATATTTAACTTTAAATTTGTGTAGTAATATTATTACTTTGGACACACAAAATTTCATACTTATGACCGGCTAGGACTTTCTTATAGACCACTGTGCGGCGCAAAGTTTAAATGGCGAATATCATTTTTTTTCCAAATATCGCGCTAGTTTTTCTATAAAATAGGAGCAATGTAAGATATTCAATATAATATAATTTTTCCAAAGTTTCTGGTCATTTTGGTGATTTTCATTGACTATCTCCTAAACCAAGGCACTACAGGTCAAATAGTACATTTTTCTGTACAAATTATCATGGTGGTCAACTGGCTATGTAGTTTTTATGTTGACTCTGAACTAAAAGAACAATCTTGAGAAAAATTTCAACCCATGTACAACCGAGTCAATAATGGTACGTGCTCCATTTTTTCAATTAATAATACATTGCTGCAAGGTTTTGCTTCTACATATTTTGTTCCTTTAAAATGATCTTTTAAAAGGCGACATACGATATTTCCACTAAAGTTGTGACCGATTTTAGATGACATTTTTGGAGGATGTATCGTATGGCACCTTTTAAGGGCTCATTTTGAAGATAAAGAGTGGCACTAAATAATGAATTATGAAAAAAAAAACAAAAATTGAAAATGGAAAGTGGTTTATATCAAAAATAATATGCTTAAAAATATATCGGTAGTGGGTTGCCTAAAATATTCTTGTCAAGGGTATGATTAATTGCAAGTGCATTTTTTATTTAACAGATGAAACATTATAAAATGTCTCAAAAAATTCCGAAAAAAATTCATACGTATTTTTTGGACAATTCTTAGCATTTTTGCATTATACACTTTTTTCGTTAGATGCCTTGCTTTTGAGTAAAAAATTTTTATAAATAAATCGATTTTGGTACGCTAATATTGGGGGTTATCGTGAATCAAGATTCCCGGGGAATTTTCACCGGACTGCCGTGTGTTCTCAATTGCAGTTTAAGAAAATTCCCCGGGAATCTTGATTCACGATAACCCCCATTATCTAGACCACCAAAAAAAATGTATAATATTTAAACGACAAAATTTTTATAAGAACATAATCTTTATTTCTAAAGCACCCGTAGGTATCTATTTTGTAATGAAAAAAAGTTGTGACCAAAAACATGTTTTTGTAGCCAAACTGGGGCTTCAGTAGAATCAAAAGTGTTCCATTGGTTTTTTCTCGGAACGAAAAAAAAATTATGCAAATATCGCTTTAAGGAGTCCTTCTAACTTCTGAGTCGGTTTCGGAATGAATCTAAAGTTTGACAATATCTAATAGGTATACATGTCATTAAACTCTAAAAAAATTTCCAAAAAAAAAAAAATAAAAAAATTTTTAACAGTGTAACCTTGAGCTAACTTTTTTGCAAAGTTTCAAATATAGAAAATAAGCCAAAAAAAATATTAAACTAAAAAGTTTTTTCCTTTTTTTTTTTTCTTTTAACTTTTCACCATTTCAAGGGTTTTGCCGTTTCATTATTTTATTGTTTTCTGAATTCAGAAGTTCGTTCCGCTTTGCGTCACCACATCTCACGTTGGCAGGACGAGCGCAATATACAACTGAGTCAGAGTAGAAGGTAAGTAATTTGAGACAAATAATTTATTTTTTGTTTGTGATTTTGATTTTTAATTAAATTTCCATCAACAATTTTTTTGCAAACGTTAGGCTGCCAAGAGATTGTCAGTTACAATTCATATAGGTACAACAATGTCACAGAATACTTGCTTGTGACTTAAGCAGTAATCTTTAACAATGTAACATATAAAAGCATTATTTATGTCAAGAGATCTATCAAAGCATCCCTTGATTTGTTTTTTTAAATTTCATGATATTACATTACATCACAAAGTTAATACTTATATGTCATATCTAATATACTACATACATACGTACATATTTATGAATGACAAATATTATTTAGTTACAAAGAGAGCTACCTAAACAACCCGGAAACTAAAAATAAAACAAAAAACAAAACTTTTTCTTAAAATATAACATTTTTGAGTTAAAACTGACAAAACCAAATATTTCTGAAAATTAAAAACTAAAGTCTGTAATTAAATTTCACAGAAATTTATTTCCAAAATGCACATTCGAGCTGACAATGTAAAAATGAAAAAGAAAAATTCTCAATTTTGAACAGTAAACACAACACTACCAAACTTGGCAGCACTGACAAAAATGCATTCAATTAATTGAAACATCACCCCAGGCAACAACTGTCACAACTGCTGTCTACTTTGTAGTGAAGATAGCATATAATTGTATGACAACATATACAGAGACAATTTTCACATGTACCGTTTTGTGAGGATGTACCTTTTCTGAAATTTTTAGACCAAATGTAATCAAGAATTAGTAAACAAAAAATTAAGCAAAATAATTCAAATTCAATTCAAACCAAACCTTAAAACCTCTAATACTTTATTCAAAAAGTCGGAGAAAAAGTTTATAAAAGTTTTTAAAATAAAAATTCTTTAAAAAAGTTTTGGGGACTTCAATTCTAAAAAATCAAAAAACTTTAAAAAAATTTACTTTTAATAAAACTTTTGTGAAACTTTATGTTATTTGTTGTGTGACTTCGGGTTTTCGTTCAAAGCGATGGCAGCGCTTTCAGTGTGCTGTCGGTCGTTAGCAGAAACAATTTGTTTGTGCCGTACACACACGGCTTACGTTGTACGTAAACATTAGTAACTAGTCCAATTTATTTTTAAGTGTTCTTTTTATAAAGAAGAATTACTTGGTGGAAAGTTGATGAGAGTTTTCGGCTTTTGAACGCCAACGGCAGAGGAAACTCTTTGTTTACTCAAGGGGAAGGCATCTTACGTATAAAGTTTACAAGGCATAAATGCTAAGAATCGTCCAAGAAATACGAGTGAGTTTTTTAGGAATTTTTTCCAACTTTTTTTTTTGAATAATTTTTGAAAAAATTTTTTTTTTTTTTAAGGGGACATTCGCTTTCGTAATTGAAAAGAAAAACACTTTTTAAAAATTTTATTATGAAAAAACTATTATATTTATTGACAAAATTTCTTTTGGACATTGTTAAACACTGTTTAAGAAATATGAAAAAAAAAATTTTTTTTTATTTTTAGTTTCCCTTAGCTGCTGTAGAGGGCGCCATCCAAAAGTTACTTTTTAAACTGGTAGGAAATTTTTCTCTGAATCTACTCGACCGATTTTAAAAAACTAAAAAGCATTCGATTACTCATAAAAAATATTAAACAATAAGCCTCTGAAAGTTTTAAAAAATATACCCCCCTTTTTTTACGGGGCATTTTTTGAGGGTAAGTCCCTAAATTTTTTCGCATTTTTCATAAATATTCATACAAAAACTTCAAAATATGAAAAAATATGAATTTTAAAGGCTTATTGTATAGTTTTAGGTCTCAAGAATAAAATCCATTTTGAATTTTTCAAAAATCTGTTGCAGGAGGTCTAAAATATTTCCTACCGTTTAAAAAGTAACTTTTGGATGGCGCCCTCTACAGCAGCTAAGGGAAACTAAAAATAAAAAAAAAATTTTTTTTTTCATATTTCTTAAACAGTGTTTAACAATGTCCAAAAGAAATTTTGTCAATAAATATAATAGTTTTTTCATAATAAAATTTTTAAAAAGTGTTTTTCTTTTCAATTACGAAAGCGAATGTCCCCTTAAGAGTCTTCCTCCTGAATAAACAAAGAGTTTTGCCTGCCGCGGACGTTTAAAAGCCAAAAGCTCTCATGTAGCGACCGAATTCCATCTTGAGTTATATATCATTTTAAAGCTTATAAATTATGCTTTAATTTAAAGTACTTTTAAAAAAAATTTAAAGGGATTTTTTTTTTTTAAAAACTCAGGAGTACTTTTAAATTTAAAAATTTTTTTTTGAAAAGAACATATGAAGTTCGATCCAACCTTTGAAAACATCCATATTTGAAAATTTATAGCTCCTCGGCTTTTTAACCGATTTTAATGAAATTTTCAGCATTTCTGTAGAAAAGTATGAGCTTTTTCCTTTTTCAAAACCATTTTGGGCCTTGGAGCACCCTTTTTATTTTTTTCAAAAAAAAAAAACTAAATTTTATTATAACTATTTTCCAGCCCCCAAAACTATAGTATGTTTTAAGGTTATGAAGTTATGAGTTTTTGAAGTTGTGTAATGTTGTGTTTATCATGAGTCGTTTGTGCTCGTGCACTACCATGCAGGGCTGCCACCTTCCGGACGGTATTTTTTTCAAAAAACCTTAGTCAAATTTTTCATAGAAATTTTTTGTGGAATATTTTAACCCATTATAACAAATTTTTAGAATGAAGGGGTCAAAAAGACCCTTAAAAACGGGATATAATGGGTTAAGATGTTTCAGAAAATTGTTCCTTGTTTGATTTTGTGTTAACCTTTTGGAACATATTAACCCATTATATCTCGTTTTTATGGGTCTTATTGACCCCTTTATCCAAAAACTTTGTTATAATGGGTTAAAATATTCCACAAAAAAATTCTAAGAATCAATTTCTAATATGCTAAATGTGTGATCAAAATGTTTTGTATCCAAGAATTTAGAAAATAGCTTATACTATTATAGACCTAATTTTTATACCCTACACCCAGGGTATATTCACTTTGTCCTTCCGTTTGTAACGCAGAGAAGGAGGCGTGGCAGATATGGAAAAGTATATATATTCTTGATCAGCGTCACCTCCTGAGTCGATATAGCCATGTCCGTATGTCTGGCTGGCTGGGTGGCTGGCTGTGTGTGGAAATACATTTTTTGGGAAAACTAAGCAAGATAATTCAATGAAATTTAATACAAAGCTTCCGTCGTTAAAGTTAGCTCGGGGGATTGAAAATGAGCGAAATCGCTCAACGGACACGCCTACCACCCATACAAAAAATATCTTCAAAATGCAAATTTTGGAGCATTTATCACAACAATACAACCAAAATACACATAAATACTATAAATTGTAAGCGCAAGCTCTGAGCAAAAACTGGTTGAATTCGGACAAGAGGGCGTGGCACCTCTCGTATAAGCAAAAGCTTCTAAACGCTGTACTGAAAGTGTTTTTTGAGATAATCGAACTAAATTTGACTCAGGCACTAAAAACTATAAATACAAGCTTTAAGCAAAAACTGGATAAAATCGGACAAGAGAGCGTGGCTCCTCCCATATAAGCAAAAGCTTCAAAACGCTATTCTGAAAACATTTTTTCAGATAATCCAACCAAATTTCACTCAAATACTAAGAACTATAAATGCAACTCTGAGAAAAAACTTGGTGTGGCACCTCCCATATAAGCAAAATTTTGAAAATACTGCTGTGTAGAGTATTTAATGTTTGGCCAGGCCAAAGGTAACACCCTTACTAGTTTTCTTTTCATCGAGTCTTATTTACGACTTGTTAAACTTGATAAAACTTTAAAAAATGTAAAAAATCATATACTTCAGGCTTAATTGACCAAATTAATAGTCCGATTTGAGTCAGCTATATCTCAAAATGTGTCCCAGAGTTTTTTGCCTTACGTTTAGGTATCTTAGGTATCTAACCACAAAATGATTCTTCCTAATTTCAACCTCGTGTTTTTTACGTTTTGGCAAATATCTAAAATACTGAGCGCGCCAGATTTGATTGAAGATTCAGAATCAACACAAAATTTAATATTTAAAATTATAGGTCGATGTCTTGGAGCATAAAATTTCATAAAATTTGATTTCATTTCACTCAACCGGATTCTGTGTTATTATAAGTTACACCCTGCAAATATCTTTAACGGCTAAAAAACTAAAGCATAGAAAAGATCTTCATTACAAACTGCAAAACAAATTTAATAGTATTTTAAGTGATGTTCGTACAAACTCATATAGCTAACAATAAAGTAGTGTCCTTTCAATAGTTCGGTTTTCTTAGAATGCGGTCCAAATGCCCAACGGTATTGACACTTAATTCAATTATCAGTTTGAACATTTGGAAATTAGTCTTGTTTTCTTTGTGTGGATGGATGTTTGTGTATGCGATGGTAATATGTAGTATCCCAGTTGAAGAAGCAACCAGTCAAATACTTAGACAAAACATTATGCCTTCATTGTGTGACAGAGGTCATGCAGCCAGCCCTTCTATTTTTATTTCTTTTTTCCATAGATATGTCATTGTCATCAAATGCTTAAAAGATCTGTAGTAATTCAAGTGTTCAAACAAATTTTTTGTTGGAAGACATCAGATTATGTTTAAAAGATCTCAAAGAAGGCAAGAAAGCAGGATTTCAACATTCTCCTACAAATTTCAAACCATAAGATGGAGATTTAAAGGTACTCGTAACTAATTTTTTTTTAAGCAAAAATTTGAGAAACTGCTATTTCACCAACTGAAATCTCATTCTTGGCAATCATTTCGAACATTTAGATACCTTTGGTTTTTTTTTTGTGCCACCCTAATGTAAATATTCATGCGCTTATTCCTTTTTATGTAGCCATTTATCTATGTATTAGCTTGTCCATATTTAAATATGTCAGTTTAATCTGTAGTTTTCAGTAGTATTGTGGTAAGAGTGATATCGACCACTTTGTTGTCAGTGAAACTATGTACTCCATCTGGTGACGATGCTGATAGCAAGGATATAAATAATGGAAAAACAACGACAGTCATCTAGCACAACATGAACTTAAAATACTGATGATTCATTAACCTAAATACACAACAAATGCTATCCAAATTTACCTCTGATATGATAATTACCACAAATGATTTGTAGAAAATCATAATATTGTCTGGTCTTTTTTCGTCCATTATTTTATTTCAATGTCATAATGAGTTTTTGTAATCTTGCCAGAAAGCCTGATTGAAGTAACAAATTAATTTCAAACAGAACCTAAAAGTATGCTATATTAAAGAGTATAGTATTCACATATTATGTTCCACTGAATATTTTATTGAATATTTTTAGGCGGTATCTTCAATGAGGTGAAATGAAGCAAAACGAAACATTAGGAAATTGAGTTTTTATACAAAACTGTAAAAATTACATATATAAGAATTATTTGCTACTTTAATAAAAGTTCTAATTTTTTGAACATATTCATAATTAACTTTGTAATGAGGATTTTAACATGAAAACCATTTGTTGACTTAATGCTATTTATATTAATAGATGTTTTTCAATTGAACCATGATTTCAAAAGACCTTAAACTCCATACGTTTTTTGAATGTTTGCAGATATACAACGAAAAGTTTTTCAAAAGATGGTTCGCCTAGAGCTGAGAGCACACGGTAAGTCGTTGGTGAAACATATGCGTTTTTTATGCCACTATTTAATTTTATGCACATTAATACCGATTGAAAATAATATTTCAAGGTTGATCACATTATTGTAGCCCCATCTGTTAATGGAAAGCTAGAGACCAAAGCACTAGTGAAGAAAGTATATTGATTTCATCAGTTGTAAAAATTATATAAAAAAATAGTGAAGTGATCATTTTTGGGAAAATAAAAAATTTTTGATTCGGTTGTGGGCACCCTTAGAAAATCGGCTAAAAATGGGAAAATATGAAGTAAAACTCAATCAAATCGAGGAAAAAGCAAAATTAATTTATTTTGGAAACATTGACTAACACAAATTCAACTAACTCTGTTCAACGGCTTCAACAACATCAGCATCACTGAAAACGTCTGGATCGAATGGCATCATGCCTGTTGCCCTGAAACCAGACTTGATTGTCTTCGGCGTCAATGCCAGATCAATTGACAAAGCTTGGTGACATAATTCCTAGCCCTTGTAGATATTGCTCTTTTGCCAAGCATGAATTTTTTTGTACCAATCCCTGCCCGCCATCTGGAAACTCAATACCGAGATTCCTTGCAAAGTGGTATGCTACCATATCATCCACACTTAATGAAAACAAATTCTTTTCTGCGATATCTTTAAAGGGACTATTATTTCTTTCCATTCCACTAAAAAAGCATAAAAAGGCATAAAAAGAATATTTAAATTAGTAATGTTGGCATCCAAGTCTATATTTCAGTAAAACACACCCGAACCAATTCGGGGCCCCACTCGACTTTGACAGTCACTTCGATTTATCGCACTTGGAAATGATTTGGGCTTAATTTCGTTTTTTTTTTTTTTTTTGGGCGATATTTCGTTTTGTGTTTAAAAAAACGAAATACAAAAACAACGAAATAACGCCCAAAAAATATGAAATATACCCAAAAATGGGCGATAATCACTTTGGAAATAGCGCCCAAAATTTCTTTGTATGCAAACAAATTGGGCGTTATTTCATTTAAAAGAAAAGCGAAATAAAGCCCAAATTTTGGGCGTTATTTCTAAAATGATTATGGCCCAAATTTATATGAAAATAATTTGGGCGTTATTTCGATTTTGTTTTTGGGCGTTATTTCGATTTTGTTTTTGGGCGTTATTTCGATTTTGTTTTTGGGCGTTATTTCGTTTTTGTTTTGGGCGTGATTACGTCATTTTATTTTTTGACGTTAGAAAATAAAGCCCATTAAAATAACGCCCAAAAAATAAAATGACATAATAACGCCTATAATAAAAACGAAATAACGGCCAAAAAATTTGAAATGACGCCAATGAAGCAAAATTGAAATAACGGCCAAATTATTTACATATAAATTTGAGGGATATTCATTTTGGAAATAACGGCCAAAATTTGGGCTTTATTTGGTTTTTTTTTTTTGGGGGCGTTATTTCGTTTAATTTTTTAAAAAACGAAATAACGCACAAAAGTAATTCCGACCATCTTTGAGATCGTTATAAAATAAAAATCACATCAAGCTGAGATTTTGCATAAATAGGCGTTGAACGACCTCTAAATGACCTTCAAAAAATTTTAAAAATTCTCAGCTCACTTCTTCTAGATTTTTGAGGGTAGTCCTGGAAGTTTTTTTTTTTTTTTTTGTTTTGAATCAGCCTAATCAGTCTAAATAACACGACTTTTGTGATGATCCACAAGTAGCTATTAATATTAAGGGCTCTTCTTGCACCAAAACTATTTTTTTCTATTCTTGCTACTATTTAACAGGTTTGATAGCAAAAAGAAAACAAAATAATAAATATGAAGCAGTCTAATAAGTACCTACTCATATCTATGTTTACAAGTATTTTGCTTTGTTGTAAAAAATAAATCTGTGTGTTTGTACTATGTATTTTCATTTATGGTGGCAAATTTCTTTAAAAAAAATATTCTCCTTTAATTTTAATGATTTTTTCATAATTTCACACTTATATTTGTATTTCCGCAGGCCTCTTACAGCGTATTATGGCAAAGGCAAGCGTGAATCGTGTGTTTCATCTGCCACAACAACCACTTTATTGGGACAAAATCCACCAATGACACTACAACGCGGTTCAAATGGCACTCTTCATATGTTGCCAACATCAACAGCGTTAACAGCTATGCCACGTGCGATAAGTCCTTTAATGAAGGTTTGTTTTACATTGTTTTGCTTTGTTGGTGTTTGTCTTTGTGTTTGTGTTTGTACTCTGTGTGCGTGCGTATTGACAATTTTATCAGACACTTTGTTGTATGATGCCCTTTTTATCCTTTAAAGTTAAGGATGCTTGTTAAAATTTTGCAATTTAATAACCATAGAAATTAAGTCTTAAATTGAGCTGCTTTGTCACCGAAATATATGTATTTACTAGGGTATTAAGTGAATTCAAGGTCGTGCAAAAACAGCAAAATTGCACGTCAATGATGTTACTTTGGTTACTTTCTTAAAGTCGCATAAGTTTTTTATTTCGTAATTGTTTCCTTAATGGCATAACATTGGTTGTATGAGTTTTCCAAAGTAATAACGTTAAAGATTAATTGTTCTAAAAGTGATGGGGTACACTATCAAATAAACTTCTCGGCAAAATTATTGCAGTGAAGATATTTTTCGAAAAGTTTACTGGGTGGCGTTAGCTTCTTAAGACTTTTTTGGTTACAAAATGATTCATGTAAACTTATAGAGTAAGTTTAGGTTATGTGGTTACCTTTTTTCTTTATCGCCAATTTAAGTAATGGTAGTAGGTTAGTTTGGTCAATTAATCAAATTATTCTATTGTTTTTACTATTAGATAATTTATAAGCTATACACACAAAAAATAGAACATCAAAAAATTCATCGAATTTGAGCCGAGAACAGAATTCATTGACTATATGAAATATTTTATTGAAATTTTAGAACTTTTCATAAAATATAAGAACGAAACTCGTAAATTTTTTTTTTATTTTTCAAAATAAAAAAATTTACGAATTTCGTTCTTTTATTTTATGAAAAGTTCTAAAATTTCAATAAAATGATTCATATAGTCAATGAATTCTGTTCTCGGCTCAAATTCGAAGAATTTTTCATTAATATTATGTTGTTTTTTTTTTGTGTGTAATATTAACATTTCCAAGCATGAGGCCAGATAAATTGACAGTGCCTAAAAATAGGTGAGAAAGAAAAGTGTCGGGTAATGTGGATCACCCTGTCCATTTCCTAAAGTAGAACCGTTATTCGCAACTTTTGTTGACTAAAAGTCGAGTAGTATTATTTTAGATTATAATTACTATAAAATTGCTGTATAGGCTTATTGAAGAATATTTTTTAGCGATATAAACCAAATTCATACTAACAAGTGAATAAGAAATAAGGGATACCGAATCATACGTAAAATAGTACTCCATATTACTCAAACTCACCTTGCTCTCAGTACCATCAAAAGGACTGACGAAAGTGCTTCTGAGCAGGGTAAGCGAAAAACTTGATTCGGCCATTCGAAAGCAGCAAGCAGGATTCCGGCGAAACAGATCATGAGTGGATCAAATCAACACGCTCAGAATAATTGTCGAACAATCACGCGAGTGGCGTGCTGCACTTCAACTTGTCTTCGTTGACTATAGCACTGCCTTCGACAGTGTCTCCCGAGAAAACATCTGGGCGTCACTGCAACGAAGAGGTATTGCCGCAAAGGCCATAAACTTAGTACGTGCACAATATGAAGGCTTTAAATGTAGTACATATGTTACACAACGGGTTGTTGTCACCGACATTCACCACTTATTCAGGCGTACGGCAGGGGTGTTTACTATCACCATCTCTCTTCCTTATCGTTCTTGACGATATTCTAGATAAAGCTCTTAATAAGGCCAAAAGGGGTATCCAACGGAACTTTACTGAACATCAAGAAGACCTCGACTATGCTGACGACATCTGCCTCTTATCGTCCAAACATTCAGATATGCAAAACAAAATTGAAGACCTTGTCTTGGAATCACAAAAGGCCGGCCTGAAAATCAAAGTATCCAAGACTAAAAGCATGAAGCTAAAGGCAAACCGGAATGACATCACGTTTAGAGCTGGCAGTGATGACATCGAAAACGTCGAAAGCTTCACGTATTTAGGCAAAAGAGGATATTAACTCAAGAATAGCAAAAGCAAAAGGCGCGTTTCCTCAACTGAACAAAATATGGTATTTGCTATATTTATTTATTATTTATTTATTATTTATTTATTTTTTTCTTTATTTATCGGGTTTATACATATGGTTTTAACAAAAATTATACTTATAAAGTGTTACAAGCATGGCTTAAATAAAAAGCCGTCTGCCGGTTTAATTACTTTTAATATTAACATGAGAGAGTTAAAAATAAAATAACCAAATTAACAAAAGGATTTACAAATATAACAAATGAAAGTAATTTGCGATATATGCAACTAAATTATAAATAGGCTTTTAGATTAGCTAAATCAAATAACAAAATTCAAAAAATTTAATACATTGAAAATTCAGTAAGATGTATTAAATATCAGTATGTTATAGTATAAATAATTTGTAAAAGTACATCTAGAAAAGGAACTTTCTGGGTAATTTAATGGCTTTTAGTTTAGCTAAAACAAAAAAAAAGAAACTATCAAAGTTTTCATTCAAGATACATGTTTCGATAACTCATAGCATGCTCTATTCATCCGTTATATCCACCAAAACGAAAGTGCGTATTTTTGATTCGAATGTGAAATCGGTTTTGTTATATGGGTGCGAAACATGGCTTGTTACTGAACAACTAACGAACAAGCTGCAAGTATTCGTCAACAAATGCTTAAGGCGTATACTAAAGGTTTGGTGGCCTCGCACTATATCAAATGCCGAGCTACATCAAAAATGCAAGCAGAAGGCTATAGCAAACGAGATCAAGCTGCGCAAATGGGGATGGATTGGTCACACTCTCCGGAAACCACACAGCGAAGTTTGTCGCCAGGCCCCTGAGTGGAATCCACAAGGCAGTAGAGGACGTGGTAGACCCAAAACCAACAGGAAAAGGTCGTTGGAAAAGGAAATCCAAGAATCGCGAAAATCGTGGCAAGAGATCAAAGTCATCGCAAGGGATCGTGACAAATGGAGAGATTTCATATTGGCCCTATGGCCCTAGGAGTTAAAGGAGAATACATACATGCATTACTCAAACTCGGGTATCCAACGCATGTAATTAGCTTTTTAAGGTGTAATAGTAATCAGAGTTGATATACGTTATATAATATGGGGTAGTCCACATTACCCGAACATATCACTTTTTTGAAATAGTTATTTAATATATAAAAGAAATGTAAAATCAGACGTGCTTATGTATTTTTTCGTTGAATAATCGCTCCACATATGCATTATTGGAGTCAAATTGTCCTCACAGCATACGTAAGAAATTGCACACGTGTAATGAGCATAATAGAAAATCTAAACAGCGTAAAAAATATGTTTTTCGAGCTTTAATATGCACAAATACCCAGAATTGTTATACAGTCTTTAATATGGAAAATAAAAGGGTGCACTACATTACCCGCATAGTCCACATTACCCTAACTTACTATACATAACATTATTGATATAGAGTCATGTCGAAATAACACCGAGATTATGACTAACCGAGAATTGACTATGGTGACATACCTATAAGTTTAGTTTATTCTAGCGTGGATATCTTCCGACCACTTTTGCTTATGTGAACAAGCAATTGCAAATGTTAACAATTGAAATTATTGAGCATTTTGTTTTTGAATCTGATCAACTTTTTTTCAAAAACGGGACCTGAACACTCCCTTCTCACTAATGATTTCAAAATCTATCTTTGAACTTATCTAATCCATTGGTGCAAAAATAATATTTCTATAAAATGGGCCGCAAACTTTCAATAGATTTTGTATAAATACTACAGGGTGGGCCATTTAAAGTGGAAGCATCGGACAACCCAATAACTTTTGACAGAATTGTCAGATCGACTAATGACATACCGCATTGGAAGCGTCATTCCAAGACAATTTTACCATGGAACAGTACACACCAAAAGAACGCGCTGAAATCGTTCAGCTTTACATTCAAAATAACTTCTCAATTGTGAAAACCAAACGAGGCACATTTCACGTTAAATGGATGCGTTAATAAGCAAAATTGTCGGTTCTATGCCACTGAAAACCCTCAATTAATTGAGGAACAGCTTCTATATGACCAAAAAGTTACAGTTTGGTGTGGTGTTTGTGCGGATATGCTCATTGGTCCCAATTTTTTCGAAGACGATGATGGAGCAACGAAAACTGTTAATGGCGATCGTTATCGAGCCATGTTAAATGATTTTGTTATGCCCATTGTTCATGAAAATGGTTTGAATGGCTTCTGGTTTCAACAGAACGGTGCAACATGCCAAACAGCTCGACTAACAATCGATTTGTTACGACCATTGTTCCCCGGACGAGTCATATCGAAAAACTATGATTTTGACTGTCCCACGAGATCACCCGATTTGACGCCACCAGACTTTTTTTTGTGGGGCTATTTGAAATCCTAGGTATACGGTGATAAACCAAGGACCATAGCTCAACTCAAAGACAACATACGACGTGAAATCGCCGTCATATCGACCGATACATTGGCCAAAACGATGGAAAACGCCGAAAAAAGGGGACATTTTGTACTCAAGGCCAAAGGTGGCCATTTACGCGATATCATTTTCAAAAAATAGCTGTAACATATCTCCTTAAACCAAAATAATTAAAATCGAAATGAAAATAAATAAAAATGTTTTTTTATATTTTTTTCAGAAACAAATGCTTCCACTTTAAATGGCCCACCCTGTACTTTTGGCGGATTAGAGACCACTATGGTGCTCCAGTTGCCTATCGAATTTTTCGCATTTAACGAAATTAAAAAAAAAATACAGATACGAGGGGTACTAATGTCAATAGCTAAGTTCTGGCAAAACTATAATTAAGTTTGACATTTTTTAGCATAAACGTACTAACAACGTTTTGATGTACAAGTGATATTTGTTTTGTTTACAGTGAGTTAAGAAAATCAATTAGGCCAAAAAATTTAAATTTCAAGAGAAGATTTCCGTTGGATTAGTTTTCAAAACTTCTCCTGTTAAAATTTCATTTCCTAAGTTCATGCACATGTACATTATTCAAGAATAGGCTATTTGGTGAATTGAATGATTGATAAAAAGTTCCTAATTAGTTTGCAAGTAAGCATTACATGAAAGATACAGAGTTTTCAAACAGCCCTCGAGCATCCATCTAAATATTATGGGTTTATACGTCAAGTTAAGGTTTCTATTCAAATTTTAAAATGTTTATTTATTTGCTTTTGAAATATGTTATACCTTAGGGCAGAAAACTTAACATTTTTCAGTGCATTTATGAAAATAATGATTTTGTTTGTATCCTCTTATTGTTTTGTTTCATTTTCAAATTCGACTGAATTTAACAATGAAAATTCTTTGTTCCACTTTCTTTATTTCAAGCAAGGACTCGAGGAAAATTCTGTATGAATTTAAAATAAATGAAAGATTTACAACTACGAATACCATCACGACCACCACACAAACCACCGACATTAATGACCGACCAAAGGAACATATTTTGATGATAACAACAACAGCAACATAAATGAACAACATTTATGTCTGCAGCAGATCAAGCAGAGAGCTTGGGCAGGATTAGGTGTTCAAAAGAAAGCTGAAATACACTGGGCCATATTGAATCGTAAGGTTTTCTTTATTTAATCCTGAATTAATTGACTGGAAATATGTACATTTTTAAATTTCAAAAATAAAAAAATCAAATAACTAAAGATGTTGTGTTGTTGTTGTACAAAAACAACAACATATAATAGAATTTCTTATATGTGTAAAATTGTAAAATTAAATTTATTATCATAGGGCAAGTACATACTTAAGTAAGAAGTTATCTTAAGAGGCAAACTTTTAAAAACAAATTTAATTGTGTAATTTAAAAAAAAAAAACTAAAAACAAATTAAAATAAAAATAAAAATCAAATGTTTTAAAATGAAAATGAAAGTTTGTGTAGTTTTATTCAATTTTTCATAATTTTTTTAATTAATAGGGTAAAGATCGGAAACATGGACCACCAATCTTTCTTTTTTAAATTAAATTCCAAATACATAAAACAACACAATTAATTTTATTTCATTCATTTAAGGAAACAATTCCGATTCACTTTTAGACAAATATTTCATAAGAATAAGGAAAAAAATCAAAAAACTAAAAATACTCAAAATGAAGAGAGAAACAAATTTTATAGTTATTTGGTACAGAAGTTGCTTACAAAAATGTCATTTAAACATCCGGCACATTTTTCATGACTCCAAGAACGCCAGACTACACATTCCACCCAAACCTCACCACGCACTATGGTTTTTCTTGGGTAAAAAAAGATTACACAAAAATAATTCACTACAAGGACACATTTTCTTTAAAAAAATTAAACGCGAAGTTAAAGGTTATACATTCACATATAGTGACAGTCGAAATCTCTTGAATTTTGAAAAATTCAATTTTTCTGTTTAAAAATGTTAGTTACATTAAACGCAGGAGTGATATATGAATAAATTTGTGTGCATTCAATCAAATCAAGTCAGATCAAATCAACTCAATGTGATAATGAGCGGTGCCACGCCCCAAAAACAAATTCGTAATATTCGTCATATCTCCGAAACTATTAGACGCAGAGAGATAAGATTCGATATGTTTGTGACAGGCACAGAGAAAAATAACATGAATTTCGGTATATATATAAAGGATAGTGAGTCAAATAACATTTGTTGAAATAAAGGGCGGTACCACACCCAACAATGAACATATACTTATTCATTACCACTCTGTTCTATAGGAAACAAGTTCATTCATGTAGCTCTGCCTGTGGGTGTGGCACCACGTATTTTTTTCAGCAGACATTATTTGTCTTGATGACTTTTGTATATAAACTGAATTTCATCCGCATGGGTCAAATAGTTTCGAAGATATGATGTGTTTTATATTTTTGGGGCGTGGCACCGCCCACTTTTCTAGTAAATGGTATTTCTCTCTGTGCCTATTACAAACATACCGAATCTTATCTATCTGTGTCTAATAGTTTCGGAGATATGACGAATTTGTTTTTGGTGCGTGGCACCGCCCATTTTCACTTTGATTTGATTTAATCTGACTTGATTTGATTGAATGCACACAAATTTATTCATTATCACTCCTGCGTTTAATGTGACTAGCATTTTTAAACAGAAAAATTAATTTTTTTCAAAATTCAAGAGATTTCGACCAGTGTCACTATTTTGTAGATCAGATGCTGGAAAAAGCGGGCATCTTTTCAGATAGGTGAATGTATAACCTTTAACTTTGCGTTTAATTTTTTTAAAGAAAATGTGTCCTTGTAGTGAATTATTTTTGTGTACACTTTTTTGTCCAAAAAAAACCATAGTGCCACGGTGATCTTCTGAGTAAAGGGTATTACAGTGAAAACATTTTTCATCTTCTTTGGGGTTTACAAATTCCAAATCATCACCATCAGACTTGTCATGAAAACTGCAACTAGATTCTCCATCTGAAGAAGATGAAACTCGTACATAGTACATTTGTTTTAGATGCTTTTTTATTTGTTGGAACATATTACCCGCAGCACATGTTGGTTAAATGGTTTTTTATTTTATCAAAATCTCGTGATGTTAATAAACTAATTTGTGCTAAAAAATTTTAAATAGTATTCAATGACGCTTGGAAATAATAGTCACTAAACTAAAACACTAAAACAACATCACAGAAAAATACGATTTCACCTAACGCTAAAATCGCACTGACTTATTACCCGCGTAGTCCATATTACCCTCTCCTACCCTACTGTTTTTTTTTTTTTTTTTGTGGACTGACCTGAGGCAGAACGTAGGGGAGATGTGTGTACCTAGGTCCGCTTTTCAGTTTTTTTAATGTGCTGGATTTTCCAAAAAAAGTTTCTTTAGTTTTTTGATTAAATTATATTTCTACAATGCTTGCAGCATCAAATAACGTGACAATGATATTTCTATGTCTTACCATTGAGTAGAAATATTACTTTTTCCGTTTCAATCTCAAAAATAAAAGAGAATACATTGTATATAGGTAATAAATTATGAAAGAACTATTTACTATGTAATCAACAGGAACATTTTTTTCAATAAAAAAAAAATTAATCATAAACAAAAATTATAACACAAAAAAGTGAATTTAGAAAAAAACAATTAATCAAACAAAAATCGTTGCAAATAAATACATGAATCACGTGAATAATAATATTATATTGAGAGGCGATTATGGCTTCCTGGTTGCCCGTCGAAAAAGGCTCGCTGGTCAATAAACTAGGTCCAAGGTACACACAGACAGCATGTTTTAAAAACTGTCAACACCCATAACACATGTTAATGAAAATACATCAAAAACACACTAAAAGCTTAAAACAATAACTAAACTTCCTTCCTGATGTTGTAAAACTAAAATATTTCAAGTAAGTTTCTCACAAAACGTTTCGTAGTTTACTCCAAAAACAAATTTTTACACACAAAAAACACTTTTTCCGTCACTTTTTATACACGCATACAGCTTGACGGTCTGAAGTCTACTAATATCAGTCAGCGGTATGAGTGGAACATTCCATAGAAGAACATTATCGTACACGTGCAACTGTTGAGTGGCAACCGGCACTCGGACCGAGGTACACTCGGACCAAGGTACACACATCTCCCCTACTCACTAACCGTTGGGCATAATTTTAAGGTTTTAGGAAATAACGCCCAAAAAAAAGTAATAACGCCCAAAAACAAAAACAAAAACAAAATAACGCCCAAAGTATTTTCATATAAAGTTGGGCGAAAATCATTATGAAAATAACGCCCAAAATTTTGGCTTTATTTATTTTTTTGGGCGTTATATCATTTATAGCCTTATCATGTATGACGAACGAATCGTTTTACTGATTTCCAACTGCTTATATCCTCCAAGTTAACAGATGATTTGAAGTTTATGCTTACAAACCTTAATTTTTGAACTAAAATGAACGCTTAGGTTATAAGAAGTTCTTAATAAAAAGTTTTAATAAGTTGATATTAATGAGTGAAAATCAGTCACTTTATGCGTTCGTCATACATGATAATGCTATTAAAATAAAAAACAAACGAAACAGCGCCCCAATAATTTTCATACAAATAAATTTTGGGCGTTATTTCCAAAATGATTATCGCCAATATTTTTTGGGAGTTATTTCGTTTTTATTTTGGGTGTTATTACGTCATTTTATTTTTTGGTTATTATTTTTTTTTTTTTTTTTTGGGCTTTACTTCATTTCTTGAAAATAAAACGAAATAACCCCCCCAAAAAAAAAACGAAATAAAGTCCAAATTTACTAACCGCCCATAAGAGCGGTAAGACAAATCGTAATAGAAAATATTTTTAGGGTCAGCAGTAGTGAATAACCCTTTAGTTATGGATTCGACAAAATGGAGCGGCAAGTAACCTTCTTCGTAAATTTTTCGGTGACAGAATTATTTCGAGAAATTCTGATTTCACTTTACCTTCCTGTTCCTCAGGTTAAACATCACCTGATTTCTTATTCTCAAGCTTTTAAAGGTGCGGTCTTACCTGAATAAGCCTCAAACTCTAAACCAAAATATTCGTGAAGAAATAAAAAATTTGGAGAATGAAACGTTAAATGAAATGTATTAAAAAGAGCCTTATGCGTCAACAAGAAGATGGAGGCAATTTTAATAATATTATTTTTAACACTTAGACAGAAAAAATTCAAATAAACTAATTATAATCGTTAAAAAAAATCAAATAATATATTAAAACTTAAAAAGTTATAAGGATTTCACACAAATCAGTCGAAGTTTACCCACCTTGAATATATATTTTTTTGAGCAAAAGCTACTAAACAAAACAATTTTTAAAATTTTTTGTTTACCATTTTTTAAAAAGATGTCGAAAAACGGTTTATTTGAGAAAACACAACAAACCAAAACAATAATAGCTCTTTTCGATGTAGTTGATGGTGTGGAATCCGAATCCTGTCTCGGAATCGCTTTTTTACGTATTGTTTTTAGAGATATTGAATGTTATCGTGCATCGATATTCCCGGGGAGTTTTTTTACAATAGAGAATTAACGGCAGTCTGAGAAAAACCACCCGGAAATATTTATTCACGATAGTCCCCATTCTAACCTAAAAGTTCAAAAACACGATTTTTGAGGTAATTTACAGGACGCTTGAAATTTTTTTGCTCTTTTCTACTAGCTCCTTTATTTGGCTACTTTTTCAGCTTGAGTTGCAATACCAATGATGCATACATTTTCACTGATGACGTGACAGTGGCGTAAATTAAGGGTTTTATCTGTATCTCCTAAGCTATTAGGAATGAAAAAACAAAACAAACATGCCTAGCGAAGCGGGCAGGGAAAGCTACCCCAGAAAAATCACCTCATTGACTTAAAAACGTGAAAATCTCAAAATCGATTTTTTACACGTTAGATACGTTTTCACAAAACAGGTCACATATCGACGCATGATACGAAAAGTAGGATGATTCAATTCTCCTACGAAAAGTAGGTTGTTTTATATTCTTGGAAGAAAAGTAGGACGTTTCAGAATTTTTAAAAAAAAGTATGATGTTTCATATTTTTTATGGAAAATAGGATGTTTTACGAAAAGTAGGATGTTTCATATTGTAATTTGTTACGAAAAGTAGGTTGTGTTAAACTTTTACTCGAAATATAGGATGTTTCATATTGAACGACAAAAAAAAAAGGGTGAATCATATCATAAGCGCATATAAAAATTTGTTAACTTATTTTATGTATTTAAATGAACCTTAACCTTCCCTGTGAGCTTCTTTTAGTTTATGCATGACATAAAATGCTCGTTTTATCGACAAATCTAGTTAAATTTTTATTGTTTTGATACTCGAATTAAACATATATTAGCAATGATGGCTAAAATAAAACGTGGATTAGCCTAAACAAAACTACAGCAAACGAACAATCACATAACGGATGAATGTTTTAAAAAATGATTATCCGTAAAGTATAACCCTTGTTGTGTTTATAGCAAACCGTCTAAAAGAGGTGGTACCGCCACACTTAAAAAAAAAATCCTATGCACTGCTGCTCTTCACAGCCTTTCCAGCCAAAAAAATCAAGTGAATATGTTGAATTTTAGGCATGGAAAGGGACTGCACCGATTTCGTTTACCTCTTTATATATAGATATGTTATATTTTCTCATCGTTCTTTCACTTAATAACTTATACCTGATATCAATATTTCATTTACATTAGGAAATTGATGTAACAAATAAGAAACACCCTAGTTTTTGCCAAAAATACGCTGCAAAAATCAACGTCAACCTAGTTTTCGTGCAAGGCATCGAAACGTCCTAGTTTTCGTCCAAAATGTTCAAACATCCTATTTTTCGACATAAAAACTTTAACGTCCTACTTTTATACACAAAACTTCGAAGAAACCTAGTTTTCGTCATATAGAATGAAACAACCTAGTTTTCGTAAAAATAAGTTTGAAACGTCTTACTTTTCGTCCAAGAATTTTTGAAAACCTACTTTTCGTAGGAGAATTAAATCATCCTACTTTTCGTATCATGCGTCGATATGTTGGAAAAATAAAATTTGTTTAGAATAAAATACCTTTACAATCTATCACTTAACTTTTCGAAATTTATAATTAAATATTTGGAAAACCGGTATAATTCACATAAAATTGATAGAAAAAAATATTTTTAATAAAGTAATACATTCATTCTGACAATATGCTACATTTGGCTTCAAACAACTTGACCAGAGCGTTTTATCCACTAGCTGCTAATATTGCAAGTTCTATGTTGCTTTTTTGCTATTCAAAGTCCAACTTTGAACCCACAAAAATAAAATTTAAAACTTTTATAGTTTTTTTTTTCGACACTTAGTATTAACTCACGATTGACGTAAAATCTTTTTAAATCCATAGCACTTTCATTTTTCGCGTATTAATGGCTACGATCAGTCACTGTGCTCCAGTGAATTTAAATCTAATGAATTGACTAAAACATTTGATTTTAGATGGTATATATTGTTCTGAACCTCCTAGCTTGAGCAAAGGCTCTGGGTTAATATATTATAAATGAAATCAACAATCACAGTCACTAAAATATAACATTAAAAATAAAACTTTAAACATATTTACTGTAACACAAACATATTAAATATAATTTTTATTTCGATTAAATTAAATTACTCTATGGTTTCTATACATTTTAAAAACTTAAACTAAGACACATTTCTTCTTGGATGTAAATATCTTGAACTTTGACTGAAGTAAAATACACTTCCGCCATATACAAAATAGTCATCATTGATATATAATCCACTTGTATGTTGCACGATCGCAAGGAACAGCAATAGACAGCATGTCAGAATCAATCCGATGTTAAAAGTACGCAGCATTTTTGAAAGACAATTCACAACTGATCGATATAAATCGAATTTCATTAGTACCGCCTATTATTTTGGCTGTAGAATAAATCTCATTGAAATTCAAAATCATACCTGCAGCTTTGTAAATACCTACCGTGCTGTTCAGAATAAGAATTATTTAGAAACAAAAATTGTCTCTTAGTTTATTTTGGCATGACTTAATTTTTTCGAATTTGGTACCAAATGGCATCACGTCTTTAAAAATTAAAATATATTTATACATAAATTGCGTTGGATTGCATAATTTAAGCTCCGGCATAGAAAATATTACATAATATGAATCATAATTGGAGTAGATTTTACAACATTATGTGTATTCACCCTATATTGCAATTTTCTAAACGACAACTTTACAACTAACGTCTATGATCTTATCCGATAGGAGATAACGGCAGGTCATTGATTTAAAGTGAGACCCATCAAAATTGATGCACCCGAAACTCATAATTTGACGGCGCATTGTAGTTAATGTAGCAGAGTTATGGAACAATAACGTGGCTTACGTGGTCACGTACTTGAGAACGTTTTGTGTATAAAAAGATTCAATAGTGAAAGAGAGATATTCTGTGAATGATAAGCAAATGAGAACTTAACCGAAAACAGAAATCATAACATCTGTGGACATACAAACATGACCAATCAAAAAACGAATCCGGAAACGATAAAGCAAGAGACTTGTTTTCTTTAAGCTACTTTTGATTGCTCATCGTGAACTATAGTGAAATTTCGACATATCGAATCACCAGTTATCTATATATTATTACACAAGACAAAAATTTGTCCATCTTTTTTGATTTACTTTCGTTTCGCTGACATCGCACCAAGGAGTACAAATGTGTTTTTCCATTTTGTACCAAATAGCAAAAAAAAAGTACTAAAGGTGTCCAAAAAGTACCAAAACTTCACCAGATTCAAATTTTGCATTAAAATATAGTTTTATGGAAAGCACAACATATAATTTGTAAAGTCTGTGTAAGCGAATGGGGACATCGCCCCACGCAAAATGGGCTTACAAGCGGCGGCATTCATCGACTTTTTTCGAGAACGAATTTGATCGACATTTTTCTTTTTTTAACAATAAAAATAGAATTTAAAATTAAAATAAAATTTAAAATTAAAATTTATATTTTTTCGTAATTCAATGTTTAATCAATTTATATTTATTCACATTATTATGTTATTTTACCCATTTAAGTTGAAATTGTATGCAATTAATGTACCATATGAGATCTTTGGTCTCAACGTACTACCATAACTCAATCAATAATCAAATAATCAAATATGGTCGCTAAAAGTTGGCACAGTTTCAGTGTGAACAAAAAATTATACTATGATAAAAGAGCTGGTTCACATGACAGACTATTTGTAGGCAAGCGGTCCCTTCACTTGCCTACAAGTAGTACTATCACCAGGTTTTGTTTTCTATTTCAGAAAAATATTTTGGAAGGTCGAAAAAAGGTACTAAAGCGATTTTTGTCGTTTAGTACTAAAAATGTAGTAAATTTAGTACTTTTTACCATATACATACATACAAAAAATTTACTTTGTGCGCAAAGCGTGATTCAATACCTTTCTAAAAATGGTCCAAACATGAAAATGAGTGAAGAAATGTTCCAGTTATGGGCCATTTTGTGGTCAGACCTTTTTTCAAATTTTCAAAAAATCATAACTTCAAAGCCTTCCTTGTTTAAGCATGGATATCTCAAAAACCGTATGAGATACAGCAATTCTAAGGCCGGATTCGGATTCAGCATTGCAAAATACATTACATATAACTATTTTTATATTTGTTTGTTGCGTTTTTTCCGATTTTTTTTTTTTTTTTTTATATGGAATATGTATTTTTGCGATATTTCGCGGGGTATCAGCTACGATTTCGGGGTTTGCATTTTTCCAGACCAATAAACTAATACAAATGAAACCCCATTCACAGATTTTGTCCACATATTCAAAAAACCTATCGAGCACCGTGACCTCGAGCCATACCAATTTTCCCTTTTGTTTTGACTGAAAATTATTTTCTTTTTCTTTCCAAAAAATATATTTTGGAAGGTAAAATAGGTGTACCTGGGCACGATTTTGTAGTTTAGTACTAAAATACATAGTAGTAAATTTAGTACTTTTTATCAACTACAAAAAATTTTATTTTGAGCTTATAGCCTGATTCAATACCTTTCCAAAGCAGGTATAAACATGAAAATCTGTTAAGAAATGGCCAAGTTATTGACAATGGTTTGAGGAGAGTTTGTCACATTTTACCGATTTTTTCACTTTTTACACCCTCCACAAGCCACAAATAAAAATCGCAAAATTTTGTTTTTGCCATTTCTCAAAGATAAGGCATGAAACGAAACCATGTACCAAATTTCAGCGAAATCGGAAGGGGTGTGGCAGATCTTGTTACGCTAGGCCGTTTAAACAAAAATTGTTATATTGCACGACACCGTCTGTTTTCGTACTGAGATCAGAAGACTAAATGCAAATATTCTTAAATTCGCCAAAAAGTATGCTCCTTTTTAGCAACTTGCAAAGTGTGGCATTTTAGTTTATGCATCAACCATTTAATCGCCACGCCACCTACACGTGAGTTTTTTTTTGCTCAATTTTTAATTGCGAAATGGCGATCGAAAAACGAAGTGTAATAAATTTGCATTGGTTAAATGGGAAAATTTAAATAAATTTTTATGTTATTTATTATTCATGAAAACTGCAATGATTTCCCTTAATTTTTATTAAAATTCCAACCACAATTAAATGCGATCACTCACCGATCTGCAGCGAATCTCTCTGCCGCTGCTGAGGCTCAAAATCAGCGACTTCGGGCACACTGATTGTTTTTTCTTAACAAATTTTTTTCTTTTTTTCATCATTAACTGGCACAACACTCTCACTTTTTGCAACTAACTACTTTTATTACTAAAAAACACTTTTATTAAACTAATTTAACATTTTATTAAATTTTTTTGTTATTTCGCGACGTCAAGAAAACCGGCGACACTTTATTTCTTTCATAAAGACTGATTCAACTGATCAGACTTGCCAGATTGTTGAGTTCATCACAGTGTGCGAAAATTATTTTTTTTTTTTTCGGGACAAAGTTTTTAAGTTGTTTTTTTGCGATGTTTTTCGTTTTTTCTATCATTGCATTACTTTTGATGGAACTTTGTGTGACTTTTTTTTTCTTCTTTTCACGATATTTATATTTAAATCTTATATATAAACAGGAAAATGAAATCAGTTTCAGTCCCTGTTTCTATACTTAAATCTTAACCGATTTGCTTGATTTTCTTTTACCCTACACCCAGGGTATGTTCACTTTGTCCTTTCGTCTGTAACGCAAAAATGAGGCGTGGCAGGTATAGAAAAGTATATATATTCTTGATAAGAGTTACCTCCTCAGTCAATATAGCCATGTCCGTCTGGCTAGCTGGCTATGTGTGGAAATACATTTTTTGGGAAAACTAAGTTGGTCAAAGTAAGCTAGAGGGTTTGAAAATGAGCTAAATCGGTCAACGGACACGCCTACCGCTCATACAAAAAATATGTTCAAAACGCAATATTAAGAGCATTATTTGCGATAAAGCAAGAAAAATACACACAATTACTAGGGATAGTAAATACAAGCTCTGAGCAAAAACTAGGAGAATTCGGACTAGAGGGCGTGGCACCTCCCATATAAGCAAAAGTTTAAAAATGCTATACTGGAAAAGTTTTTTGAGATAATCCAACTAAATTTCATTCAAATACTAAGGACTATAAATGCACGCTCTGAGCTAACACTAGACGAACTCGGACAAGAGGGCATGGCATTTCCCATATAAGCAAAAGATTCAAAACGCAATACTGAAAACGTTTTTTAAGATAATCCAACCAAATTTCACTCCGACACTAAGAACTATAAGTACAAGCTCTGAGCAAAAACTGGATGAACTCGGACAAGAGGATGCGGGCCCTCCCATATAAGCAAAATTTTAAAAATACTGCAGTTTAGGGTATTAAATGTTTGGCCAGGCTAAAGGTTACACCCTTACTAGTTTTTTTTTTTTTGTGATTGTATGCTAGGTCTGTAGAGATTCAGGGAAAAAATTTTTTAAAATATTTATTCGTGATAAAGCTCAAAGCTCATTTTTGAGAAATCCTCAACATTCGGTTAAGACTTAATCATTCTCTAAATACATATTTTCTTGAATTAAACTATGTTCTATAAATAGAAATAAGTTCTTTAGATTAAAGAATTTATTTTACAGTTCCGTTTATAATGTACGTTTTATAATGTACTTATGTATGTAGGTTAAGCGGAAACAGTTGAACTTCTACTTTGAACAATCACTGAAACTTCAAAATGTTAAAATCTACATCTTTTGCTCAAATAAAATTTCTATCTGATCATTAATGTTTAAATAATGTCGACTTAAATTATGCTGCGATTGGGAACAGATCAATGATCTATGCAAGTCAACTCTTGTCAGCTAAATTTTATTTATGTATGTACATATGTATAAAATATATTCTCTATTGGAAATTTTGTTTTTAAATCTTGAACACCACACTATTCTGCAGCTGTCTCTATACCTAATAGGTATTAAAGAATAAAATCTTATATGCTTGTTGAAGGTTGATATACTTGGTGTCTCAAGATATCATCCATAAATCGGCTTAATTTTTCCCCTTACCAACCGCTGTAAATAAAAGTAAAACAAAATTAATAATATCTACTCATGAGAGGGCAATTTTAACATTACATTTCTCAGACTTGATCCATCCACTGTAAGTATCGTATGATGGATTGCTACCAAGTGAACTTAACCAAGCATTAACAGGTTCATAATATTCCAAAATAGCACCTGCGCTCAATTTGGGCTCATCATGTAGTAATATTCTTATGGTTTGACGCCAAGGTCTAGATGATCCAACGGACATCATTTTTCTGAAATTTTTTAATGGTTAAGATTTACGATTGGCAAAATCAAAGCACGCTGCAAATACTTACTTCAAGGCATTTCCCGCATTCTGATGACTAAAGAAATCACAAAGATGAAGGGTTTTATCATTATTACTCCTCTTGCACAATTCACGATAGAACTGATATCCAAGTACCTCAGATACGAATTTTCTACAACAAATAAAAACGTTTATTAATAGTTTTGACTGAAAATGCGTAAATTATGACCGCATTAATAGATATATCCATGGGCTGGTAGTTCTTTTTTTATTTGTAAATAAGTGGAACCATCTTTTTTTTTTTGGCCCAAAAACCGAAAATGACCGATATCTCGAAAACGACGTGAAAGAAAAAAAAAAAAATAGTGGATAGTGGCACCTGCAGTTGAAAAATTATTTAATCATTTGTAAACTAGTGTAATCTCTCACCGCCCATTGAACCAAATACATACATATTTTGTACATACACAACTGCTAAAGGTCATTCTAATATATCTAACTTTGCCGTACGCTTGACTAAACCGACCGCTATTGTAGATATTCTTTACGGACATTTAAGTATTTAGAACCTTCCCAACAGGAAAAAATTCAAGCGCTTCTGAACTAAGCACTTTAAAAGCGCTTGTCCCCATAGAAAATTAGAAGCACTAACGCAGTAAGAACAACATGGGTTTGAACCCAGCATGGGTCATTTTATTTCTGTTTATCTTTTATTTTGCTTAATTTTTCTTTTTTTTATAATATTTTTTATTCAACTTTTTTATTTACTTTTGTTGAATTGAATTGATACTGATAACGCAATGATTTCATGTAAGTTTGCAATAAGAACAACATAGGTTCGAACCCGGGTGATTTTTATTTTTTTTTATTTTTAAAAATTTATTTGTTTTTGCTTTTTTTTTAAACTGTTTTCTATTTCACTTTTCTTTTTTCCTTTCTCTTATTTGGTTTAATTGAATTGAAACTGATTACACAATGATTCTCTGTAAGGCTGTAGGAAGCATTCGAATGTCAAATTCTGTTTGAACAGCATTTGCTTAATATACAAATCTAAGACCTCTTCATCGTATCGGGTAAAAGTAAGTAAAAATAATATGTTTCTATCTATCGCATGGATGGTCGTAGGTTCGTACCCTCCTGCGGTCTTTTAATTTTTTAATTTAAGGAACGCTTACCGCCGCATTACAAATAAGCACTTCAAAAAGCCTTTTTTCTGTAAAGCTGCGGTAAGCTTAAGAGCGCTTATATCCTAGGACATGAAATGTTAAAAATAAAGAACAGTTTAGAAGGGTTTTTGAAGCACTTCTTTTCCCCTTGGGCTTGGACATTATATAAAGGGCATACATATGCATGCGTACATGTAAATGTAAAATAAAAAAGTTCATATTTATACAATTGTGACATACTTGACTTGATAATTTGTTTCCAGATCAGTAAAGAACTTGAAATTAAAATCAAAAACTCCATCAGGGCGATCTCTTGGTGGCTCCACGCCAGCTATCTCATCCATTTGCTTCCAATAGTAGGCATTCAATTCATTATCCTTAACTTTTCCTTCGAAATAGTCGTTCAATACTCTGGCTTGTACGTAATGCATGTGTAAATTCAACATGGTGTGTATGGACTATATGTAAGAAAGAGAAAAAATTAAAAATACGCTTGTGTATGTGCCAAACATTCGAATTAATCACCATGCGGATTAAACGATTCAAGATAGCTCCATTATTGAATCGATAAGTTCCAGTCAAATGACTGGTCTTTAGATGTGTCGGTGTTGATGCTGACAAAATAATCGCCTCTCCAACTGGATACTCCAGGTTATATGATGGGAAATAGTAGGCAGGTTGAGCGCTTTTCTCTTGGGCATAATGTATGCGTGCCAAGTAGCCATGCGCCTGTAAGAAACTGCGGAAATTGACTTTCTCACAATATTTCATATAAGCCTTTGGTGTCATATCATAAATTTCGACTTTGCAATCACCACTATTAGTGGCATTGTCATGCAACTTAAGACGTTCGCTCCAAAAGTCAGCTGATAGTTCAGTGAAGTTCAGTGTCCTGTGAAAGTTTTCGGCAGCTTCAAGTACCTGACGAGCGTTATAGTTTTCCGTTGCAATAAAACCGTCGAACGGTGGTAAGTTCTTAACATTGAAATGATTTTCAACAATACTGCCGTTGGTCCAAGCTTGTGCCAGAACTTGTTGATACAAATGATCAGGAATTGGACCACGTGGATTGATGTTTTGTCCAGGATATTTAAGTCGCAGTTCGGTGCGTATAAATGTGTGCAGCCTATGGTAGAATGGGCGTATTGCATCCATTACGGAAGTCATTTCTTTCAAGAAATCCTTGTTATATTGTTTGTACCAGAAATTCATAATTGGTAGTTCTTAGGCAAAAATAAAGAGATTAATTAAAATACATGTAATTTTATTTTAAAACTTACCCAAAACTTCAGCTGCCTCTCGTACACAATGGAACATTCCCATTAAATGCTTGCGGATATAACGTGCATTATTGTCACGCCAATCAGCCCAATAGTATTCCAATTCAACAGGATTTGTGCTATTTATAAAGATTTGTTCCACATCTGGATAGAAAGCTATGGACGCTGCTTGACCTTTCTTAGTACCATAAGGTGTGTAGCCAGGGTACATAGTTAAATCATTTAAAGCCTGACGGTATGATCGGCATTTACCCAAATCTTTACCCAAAACAAACATATCAGCCACCTTGCCTAAATTCTTAATGGAACGACGTGTATTTCTGCTACTAAACTTTTTAACGTCATATTGATTGGCCTTTTTGGATATATCGCGAAGTTGATTAGCAGCCACAGCACTATCGGATAATTTCCAAAAATCAGCTTCTCCACCATTACTATCGCGTGCATTGAAAAGATCATGCGAAATTTTTTCAAATATTTTTTTAATGCGATCATTGGATTCATCGACGAATTTGCGTGCATCATCCTCGGATGCTAGTGCTTCCTTTGACAGATCTGGAGAAGTGTGAATATATGGATAAATGGTAGTATATAATTACTGTATTTAAAACACATAACTTATTAATATGTTTCGGAAAAATTTCCAAAAATATTTTTATAAATTTTTAACTAATTGCTGAACAGTTACTACTTATATTTATTAAAAAATAATTTCGATGCACCCTGTGCCACTTATCAAAGCGACTGCACAAACCACTCATTATGAGGTGAATTTTGCATATGTTTAAGCAACATATACTAGAATCATTGGGGAACTTCTACGTGCATACAATTTTCATGTCGATATATCCCTGATCAATAGATATTTTCCTGCGAAGCAATTTCAAGTGATTTTTTCAAAGGAATTATCTTTATTTATGCATAAGCAATGACGTGTGTTTCAATTGCAAAATAGTTCGCGCAAAAATATGTATTCCAGGTCAAAGGTCAAAAAATCAGATTTTTCTAAATGTTTTGCTAACGGTTACAGCTACAGACAAATATTAGTGATCATTCTTAGAGCTCAAAAAACAATTACAACGAAAATAGTTAATAAATTTTATATTACTTACGTCTTATGCTGTCATCCCAACCAATGGTATATTTATTCTCTTTATTTTTCTTAACAAGCCAATCCTCGAAAGGTTTATAGTACTCTAGCAAAGGATCTGCACTTAATTTGGAGCCATGTCCTAACACTTTGCTTAAAACTTCACGCCAAGGTTTGGATGATCCAAGAGACATCATTTCTCTAGGCAAAGAAAGTTTCTTATTAGCATTACACTTGATATTTCATGGGAAAAAGCTTACTTGAGTGGTATTCCAGCAGCTGCGTTTCGGAAGAAATCACAATTGCTTAGTTCCACAGTACTGGCAGCCTTTTGACATAAAGCCTTGTAGAATTGATAACCTAAAACTTCAGAGGTGAACTTGCTGTGAAACATAAAGTCAATTTTGTAATTATTACACATAAATGATAATTTTTAACATACCTGGTTACTTCATTATTTTTCAAACCAACATAGAAACTATTTGGGAAATCTAATGAATTTTTAAATCTATCACAGGGTGGTTCAATACCAGCAAAAACTTCCATTAACTTCCAATAATATTGATTTAAGTGTTCTTTTTGAATAGAGCCCAGTAGGAAATCTTGCATAAGTTTCGAATGTACATAGTAGATGGGTATGCTAAAAAGCGTATGAATGCCCTGTAAGAGAAATTATACATATGTTTGCTCTGGTTTAGTCTTGTTCGGGAAATGTATGTACTTCAGATGAAATGTGAGAATATTATACGAAAAATTAAAATTTGTTAGTTTGACTTTATTTAGTTTGACTTTGACTTTAAAATGCATGGGATCAGTAACTTAGATTTATCAATTTACAAACTTTAGTGTAACCCAGTGTGCCAGACGGCGGGAGAGATTCCCAAAAAAAAAGCGAATCGTTTTTTTTTTTTGGAATTTCTCCCGCAAACGGATCAGTAACGGATCCGTAACGGGTAAAAAAGCGAAGATATGAACCGTCTGGCACACTGGGAAGCTATAAATTTTTTAAAAAACACCCTTTTCATGAAAATGACTAAAATCGCCAACTTTAACACCCTGTATTTTAACAACAAATGGTACCATGACCAAATCATCCCAGATTGTTGTTCTTGCACATCGGATCCATCATATTGCCAAATTTGAGCGAAATCGGAGAAAAAAAAATTTTGAGCTGGTACACTTGGCGTGGATTGCTTCATAGATTAGATTATAACGGTTATTAGCGATTCCACAAAAAAAAAAAAAACGTATTTTTGCAGCCCACTAATTTTAAATGTCAAAAAATATCTGATTTGAATTTAAATGGTATAATTCATAACTGCCTTGTGTTTTCTAAATATTACGCAGGTAGCTGTCATATTGCTGTACCGTGCCTTGGAACTAGAGCTGGGCACGGGCCGTGTTTATTTTTTCGTGGCCCCGGGGCTTAACTCTTTGCTTTTTCCTCATATGAAAATCATCAATAAGTAACAATTTTTTGAAAGTGTGAATATGTAATAATATGGTTGAATCGGGCCGGGCTCGGGCATCTACAAAAATATTCGTGTGGGCCCGGTCTTTTTTTCAAGTTCTTGTTTCGTGTTCGTTCCGGGCTGCATCTCAGCTCTACTCGGAACAATCCTCAGCATCAAAAATTAAATTCAGACTATGTTTAACTACACTCAGAAAAAAATTGTATGGAAAGTCGGCTAGCTACCGAATATTAAATACAAATACTTTTTATTTAAAGCAATCACTTATCTTTTATCCCAAGCTGTTATTTGCAGCAAGTGCTAGGAAAAATATTTCACTTGATACAACAAGAAACAAGTCATCGCAAATATTTCTGTAAGTTCGACGAACCATTTCATAACCCTGTAGGACTGGCGGAGACAACTGTCGATCTAATGACTTGCGTTGCGTGAAGAGACACGGGTTCAAATACTTTACTAGGTGATTTTCAATTCCATTTTTTAAATTTCTATTAATTTGTACACAATTTGTCTGAAGAGTCTTTGGAGCGGAAAATTAAACATGTATTCTACAATATAAAAATTATTAAAAAAAATTCATCCGTACTCAGATTCGAACCCGCAACACTATGCTCAGAAATATTAAACAAACTCTTTAGCACATTTGTCTATGAAAACTATTGACTTTTTTGTGTGAATTTTTTTAATATACATTCAATTTCTTCGAGTAGTTTTGGAACTTGTTTTGGAATAGTCCGTGGTCCTGCAGAAAAATTGTTGCACGAAAATCTTTTTATCGCCTGCGAAAAATCATAAAAATATTTGGCAGCCATGGGTATGGGTTCGATCCCAGTGTGGGTGATTTTTGTTTTTTATTTTACATTTTTTTTTAGTTTACTTCTCTATTTTCCTTTTTTTTTGATTTATTTAATTTTTTCAAATATACAATGATTTTTTGTAAGGCTGTAAGAAGCATTCGAATATCAAATTATGTATACCTTTTCATCACATACGTCAGTGGTCAGTGTTGTAGAGGGTAAGTTTCTATCTATCAGTCGGAAGGTCCTAGGTTCGCAATCCTGAGTGGTCATTCGATTACTTTTTTTTTAATGTTAAACATTTAAATTGTTTGATTCAAAAGATTATTATTATTATTAAAGTAATTCGATCTATATCCCCTGTGGTAAACAATTTTTTTTTTAGAGTTTTAGAATTAGAAAGGTTATTTATTGGATCGCAATAATTGAAACTGACAAGAATTTCTGAATGTACGAAATGTATTCGTCGTACAGAATTGGCTATTAAGCTAAAACGTATATATTATATATCTTCAACACAAAACATTTCGTGAATTTTGATTGCACAAGGACTACCGCAGTTCAAAATACCTCATTTCTTCATGATCGAAACAAATTGATATTTTTGTTTTTCAATAACATGTCATCCACTCACTGAGCGGAAAAAACTAACATTTAATTTTAAAGTTTTTGTTTTCATTTAAGTGCAAAAACACTTTGCCGTGTCACGCCTTTACCGAGGTATTTTTAGATAATTTTTAACTTTGATATTGTAGGTTTGGTCGAGTGATTAACATGCATATGCTTAAAAGTTGTAATACACCTTCAAAATCTTAAGCTATCCTTAAAAAATTGTTTTTGGGTGTCTTTGTGCACTTAAAAAATTATAGCTCAGATATTTCTTAGCCGATTTTGCATTTTTATACTGATTTAGAAAGAAGAATTTATGGATGTTCTGCAAATGTATACTATAGTTCAAGTTCTGTGGAAATATGTGGAGATATTTTTGAGGAAATTTAAAATTTGCAAAAAAAAAAAATTTGTTTCTCACAGGTTAACGACTTTTTTAACCCTTTAACGACTTAAGGCAAGTATGTTTGCCAGGACTCCATTTGCTTGAATGAAAGTTTTATTAGCCCCCATAACTTCGATTTTGTTTTTTTTTTATTTTGAAATTCCCCAGTGTGCCAAACGGACTCGTTTCGGATCCGTAACGGGTTCATATTTTCGTTCTTTTATCCGTTACGGAATCCGTTATGTATCCGTTACTGATCCGTTTGCGGGAAGGATTCCTAAAGAAAAACGAATCGTTTTTTCTTCTTTTATGGATCCGTTTCGAACCTGTAACGTACATCAAAAACGAATTCAAAACGGATTTGCTTTTAATAATGTTAATGCTGCTTATAAAAAAAAGAAAACAGGGTGAAGCGCTTATTTTTAATTAAAAAAAACAAAATAATAAAAAAAAAAAAATTACTAGCCCGGCCGGGAGTCGAACTCAGGCTCCCGGGGTATTACTTTTTCATACACGAGACGTTAGACAACTAGGCTATTGACCGATATAATGTTTACTTAACTGATGTAGACTTATTTGATGTTGAGATTTAAAGTTTGTATATTAAACAAATTTCTGTTGTTTTTTTATAAGTATTCTGTGTTGTTTTTCTTCCCTTCTTTTGATAAAAAATGTTATATACTCAAATTTGGAATCAAAAACATTTTTTCAAACAGAGTTTGAAAAGTTTACAAAAAATCATACGCAATAAAATAAAAAGGAAAAAAAAAACAAATCAAAAATATTTTTTTTATCATAAAAATTAAATAAAGCAAATCCGTTTTGAGTTCGTATTTGAAGTATTTACGGAATCGAAACGGATCCTACCAGAGGTGGATTTTTACCCTTTATTTTTCTTCCTTTTTTTTTTCTTTTTATTATTTTTTAATTGCTAATAGGCGCATCAAAACGGTTTTTTTCTGTAAATATACAGCATTAACATATTTAAAAGCAAATCCGTTTTGAGTTCGTTTTTACATAAGTTTCGGATTCGAAACGGGCCCGCACTGCGGAATTTAATTTTTTTTTATTCGCTAATAAGCGCTTCAAAGTGTTTTTTTTTTTTTTATCTAACCAAAGCGTTTTGAATTCGTTTTTGATGTACGTTACGGGTTCGAAATACATCCGTTACAGCGGATTACGTTTTTTATACCTTTATGAACTCGTAATGGATTCGAAACGGATCCTCATCCGTTTTTGTGCACATTGGGTCTATCGCGTATTTAGACCTGGTCGTTAAAGGGTTAAGCAACACTTTGAAAGCTGAGGCAAATAAATTTTAGTTTATTCATAAAGTGCAAACAATTTTAAAAAACTAGCCATCGTTCTTCAAAAGTGGTTGAAAATTGAAGATATGATTTTTTGTGACCCCTAGTGAAATTTTCCGCATAATATTTTCTTTGAACACTTTAACCCATTATAACGCAGTTTTAAGAAATATGTTTCAAAAACACCTATAAATAACAACAGGACCTTATGGGTTCATACCTCTCCCCACGTGTTTTAAATAAAAAGTGCTTGCACCCAAAATGTTTTTTCGGGAAAATGTGTAGAATGACTCTTAAATGAAACATATATAGCCCTTTTTTCAAAGTGAACGGCACTTTTTTAAACCAGGGCCGAAAACCCCATTTTTTAGCAAGGGACTCTGTACTAAAACCAAAAAAAAAGTTTGACTAAAAAGTATGCAGAAAGTTTTCTGCTTGTCCATAGATTGAAAAACCGTAAATTGGAAAACCCTATCAAGTATTGTTTACGAGATATTGCATTTTTACTTAATTTCTTGACTTTCTATTATTTAAAAATTAATTTTCGAGTACTAAAAAAATAATGATCAATATATAGAAACAAAAATAGTCAGTTCTAATGTATTTTTTGATGGTAAATCCGATTCTGGTCTTGAAATTGCTCTACCATTTCCGAATTTTGAGATATTCTAACCTGAAACTTTGGCATGTACGGTTTTTTCACCACTTTTGAGGTTATATGACTGGACCAGGCAATTGTTTATCATAAAAATCGATATAGTTTTTAAAGCACTATTATTTTTCTTCAAAACTCACTTTGATTTATGTCGATATCTTAAATTTTCTCTGAAATATCCTAAACTAAAAAATGAACGAATGTAAGCCTCCAAAAAGCCTATCGTTTCAAGACTGCAGCTTTTTTCAGTTTTTATCGGCAATATTTTAATTAATTGAAATTAAAAATTTTATTAAAAAAAAAAAAATCTTTAGCTTTTTTTGGGCTTTTACTTCAAAAGGTCCGATAAAAGCTCAGAAATTAAAAGTATAAAAACAACTTTTACACATTTTGAGTTTATATTAAACTTTTTTTTTTAATTTTTTCAAATGTGAAGATATAAGTAAAAAAAAACGTTCAACTTTTGCTCTAGGATTTTAAAGTTTAAAGCTTGACCTAAGCTTATCAAATAATTTTTTCAAAAACTATTTGTAACATAAACAAGTCAATATCTTACCATGCGAGATAATCGATTCAGTAGGACATCTGGTTTAATTTCCTTAACTAATCCAATATTTTTTAGATGCGTCAATGATGATGCTGACAATATCACCGCCTCTCCAACTGAATTCTGTAAGCCATAACTTTCAAAGAAGTACGCTGGCAATTGACTTTTCTCTTGCGCATAGTGAGCACGTCCCATGTCGCGATGCCCCTGCATAAATGTACGGAAATTCACACGATTACAATACTTGATGTGAACCTCTGGCGTCATATCCGAAATTTGTGCTTTGCAATCACTGCTCGCGTTAATGTCCAGCAATGTTACATTCATATTCCAAAAATCTTCTGGAAATTTGTTAAATCCAAGAGATTCATAAAATTCATCCGCCCATCTAAGTAAATCTTTTGGATCAGTTATGCGTGGCTGATGGTCTTCTATAAGTTTATCATAAGTGGGCAAATCTTCAAATGGAAACTCATCATCCAGAATGAATTTCTTATGCCAGACCTGTGATAACACTTGCTGGAATATATGATCGGGTATTGGACCATGTGGTTTAATAACACCAGCACCGTATATTTTAAATAGCTTATCACGTATATATGCATGAAGTTGCCTATAGAGTGGTCTGATCTTTTCCATAACTTCTTCCATCTCAAGTAGATAATCGATATTATAGTGCGAATACCAATATTGTAGCACATTCATTTCCAAGGTTTCAGCTGCTTTCTTAAGCAATTCAATAATTTGATAAAAATTCTCCGTAGCCCATAGACCATTCTTTTCACGCCAAGCTTCCCAATAGTGTTTGAGTTCATCTGCATTGTCACTATTCTGTATGATGGCTTCAATATCAGGATAATAGGGCAATGTATGATTATCATTGTCGCCATAGCTATCAATATCGGCCGCAACCGTTAGACTGTGTAACTTTTCAAGACGTTCACTAAGCGTATGCGCTTCAATTCCAAGTACATAGACATCACCCATGCGGCGTAAATTCTTTAACGCCTGCTTTAGTTCAGGATCACTAGTTTGTGTATTTTCATACGTTCGTGCCTGATGTGACAGATCCTTCAGTTCAGTAGCAGCAATTTTAAGTTTAGTCAATTGCATGACCAAACTGACTTGATCGTTTTGCTTCTTTGCATCAAAAGTCATGGCGTTAATTTCATTATAGAGTTTATAAAGCTGCGTGCTAGCATTTTTCAAAAACTCTTTTACATTGGCCTGATTTCCATTTGATGGTAGATTATTTGCTGACACTTGAAGCGACCATATTAAGACAAATACACTAAAAAGGAACGTGGTCTTCATTTTGTTGTAACACTATTGTATAAGAACCATTCAAAATTTCAACAACTGTTCACTTTAAAGTTAAGATTAAAACTAATTTCAAAATTTTAGAAGTGGTATCAAAGTAACCTCTTGAATTTCGCGTGTCAAAATATGTGATAATCTTTTGCTCATAATAACTTATACATATTTTATACATATATGTATGTATGTACGTAGATGTTTGTTTTATTGATAAAATACTAAGTATAAATACATTAATTAAAAATGTTTTTGTTATAAAGCTTAGCTTTCAATTTAGTTTGTAGTGAAATTATTTTAATGATTAATTTAAATGATTCATAAACTAACATAATTGCGACGCTCCTGCGTAAATCAATTTTTTTACATCATAAGTTTTTACATTAATTTTTTCTACACAATACGACTTCAGTATTCATTGAACTAATAGTATTGTCACGGATTGTTTGAGCTTTGTTCAATCCACAAGTTCTCGCACTTCCGGAGTTTTTTTTATTCAAAATTATTCATTGATATCCAAATAAATATGTAGGTTGCGAGGGCATCGTCGGCATATATGCAAGCCAACTTCCACTTACACCATTCTGCTGGTCCATTGTGATCCCTCTTGAAATACGGTACATAGTTCTAAGGTACATACAATTAATTTAATTCAGTATACTTTATACAGTTATCAATCTTGTTGAAGCTTATTCATTAGTTGTTGGCTACTATTCGTGTTTTCTGTTCCCATTTTGATGCCTTGATGTATTTCAGGATCTTAGCGGGGTCTATCTCCATAAGTTCTTGCATATCCTGAAAAAAGAAGGATCCAAATATTTTAAATCTTGTTCTTGCAAGTGAAGGGCACCGGCAAAGATAATGTTGACTATCCTCTTCCACGTCGCTGTCTCCACACCATCTACAAAGATCGTCAGTCTCAAACCCCATCTGTCTCAAGTGCCTGCATAACGTATTATGCCCTGTAACTACTGCTATAAATGGCTTTATTTGACTCTTGCTGCACTTTAAGAGCAATTTAGTAGGAGTGTTATAAATAGCTTTGGTCGTTTGATAATGAGTCGAGTTGCCGCATCTCCTCATCATCTCCAAAACCATTTTATCTGAAATTATCTTGCAATCGTGTTACATTGCTGGTTTAACGATATGATTAAGCTCTCTGCGACAACGGCTGATTACCTCAGATCTTATATTCCTATTTTGCAGAGCTTTAATAGCAGCTTGACTATCTATGTAAATGGTTATATCGGTAGGTGATATATCCCTAATCGAAATCAACCTTGCAGCCTCTGCTATCGCAAATATTTCTGCTTAAAATACTGAACAATTATCAGATATTTTTACCGACTCTGAGAGATCAATTGGTTGACTGAAGATCCCGCAACCAGTTCCTATGTCCATTTTAGAACCATCCGTATATACTTCTAAAGTGGTATCATTAAGGACATTCTTGTTCTCCCATTGTTCAAGTGTGGGATATTGGACTTTTATGCTTTTACTAAAATCTGTGTAAGCTTTAATGTAATCTGTCTGACTTATTTCTGGCAAAATGGTTGTGTGTCTGATTAAGTCTAACAAATGTTATGGCATCCTTTTCTCTAATATAGAGATCTATTGGCAGGACATTCAATATAACTTCCAAAGCTTTTGTTGGAGTAATCCTCATAGCTCCAGTTATTCTTAAAAGGGCCAATCTTTGTATTTTTTCCAATTTTTTCACATTATTTTGTGTTTCAAGGTATAGCCACCATACTATACTACCATATGACAGTATCGGTCTAATAATTGCCGTATATATCCAATAAATTAGCCACGGCTTAAGGCCCCATTCTAACCCAATTATTTTCTGACATGAGTAGAAAGCCGCATACGCCTTCTTACATATGTATAAATAAATAATTTTTTTGGACACCGGATATAGATATTCACACTGTTTCTCAACCAAATAAAAACTTTGGCAAAAGTTAACTTAAAAAGCTGAGTACCTACACAGTAAGTTTTCCGTCAGTTTTTAGATACATAAAATGCGATTTCGTAAATTCTAGCAAGGCACATTCCAGAGAGATTGTGAAAAGCAAAAACAAAAGTTATTTCCAATGCTGAATCCAAGTCCAGGAATAGAATCATTTCTGCATTTTTAAAAATCTTCACCTAAAACAGTGATTTTTTAGATTTTTCAAGTTATATCAACAACATTCTTAACCATAATGTTTCAGAAGTTTACACATAATTTTTTATAAAAATTAAAGCAACGTTCATAAAAATTTCTAATACTGAGAATCTTGCATTAGCATGGTAATTATTATTATCATTTTTTTGAAATCTTTTTAATCACCTAGAACTGTGTCATATATACTCTAAACATGGATTTTGTTTAGTTCAACAAGATTAAATTGTTTTTAACTGCTTCCATGTGTTAAAGATTTCTAGTTTGCCAAAAATTTAAGCTCGACTTGAGCTGCGCTGTTAAATAAAACGTTATCGCGGTTTTATTTTTCAAGTTTAAACAAAACTTCGACAACACTAACGACAATATATCGCTCGTTTGCTTCAAGACCGTCTTGATTAAAAAAAAAAAACATTTTAGAGATAATATTATAATTAAGACTGCGGAACATTTACTTTTTTTCGCGGATATTTTTAATAACATTTTTTTCGCTAACAAAATTATTAATAATAGAGAGAAAAATAATAAGACTTTGTGTCAATAAACACTTTAGCTCATGAAACAAAAGATTTTCGAACGTTTACATTTATAATAAAGTAAAAATTTTACCATTTGAAAGATACTAATCATGTTCCAAATTCTGTAGTTCAAGAATCTGCTTCATCTCAATCTAACCACTCGTGGCTTAATACACGATATCTATCACCTTTAAGCGTGCTTCAAGATAACATCAAATTCGATTCTAATCACATAAACGCTTATGATACTTATTTCTACAATCATGTTACGCTCAATACTCATAGAGGTTGAAGATCTCTTCATTTCTATGTATATAAGTTTTTATCATGTCTTTAGTTTCTTTAGTCTTAAGTTTAATTTTAGTATTTAGTAGGGGAACTGATGCTATTGTGGAATAGTTTTTCAATGTAGTATGGTCGCATATCTCCGATTTGGGAAAGAACCTGCGAACGTCAGTGCCTTTATCCTATCAGAAAATATGAAAAACCAGGGATGTATTGCTGTTCTGCAGCAAACAAAATTTTTCCTGTGTCAGTTGAACGAAACTTAAGTCGCGTGTTGTTGATTTTTTTCCGGATTTTTTGCAAAAAAATTTTGTTAAGAAAAGGTTGCTTTTTGGTGAAGTTTTACTTATATTCAATAAAGGTTAGTGCTAAGTATTGCGAAATAATTCACAAAGTTTCCCATTTTATTTTTAGAATTTTGTAATTTCTAAAAATTGGCCAGTGTGGTATAGTCGGGATTCGCTAATGTGGTATATGAACATTTCTTGATATTCTTAACATTATTTGATGGCTGTTTATTTTTTAATAAGAACTATGAATTTGAGAACCAATGTAAATGAGATTCTGAACGTATTTCTTACATTTCAAACTTTATATTTGGTTGTATGGTTAAGTATGTTACATTACCCTACTTATATGTACCACATTACCTGCCCACTTTACAAGTACTGATCAGTATATATACCACATTGTGCCACTATATATACCACTTTACCTCCCAACTTTTTGAAAACATCTTTTTTGACTTTTTTCAGATTTTGCTCAATAACTTTTTTTAATGAAATTACACGCATTTTATTGAAAAATATTCTATAGCCAATATTTCAATGATCAACATAAAATTTGGCTAAAATTGATCTAACGGTTCTCTTTCAAATTCCACCTAAACATTAGCTATACCACAATAGCATCAGTTCCCCTATTAAGTATTAAGTCATGGGTCTTGCACCAAAATGATGAATAGCCATAGTAGAGTAAAGGGGTTTAAAACATAAAATTTTTGTCATGCTAACATCTATATATGAAGCAAAACATTCCAAGCGTACCAGCTGAAAATTTTTTTGTCTCCGATTTCGCTCAAATTTGGCACCATGGTAGATCCGGTGTTCAAAAACAATAATCTGGGAGGATTTGTCCTAGTACCATTTGTTGTTAAAACACAGGGTGTTGAAATTGGCGTTTTTAGTCATTTTCATGAAAAGGGTGTTTTTTCAAAAATTTATAGCTTACACTAAAGTTTCTAAATTTATAAATCTAAAACATTTTTTAAACTTTGAAAAAATTTTAAATTTTTTTTAAAAAGCCCCCTTAAATTTTTTTTAAAAGTACTGTAAATTATAGCATAATTTATAAGCTTTAAAATGGTGTATGACTCAAGATGGGATTCCGTCGCTAGATAAGAGTTTTTGGCTTTTGAACGCCCGTGGCAGGCAAAACTCTTTGTTTACTCAATAGGAAGGCATCTTATGGGAAAAGCGTACAAGGCATAAAATGCTTAGAATCGTCCAATAAATACGTGTGAAATTTTTGGAAATATTTTAGAAAGTAAAAAGAAAAATTCCAAAAAAATCATAAATAATAAAAATAAGTAGGTACTGACGAAATGACGGCCATGGTTTGAAAAATCTTAAAAATTAATTTTCGAAAAAAAATTTTTTTTTTACTTAAGTTTTTTGAAAAACGAATGTTTTTCATTCAACTTTCAAAAGATTTCCGTAAAAAAATTTAAGAAAACAAATATTTTTTTGGCCGTCATTTCAGTAATACTTTTTTTTATGATTTCTAAGCATTGGAAGTTATATCCTTGTACTTCGAAAATTTTTTTTTGATCACCTAGTGGGTGAAAATCAAAGCACGAAACAAAGTTAAAAAAATTGTCACGTGATTCTTTAGAAAAAAAATTCCCTTGACTCTCAGAGCCATTTAGCGCAAAACAAGTCCTCTACAAAATTTTTGTTTTTTATCCACATTTCTGTAAAAAAAAAATTAAAAAAAAAGATATTATTTTGAGATAATCAACTTTTAAAATTTTTAAAAAATGGAAATTAAAATAACGTTAAAAATGTTACACGAATCTGAAAACAAAAATTAAAAAAAATTTAATTTTGACAAAATGGCGGGACTTAGCAGTGGCGGATCCAGGGGGGGGCGATGGGGGCGATCGCCCCCCCCCCCTCTCAAACCAAGTGATTAAATTTTTTTTTTAAATTATATGTAAAGATTTCGAAAACTTTCTGCTTTTTTTTTTTAAATGTATGATAATATAATATCGACGGCTTATATTCAATACACTCTATCTACAAAAACAGAATTTTTCAGGAGAGCAAAAAAACTGTTTTATTCGCTATTTTTTATAGTGTTAATCAAACGAAGTACTACGATATTAATTAAAAAGAGCCACTAGATCCTTCAAATGAAAAAATTTAAAAAAACCTTAGTTATTCGCCTTATTATAGCAGATGGACGATATTGCAATTCAAATATAATATAAAATGCGTGTTCAAACAAGCAGATAGAGCCTATTGCACAATAATAAAAACCATTTTTTTATGAATTATTTATTAATAGATGGTTTTTTAGCAAAAGAAAACTCAAAATAGGTTAGGTGCCTGGCGGACTTGAGAATGCAAAATATGAGAACCGAAACCTGAGCTCAGATTATTATAGGTCCTTATTTTTCATAGCCGTTTATTTGGAACTTTGATCTGCTTATTATGAATCTTAACTTAGTTTTTTTTCTATCATTTAAGGATCCTGAGTTATCCTTGCTTATAGCTTGCTATATAGCTCTAAGTAGGCCTCAAAACAGTGATTTTTGGACTTCTAAGAAAAGATAACTCAGAATTCTTACATGATAGAAAAAATCCTAGTTTAGATGCGTAATAAGGAAATCCCAGTTAGTGATGAGTAAAATTAGTCTTAGTCTTGATTCTTGGCCTTAGTCTCGGTATTAGACCAAGACGCTAATATCATTGCTAGACCAAGACTTCTGTGGTCTTGGTCTTGGTCTTGCTCAGGATTATCATCAAGACCAATACTGCTTTTTAGTCTTTCGAATTTATTGTTAATAGGTGTGTCACGCCCGTTTCAAGCATAAAATCATATCTCAATTCGAAATTTAGCATCTTTGAGACCAAGACTTAATGACCAAGACACAATATGCAAGAACAAGACCAAGACCAAGATCATAGCAATGGTTTGCTCACCACTAATCCCAGTCCACCATAAACTGCTATAAAAAACTATGGCGCAAGACTATAGTGGGCCTGGGCGGGGAGTAGGGTACATGTACTTTCTAGTAACTGAGCTCAGATTTCAGTTCTGATGTTTTGCATTCACAAGTCGGTCTGGATACCGCTCTAATACCCAGTTTCTTTTGACTCGTATATACAATTGAGGAGTGGCCGTACCAAAGGGCCTATGTACCATTTCGAGGCAAAAGTAATCTCATACATATTATGTGCCATAATAATCAGTTATTTGGCCGGTATAATTTTTTTGAACATAATGCCATCAATTTCACGCCATGGAGTTAATTTTTCTTGAAAACAGAAAACAATTATTATCATTTCTAACAAAATGTCACCCGATTCATATTATGACACAACTTTTCCCTCGAAATGGTACCTAGGCCCTTTGGTGCGGACACTCCTCAATTGTATTAATTTTCAGATCAAGTTTAACCGATCACGCCCATTTTTGATCCCAGATAGCCTAGTAATATTGTTTTCATCTGTACCAAATTTCATGCGTCTAGCCTTATCTGTTTGTTTACAGAAGGGCCAATTACGACTCAGCAGGGCTATTTTTCGTTTGGATTTAATATCATAGACGCTATTTGTCTCAATGAAGGTTTTACCATTAAGACAAATAGCGTCGTGAAAATTGTAGATAGAGGGTATTGAATATAAGCCGTCGATATAAAAATACAGATTATTATATATATAAATAAGATAGAAATATTAATTATTAATAAATATTAATTATTAGTAATTCACTATAAAATAATATTTATCGTACTTACAGTAAAATATCTACTTGCTAGTCTCTAATGTCTGCGAAACAATTCTTAAAAGTTATTGAAAACCCAAATTTAGATATTGTCAATCAAGTCGATAATGAGAGGTTGAAACAGGTGTTGGAAAATCGAAATCATTTAAGACGAATAGTTGAATGCATAAATTAAACTTTAATACTTCTGATAGCCTTATTAACGAGGGAAATTTTAGAGAGTTATTAAGGTTTCGAATTCAAAGTGGGGATTTAGAATTAAAAAATCATCTTGAACAATCTTCATCTCGAGCAACTTTTATAAGTCAAACCACGCAGGATGAGATTATTAATTGCTTTGGAGAAGAAATTTTGTGCGAACTTATAAGTCGAATCAAAGAAGCTAATTTTTATAGTGTAATGTTTTACGAGACTACAGATATTGCTCATATCTCTCAAATGACACTGGTAGTAAGATATTTATACACAGTAAAAAGTGATAGTTTACTTTTGATTCCATTCGGTATTGATTTTAAACTGCTTTGGTATTAAATTCAAAATTTATTCCAAAAAAGGTTGAAATTTATTCTGGTAGGTTTTAATTTTATCACAAAAAATATTTACTTTTAAACCAATTAGTTTTTTCAATTTTTTAATACCAAAGTGGCTTAAAAACAATCCTAAAATAACTTTAAATTCAAAAAACTAATCATTTTTAGTTTTAAAATAAGTCCAAGAAAAGTATTAAAATATTCTCTGCGCCAATTTTAATAATTTTGGTTTGAAACTAATGCCATCAAAGTTTTACTTTGGCTTGAAGAGATTTTTTAGTTTCAAAATTTGAAAAACTTTATTTATCAAAAGAGCATAAAAAAAAGAACGAGAACAAAATAACAAAAAAAAAATTTTCTTTTTCAATTGTTTAAATACAAATTTCACACAACTACGTCAATACGTTTGATAGCCGAGTGAGCTTAAGACTTCGTAATTTATATACACAAGATGTTGTACCCTTGGTTCGAATCTCAGTATGGATGGCTTGTTTTTTTTTTTTTCAATTAAATTTAAAAATTTTTTGTTTTTTTTTTTTTCATTTTTCTCCCTCTCTTTATTTATTCCAAAATAGTTTAAAATTGGCATTGTTCTATATAAATACTTTTTTTGGTTTTAAAATTAAACTAAAATTTTTACTGTGTACAAAGGCAAAGTTAGAGAAGATTTCATTCAATTCGAATAAAACTGATTGTGAAATAGACAATGAAATTAAAGTAACAGGTTATAACTTAGGTCAAGTTGTATTAGAAACTTTGAAAAAAGCAACTTTAAATGTTAGCTATTGCATAGGCTTGACCAAAGGTGGCTGCTCTGTAATGCAATTGGAACGATGAAAGAAGTGATTTCTTTTTTTAAAGCTTCGTCAAAACGCAATGCAGTCCTTAAAAATATAATGGGACATCAGTTTATTGGTTTATGCGAGACGAGATGGGTTAAACGTCACAACGGAGTTCTTCAATTTCAAGAATCTCTACCGAAAATTCACGAATGCCTTGACGATATATCTTCGTGGAGGGACCTTCAGACTGCTGCAAAGGCAAATATATTAAAATCTGCTATATCTGACTCTGGCTTTCTTGTGTCGACCGTTTGCTTATCAGAAGTACTTTCTTGCACTTTGCCATTAAGTCGTTTTTTTCAAAAATCAAAACTAGACCTAAAATCAGCACATGATATGCTAAATGATGTTTTAAAGATTTTGAATCGAAAGCGCGATGATGAAACGTTTTCAAGTTTGTATTACGAAATTTGTGGCATTGGTAATGAACTCGGTATAGAAATGAAACTTCTTCGGCTAGCGCAAAAGCAACGAAATCGAGCAAATAATCCATGTCAAAATCCTCAGGACTATTTTAGACGATCTATATACATACCGATAATCGATACCATCATGGAAGATTTAAAATCTCGCTTTCCTGAAGAGATGCTAAATTTATACAGTTTTTCAATAAAATTTCCTGAAGTATGAGAAAAATCTGATGAAGAGTCTAGAAATGTGGTCAATCGTCCCCCCCTCTTGACAGCGCTGGATCCGCCACTGGGACTTAGAAACAAAAATTGCATCGATTTTTCGCAAAACATCACTTGGACACTCTGAAGTTCCATGCTCATAACTTGCAAAACTAATAATGAGAGGCCACCATGCTGAGCACTTAGAACAGCTCTGTGAATTTTTATAAAAATCTGGAAACCCAACTGCAAATTTTGAAAAAAATCAGATGATCATAGCCAATAGTTAACTGTTTTAAATTTGCATAGAAAATTTTTAGTTGCTTGTAATTTCGTTCCCTGGGCATTAAAAATTTAATTTTGATGTAAGTAAGCGCCATGTAAAATTTGGTCTATTTTAGAACCATTTTAAAAACTGAAAAGTGCTCCTAAATATTTTTTTGTAAAGACTTTAAGCCGCTCAATTAGAATCTGCAATTTATTTCTCCGTAAAATTTGTAATTTTCGAGATATTGAACATTCCATTTCTTACCTTAATATTAAAATTTGAATAGACAATATCTTCAAAGCTACAGAACTTACGGAGATATACGTATAAATTTCATATTCGAGTTTTTTTTTTTTTCTATAAAATCGAATCAATGCATAACCCAAAAAATATTCAAATCAGTTTTGTTAAGGTTTCAGCATCGAACTATTGTAGGCCACATTGCTTTCAACTCGGATTCCTACCTTATATCGTTGGAACTTTCGAAAGCAGATGGTGTTAAATTTTTAAGATAGGAACGAAAAGTTTTTAACTGTAGGTATACTTAATGTATAGCTTTAAATTTTTTTTTTTTTTTTTTAAAAAAAAAGATTTAAAAAGAAACTTTTTGATATGGTAAATATTTATATTTGCCAAAAGTCAAGTTTTTGCTATAAATTTAATTACTCGACCGAGAAAATTTACACATATATGTATAATATACATATATTTGTGAAAATGTATGTAACTTCTTATTTATCTTAAATAAGTTATGGTTTCGGCTTGACATGTAGCATAAAAAAGGAAAAACAATTTTTTCAAATGTTATGGCCTCCCTAAAGTGCTGATTAGAAATTTATCAACTGTATGTTTTTAAACACGCTCCATTTCTTTTAAATTATAATTTAACAGAAATATAAACATACATAAGTATATTAATATATTCATACAAGTTTATTAACATTATTTAATTTCGTAAATTGTATAAAAAAATAAAAAAAAATGTATACACATGTCCATAAATGTACATATTTATGTATGTATGTCTACTAAGGGCCGTTTTCTTCACTCCATGCTAAGTCGAGAATGCATTCTCGCTTCGATTTAGAATAGATGCTAGCAAAATTTCGTTTTCTTCAAGCCATGCTAACGCACACTGGTCGGAAAATCAAAAAAGCAGGTCAAAATCGAAAAATAAAGTTGTTGTTTTTTCACTTTTAATTGTTGGTAATGGTAGAATATTATCCACTTTGATCGTTTGAGTGGTCAAAAAGACCTCTGTGCCTAAAAAACTCTTCTCGTTTGAGTTTGAAGTTCACCTATTCTTGCGAAGAATTTTTTTATTTTTTTTAGTATAAAACGTCTCAGTAAACAAGTGGAAAAAATAACTTCTATTCATCTTTTTGCAATGTAACGAAATGGAGTTTCTCAGTGAATGTTTATTTAATAAGTTTCTCAAATCCAAAGCCTTTTATCTCGTTCACAGTTTATGTAAATAGGCAACTGTTTCGTGAAAATATATACACAAAAAAATTGTTGAAGTGGTTTTTAATATGATAAATGTTATAGCATCCACGGCCATCCGTCTAGTTTCTACATGCATCTTATTCAGAGTACATTTTTCTACAAACCTGTAAAAGAATTAGCTGCCCCGAGGTGCCTCTGAAAAAGATATAAGGACTTTTGTAAAGTATTTCATTTTCGTAATAATTGATCCCAGAAACAAAACTTTCGTAGATAAAGATGCTGTTCAGCATATTTTGACCGAAATTTTGGATATGCCAGTTTGTGTTACAAAAATTAATTTCATATTTCCAATCAGCGACCTCAAAAACCCCAATAACTCTCTTCTTATTGATTAATGTAGTTTTGCACTAAACGGTTCGTCATTGTGGATCCGCCATTTTGTATTTCGTAAACTAGGTTTCAGATTCATTATAAGCAACATCTGAAACTCCAATGTACCGTTTTTGGTGGTAATAAATACAGCTTAGCAGTTTTTAGTCCACCATTTTGGATCCGCCATTTTGTTTTTTTTGAAAATAGATTTCAGATTCGTAATAAGCATCATCACAAACCTAAAATTACCGACTTTGGTGAGAATATATTTGGATAAGCATTATTTGTGCACCATTGTGGATCCGCCATTTTGTTTTTTTAAAAATGGATTTCGGATTCGTAATCAGCAACCCTTATTACCGACTTTCAGAATTTTGGCCAGCTTTTTCGATTTTCCGACCACTGTGTAACGGTAAGAATGTCAATTTTTGAATTCTCGCAAGATTCATTCTCGGTGAGAATGTATTCTGAGTGAGCAAGATAAAGTTGGGTTGCTAGCAGCCTTAGCATGCAGATTTCGGAAATTTTAATGTGGATTTCGTTTCTTCACGTCATTCTCAAAGTGAATGCTAGCGCATTTTTTCTGTGCAATTATGGAACATTTGGACTATTTACAGGATTTGCAAAATCGTTTCGATCGCTTTGATGAGATAGAGGATGAGAATTTGACCCGTGAACGCCGCCAATATAAAATGCTGCCCAGAATTACTATAAAATGCTGCCCAGAATTACTATGGATAAATGGGATGACGTCGACTTCGTATACCGCTTTCGCTTGGAGAAAAGAACATTCGCCACCGTATTAATAGTCATTGAAGATTCTTTGAAATTTCGTGGTGAACAGCGGTAAGCGGAACACTGCACCTGTTCCATTGCCTATTTATTAATTGTTTTTAATTGTTTCAGCAGGCTGCGCCAGATAACACCACTTACACAGTTGCTGATTGCTTTACAATTTTAAGCACTCGCGGGAGTTTGTGTTGCGTCCGTTAGCCGGATAATAAAACGAGCTTCTTTGGCACTTGCAATGAAATCTGTTGAAATGATACAAATTCCCTCCACACAGGATGATTTACTTGTTGCTGCCAAAGAGTTCTTTGATATTGCAAAATTCCCTCGGACCATCGGCTCTATTGTTTGCACGCATATTCGGATTCAATCGCCAGGCGGTCATGAGCCTGAAGTGTTTCGCAATCGAAAAGGCTGGTTTTCCATCAATGTGCAGACAGTGTCTTCAGCAAATTTAAAGCGTCGCACAGTGCTGCGATAGAAGGCATTTGCGTAAAAAATTTTTGCTCCAACTTAAAATTTGTTTTATGCCATTCTACAGCATATAGTCCAATTAAAAAATCCCCTAAAAATTATTGAAAACTAGCGTGATTTCTAAGTGTTACAACTTGTTAAAGTCGAATTTTTTTTCGAAAAAAAAAACATTCAAGAAAATCTGCTAATCGCAAAACTTTTTAAAAATAATTGCTGCTCCTAAACTTCAAAAGCAATTGTTATAAAATAAAATGCATACAAAAGCTTGCATACCCATTTATTTTTTTTATTTTTTTGTATGCAAATTTTTTTAGCCAAATTAAAGTTATTTTAAAAGATATAAAAAAAAATTTTCAAATATTAAAAACTGGAAAATGCTAATTTTCTTTAGAGCAGGAAAAAAAAAGACGGGATTCCATATTTACGTTTATTTATTTTATTTATTTATTTATTTAACTTCGATTATAGCGCTAACAAGAGTAAATCTTATGGCATAAGCACTATCTAAATTATGTTTTACAAATATAAGAACTGATATACAATTATTTTGATTTCACTTAATATTAAGTTTGATATTAAAATTATTTATTTAAAAATAGAATAAGAGACTATATCCTAAAATTTATTGAGACTAAAAAACTTTCGAATGGCAGGGTTAAAAAAAACAAAAATTACATTAAGGAAAAATTATTGAGCAAAATTTTTTTAAACTGATTAGCGTTTACTTTAAATACACTAGCTTACAGCTAAAATTTACATTGAATGCCATTATCCATTTTATATGTAAAATGGGCTGCTGATTCCGAAAATCGCATTATTTTTTTTTTTTCGTTTGTGTCGTTTTCGAGATATTGGCCATTTTCGGTTTTTGGACCAAAAAAAAAGATAGTTACATTTAAATACAAATATCTCAAGAACCAATGTTTGTGTTTAAACGTATTGTATGTCATATGGGTTGTATGGGTTGTTAATTTCGGCGAAAGACGTTGATTTCTAAAAAAAACATTTTTTTTCGAAAAAATTATGAAAAAATCAAAATCAACTTCAAATTTAAGAAAAAATTACTTTTTATAATATTTTGTTTTTTTGTATCATAGACTATATATTTATGAAGAAAATAAGATTCCACTTAAGAAAATCGATGCAAAAATGCAAAAGTTGTATATAATTCATTGATAAGTTACCAAATTGCGTTTTTCCCTATTTTACCGGTTTTTTTCTTTTTTGTAATAAACTGTTCGACAATTTGAAAATTTTTGTAAAACACATAAGAAAATCCAAAAAAATCTTAAAGTAGGCGTTAAAAAAAAATACTCGTGTCTCGTCGTTTTTCTCCAGCACGTCAGATTTTTTTTTAATCGATTTTTGAAGTTTTTTTATCCATTGTACATGAAAAAAACAAAAATAACGCATTCTTGTGTTAAACCGATGAATTTAACTATATGATACTTACATCTGAGGTGTATCATGTGTTCAGTAAACTGATGCAGGATATTGCGAGGAATATTTTTGTAGAAAATTTTAACCCTCACATGTGGGTCATTTTGACCCCCACATGTAGGTCATTTAGAGGGTTAAAATTGTATACAAAAATATTCCTCGTAATATCCTGCATCAGTTTACTGAACACATGATACACCTCAAATGTAAGAACAGTTTATTACAACAAACAGTTTATTACAAAAAAACGAAAAAAATAGGCAAAAATGCATTTTAGTAATTTATCAATGAATTGTATACAACTTTTACATTTTTCAATCGATTTTCTTAAATATTACTTATTTGCTTAACAAATATTTCTGCCAGGCTACAACCATGCTGACCAAGCATTTCTTATTCGTCTTAGTGTAAACTACAATTTTGCATTCAAAATTTCAGAATCCGCGATGACGGCACTTTTAGTATTGCCGGCTCCCGGACTATATCGATACCTTAGAGCGCTATAGTCCTATCTCCACTTTTTGCGATTTTGAGATTTTTGCAGTTATGGCAACATTGTAGGCTTTTTTACCATGTGGAAAACAGTGTGATGTCAAAATACCACTAAAACACCAAAATATTCGAAAATTAAAAAAAATCCTATCTCCAAACTGTAATTTTTTCAAGAGCACTACTGTCCTATCTCCACTGTATATTCAAATAAGTCACATTTTTAAAAAAAATTCTTCGTTTTTTCGCGTTTCATGACTTTTTGCGACATTTTAGTGAACAAATTTGGTTACACCCAAGGCTCCACTCTTGTTTGTCGGAGCCAAAAATTAAAAAAAAAAAAAAAAAAAAATTCGTTTTTTCGTATTTTCCACGCGTTTCATGACTTTTTACGACATTTTAGTGGAAGAAATTCAAAAAAAATGTACTAAATGTTTCGTTTTTTTCAATAGTAGTGGAATTCTATATAAGGGCAAAAGTAATGACATACTATAAGTTGGCTGGGATTTCGTTAAAAGTTAATAAAATTGGTTAAAAACATTAAATTATGTTAAAATATACTATAGGTAAAAATACTGCATGTATCGTTATATCAAAATAGCAGCCAATCCGAAATAACCACTGTTTGAAATCTTCTTTTTGCATTTCCCAACAATTGGAAAAATGAAGATAGGACTATAGCGCTCTAAGATATCGATATTTATGTCAAAAACACTTTGAACTATTAAAATTTTAATATGGTTTTTTACAGCCTAAAAGCATGCACAAACTTTTTTTCCAGTTTTCTTTCGTTGTTTTTTTTATTTGAATATATATTTTTTCTATTCGCATTAGTTTTTTTTATTTCGTGTCTGTCGTTTTCGAGATATCGGTTATTTTCGGTTTTCGGACCAAAAAAAAAAGATAGTTCCATTTAAATACAAATATCTCAAGAACTAATGTTTGTATTCAAACGTATTATATGTCATATTAAAGGTTATTAAATTACCTACAAATGATTTTCACATCACTTTTTGGTTGGTTTGTTAGTTTCGGCGAAATAAATTGATTTCTAAAAAAACATTTTTTTTTTTCCAAAAAATTAACAAAAAATCAAAATCAACTGCAGATTTATACAAGAAGAAATAACTTTTTTATAATTTTTTTTTGTATTATAGACTATTGAAAATTAAAAATTAATTAAGTATGATAAATCTTATTGAAATCGAACCAAAACTGTGGAAATGCCGTTCCGTTGTATGGAGTGACAGCACTGTGCGTCGTTTCCCTGTTCTGTCTGGTCTATGGCAATACATACGACTTAAATTAGAAACGGTAAGTTCAACAACTATTGCCGATAATGGTTCCTATACAACCTCAAATATACCTACTTTGGGTAAATAGCAAATGCAACAACTATTACCGATAATGGTTCTTGTACAACCTCAAATTTAACTATTTGGGTAAATAGCAAATGCAACAACTATTGCCGATAATGGTTCTTGTAGAACTTATTTTTACCTACTTCGGGTAAATAGCAAGTTCAACAACTATTGCCGATAATGGTCCTTGTACAAACTCAAATTAACCTACTTTGGATAATACCGGCGTGTTGTGTTCTGCATAATATTGCTATAGACGAACTGGCTTCGAGGAAATGCTACAGCGGATAGCCGAAGTGAACTTTGAAGAAGCATTAGAGCAACCAGGGAGAAATGAGAGAAATGTGCGAATGAACTTTGTACGTCATTTTTTCCCAGGAGTAGGGGAGACTGGGGCACATTTGACACTAAATTTTCAAAGACCTGTATCTTTGAAAATTATTACACGATCTTTATACTCTTTCCTGTTTCTGAAACATTGATTATTCAAGATTAAAACCAAGAAAAAAAAAATTTTTAAAAAACTGCATTAAGAGTCCGTTTTTAAATTTTTTCAAAAAAAGTCATTTTGTCAAATGTGCCCCAGGTACGGGACACATTTGACATTGCAAGGGGCACATTTGACACTCACAAAAATAACAGCTAATTACTTCACAATATCTCCCACATAAAAAAATGGGTTTTTGGATTTTTCGCCAGATTTCCCAAGGACAATATATAGGTATAAAGTACAATTTCCAACAACACCCCTAATGAAAACATCAACTTAAAATGTTAGGTAAAACCCAGTTTGATGGAAATTTCTTTGGTCTGGGTTTTGGGTAACATTATCGTCAAGATATCTGCAGCGCTTTCATATGATGGGGCTAACTTCCAATCAATTTGATTATTATTAAAAACTTCGCATACATGATGAACTTTGATGTGAATATGTTTACTTGGGGAATTCATCCATCCAGATTTTCAAATTAAAATAAGTGGTAGAGGTCCTGGAAAGCATCTATTCAAAAATCTTGTATTGTAGATAAAACAAAGGTAAAGGTAACAAATTATATTGAATCAAATGAAATGAAGTCAGAGTTTCTCTCTGGTTTCCGATATTAGAAATAGCGTATTTAACTTTTTTTCATCGCCATCGCGTCTGTTCGTCTTCATTTTATAATGGTATACCATATCTTTAAAAAGATAACACTAGAAAATCTTCTAAAATACACAAACACATATGTCTGGACGAACGTCAAATGTGCCCCTTCGGCAAAAGTTAAATGTGCCCCAAAATCTCTTGAAAATTAAAAATATTTTAAAATTTAAACTGTTTGACCTTGATAAAAACCCTTTTATTCTATTAATTATAAAGGTTAGTGCTACCAAATTTTCATACTTACTTTTCAAAAACAATACAACTTTATTTGCAAAACCCTTACGAATAAGATATCGAAAATTACAAAAAAATACACATACAGTTAAAAAAGCGCATTAGCGCGGGAGGAGTTGAAAAAGAACTGCCAAAGTTCATTACGTTGCTTCCACTCGAATTAGTTATGTTTCTGCATTTCAGGTTTTTGGTTCGAAAGGCGTGTTCACACCGAAAATGGCAAAGTCAAATGTGCCCCGGTGTCAAATGTACCCCAGCTTACCCTATTAGCTGGATCTTCGCGCGCCATTCGGGTTAGATGTTTTTCTCTTTCATGACTGCACAGTTGCTTTTCGATTTCGAGTCGAACATTCTCAACCTCGCAGATTGTATCCATAGCAATTTTGCGTGGGCCTTGATCTACATTAGCAGCCGGCGCTTTTCTCACCAATGCACGGTTCATTTTTGCGGACGAAAACGAGTTTACAACATTGTCAACTTCGTTTGATTTTCGACGTTGGTCGCACTTTTTGAAGCGATATTAGTTGATGTGGTCGGCTGTGGTGAAACAATAACCGAGGTTTCGAACATATAGTGAAGAGCAACCATCATTAGAAATATCGATTTCCGTTCGGTTGAGGTTCGAAATGCTTTCATCGTCATTCAAAATCAAGGAATTCTTATACTTAGTATTTGCGTCTCTTCACATTCGTTTCGTTTCGTCTTCGTTATAACTTTGCGGTGACATACCGTGCGCTGACAATGCAATCACCTCTTCGAGTTGTAGCAGTATGTCGGATAGCGGTGGCGGAGACGAGCAAGATGGACCACCGCCAGTTATCTTTGCGTACTGTTTTTGTTAAGAGGCTCGTTTTCGCAAGTTCAATTTAATTTTCGAATACTTGTTTCTAAGAGAATCCACCGTTCGGCACTGATCACTGCGGTTTATCGCCAGAGTCTTCTTTGTGCTTCTGTTTTTTTTTTCCATTGTTTTTTTTTCCATTGTTTTTTTCTCCATTAGCAATTAAAAACTTTTAAATTTATTTAAATTAATTTGAAGCTGCTTATGCTCGTTATTGAAAAATTTTTTTTTTAATTTTCATAAAAAACAGAAAAATTCACAAATTTGTAAATTGGATTTGAAAACAACCATAAACAGTAATAGCCCAGGAAAATAAGACGAAAAAAGAGCTGCTGTGCGAAATAATTCCGAGTGAATTTTTTTCACCGGAATTGTCTTTATTAATGCATGATGAATAATGTGTAAAAAGTCCATTGAAGTCCATTGTGCGCATAAAAAGTTATTCAGGCTCAAAAGTAGCTGAAACCAGTTTTTTGCAAATATCTCGCTAACGAAAACATTTACAGAAAAATTTTTCTCCACAATTTTGTAACACAGTAAATTTCCTATGTAAAGATGTAAAAAATGTTTTTGTGTAGCTTATAGTTTAGGAGATAACTCAATTTCAAAAGTTGTGAACAGTTTTTAAGGACTGCGTTCGATAAAATTGTCCGACACATTTTATTCAATAACTTGTTTTCAAATTACTCAATTCAAAATTTTTTTTCGCAGTAGGCTTTGAATTAAATGTACCAAAACTATGGTTTTCAAATTTTGTCCCTAGTCAGTCATATTTACTTAAAAATGGCAAACGAGCTATAACTTCGAAAGCCTATAATAAAAATTTTTGAAGACCACCCGGGGAAGAGTACCAATAGAATTGCTGGGAATAGCAAAGTTAATGTGAAATCGGTATCAAAAGTTCTGAAAAAATTTAAGGAAGACTTGGATGTCTTTCGAAAGCCAGGTTCCGCGAAAGAAAAAGGCATTCGTGACCAAAACCAAAAGAAGAACTTCGTCTCAAATTTGAAGAGAACCCCAACATTTCATGCAGAAAACTGGCACAGACGGTAAAGTGTTCCGAGTTTTTAGTTCGCAAGGCCAAAAAGGAGGTTAGTTTGAAGACATTTAAGGTACAAAAAGTTTCTGACAGAAATGCTATGAAGATCACGAAAGCAAAACAGCACGCCATAAAATTAAAAATTAATTTTTTTCCAAAAATTCAAATGCTGCATCATGGACGACGAAACGTATGTCTTAGCCGATTTTACGCTGCTTCCAGGCCAAAAATTTTACACTGTAAACTCGCGGGGGAATGCGGACAAAAAGCTTAAGTCAAAAAAGTAGTGAAAATTTCCTTGAAAGTTCTTGGTTTGGCAAGCAAACTGCAGTTGTGGCAAAAGGAGCAATTCTCTTGTAACCACTGGAACAGTAAACTCCGAATTCTATATTAAGGAATGCTTGGAAAAAAACTTAAGCCTTTCCTACGAAAACATGAAGTTTCCACTTTCTTTTGGCCAGACCTAGCATCTTGTCATTATAGTAAATTGGCCTTGAAGGGGTACTCAAGAAATAATGTGATTTTGGTGCCTCGTGAAGTAAATCCTCAAAACTGTCCAGAACTCTGGCCAATTAAAAGATACTGGGCTTTGGTCAAAAAGGAAATAAAGGCAATAAAAAAAGTTGCCAGAGATGCTAAAAATTTTCGAGCAAAGTTGTGTTCAGCAGCTAGAAAGTTATCAAATAATACCATAAAATCCTTAATGGAAGGAGTGGCAGAAAAGTTACAAAAAAATTTGTAAAAAAAAAATATTACAAAAATTTTAGATACGTTATTAAAATTGTTATAAAATGGCGGTTCAAGAATGAGTCTAACTTTTGAAATTGGACTACTAGTTCCAGATATTTATTGAATTTTGTATCGGACAATTTTATCGAACGTAGTCCTTATATGTAAATACTACGTATAAGTTCATATTAAAATATTTTACTTTTAAAATTGCGAAAACTCTTTAACGAGGAGTCGTACAAAAAAAATTATAAAAACGTTCAAAAGATAATTGGATTTTGTAAACACCGTATTAAATTTTTTTTGGAGCCACTAATGGTCTAAAAGATATTCTTCAAAAACCGTTAAGGTCTCGATAATACTGGTTTTTGAAAAATATCTGTGAAACGGTAAGTCATACGATAAATAGCAATAGCATCAATTTTGTAGAGAATCACAAGATCTACAAAAAATAAGCCGTATGTGTACACATTGAAGTAACCGTTTAGAAGATATTTAAAAAAAACCTTTAAATGGCAAAAACCGGTTTTTATTGAATAACTTCTAAACGGTTACTTTAATGTGTACACATGCGGCTTATTTTTTGTAGATCTTGTTATGCTCTACAAAATTGGAGCCATTGCTATTCATCGTATGACTTACCGTTTCACAGATATTTTTCAAAAACCAGTATTATCGAGACCTTAACGGTTTTTGAAGAATATCTTTTAGACCATTAGTGGCTCCAAAAAAAATTTAATACGGTGTTTACAAAATCCAATTATCTTTTGAACGTTTTTATAATTTTTTTTGTACGACTCCTCGTTAAAGAGTTTTCGCAATTTTAAAAGTAAAATAATTTAATATGAACTTATACGTAGCATTTACATATAAAAACTGTGCACTTTTTAAATTGAGTTATCACCTAAACTATAAAATACACAAATACATCTTTACATAGGAAATTTACTGTGTTACAAAATTGTGGCGAACAATTTTTCTGTAAATGTTTGCGTTAGCGAGATATTTGCAAAAAACTGATTTTAGCGACCTTTGAGCCTGAATAATTTTTTATGCGCACAATGGACTTCAATGGACTTTTTACACATTATTTATTATGTTTTAATAAAGACAATTCCGGTAAAAAAAATTCACTTGGAATTTTTTCGCAGAAATATTCTTATTTTCCTGGGCTATAAATTTTACTTCAGAATGTCTTTCGTTAAGATAACAACGAATTTAGAATTGAGAAAAACCACATTCTGGTGCCTGCTCTGGGCATGCCTGCTAAAACATACATTCTCAGCGAGCATGCAGTGAAGAAAACGAAATTTTTAGCATGCATTCTTATTCGCCGAGAATAGATGCTCGCCTCAAGCAAGCATGCCCTGAACTTGCCGTTTTAACAATTTTTAGCATGGAGTGAAGAAAACGGCCCTAAATAAATTAAAATTATAAGGTACGCTTCGCGTCAAACGAGACACATTTGTCTCCGAAAAATAAAGTTTTGGATATCAAAATTTTCGTTATTTAAAAGCTTTCGAAAGCCGAGTGGCCTTTAAAAATAAAATAATTTTAAGTCGCGTAAATTTTTTATTTTTGTTTTTTTCAGTACTTTGGCGTAAATTTCATCATTTTGGAGTTTTAGGGGTTGCTAAACATTAGACCTGGTCGAAATTTAGATTTATCCCGAAACCGACTCAAAAGTTAAAGGGACTCTTAAAAACGATATCTCCATAATTTTTTTTTTCTTTTTTCATTCTGAGAAAACCAATGGAGCACTTTTGATTATGTTGAAGGCCTATGGCGGCTAAAAAAACATTTTTTTTGGTCATAGCTTAGAAAATGGATTCCCAAGAGCGCTTTTGGCGTTTAAAAACTTATTTTTTTTTTTTTTTGGGTTGGTTCCAAAAATCGATTTTTTTTACGTTTTTCAATAACGAGGTCGGAAAAACGATTTTTTAATTTTTTTTTTTTGTTTTTTTTTTTAGTTTTTGGAACAGATGATGATTTACATATTAGCTACCAACAATGAAAATACATTGATGGTCGGAGCTTACTGTTCAGTGTTTTTGAGTAAAACAACAATAAAAACACAAAAAACAAGGCAAAAATACACATAAATAAAAAAAAGCAAAAAAATGTATCGGAAGGCTGGTTTGCGTTACTAGTTTCGGGACCCACCATAGATCAAAATTGACTATAATAAGTATATTCCTCATCAGACGCTGCAAGCATACTTTATTTAACTTTTAGCATAGATTAGACGAGAATCACAGCTAAATACAAGAAAAACACAGCACTTGCAAAGATTCCAATTACAGTAAGATAGCTTGTGATCAAACGCTATCAGACACGCTCATGAAATAAATGGAGATTGTCGCCTTTGCTTCTATACCCCTCAATTCTCAAATTTTGACTTCAGATTCATGATCAATGAAATTTTAAAAAAGAAAAAATTTTACGGCCTCTTTCGCGACGCTTTATAACATCGAAGTTGAAATTTTTTCAAAAGCTTTTAAAAAAACCAAAATTTTCACATCATTTATTTTTCGTTCACAGAATTTTTTGAGACAAAGATGTCCCGTTTGACGTGAAACGTCCCATTAATAAAACTCAAGTAATTTCGACTTTGTGTTATTCAACGAATATATTTACTTAAGAAGGTTTTCTTAAAATAAAATTAGTCATCATCTTCATCAATAAAATTTTCTGGACGTAAGAATTCTGAAAACAAAAAATAAATTGTGAAAATGTATAATGAATGTAACGAATCAGAACAACATTTGGAATTAGGTGTACATGTTTTGGAGTTACTCACTTTTTTTAGTGTTTCCTAATCCAACTTCAGCTTCCTCATCAAAAGTATCCGTAACATTGTTTGCTTTCTCCAGCCAGTCCCGCAGTGGTTTATAATATTTTAAAATGGAATCAGCATTCAACTCTGGGCTTTCAGGCAAAATAGTTTTAAGTACCGTTTTCCATGGAGCTCTTGAGCCAAATTGCATCATTTTTCTAAAAAAAAATTATACAAACTTATCTTACCAAATGCTTTCATAATGTTGTAATATATGTATAATCAAAACAAACAACTTAAATTCGAAAACAGAATTGCAAAAGAACTTACTTTAAAGAGTCTCCAGCTGCTTTGCTCCCAAAAATGTCACAATTACTGAGATCACCTTCATGGCTGCTTAATTTGCACAGAGCATCGTAAAACTGATAACCTAAGACTTCAGATACAAATTTTCTGGAATGAACAATTTTCGTAAAATGTATTATTTGTTTCAATCTACTTTGTATAAGTTATATTACTTCACTTGGTGATTCTGCTCCAAATCTGTATAAAATTCATAGGGAAAATCAAATGAATCTTGTTTGCGATCACTTGGTGGCTCAACGCCCGCATACTTGATCATTAGAGTCCAATAATGTTTGACAATGTCTTCCTCAGGAATTGTACCATCCAGATAGTCGTTGACAACTTTTGTGTGAACAAAATGCATATGTATATTGAAGAGTGTATGTATGCCCTGAATATATGAAAAATATGCAATTATTATGAGTTGTGATAGACTTGATCCTTATCTTTAATTAAAAGTTTACTCTGTGGAAACATATTCTCCTTTAGTGAAGAATTGTTGCCCAACCACAAACTGTCACTAAAATCCCTCCATTAGTTTCAGAGGCATTAGCTCCCTCTATGTTCAGTACGGTAAAAGCGCTACCGCTCCGTAAAAACTATTCATTCTTCTTAACATTATACATTCTATCATGTAAACGATTTGAAGCTTACGGAAAAAGCCATTTTGAAGCGCTTATTTGTAATGCGATGGTAAACGTTGGTTCAATTAGAAAAAAAAGAAAGGAACGAACTGGTCGCACTAGTTAGTATTCGAACCGAAGACCGTCCGTGTGATAGATAGAAACATATTATTTTTACTTACAATTACAAACTTGTTAAACCTCTACACTACTGTCCTATATTATGAAAAGGTATAAAATTTGTATATTAAGCAAATGTCTGTCCAAAAAGAATTTGATATTCGAATCCTTCCTACAGCCTTCCAAAAATCATTGTGTATTCAACCTCAATTTAATTAAACAAATTTTAGTAAACTAGAGAAAGGAAAATAGAATAGTGAAATACAAAAAAGGAAAACAAACAAATTATATGAAAAAAAAAAAAATCCAGGTTGGGGATCGCACCCGGGACCATGGCAAACTTGTGTAACGCGTGTGTAAAATTTGTATATTAATATTTTTTACATAGTGCGCTCTCCTCTCCCTCTTTTTATACCCCACACCGCGGGTATATTCACTTTGTAACGCAGAGAAGGAAGCGTGGCAGGTATAGAAAAGTATATATATTCTTGATCAGCGTCACCTCTTGAGTCGATATAGCCAAGTCCGTCTGGCTGGCTGGCTGGCAGGCTGTCTGTGGAAATATTTTTTACGAGAAAACAGAGCAAGATAATTCAATGAAATTTGGTACACTGTCTTTGTTGAATAAAATAATTCGCGGAATTGAAAGTGAGCGAAATCGGTAAACGGACACGCCTACCACCTATGCAAAAAATATATATATTCGATACGCAATTTTTTGAACATTGTTCACGATAACGCAACCAAAATAAACACTAGGAATAGTAACTTTAAGCTTTTGGTAAAAACTAGGTGAATTTTGACAAGAAGGCGTGGCACCTCCCATAAAGAAAAAGTTTCAAAATGCTATGCTGAAAGCGTTTTTTAAGATAATCCAACCAAATATCACTCAGACACTATGGACAGAAAAAGCAAGCTCTGAGCGAAAACTAGACAAACTCGGACGAGGGGGCGTGACACCTTATATATAAGAAAAAATGTCTAAGTGCTATGCTGAAAGTGCTTTTTGAGATACAATAGTTCAACCAAATTTCACTCAGAAACTGAGCAAAAATTTGGTTGATTCGGACAAGAAGGCGAGGCATCTCCCATACGTTCAAAGTTTTTGAAGTGCTGTAAAGAAAGCGGTACTTGAGGTTATCCAACCTAATTTCGCACAAATACTTGAAATAGTTAGCGCAGGGTATGAGCGAAAACTATGTGAATTCAGAAAAGAAGGCGTGGCACCTACCCTACAAGCAAAATTTAAAAGTCCTGCAGTGAAGGTTATTTAATTTTTGGCTATGCCAAAGGTAACACCCTTACTACCCTGCAGTGAAAATATGAAACAGTCTACAAAAAATACTAGTTCACCGTTAGTACTAGCCCATTGCCATACTAGGTATGCATTGGGGGCCAGTTTGATATCAATTTGTGGTTTTTAGGGGCAAATAAATTTGAAATAATTTGTGTTTTGCGTCACTTGAATTTGTCAATATAAATTGTGTAAAAAAAATTAAACTAATGAATTCATTTTTGTTAATGTTGTAATGAAAGTAATTTAACTTTTTTCAATTTATTTTAAGAAAATATAAACTCAAATAAAAAAAAAAAATTATATATTACTATAGGTTGACTACATACGAAAACACTGGTTGAAGACTAGTTGTTAAAAGACTAATTGACAAAACAACTAACCCCGGACTGATGAAAAAGTAATGCAAAAGGGGTCAATTGAAATTTCGTAGGACATCAACACACAAAAAAGAACAGTTGCTTATATGCAAAAGGGGTTGAACTCGGAATAGTACTGATTGATAAAGGACTAGTTAATACACTACGTTTAAACTAGTCCATTTGCCTACAGGGTAGTTTGTTTATAAATACTGCTCAAATATTGAAACAAACAAGTCTCTCTGAGCACAATTTAAAATTTTAATGCTTACTGCAGCCTTACAAAGTGCTTCTAAATTTCTATGAGAACAAGCACTTTAAAAGAGCTTGGTGAAGAACCACTCGTTACATCCCTGTTCTTCCACTGAATTTTATCAATACTCTTAAATGCATAATGCATTTAAAAAACTACAACTTACTTACCATACGTAATAGTCGATTCATCAGAACGTCATTGGTAAATTCAAATTCCATGCCCAATGATTGCAAGTGTTTCGGTGAAGAAGCCGATAATATAATTGCCTCACCAACAGGGTACTCAAGGAAATACGAGTCGAAGTAATACGCAGGTAATTTATTTTTCTCCACTGCATAATGGATACGTCCTAGATAACCATGAGCTTGTAAGAACTTACGGAAATCAACATTTTCACAATATCGCATATAAACTTTTGGAGTCTTATCATATATTGTGGCGGTGCAGGCGCTATTTTGTTCATCGGCTTGTGGCTTAAGACGATTTAGCCAAAAGTCCTCGGTGAGTTCGTCAAAACCAAGTGAAGAGTAAAATTCATCAGCAACTTTTAATATTCGTTTTGCATCATATGCTTTTTTCGCAACAAACTCTTCATTAGGTGGCAAATTTTTTGCTGGGAATTCAGTTTCAATGACACTATTATTTGTCCAAGTTTGCAAGAGAACTTGTTGATAAAGATGATGTGGTATTGCGTCAGTACTTGAAATATTATATCGTTCAACTAAACGTGAGCGTATATAATGGTGGAGTTGCAAATAGAATGGTTGCAAGTCTTCTATAACTTTTTCCATCTGATTGATAAAATCAGTGTCATAATTTCTATACCAGAATTCGGTTAGGGATAGATCTGCAAATATTATTTGTATAATGGTTCATTTCGAGGCACATTTCAAAACTTAGAATAAATCTTACGCAATATATCAGCAGCTTTTTGAAATGATTCAACCATGGAACTCAGCTGATTCTTACTCCAATTGGCGTTGACTTCCCGCCAAGTTTCCCAATAGTATTGTAACACTTCATTATCTGTAGAATTGATGAAAATATTTTTAATATCGGGCATGTAACTGAGAGTGACATTCGTTGTATCTTTGCCGGGATATGCTGGTATATTCTTAGCTGTTGCAATCTCGACTACGGATTTTTTCTGTTCTAAAAATTCTGTCAATTCTTCGCCCAGCACGAATAAGTCACCGATTTTTGCAAGTGCTGTGACTTGCTTTTCAAGTTCCCTATTCTTTAAGCGTTTGATATCAATTTTTTTAGCTTGAAGGGAAATTTCTTTGAGTTCTGTAGCAGCAACTGCACTATTGGATATCTTCCAAAATACATTTTCATCCTCTTGATTGAATTCCTCCGCTTTGTCTTGGTTAGCAAATAAGTCAGCACTGATTTGATCGTAAAGCTCATAGATTCTTTTGCTGGATTTTTTGACAAAACGCTTGGCTGATAGTTTAGTGTTATATCTGTCCTTTGATAAATCTGTGCAAAGAAAAATCAAAAAAAAAAAAATAAATAAAAGTAAAAATCGGTTCTAAAGAGAAAAGACATATCAATATAATTCCAAAGACTGTTGCTTTCATTATATATAATATCAAAAAATTGTGTTTTGAAAACTTCTAGGCTAAGATATCTCGAAATCCTGACGTTATAAAGAAAGTCTACAGCTGTATTAAGCATTGGCAAACAATACAGGCACACAAAAAAAAAAAAAAATGGGATTAACTTTTTACATATTTCTTACTAGAATCGCCCAATGGTCAAAATTCGACCACAAATGAATAAAATAATTTTGGTACTTTTTGGACATTTTAAACACTTTTTTTTTTCAATTTGGTACAAAAAAGAAAAGCTCATTTATCATCTCTGGTACAATGACAAATGTGAAACGAAAAGAAACATGAAGCCAGTGTCAGTTAGCTTTTTATCTTTCTCTTTGTGCTTTATCCTCTTTTCAGGTCTGAGTGACAGCGTATTTTTCATTGTTAATATTGAAAAATTTGCATTTAATTTTACCAGGCTTAATGGCAAAATATTAAAATAATTTTAACTTTGTGCACATTTACACACAAATACCTTTCTAATGGTGTATAATTCAAAGTCGTGCTCCATTTCTAACATAGTAAAAAAGTTAGGACAAATTTTTGTCTTCCGTATTAATATATATTGGGTGTACAACTTAAAAACCGGAATTTGACGGTGGATGTCCGTACTAACAAACATCGTGAAAGCTCGAGTTTTATATATGTCATTTTGAAGGTACATTTGACAGCTGTCAAAATCAGTCAACAAAACAATTTTATCTTGTGTGCATCATTATTATTTTTCACGATGAATAACTTCGAAAATTGGAGAAAAAGACAGCATTTGCGGGAGGTTCTGTTGGGTCATTTTTTTGCAAAGAAAACTGCTGCGGAAAGTCATAGTTTGCTTGTAGAGTTTATGGGGACTATGCTCCAGCTGAATCAAGCTGTCGTGAGTGGTTTCGACGGTTTAAAAGTGGTGATTTTGATGACGAAGGCAAAGAACGTCCTGGTCAGGACCAGCTAGGTGTGATCCATTATGAGCTGTTGCCAGGTGGCCAAACTATTAATGCTCAACTCTATCGTCAACAATTGATCCGATTGAAGCAGAAAATCCAGGCAGAGCGGCCAACGTATGCGACCAGACACGAGTCAATCATTTTCCACCACGATAACGCTCGGCCACATATTGCTGCCCCAGTCAAAAATTACCTGGAAAACAACGGATGGGAAATCTATACAAATTTTGCCTCACCCGCCTTATAGCCCAGACCTTGCGCCATCAGACTACCATTTGTTCCGATCAATGCAGAATGCCCTATCAGGAATACGGTTCACTTAAGTTCAAGATATCGAAAATTGGCTCGATTCATTTTTGGCCGCCAAGCCGGCGCAATTTTTTTGGGATGGAATTCATAAATTGCCTGAAAGATGGGGAAATGTTGTAGCTTCCAATGGACAATTCTTTGAATAAAATATATTGTAACATTTTTCCACAATAAAGCATCAAATTACGGTTTTTAAGTTGTACACCCAATATAATGACAAATGCTAGGTCAGGCCAAAAGAATGTGGAAACCTTATGCTCTCGTAGTAAAGGCTTAAGTGTTTTTTCCAAGCATTCCTTAATATAGAGTTCGTAGTTTATTGTTTCAATGGTTACAAAAGAATGGCTCCTTTTGCCACAGCTGCAGATTGCTTGTCAAACCAAGAACTTACGATGAAATTTTTACTGCGTTTTTGACTTTTACTTTTCGTCCACACAACGTCTTTAAATCAGCCTCCTTTTTAACCTTGCAAACTAAAAACTCGAAACACTTCATTTTCTGTGGCAAAACTGCTTGAAATGTTGGGGTTCTTCTTTAAAATTGTGACGATCTTCTCCTTTTTGTTTTGGCCACGGACGCCTTTTTTCTTCCCGAACCTTGCTTTCGAAAGACATCCAAGTTTTTCATAAATTTTTTCACAACTTTTTATACCAATTTCACATTAACTTTACTATTCCGAGCAATTCTATTGATAGTCCTCCACTGCGGATGGTCTTGAAAAATTTTTATTATTGACTTTCAAACTTCTAGCTCGTTTGCCATTTATAAGTAAATATGACGGGCTAGGGAAAAGATTTGAAAACAATAATTTTGGTACATTCATGGCAAAGCCTACTGCGAATTTTTAAATTGAGTAATTTTAATACAAGTTATTGGATAATATGTATCGGACAATTTTATCGATCGCAGTCCTTAGTGTAGAAAAACCGATTTTTGTCCAAAAAACACTCAAAATGAGAAATAAATAATGAGTTTTTGACTGGATTTCCGTTTCCAACACATTAAGAAATAAGCTCTCATAAAATTATAGACTGTAAAAGACATAACTAGATAATCTTAGGAATCTGGTCAAAATTTATATATTTCGGGACCTTAGAACAACAAGGTTCTATCTGCTACACATTTTGTATGTAGTTAGAACCTTGTTGTTCTAAGGTCGCGATTTACCGCTGTGTTTTTTTATGTAAATGACATTTTCGGCTAACGTCATAATTCATCTTCAATTCAAATTTCTAAAGTTGCCAAACTTTCAATTTAATTTGGTGAAAATATACCGTACCAACAATTAAGTACTTTTAACAATATCTTACTTCTGAAAGCTACAATAACCCATAGTAAAATTTTTTTAAAACTTACTTTTTGTTGATTGTGTCCAGCCCACTGTAATATTTTTGGATTTTATATGTTGAGACAGCCATTTTTGCACGGGTTCATAAAAGGTTAATATACCATTAGCATCAAGTTGCTTTAGTTCCGGTGAAAGTATAGCGATAGCTTCCGAAAATGGCTTTGATGAGCCAAGCTTTAACATGTCGCTGAAATGAAGAAAAATCAAATCAAAAAATAGCACAAAACTCAGAATATGATATACTTATTTGAATCAGGAATTGAAACCCTGACGAAGTTTGGTTTAATCAAAACAGAAAGTTCAGTTTTGGATTTGCATAGATAAAATTGATCTTCATAAAATTTTATGTATGCAAGTCATTCAACTTACCGCAAAACTGGACCTACTACGGTATTATTGTAAAAATCACAACCATGTAGTGGGCCAGTGTAACCAATTTTTTGGCAAAGAGCCAAATAGAATTGATACCCAAGAATTTCGGCTACAAAAGGTTCAAGTATATCTTCATTTTTATTAAATTTCATATAATAATCATAAGGAATGTCTATAGCATCTTCAGGTCTGTCAATCGGTGGTTCAACTCCGATGTGCTCCCCAAGCATTTTCCAATAGTAAGCATTAATCGCTGAGTACTCAACTTTATCATTTTGATAGCCAATCATTACTTTAGCTTGTACGTATGCTGAAAATATTCCATTCATTGTCTCTAGAGCCTGAGAATATAAATAAATATTTAACTTTAATAAAATGTATGAAAAAAAATACCATATATCTAATATGTACCATAATCAAATGACGCATCAATGTTGATTCACTAGACTGACTTTCCAAATCATCTATTAAGCCAATTGTATTTAAATGTTTAACTGACGTAGCCGATAAGCTTACAGCACTGCCAACTGCATGACCTAGATAGTAGTTTGGAAAGAAATATACCGGTAGCTCTTTCTTCAGCAATGCGTTATGTAGCTGTCCGAAATATATATGATATTTGGTGAAGGCATCAAAATTTATTGTTGCATTTTTG